>JAVDOI010000002.1:6678119-7278119 GCA_032191485.1 Leptoclinus maculatus
CTTGTATGCTCTTAATCTCTCGTTGATGTAACGTTACACGCTAGGTTTCTCCAGCAATACATGTATATATCAGGCCACTAAATACTGGGCCACTTGCTGATATATTCTACCCACTAGCACAAGGATCTGGGAAGTCAGTTTGTTTTGGTTGCGTTAGCGATCTTTAAGTGGGTAATGCCCTTGCACAGCTTGACAGGCTATTGCTCTTTGCCGTACTTACGTTGCCAAACTTCGGGCGCCCAATTACGTACGTCATCATTGTTGACAAACAGCCTATAGGCTTGTAGCCTATATCCTCTCCGCACACACTTATTTTAATCTTCGAACACAGCCAGGCTAGCTGTTTCCCTCTATTTCCAGTCTTTATGCTAAGCTAAGCTAACTGGCTACTTTAGCCAAAGCCTTATATCTAAAGGAACAGATATGAGAATAGTATCAGACTTCTCACCTAAGTCATGGCAAGAAAGCAATTAGGGGTATTCCCCAAAATGTTGGACTATCCCTTTAAAAATGTTTGTCTTACTTGAGCTCCCATATCATCAAAACATGTAAGCTTAGAAAACCTGCAGGTCTATTTGACTGAATCCTACAGGTATCTTATAGTATCCCTTCATGCCACTAGTGCTCAATCTCCATGTCTCCGTTTTGTATATATTAAAAAGGACATTTTCAATTCTCACTCTGCAATTATTCTCCCCACCTCTCTATCATCCTTCATTCTCACCTCCCCCTCTCCGCCTCCCAGTGGAGAGCTCTTTTGCTCTCTGTCGACTGTCGCCTGCTCTTTACTCAGTCCCTGCATTCCTCGTGTCCCATTTCTTCTGCCAAAATATCCTGCACCAGTCCACTGACAAAAACAAAAGAGAGACACAGTCGTATCCTCTTGACTTTTCAAGGTTGCTGTCACAAAACTGTAATTTTAACAGATATTTTTGGGAATTTGGAGAGAGCAAGCATACAAGAGATTTGTAAAAACGCATCTGTATGAGTAGGGAGCAAATACATTTATATATGCCTCTACACCTCAAGACATAAATCATGCAAGACGTTTTTGATTTTCTCTTGGGCCTGTGCAGGCTACAAACACAATATGATTTGACAAACCATTGCGTGGCTAATAGTGAAACGCAATGAACACGATGCCAGCAGCTAACAGATGCTAGGCTACAGCAATATCTGCAATCCCTAATTAGAATGAGTCAATCTGTTCAACCGCTCCAGTGGATAAGACGCAACTGAGCGTTGATTGTTCATGCACTCCTCACTTTTACTAACGGACTTACAACTTAAGTCCATCACCGGCTCTGCTGCTCGTGCAAAAGAGAGTCACACTCAGTCCACTGGTGTCACACAATTTAGATCTAAACCGAGTCAAAGTCCCCTTAATCTCGTTACCGGGTTGGTGAAGCCTGCTGTGTGTGAGAAACTGATGTGAGCAGAATTTTAACCCCTTGAATTACATTACAAAGTTTGGTAGCACTTTATAATAACTACACACTATGAAGCATTAGTTAAGCATGAGTAAACACTTAATTCATCATTTATAAAGCATTGTTCCTACATTAATAATTCATTAGTATGCAGTTCATAACAACAGTTACAAATGTTTTATTCTTGATTAATAAGCTCGTCTATTATGTGTTTCATTGTTGTGTTTTCATACTTTATAAATGATGGATTCCCCATTTGTAAATGAAGTATTATATATTTTACAAACCAATAATTAAGGAGTTGTAGATGATTAATAAGATAATTTATAAAGTGTTAGTAAATGATTAAAAACTTATTTAGATGTACATTATTCATGCATTTATATATATATAATGATTTAGATATGCACTAATGGTTAGGGACTATGCTAATATATGCTTTATAAATGCGTATTAATACTGCAATTCATGATTAATTAATGATTTATTAAGGTAGTTACTAGTCCTTAGTAAAGTATTTTGTGTGAGCTCATCTAAAGTGAGGACTATTTATGCCTTATAAAGCATTTATTAAGTATTCTGTGTGAGCTCATCTAAAGTGAGGACTATTTATGCCTTACAAAGCATTTATAAATGACATTGAAAGGCCAGCAGTGCCTCAAAACCCATAGTTTTTTAACAGAAAAGGCAAATAGACACAACACAAAGTGATCAAGAACATATCAATATTTATTGCAAGATGCAAACAATATACTATTAAATACAAACCTCTCAGCCATTCATTCATGTAAGAAACAAACAAAGATTCTCCTTCAGGAGAACATGGCTGGATATAACACATTTGTAAATATACAACTGGAGCTAACCAGGAGCTTTGCATATTAGTTTACATTTACTTATTTAACTATTAATTTCATACCAAGCATATCGATCTAATTCACATCCACTCCACATATAACAGCTAGTTAGCCATCTGTCACCTGGATCGCTCTATTTACAACGGAGGTGACACGTTAGCGTGCGCCTGTCTCAGGACCTCTAGTGCTAGCTCGAAGGCTAGCTGGATACTCATCGTCCATAATGTGTAACGTTACGTGCCAGCAAACTAAGAAACACAGACAGGCATTGGAGGCCCGTCAGCAGTCACTCTTTCTGGCGGAGGTCCGCGCGCCCTTTCAACTTAGGTCGGAGTTTTCCATCGCGTAAGTGCACTTCCGTATCAGTTCCTGAGCGAAACGTTTGTCCCACGTTGATGACGTATGAAGCGGTCTTTTCCTTTGTCCGTCCCACATTGATGACGTTTTGAAAGCGGGATTTCACTCGATTTCGCTTATTGCAAACAATGAGCAGATTCGGCCGGATACCATCGGGACATGCAACTGAAGAAAAGTGCGAACAGTGGAGATCGATATCCTTGGTTAAAATGAATAGTTAAATAAGTAAATGTAAACTAATATTCAAAGCTCCTGGTTAGCTCCAGTTGTATATTTACAAATGTGTTATATCCAGCCATGTTCTCCTGAAGGAGAATGTCTGTTTGTTTCTTACATGAATGAATGCCTGAGAGGTTTGTATTTAACAGTATATTGTTTGCATCTTGCAATAAATATTGATATGTTCTTGAACACTTTGTGTTGTGTCTATTTGCCTTTTCTGTTAAAAAACTGGGTTTTGAGGCACTGCTGACCTTTCAATGTCATTTATAAATGCTTTATAAGGCATAAATAGTCCTCACTTTAGATGAGCTCACACAAAATACTTTACTAAGGACTAGTAACTACCTTAATAAATCATTAATTAATCATGACTTGCAGTATTAATACGCATTTATAAAGCATATATTAACATAGTCCCTAACCATTAGTGCATATCTAAATCATTATATATATAAATGCATAAATAATGTACATCTAAATAAGTTATTAATCATTTACTAACACTTTATAAATTATATTATTAATCATCTACAACTCCTCAATAATTGGTTTGTAAAATATATAATACTTCATTTACAAATGGGGAATCCATCATTTATAAAGTATGAAAACACAATAATGAAACACATAATAGACGAGCTTATTAATCAAGAATAAAACATTTATAACTGTTGTTATGAACTGCATACTAATGAATTATTAATGTAGGAACAATGCTTTATAAATGATGAATTAAGTGTTTACTCATGCTTAACTAATGCTTCATAGTGTGTAGTTATTATAAAGTGCTACCCAAAGTTTTACTGTCGTGTTTTTATTGAGTGAAATATGAAACTGTCTCGTTTACATGCTATCTAATCTACATACATGTTGTGATGGATCTACCTGTTGAGGCTGAAGAGGTTAAAACGTCTTCCAATACAAAAGGCATTCAAGTTGCATGGCTGTAGAGCATCTTGTTGACATATCTGAACAGTGTTCACATATGCAATATGCAACAGGCTTACAGGCTTCTTTGTTGTGTTTGCTTCATGTCTCCCACCTGCTATGGTGCTGTGGCTTTAACAGAATTGCCTGCCACCGCTGGCTTGTAATTGCTCATGGCAGCCTTTTGGGTGTTAATGCATTTCTCTGCGCTCTCAACGCTTCTCTGAGGCAGCGAGCGGCACAGAGTCGTGGGAGGAGACACAAATTCAATGTGTGATTCGTACACATGAAATCAAATCTCTTCTCAGATTATTCTTTTCAGTTTTAGCGCCTCAAACAAAGATATAGGAATTGGCATCTTTGTATTTCAGCTGCAGCTCCGTTGGAGGACGCTCTGATACCTTCAACACATATCACCCACAGCCATGGGAGGATATTCCCTGCTGGATTATCAATCACGATCTAATCCATATTGCTCCATCTAGGAATGGACAGATTGTAATCCAATGTAATCCATGAATCGGATGGACCATCAACCGGAGAGTTTGCCTCATACTAAATGATCTCTCACAGTCCATTAGTCCACAGTTTATTATGTCGCTGAAAGTGCTGTCCTTGCTGTCCTTGATATAAAGTGTGTGTCCAAGCTTCCTTTACGGTGGATTAGAGACCAGATGGGTTGGCTCTTCTCTGGGTATGGGGGATTTTATGACTCAAAGCTGTGTAAATGAAACTCATTGGGTTTTAAAAGCTCAATAAGATATATGCTGCTTTTTCATTGTAAATCAAATACTGGTATATTGAATCTTTTAAAAATGTACTCTTCCTGTGTACATGTACGGGATTCAATTCACACCGCAGCGGCTTGAGTTACTGTACAATTTCTACAACACACAGTGATGTCACCGGGTACTGGAGGACACCTACGTAGCAGCAAAGTGAGGAGTGAAACCACTGGAGCGCAGCAGAAACAAGGTTTTCAGGGGCTGTTAACTTACTCTTTAAAGTTGTGGTCCTCAAGATTTTAGCCATTGTTGATTTGGTGACACCCGTGGTTACTGCTGGTTAACAACAAGTGTGAACATCAATACTGAATCACAGTGGCGGCTGGTGGAACATTTTCTTGGTAGGGCTGTGCCACATCCAATCAATTTCAGCAAACATCCCAGAATGATTTAATGCAAACAAATTAAGGTATCAAACGCGCATTACTACTTTGCAGTTAAATATTTAACATTTATTCCAACACGAAAAAAAGCAGTAAATAACACTTTCACAAACACGTCAGGACATCTTATTTTAGTCACCCTCACAGGGAATTCAGTATAATATAATATATATATCATATAATAATATTCTGTATAATATAATAATATATATATATATCATATAATATTCTGTATAATATAATAATATATATATCATATAATATTCTGTATAATATAATAATATATATGTCATATAATAATATTCACTATAATATAAAACACACACACACACACATATATATATATATATATATAATAATATATATATATATATATATAACTATATATCCATTTCTCAGACAGGTGCTTCATGTCCCTCACTCCCTAACTGTCCATGCTGGTTCTGTCCCCGTTGTTTTAAAAAGATAAATAAGTTATTATCATGACGTCATCCAGCGAGTCAAACCTGTCTGGTGTACAGCTACTAGAGAAGCTTCATGTACTGCTTCTCTTTCCTGCTAGTCTGCTGTCTGATTGTGAGGTCAGGCTGATCTGGGATCAGCTCTTTCAGTAGTTTCTCCTCTCAGTTCTCCTCTCAAACGGGTCTTGGAGGAGTAGTGCTCACACTGGCGCGGCGCTCGCCTGTAGAGACTAGTCCTGACGAGAACGCGCAGCTTGGGGCAGGATTAGAAACTGCCCCAAGCTGAATCTATTTGAGGACGCTGATTGGCTGAATTGTATGTCACTCATTTATATCTTTACTCAGCATTGGCTAAACTGCTTTATAGACCCGCCTCTTTGGGGCAGTTTTTCCAGCGCCCCAGCCAGCTGAGACGTGCACACACAGAGAGGAAGAGCAGACAGGCAGAGAGGACAAGCAGGAAAAGCATATATTTACCGCAGATATCATATTTTACACATATTACTGGGTGATTCCATGTTTCAAAAACACAAATATTGACAATTTGTATAGTTTATTTTTATTTAAAATTGTATTCACATGCATCATCCCATGTCTTTTTCCACAACGTTAATTTGAATCCTGCACAGGAATGGCGGACTCCACCAGAGGTAAATACAGAATGTAAATACTTTAAATGTTCATTGTTAAAAATCTGACGGCTTGTAACTTTAATATTTGGGTTGTTGGTTTTCACACCAAGCGGAGGCCTTTTGGCACTTTGCTGTCAATATGATAACTCCCTTCTAAAAAAATCCTTAAATCCACCCACTCATCACTTTCCCTTTTGAACCAGAGCAGGTAATCCACCTACTCAGCCTCTACATGGCGGTGTACCAGAATCGTTACACTTCATACACCCACACACACACACACACACACACACACTCACACACACACACACACACGGTCCAAAATCCCCACTGAGGCTCCATCTGGACAGGAACACGCTTTGCTCATCCTCCGTCTTTGTCTCCCACTTTCATCTCATAACCCTCCCTCCCACCCTCACTGATCCTCCCTGGTTTCATCCAATATTCTTTCAAGTGAAGGTAGGTGGCCTTGTGTAACTCCCTGGACAAGGCAAAGCTGTAATAAAAAATAACATCAATGGTTTAGCTTCCTCTGAGGCCGCTTGTGTTAAAAATGTATACACTCATGGTACTAGAGAACTTCACCCCACAGGGCATATTTGGTGATAAATAAACCAAATTGTTTGTTTCATATCCCATCAGAAAATCACAGAGGTTCTGGTTATTTGGTGTGATGTGGCTTCGTTTCACGGGATGATGCCGTATATTGGTAAAAAATAATATTCCAGCAGTCTTGACTCACCTGTGGCTGTGTAAGCCATGTTTCTCAGTCAGTATTGTGTTGGTCCGTGAGTGAATAGTCATGTTTTGGGTGACAATACTGCCGCATGAATAAATATTGTGAATGCATTTTCATTTTGTTAATAATCTTATTTTGTCATTAAAACTGAATTAGGTAGTGCATGCAATACCTGGAACCATTCCTGGTTTACATAACTTGCAAAAACAATAGTGTAGTGTAGGTTACACATAGTATGAATGTTCAAAGTGGTCTTTGTTCTTATGACGATGTGGGACACATTAGGCTGCAAAAAGACGAATATATAATGTCATTATATTTATTCATCTATAATGTATTAACGTTTATACAACAGCCATTCCCTCTACACTAATGTACACACTAACACACATGCAGTCTTTCTGATACAACCTCATTCTGCATACTGTACACCTGCTTCATCAAAACATTAGTTAGAATGTGTTTGATATGTTTAATAAGCACACAACATCTGGATCCCTTATTTCCACACTAATCTCATCCTGACGTTTCCCTCCAAATCTCCCTCATTCACTTTCTCTCGGTGTCTAATTACATCTTTGTAGCATTCTCAACCTTTTCGTCTCTCACTTCTTCCAATTCCTCTGTGCTGGGTTGAAGAGATGCATGGTAATTATTGAACCACGCGACTCAGTTCAGAGAGGGCTTTGGCTAGTGTGTGTGTGTGTGTGTGTGTGTGTGTATGTGTGTGTGTGTGTGTGTGTGTGTGTGTGTGTGTGTGTGTATGTATGTGTGTGTGTGTGTGTGTGTGTGTGTGTGTGTGTGTGTGTGTGTGTAGGTGTGTGTGTGTGTGAGTGTGTGTGTGCATCCAGGCAATAACCTGTCAAGTATTTGTATTTATCTTCATGATAAACAGTTCAGTGTTTGGAGCTGATGCACCGTGCAAATCAATCAATCTTAGCATTTATATTCAACATCCACACCTTTTTCGTTATTCATCGTATAGAGACATTCTTTTCTGCATGAACCACAATAAAAGGAAGGAATTGGAGAGTAAAAGTGTGTTGTGAAGGCAAACAAATGTGAGAATCTGAGAGGAGGGTGGGCATGATGAAGGGTGAGAGGAGCAGAACAACAATGCGACTGTCGAAAGTGTCCAATTTCATAACAATCGTTCACACGCACACAAAGAATAAGGAGGAACGAAAAGGGAAGTTGAAACTATTAACAGCAAATCAAATATGTTTGTTAGCCTGTCTTTATAAGTGCAGTATCATTAGAACATAAAAATGAGAGTGTGTGCAGTAGACTGCCGTCAAACCTGTTAGCTGTGTATGCAAACAACACAGTGATCGGTGTACACGAGCAGCTTACGAGAACTAAAATATAGAAATGTGTTGTTGCACTCTGTCACCCTCCATTCTTCCTGCTGCATTTCAACGTGCAGCATGTGTTCGTCTCAATAGACTGTTCAAAAAGGCACTCGTCTTTGTGTTTTGTCCTCCAAGTATTTCCTGAGCGAAGCACACACTCGTGTCCTCGGAGGGCTTTTCATGCAATCGGCTGGAAATCAATTTTCTGCTGGGGAGAAAGACACACAAACACACACACACACACCTACACACAATTTACAATCTAGGATTTTTGCTGACAACCTTATCTTGAGAAAATCAAGGTGTATCTCTCTCTCTCTCTCTCTCTCTCTCTCTCTCTCTCTCTCTCTCTCTCTCTCTCTCTCTCTCTCTCTCTCTCTCTCTCTCTCTCTCTCTCTCTCTCTCTCTCTCTCTCTCTCTCTCTCTCCCCTCAGCTCGCTCCTCTCCAGTATTTAATAACGCCAGTCAGGAAAATAAACCAACACCCCACGTCTTCAGTCTGACTGTGTGAGTAATGAATCCTCCCCACGCGATCACTCAATAAAACTCATCAATTAAGAATCACGAGCGTGTATCAGCAGCACGACAGTGGCGCAGCTCTCTGAGTCACTCCTGATGAGTGTGTGTTTTTTTCTGTCTCTCACCCTCCACACGTTGTAAAGTTGAAAAAGCTGTCATCACATTTCTCGGATGGTATTCAAGGTGAGGTGTCGTAAACAATCACGGCTGACTGTGAAAAGAGTCATTACCAGCGTGGAGGATTGACTGTGGCTCCGAGTGTATAGGATCTAATTACTAATAGCTGTCGGTGTCGTGCTGGCTGGTAAGCCATCCGACCTCTAAGTCATAGTGCTGATGTTTTGTAAGATGTTGTGATGTACCTTCTTAATGACCTACTGACCTCTCTGTGGAATTAATCTCAATACAACCCCCAAGCGCTCTGCTGGGGAAAAACAAGCCCCCAGGGACCAGAGCTCGGCTGTTGTATCCGTCTGCTTGACATTAAGTGACATTTGAGACAGGAATGCAATAGAAGGAAACAGATGGCAGCACTTGGAGCAGCTGTAATGGCACTAATCTAATACCGCAGGTTCAGTCAAGCATGGCACAGTTAGCATGTGAGCTGGTTAGCTGAGGCACACGGGCAGACTGACGCACCTGTAAAGATAAAACAGCACAGATCTAAGCGAAAGGTGCATTCAAATTTAGTTTGTGATTGCGTAACATGTTGCAGCTTGGAGTACACTACAGAAAATAGCTTTGTTTCTCCTACTTTGGGTAGGGATCTGAACTCCCAATGGCTGCTAAAATAAGTTCATTTAGTTTTTTTTTTATTATATTAGTTATCAAACCAGTTTTACGAAGGGCATTATGAAAAGGATGAATTTAAAACCAGGCAAGAACAATAAAACTGTCAGACAGTAATAGCAAAAAATATACTAAGCAATCAAAGTGACAGAGTAAAAAATATTATGTATAAAGAATGCACAATATATACAATAAAATAACAGATATAACAATAACATATGGGACAATACAATAAAAACTGTTTCAATACAACTTTTCAGAAGCAGTTTAATACGTCACAGCACTGTCGACTGCCAACTAAATATGTTCTACTGTGATTTAAGCTTTATTTGAAGAAAGATCTGTTGTTTAAGTTCAGTTACATTAACAACAGAAAGTGTGTGTTACATAAATGTTGTGTAGGATAAAGGAGTGTAGGATGGGGGGCCTGTGATTGTCCTCTCTCAGCGGGCCTCTCCCTCCAGGAGCCTGGTGGGCGGAGTCAGGTCGTCAGGTAGATTCAGCTCACCTGGTCTGGCTGCAAGACTGTGAAAGCTGCTGGTCAGTCTTTCCTTCTCTCCCCGCTGGCTTGGTTTTATCATGTTTAGTACATTTTTACCCAAATGTCCCTTTTAGTCATGTTAAATAAACTTCTTTCAAGTTTTAACTCCTGTGTGGTCTCTCCTCCTTTGGGCGCCCGTCTGGGATCAAATGAACCATTCTGGTAGGACGAAGTCTCGGCTTTGTGGTAAACTGGCCTGGTTTGTGTTGTGTTGTTGCCACCTTCTGTGACGATGGGGTTTTGGTTAAAATTGCAGACTCTACCTACTGCAAATTTAGGGAGTATCATGCATGACTTTTGTATTTCTTATTGATAAGAGAAATAGTCTTGTGCTTTTCTTTTTTTTGGTCAAATTTTTGGTTACTGGAGCTTTTTACCATTAGGTCTGGCAGCAATCTTTAACAGCTTGAACTCTTGAAGTGGCAGTGAAAGCAAAGCGATATGCTCGGGATCGTGTCTCTGGATTTCTGGGGGTTACTTCATAGCAGGAACGTTCTGGACCCACTGGCTTCCAGTGTATACGTAGCTGAATTAATAACAATTCAAGTTTTTTTTTTACTGTTGTGTAACTTTCATTCAGACGGACGGGGTCGAAAGTAAAAATGTCAACGTACGTTAAAAGTCAAATAACACCAAATAATAACACCTGCTATTGATAGAACACACACGTGAGCTGTCGATCACAACTAAAGTTTCTGTCGGTAATGTTGTCTTTTAAAATGAAGTTCATCTGAAAAGTGTTACTTTCATATCGCCTCTCCACATTTGGCTTAGTGACAACTATAGAACGTGTACACTAATATTAAAATATGTAGGCCTCCCCGTACAGGAACAGCATATATGTACTGACCCAACACCCTATAAATGATTCAAACAGTTATTTCTGCATCACGGCTGGCTAGCTTATGAATTCACCATATGTGGAGCGCTGCTTATCAGCCACAACCATCCCACATTATCGTACCACACATTTACACACGCGCACAAGACGTTTCTTGTCAAAATTGTACATTTATGAATAGTCTTAATGTCATTTGTGTGTTGTGTCTCAGTCTGAAGTCATGCTGGGGTTGTACTCTTTCATTCTTCTTCTTTCTATCTGCCCTTCTTTGCCCCACACATGCACATATACAACACAGGTCCACAGCCGGTGAATGATTGTCCCATGTGTAGAGACGCTTGATTAGATTATCCCACAAGCTGTCACCTTTTGAAATGTACGACGAGAGAGAGAGAGAGAGAGAGAGAGAGAGAGAGAGAGAGAGAGAGAGAGAGAGACAGAGAGAGAGAGAGAGAGAGAGAGAGAGAGAGAGAGAGAGAGAGAGAGAGAGAGAGAGAGAGAGAGAGAGAGAGACTGTGTGTATTTTACAGTGTTTCTCTAACTGTAGTTTGTATTCCATGCAAGTTCTCTCCTCACAGTCTCCACATCTCTCTCTCTCTCTCCTCACCACCATTTGCAATTGTTCATCTTTGCCTTTATTTGTTCCTCTCACCTGTTGCGTTCCATCACTTCTGTCTAACCCTCTTTTCTTTCTCTTTCGTCTCCCACTTATTTCAATCCCCCTCACTTCTCTCCTCCCTCTCTCTGCCTAGATGAAATATTCATGCCCATCTATACTGGGATAGCAGCAGCAGCAGCAGTAGGAGCCACAGGAGTCAATGCTTTCAAAGACTTCAGGCCTTTCAGAGAAAGAGAGAGAGAGAGAGAGAGAGAGAGAGAGAGAGAGAGAGAGAGAGAGAGAGAGAGAGAGAGAGGTTGTGGGGGAGGATAGAGGAAGTGGGAGGAAAACGAGCGAGGAGGTGGAGGCAGAAGAGAGCAGGTGAGAGAAAGGAATGGAGAGATGAGCTGTGATGGAGTGAGAATGGAAGAGGAGGAGGAAGAGGGAGATGAGTGAAAGACCACTGAGCCCCTCCATCACATCAAACACCAGGCAACACATGATGAAACGCTCCTTGTGCATTTCTCTCTTTCCCACACACACACCTACACATTCACACACACACACGCACACACACACACACACACACACACACATACACACCTGCAGACACATACTGTAGGTTAAACACAAAGAGAAAGAAAACCACCGAGATATGGCGCCTCCAGCCCTTCAAACATCAGCCGACACATGATTAAACGCGTCGCTCTCTTTGTATTCCACACTCGCACGCGCCAAAAAAAAAAAGAACTAACACCCTTGGGTGCTCATAAGGCTGTTTAAGCAATTTTTACATCCAGGCACAAACTCGCACAAACGACATGTTCAGGATAGAACACACACACACACACAGTCGCTCTCTAAACAAGCGTAATGCATGCAGACACGCGCACATTAGAGCCTCCGAGGCTTTCGTCGGTCAACCCGCCACATGATCCGATAGGCCGTCTGCGGCTCGTTCGTCCTCTAATGTGGCAGATGTGATCTTAAATTCACTTTGTCTTTTATCCTGAGTTTGCACATCAGGGTCGCCGTCCGCCTGCTAGCTGGATAAAGCACACGCACGCTCCAATTAGGCGCCAAAATTCTGGGTTGTTTCCAAGCAACCTACATTAAGCTGCAACTGCTGTGAGGGAAACAAGACTTCAAAGCTTTTGAAGGATGTTTTTCGCTGTTTGAATGCAAGTGTCTGAGTATGTTTGATGCGTGCGTGCGTGTGTGTGTGTGGGTGTGTGTGTGTGCGTGTGTGTGTGTGTGTGCGTGTGTGCGTGTGTGTGTGTGTGTGTGTGTGTTCAGAGCACTGAGATAGCAGATTCACTGGATGTACAGTAGGATTGTGCCTTCATTGATCCTTCCTGTTGTTGAGCAGCTGACCCCAAAGTGACGTCGGATCTCCCTCTGGAGGAAGAAACCGGTAAAGAGACGGCGACCATTACATAACGCTAATCATACTGTATATCTTACACTGATGCACTACTCTATGTGAGCTCCCATTATGCCAGTGCCCTATGTAACCCTATGTCATCCACTCAGGCATCAGTTGTCAGTATTACAGACCAACTGTTGATGCCTGTCACTTAGCGGAGGCCTCTTAAATGCTCTTTGCTGGCACTGGTCATCCTCCCATGGTTTTTAAAAGTCAAAAGGTGACTGTGACATATTCCCTCCATTACCTTTTTATTTTGGGTCAATCCTCTCACAGCCCTGCTGCCGTAAATACTCACTAATTCATATCAGTCCACAGCTGAAAATAGTCCCCAGCAAGTACACTATTTACTCCAATTTGTGTGAACTTGGCTGAAAACTACAGTGCCCCAGCTGATTTGGGGAATTATTATTTTCCAAAGATGAAACTATTTGTAGCATGTTTTGACAGATTTAGATCTGCAGTAGGAACCAGTGGGCTTGGGGCTGAGAGACAGAGTAGGGAAACCAGTAAGTGTTGACAGAAAGACTAACACACCAGTTGGTTTTGGTGGTTTCATGCGATTTCTCGACAATAAAAGAAATATGTAATATGTGACATGCCTGCCTCAGCTCCACAGATGATACACCTCTTTGCCCATATCCAGAGTAAGAGTGCCGTCACTGTGAAGATGGCGACGGCGGACTTCACCCACTTTGAGCTTCACAACGGCTCTTCAGAAACCTGAAACACAGAGACTATGTCCATGTTTTAAACAGTCTCTGGACTCACCAAGCGTGGCTGTAGTCTTGTACTATTGTATATCATACGATATTATACAATATACAGTACACACAATATGCAAAACTCTATATACAATGTAATGCATCCAAGTACATTGATTTGCTGTATTGAACAATGACATATCAGACCCTGAGTTTAATGAATCATAACCCTAAACTATATAGTCCCAGTTACACTATTCCAATTTATAATTGCAAGGGTAATATCTATCATGATGAATAATTAAGATAAATTGCTGTTGTCATGCATTTAGATTTATCCAAATTGGCTGTATTTTACTACCTCACTTGTGACATTCAACAGTTGTTAACATGTAATGAAACACTGCATACAATACCACAGCATATTGCCCCAGTTTTGGAAAAACATCAGCCTGCTCTACTGGGACCTGCTGCAACATACATAATGCATTCTCTCTTGAAGCGAAGCTAGCTAATTAACAGGAACATATAGTTGGGTAATTAGCAGTATGCCAAACAATCCTCAGAGGACAGAAAGCACTGAATGTCAGAGAGAAGGATTTAAAGTCATAGCAGGAGGTTTAACGAATGATTTATGATAAAAGGGGCGAGGGAGAAAAGAAGAGGGGACAGGTTGAAGAAGACAGACTGTCTCAAAGAGATGAATATTTGATTTAAATCTGTGCTCCTTTGGAATATGAATTCATTGCTCTGCATGTGTCTCTGTGTGAACTTGAATGCAGCTCACTGCTTTTGAAATCAGCTACATTTTCATTGAGTAGAGTAGTTGAGACGATTAAAGGAATCTATTGTGCTCAATGAAAAAGAGTCTCAATGAATTTACAAAATGAACACAAACCACAGAGAGTGTCCTTTTCAAAAGTCAAAACCAGAGGTAGAAATCATTGACCAGATACAAGGAGTGTTTAGCTCCATGAGATTTGTTGAATCAATTGTTTGTGTTTGATTATATTTTGATGTGACTGCCTGCGGTGGTGAATTTTCAGCCAATCTACAAACAGCTTGTAAGCTTTAAAAGTGCTGTAAGGTGAATTGTGTTTGCTTTGGACAGAGCCTGGCTAGCTGTCTTTATTCTAAGCTAAGCTAACCAGTTGCTAACAGTAGAGCTTAATGTCAAACATCCTCTAACTCTTGGCTTGCTAAGAATATTTCCCAAAATGTCAAACTATTGCTTTAGAGATAGGACGTTAAAGGTGAAATTCAAAGTTAAGCATTTCTTTTCCCCCAGGGATATACTCCATTGACCCTACCACACCTGTGCTGAGATTACTCTTATGAGTCAGTGATACTGTGTCAGCCCTTTGCACACTGCTGTGCATCACCGCCATGATCACCCACCCTGCATTGATCCAGGCAGACTAAAAGATCATTTGGCACTGTGTTGTGATTCCCTTCCTCTGTGGGTCACGTCGACACAGGTCACTGCAACCGCAACGCGCCAGTCCTCTCACTGCTGTTTGGATTGCAGTGGCCGCACAATAAAGCTCTTCCTGGGAAAGAACAGGACAAAAAAGGGGTAGAAATGTCACGAACTCTGAATATCTACCTCATTAACAGAGGAAGAGGAGCAGAATAGAGAGGGGGAGAAGAAAAAAAGGCACTGAATGAGAGAGATGTAAGTAATTCCTCCCGCCTGATGGTCCACACGGGCCAGTGAGTTGTTCAATAATGTATCGATTTTCTTAATGATCTTTTCTTTCTTTAGAGGATTTGATGTAAATGGTTATCTGACAGTTTTTTTTTTTTCGTATTTTGCTTAATCTGTGCAGTGTGAATGGTCTGTCTGTCTCACCATGTAAATAAATCAGTGGAGAGTTAAATCCTCTAAATGTTTGCTCATGAGTGCGTTTGTGTGTGTGTTTGCCTTTGGTACAGGGTGGGGAGAGTTTAGCAGAGAATAACAGCCTACTAACACATAATGTGATGTATGTGTAAAGTAAAGATGATAAAGTGCAGTTATAGATTCATTACGGGGATCCATTCTTGTGGAGTTACCTCTAGAGATAGTCTACCGTTTACTGAGGAATAAAGGATGCAAATTGAACTTAACACGTGTGTTCCTAAACGTCCCATAAAGTCTCCATTAGCCTATGTTTAAACTGAGGGGGCATAGCAGGTGTTTAAGTGCTGCTGAATTTCTTTAAAAGTGGGATGTAATTGTGGCAGCGTGGGAGCTGCGCTCGCACCACAACCTTCGCCTCATTGGGTTTTGTGACCGGAGCTAGCGTGTTATAACTGTTACTGTACACACCCATCCACACATTTAGTGAGCTAAGTACTAACGTGGTTCCCATGCTAAAAATGTTTCAACACTGAAAACTGCTAGTGATCATTAGATGCACCATTTGGATCTCGCTGACTCTCAAATCTTTCCATTCCATAAGAAATTTACAATACCATGCCCCACATGAATACATTTGTTATGCTGTCACAAAGGTTGTGAATGTGTATTCTGTGGTTTTGAAGTTTTAGCCATGCTAGCAGCAAAGCTCAGTGTCTGTCTGTTGGTCGGTCTAACCACCACTTTGGTCCACACTGAAATAACTCGACAACTATTGGATTGACGTGAATATCTCTTACCGACATTCATGGTCCCCAGAGGATGAATATGACTGACTTTAACTTTTCATCTGACGCCAGCGTGACGTTCACATCGAGATGTATTCGATGGTTTGTCGTGACATGTGGTAACTTGCTGACATTAAGAGTGCCCTCTTGAATGAATGTAAAAAAGTTAGTTGATCCCTTAACTTTCATGTAGCGTCATTATCAGGTCATTTGTTTAAAACTGGCGACATTCCCAACAGCCTCAGCTGTTATTTGTATTAAATAAAGGCCCTGTTCAGACAGTGCAGGTGGAAAACACGAGGCACCTGATCAAACAGAGCGTTTCTTTGCAGCTTGCTGCGTCTTTTAAAAAAAGTGTTTCTTGGCAACTGATAACAGGTGTTAGCTCAACAGCAACCAGGAACACTCATGTAAAACGTGAGGCACTCAGCAAAACAAAAAGCTGCTAAAACCTGCTCTGTCTGATCAGGGCCTCACTGAGTTGGCTAACATTATACATGCTAAACATGTTAGCATGTTAGCATGCTGAAGCAGTAAGCTCAAGTTCAGTCTCACAGTGCTGCATGGCTCTGTTCCGCTTACCAAAACCTCTTTTTAAAGGTGGCAAATCATCAATTGGAATTTACTTTTATACTGCTGTCTTTGAGAGCAATTTAGTTACTTCAAAGTGGTATTTTTCTTATTCTGTCCACTCCTGTATGTCTGTGTGAGTGGAATGCAATGACCAGAAAATGTTTGATCATGATCACGATTGAAGGGTTGGCAGGGCTTCATGGTCTGTTTGGATTTTAAATGTCTCTCTGTTTTTGCCTCTCTTTTCTCCAGCATGATAAGACAGAACCTGGGTCGATCCACTCGCTCCATCTATCTGGGTCTGGCGTGTCTGTCCCTTGCTCTCCACCTCCTTCTGGCATTTTTTTGTCTCTCTGTCCTCCAGACAGCCTGTGTCCTTCCCACCTCCTCCTCTTCCTCCATTCCAACTAGAACAGATACTCAGCACAGTCAGTCCATCTCCCACTCCTCCTCCTCCTCTTCTTCAGCTGTCTCCTCCTCACAAAAACTGCCAACGATCCCCCGGAGTGAAGAGCATCACAAACTGAATGCCAACACCTTCCACCATGAAAAGAACCACTCATTCAGCGATGCCACTGAGAGGGAAACGGAAATGATTGGAGCTGGAAAGGGTCAAAGGGTCAAGGGTCACCCTAAGCTGGAGGAGCTGTTCAAGCACCCGCTGTACAACCTGCCGCGTCCGGAGCTGCAAGACGATGATTGGCTGCTGAGGGTGAAGAGAAATGAACATGCGAGGGATAGAGGAAGTGAGGAAGAGGAGAGGGAAGACGCCATCGATGATGACAGTCAGTGGTAAGGGAAAGAAAATACATCTATGTCCTCTAGATTATTAACATTGGTTCTGAATGTACTTCACACGGAAAAAAAATAACTGGGGATATTCATTTTGACATCTCTTATTTCACCCATGCAGCTTATTTCACATCTCAAAGTCAACCTGAAACAAACTCTCTGGACTTCAGCTCGACTGAGCCTTTCGTTGACCAGTTCTTTATTTATTTAATTCTTTAGTTATTTATCACCACCTCTTCCTCTCCTGAAGGCAGAGTGACAGCGAGGAGGAAGGCTACGACAAAGTCTCCTGGACGAGCGATGTGGAGACCCACCCTCCCTGGCTACGGTTCCACCTGGGCATCTCTCGCCGGGAGCTGTACGACAGGAAGGATCCCAATCTGACCCAGCTGACTCACTATTTGGCAACGCAACGTGTCCTCGGTGCTGGTGAGCAAATGGGAGGCGGCGGGAGATAACAGGTTAGAGGACAGAGAGAAGGAAAGACAGAGCCAGGGGAAGCCACCAGAAACAAAGGAGACGCGTTAGAGGAGGGTGCACAGGGAAGAAGGTGAAGGATCACCAGGGATTTCAATACTCTCCCTTTCATCTGTATTCCGCACCATATTTAGGGGATGCAGGTGTTTACTGAGAGGCCAGATATTAGTTAGAAGTGTCTAGTTTGCTAGATTTTAATGTGCATGCCAGTTAAATTTCACAATCTGTTGCTTTTTTTATTTTTATGTCTCATGTTTATCATAGTTTTACGTGTTATGTTGTCTAGTCGGGTTCAAGGCTGCACAGATAAAACACAGCAGTTCACTCTGAAGCTCAACATTACTCAATACGTCAACCTTTAACTTAGAAACTATTAAACCGGGAATTGTCCTTCAAGTGCTAAGGTTTCACTTCAGTACCATCATTCACATTCCTCTTGACAAAATTACAAAGTCACAAGCAGGCTGCTTTCTCATTTTGACTCGACTGCCTTCATGCAAACAAGCTACTGTGTGAGAGCCAGAGGCAGCACAGTATTCACCAAAGTTCCCCGGTAAACTGTGCCAAAGTTCATATTTAGAACAGTGGAGATTACATTTTTAGAAACACTTATTCACACAAAGTTACACAATGTGAGATGACAGATCTTTAGGTGCTCACATTGGTGCTTTTTCCAAAATACTTTTCCGGCACATTTAAACAGAATGAAAGACTGGACCCAGTAGGATTCAGCGCGCTGTTTGATGACCCACGAATCCTTTAGAAGAAGGTGGAAAAGCAAACATAGAGGAAGCATGTATTATGTGTGTGTGTGTGTGTGTGTGTGTGTGTGTGTGTGTGTGTGTGTGTGTGTGTGTGTGTGTGTGTGTGTGTGTGTGTGTGTGTGTGTGTGTGTGTGTGTGTGTGTGTGTGTGTGTGTGTGTAAATATTTGTTGAGGCCGAGGAGTTTAAGAGAACGCAGTTTGTGCTGTCGGTGTGTTGGATTGCAGTATATTATACTGAACTAAACCATGATGTTTATATAACTTAGAACACCAACACACATAACACAAAGTGAGGGCTAAGAAAAGAAGTTGGGGGGGGGGGGCATAAATAGAATCCTCCCACAAATTTACATTATTTCAACACCCACACACACGCAAACACACTGACCCGAGTGCACGAGTACCACACACACAAACAAACAAACAAACAAACACAGGCACAGGACTTTCCTTGCATCAACACACGCTCATGTTGTGTTTACTCCTCTCAGACACCCTGTCCCCCGTCTTCAGCACGCCGAACAATAAATAATGCATTGAGATCTGTGTCATACGCTGCAGATTAAACACTAATCTCAGCTACAGGCTGATTTGTTTGGACTGCATCATCTCTAATGTTTAACTCTCGCCACAGTGTATATACCTTTTAAACATTGGGAGTTCAGATTCATTCCCTTTAATCAGACTTATAAACAGGTATGGTGAATCAATGGGAGAGGATTTCAGTTCTATCTCAGGATTTCTATCTTTTGAATAATTTACTGGACTTGCTCCTACAAGCAAAGCGTGCCAACAACCAACGCAGTCTCTTCTTCTCAATGTCTATGACCGTAACATTCATTTTACCGCCCGGTTGTGTGAAGTGAGGGTGAGGTCGCTCATGTCCTTTTTTTTGGGGACGAAAGACTCAAAAAGTGCCTCGGTGTCCAATTTAATTTAGAAATTTCCATTTAGTTGCCAAAAAAGAGTTGAAATCATTTGAAAACTAGTTAATGATCCACTGACGTCCTTGTTTATGTGTTGGTAAACATTCACCAAAGAGACCATCCAGATGATAATTCATAGCTTTTTAAATCAATGATGCATTATGGGGGCATAAAACTGATTGATCAATTTCGCTGAAAATTGTATCCAGGTCTTACTGCAGTATTGTACCTAATGGAGGGACTGGTGGCAGTTGTTGTTTTAAGGCCACCATGTGGAGAAACAGGTGTACTGCACTGCATTATACCCAGTGCAGTCCTCATATGACCCAATGTGCAACAATCTATCATCTAATATTCCAGTGTGTGATGATTCCACTATTAATATGCACTTCATGCATATCTTTCAGTTCAGAAGACGGGAGGCACCCAGCTCAAACTGCTCATATCGTTCCCAAACTACGGACAAGCTCTGCTGAAACCCATGAGGTAAGAGGCCGCGGTCCTGATGCTGACTGACTGAAAACACGAACGACTGACAGTGTGTTTGTGTTGCTCCGGTTCAGTTATGCTGCCTGCAGAATCACAACTCGAGGTCACTTAAAACAACGCAGTGCAGCAGAGCATCACTCTACTGTTACACGTCACGTCCGCATACGGCCTCATGAAATCCTGCTTCTTTTTGTCTCACAGACAATCCAGAGACGCAGAGACGGACGTAAACCTCTTCTACTTCTCCGACTTTGAAAGACACAACGCAGAGATCGCTGCCTTCCACCTCGACAGGTACAGAGCCTATAACCACTAGAGACCCATCACTGGAATTACATCTACATGAAGCTGCTTTCAGCTTGAAGCATTGAAACAGCATAACAGGGCTTCACTGAAGGATGAAGTGATACGATTTTGGAGGTCAAATGTCATATCTCGAGAATTGATATGCTTATGACACTTGAACACTAATAGCATTAAAAATGATGAAGTGAAGACATTTTGGAATAAACTGCAACTTGACTGGTTGGCGGAGGCAAACAACTGCAAGGCACAAATTCTAGCTTGTATATCTTTTTTGTTTCTTTTTCAGATTGTTGGGCTTCAACAGGATCCCTCCAGTAGTTGGCCGACTCATCAATGTCACCTCAGACGTCAGAGAGATTACCACTGACAAAAAGCTGTCTAGGACCTTCTTCACTTCCCCTGGTATGTGTGAGCATTTTTCTATTATTATGTATTTAGCTTTTATTTAACCAGGTTCGTGCCATTGAGATCAAGGATCTCTTTTACAACGGAGACTTGGCCAAGAAGAGCAGCAGCACAGAGTTTGAACAATCAACACAAGAGCACGTGGGTTTGAGAACATTCAGATTGATCAGATGACACATTTTGCACCCAGACATCCTGGACTCACAGATTTCACCACAGCTTTACACCCGTTCAGGGTTACTATGAAGAGGTCAGTCTGAAGGGTGCTCCATGAAGGTGCAGACAATCTAAAAGCCTTCTTTACCAATTCAGTTCTGAGTTTGGGAACAAAACGTCCTGCGAATGGAGATTGTAATTTCCTAAAAATTCAAATTTGAAAGAGAATATTTATATATATATATATATATATATATATATATATATATATATATATATATATATATATATATATATATAGGTAGGAATTTTACTAAGAATAGCTTTGTCATGAAGAACATACCAGTGCCATACAGCAGGCTAATTCACTTTTGAGTATAAAACACAGCGGTGAGTGAGAGATCAACAGTTTGTGATGAATCTCAGAGGCCCCATGATACAAGATATCCAGCATGTGAAGACAGCGAGCCGAGGCATTCGTGAACACATTCCAATAATCAAACGACATATGAACCGCCCGACCACTGAACTCCGGCTCTCGTCTCTCCAGCGGGCAACGTGTGTTTCTACGGCCAGTGTGAGTACTACTGCTCATCGGAGCACCCGGTGTGCGGTCGTCCGCATGAGCTGGAGGTCTGCCTGGCTACCATGCTGCCTGACCTCACCCTAGCTCCACGCAGGTCCTGGAGGTCACCGTGGAGACGCTCCTACAGCCGCATCAAGCTAGCACAGTGGGTACACTAACATTTAACACTTTCCTTTAAAGTTATCAGGTCATCACTAATGTTCACAGAACAGAAAACGCTCTTTATCCACCTGCATTTATACATTTGGGCGTGGGTAGAATATTCCGTCTTAATATCTTGTTATGAATGTTATAAGTTGTAAAGTTTCTACTTTGTTGCTGTTGGATTTGACAGTTGAGATGACTATATGTTGAATCGTGAGTCTTCACTGCCTTCCGGTGGTCCAAAGGAAGAAGTGCAACATTAAAATTGTGGTTTACACACCGTCAGCGTAATTAATATAGATGTCATCAATATTACTCATTATGCACATCATTATTACAAACAGTTAGAGGCCAGTAGTTTGTTACACACTCCTGTGCAGTGGAATGCTGTTGGAGGTCCATATGCACATTACAATAACAATGTGAACTCATTTGTTCCTGGAGCTCATGTGACTCTATGTTTTTGAGGCCCTCGAATCACAACAAAGTAATAGTGATATAAAAACTTCACTTTGCCAAATTTACATTATGGGTCAAACAAATGTTGTCGGCGGTTGCAGGATCTGTCCGAGGTGCGATTTGATTTAATTGATTTGTCAACTGTCATACTGTTCTTGTGTTCACCCTAGCTAAGATTAACTTGAGTCCGGTCTCACAAAGGTTAAATAAATTCCATAAAGTGGAAGTTTGGATAGTTAGCATGGGCGGCATTAGCCACCATGGCTAAGAAGATTTAATAAGAAAGTCCTGTTTAACAGTAAAAGAAATGGACAAAAAAATAAAGAAAAACATTCTTACATTTAAACTTAAAATGTGTTTCCCATCAGTATCCATTGTCTTCTTCTAACCTGCCCGCTGTTCTCAGGTGGGAGAAGGACCCGGCCTACTGTGACACAGTGAAACAGAGGCCTCCTTACAACCACGGCACCAGACTGGTGGATTTCATAGACATGGCTGTGCTGGACTTCCTCATGGGTCAGTCTCTCCGTTTTCAACTTGACCCGGTAGTCAGTCGGTTTGCAACATAACTGGGCTCACAGGCAGTGTAACTAACCGCTTTGTCCTGCTTTAAGAGAGGGGTAAAAAAAGGGTAAATAAATTAGTCAACAAGAATATTATCGCCCAGGTAAATGGACTCAGGATGTTGTCATGAATTTTCATATGACACTATTAACTCTACAAAAATGTAGCCAAAAAGCCTAAATTAAGGTAAATGTCTTTCATTATTCAAAGGCAACATGGACAGACATCACTATGAGACGTTTGAGAAATTTGGCAACGAGACTTTTCTGCTGCACCTGGATAACGGACGGGCGTGAGTATGAACACCCGCTATACTGACTCACCTCAGCTCAGGCTGTTGATGATGTTATAGTGGAAACAACATGCGTATAATATAACGCATATCTGACAGCCAAATAATTAAAGTGACACTATATTAATACCTTTTTTTTAATGAAATAAATATGTTTTCCAGGTTTGGGCGTCACTCTCGGGATGAGCCATCTATTCTTGTTCCTTTGCAACAGTGTTGCAGGTAAAACTAAACAAAAACATGTCTCATCACACTTAAAATTAAGGATGGGGGAAATAAATTGTAAGACACTTGAGTAGGCCTCATTCAAGAGTTGATGAAGTTGGAAAGAGTACATATAGACACATAGACAAATTAAAGGACCCAGAGAGGAGGAACCCTCAACGCTCTGGCCACTGCGGTTGTCTATATTTATTTTGGTCG
This sequence comes from Leptoclinus maculatus, assembly GCA_032191485.1. Lineage (NCBI taxonomy): Eukaryota > Metazoa > Chordata > Actinopteri > Perciformes > Stichaeidae > Leptoclinus > Leptoclinus maculatus. The sequence continues at coordinate 6,701,667 of JAVDOI010000002.1, forward strand.
TGCTCTCCACCCACATTTGCAGGATCCGTCGCTCCACCTTACTCCGCTTGCGCCTCTTGTCCCTCCCTGGCTTCCGTCTGAGTGATGTCATGCGGGAGTCGCTGCTCCAGGATCCTCTGGCAGCCGTCGCCCCGCTCCTCTCCGAACCTCACCTCTCTGCTTTGGACCGACGCCTCGCATTCGTCCTGCAGGTGGTGGAGGCCTGTCAGCAACAACAACAACACGCAGATGTCATTTACAACGACTTGGAAGGATACGATCCACAGCCTGACTGAGAGGGGGAAGGGGGACAAAAAACAATAAATGAGTGTCTCATACTGAAGTCTATTTCACTTATCAGATCATTTCATTTTGCAGGTTTTTGCAAAGATATCGCAAGCAGTATGTCACAAGAGGGTTACGACAACACAGACAAGTTTTACAAAATAAACATGTTTTTTTTCTCTTGTCCCCTATCATCTGGGGGCCCTCAGAATGTAGTAGGGGCCCTACTGATAAAGAATGCACAGGATGAAAGTGAGTGAGATTAAAGCATACAAATTGGATGTGTGTGGAAACTTAGTGTGACTCCCTCCTGTGCTGATGAGCACCATATTCATGTGTTTGTTTGTAAATAAAAAAAGACCACAACATATGAATAAAAGAGGATCAGGGAGGATTCAGTCAATATTGTCTCTGCAGTGGAGGACGCCCCCTGCTGCCACTGACCGGAACTGCGACTTGCCAACAAAATTAAAAATACTTTCACTTTCTAAACGTCACCGACGGATGGGGCGGATCCGGCCAGTCGGCCGAGGGTCGGATACCATTTGACGAAAGGAGGAACCGAGAAAAAAACATCAGCGTAAATCTAGGAGAGAAGCTCCATATGGAAGGACTTCCGCTTATTTTTTAAAACTCTCTGGGCCTGGTGTTTTGTTTTTGTTTTTTGCAGAGGGTGGCTGCGCTGACCACCTATGGAACCGATGGACTGGCTGGAGAACGAGGAACTCCTGCGGTTTTTCCGCCGTAAAAAAACAGAAATGTCCTGCATGGAGAACCCGCACACGTTTCTCAGCCAGCTCCGGGATCACGACCTGGTCCCAGAGGACCGATACAAGGTGAGTTGCTGAAGTGGAAACGTTACTACGCATTAGTTGTGATCCTCCCCGAGCACTCTCAATGGGTCCTGTTTGGATGAAACGCGCGCCAGCATGCAGTTCCTTCCCGCCCTGCATACACAGCGACATACGAGGAGGGAGACTGGGAGTGAAAAGTTACCCTGGAGGCTTTTTATTTATTTAGACCGACGACCAGCGATACACCACCGCCCACACAACTCACGCCACACTTTACAAGCAAGACGATTGAACAATATTTAACTTAAGAACAGAGATACTAGAGCTGTTGGCTTACACATATAGACTGTATAGACTTATAGACTGTTACAGTTTGTAAATCATTTCAGGTCTTTCCCTTGCCCCACACTGTTCCAAAAATACATGACATTTTCTTATATTCATATTACTACAGTGACAAAATTAATTAATTTCATAACCATGTTTAAGTACTTCAATAGAAATACTGATTGTCCAGTTCAGGGAAAAGGTTGCTACAGTGATTAAATTAATCTGTGTGTCACACAGCAGTCCTTTTGATTGGTCCACTATTTTTCTGATTGAGCATCTGACAAATAGGGTTTATTATCTTGTTACATTTGTTTGTTTTTAAAGAGAAGATGATAGAATAGAATATTGAAATATGAATCAAAGAAGTTTGGATATTTATTTTGGGTAAACTAATTGATATTTTAGTGGTTAAAAAAATCTTTAGCGCAATCGATAAGTGCGTGGTTAGATAGACTAATGGAAACAAATTAATAATTAGGTGCAGCCCTAGTCTCTCGTCTGTGATAACCAAATGAGGAGACTAACAATAGGAGAATACATGTCTGGCCTCCCAAGGCTCAAATGCTAATTGGACAGACCATAGTGCAAATGTGAAAGACAGCAAAACCCCTGTTGCTGAGTTGACCGAGGTAGCATTTGCTACTTTGATCGTTAGAAATGTTTCTAATCTTCTATAAAGAAAATAGTGTAACATTGGTTTGTTACAACCATCCCCTGCCCCCCCCCCCCCCCCCTTCAGTATGAGCAGTGCTAACCAAGGTAAGGAGGGATTCATAAAAAAGCTATTTAAGTGTATACGTTAGGCGACTGTCGAACGACTAAACCCTAATTTTCTCCATGCTTTTGTGTGTTCGCAGACGGTGAGTCGTATGAAGAGTAAAGACAACATAAGGAAAGGTCTCTATGATATTCTGGACTGGTTGGAGAGAGAACGATCAAAGAGCATCAGAGAGTTCTGGAGCTGCGTCTTCAAGGAGATCATCCTGAACCAGTATCCCACCCTGCGACTGCTGCGCAACAGCCTCATGGACGGTCAGTCTTTTTATGGTCACAGGGGCGTTAATCATTGGGATTCTGCTCACTACGTTTATGTTCTTTTTGCTTGCGAGTAATGTTTTTATTTGTACATGGTCCCTGATACAGAAAAGTAAAGGTGCTCCGATTGATCGGCCACCGATCGTCATCGGACGATATTTGCTCTAAATGGCAAATTGGTGGTCTCTTTCAGAACCGATCGAAAGAGCCAATCAGATGACAATTTCTCTACGTGTCGCTAAAATGGCTTCACCAGAGTTGTGTCTCTAAGGCCTGTTAAACTGTCTGTTCAAGGTGCCGTTATTCCACCTCGCTGCTCTGTATTAAAAGGGGCTTCTGAGTGACTCTAGATTGGAATATGTTTGCGCTCCTGCACACAAAAATAGTTGGTTAAGAATTGGATGATGGTTATAATAGTTAGCTAAAAGTGGATAAATGGTTGAAATATTTGGACTCACCCCACTCAAAGTAGGCCTAGTATGAAGGCAAACCTGACAGGATTGACCTAAACATTGACAACATTGGCTGAGGGGGCACAATGACGAAAAGGCTAACGGTTGGGAAGCACTGGATTAGATAATAAGGCTCTGTTCCAAATCGCATACTAACGTAATACCTACTCAATCAGTATACCGCACACTGCACTACTAAATGAATGATTAAGTATCCATTACCAGCAGACTGTTCACACTGAAGTAAACTCAAGCAATACGTTTTCTCTGCATCACATGACTGTATCTTGATCTCTCATCATTCTTCCACTGGAATTTGTCCACGATGTGTACTATATCCACGGGCATCAATTTCAGGGTCTTTCCATTTTGAGAGGGCGGAAACGGAAGAGTCAGACGAAGGGAAAAGGAAGGAGCTTTCAGAAGGTGAGGAGGGAGAGGAGAAGCAAGAGAACTCAGTGAAAAAGAAGAGAAAGCTGAGAAGTGGGAGTGTGTGCGTCGATGAGGAGGAGCCGGCCGGTCCATCAGCTCAGTTGACTCCCAGGAAAAGGTCCAAGAAAATATGCTTCTGTAAGTCACCCCCCACTTATTTCTTACTTTTGTAAACATGACCGTTCGTTGAAAGTTTCACTGCTGAAAAAGTGCACCATTACTCTGTAAATTATGATTCTCTTCATGTCTCGGGGAAAAGAAGTTTCTCACTTGGAACAAAGAAGTCAACGTATTTTTCTCCCTGTTTTGCAGCCTCTCCCCTGAAGAAGGGAGGGGAGAACAACATTTGGAGCTGGCCCATGTATAAGTTCCAGCTGCCCGTGACCTGTGGAGACCAGGAGGGGACACTGAACAGAGACAGACTGGCTAAAGGTATGAAAGACTCAATGACTGAAGTATCTGATTATGAAAAATAAATACTATAATCATTGTCTTGATGATAAATGGTTGACATTAACACTTCCCCCATCCTCTGAATGTTTCAGGGGAGAAGTGCATTGTGGTCAGGAAACAGTGGTTCACTCCCAGTGAATTTGAGAGGTTAGCGGGGAAGAAGAGTTCCAGGAACTGGAAGTTGAGCATTCGATGTAGGGACACCACCCTGGGAAAACTTATAAAGGTTTGTTGAAAAGTGAATTTGGAATATACATGTCGACAAAGACTTGCATTTCTTCAACATGCGCCATGTTACGTGCTTTTGTTGTGAAAATCGTTTTATTTTCTGTTTTGTTTCTTTTTGCTTCACTCCAGGAAGGTAACTTGACAGCAGCAAACTACAGAGGAGGGTGTAAAAAGGTAAGAACAGAAACTGGTCAGGGTATGAAACTAACTCAAAATCAGTACTAGTCCCAAGGACTAGTAGGTTCATAAAACTCAAAAAATAATAATTTATTATTCAGTTATTTATCACTATTTCAGCTCCAGTTGAACAGCTGGCTAGTTAGCTTTTTTTTTTTTTTTTTTAAATCAATATTATTATTATTAACAACCTTTATTTAGACAAAATCCATTTAGAACGAGGTCTTATTTTCAAAAGTTTTAGTCAAATAAAAACAAAGATAGCAAGAGTAGCGAGAACCATCGCCTGCAAATAAAGTGATTAGTTTTCATTGAACCCTGTTACTGTATGTCTTCATATTAACTTCCACTGTTACTGTACAGCTGTTAGAATAGTGGCCTATTTGCAATTAATATGCATTCAATCCAGTTCTATTATTTAAATTAAAATGATAATCTACTCTGGCTGTGGTCATCACAGTGAACAGTGTCTGGTAGTGTGATGAGAGGGCATGTTGCTGTACTTTATCTCCTTGGAGCAGAGGCTGCATTCAGCATACCCTGCCTCATCAATGTATTTAAAACACTGTGACAGCAGGAAGCTGTACTCACGTTTGTTTAGACCTCCACCTTTATCCACCTTTATCCAGGCCCAGCTCCACTCACATCTCAGCCCTGCCCTGAAGCTCTTTGACCTCATCATCTCATCAGTATCTGGGCCTTTCATTCTACTTTGAGTTAAAAACAGCAACCAGATCCGCCGGTGTTCTGGTTTAATGTTAACGAGTGACCGCGTGAACTGAACCGGAACACGGGGGGGCTTCATGTTTCATCACGTTTTTTCCTCCTAATTCGCGATAATGACGAATGTTAACAGTCGACAGAGTTCCGCATGCAGTGGACGTTAACTTAACCCAGCAAGTCTGAACGGTAACGGAACATAACGTAACTTAAACTGTAACGGAGGGAAATGAAGACGCTGTAGACATCCTAACGCTGATTGCCCAAGACTCGACACATCAAAGATGTTTTATTGCGAAGATCACCACATCACCTTTTTTCCTCGTCTCACTCCAATCGGAGAAACGCTGGCTGGCCAATTGACCCCCCCCCCCCAAAAAAACAACCTCTACGGATCTACACGATTCACGTGGATGACATATTTTTGATTCAAAACGGCGAATTTCGCCGAAAAGCGACAAGTTTGCAGCTATGGTAGATATTGGGTGTTAGTTCATGTGCTGCACGATCTATATTTCTTCCACGGACGAATCTTGGCGGGCCGCTGGTGAAACTGAAAGAGAGGCCCGGCCTGATCGATGAATATAGTGCCTTTCGCATTGCGTAAACAAAAAATTATAATCAAAACAAAATAGTCTAATATCCTCAACAATTTGGGGAATAGTGGAATGTTACATTTACTTATCGGGAAAGTCTTTTTCCGGACATAAATAACGAATAAAGCCTCTCAAATTTCACTCGCCATGAGGACTAGTGAGAATGATAATTTAGGTAGTCCCTCCAAAAATCCACTCGCCTCGGGCTAGCGGACTAGCGTTAGTTTCCGACCCTGCTGGTGAAAATAGATACATTCCGACTTTGTAGTGCGTCTTGTTGTTAGTGATCCTGATCTGAGCCATGTCCCTTTTCTTCTTCTTCTTCCTGCTAGGCCAAGAAATCACTGTTCCCATCTGGTCATTCAATCACAGGTTTGTTGTATTAGTGCAAAACTGTGATTTTAGAAAACTATTGATGCTGATGAAAAAGCAACAACCTCCTCCTGTTTCAGTGTCTGACGAAGACGAAGGTGACGAGGAGGACCCTGACCTGGACGAGGAAGACAGGGTTTCTTCAAGCAGCAAAGAAAGTTCCGCAGCTGTCACAGGTGCTCGTCTCTACAAAGTGATGTTCAGGGTTTAAACACATGTTTGCTTTTAATAGAAATGACCTTCGATGTGCATCCTATCCCAGTGTCACCATATCAATGGTGATGGTAATCACACTTCCCTTGTGTCCATAACAGACGAGGAAGAAGAGGAACGGACTGAGCAGCAGCCAAAAACCAGCCATGACAGTGGCAGGAAGGTGTTCAGAGTCACATGTGGAGCTGTAGCGGGGACCTTACACAAGAAACGATTCGCGTCAGGTCGCTATACCTCACTGTGCACGAAAAGCTAAACATGTGTAATGAAATGTGTACTAACAAGCTTACACTTGCTTTGACCACCAGGGACTTGTGGGAAGAGTATTCGTACTGAGACGAGCTGGATGACCCCGGTGGAGTTCCTAGAGGTGGCACCACGTCAGACGAATGCCTCTTGGAGGAAAGACATCAAGTATGAAGGGGAACCGCTCAGTGTCCTCATAGAGGTAGACGCCATACGTTAAACTGTGCATGTTTGTGTGATGCAATTAGACAGAGTGAAAGTTGTAATCCTTAAGATTTCAGTCCTGGTTGATATTTTGACAGCCGTGGGTCCCGTGGTAACAGCCAGTTCAGGTCCAGACCAGATCCATCCCCGGGTCCTGAACGAGCTGGCAGATACCATAGCTCTCCCACTAAGCATTATATTTATTACTAGCCTATCAAGCGGCAAGGTACCACAACAATGGAAATCAGCCACAGTGACACCAATCTACAAGAAGGGCGACAAATCCAACCCAGCCAACTATAGACCCGTCTCGCTGACATCGGTGGTATGCAAGGTCCTGGAGCGTATTATGTCAAAGGCAATAGTAGAACACCTGAAAAACAACAACCTCCAATGCGACCAGCAACATGAATTTACGTCGGGGAAATCAACAGTGACTAATCTCCTAGAGGCACTAAGCCACAGTTTACCAGTAGATGTCATATTCCTGGACTATGCAAAGGCCTTCGACACAGTCCCGCCTCCTTGCACAGCTTTCCTCCTTCGGCATCCGAGATAATATTCTGCTATGGATCAGGAACTTTCTGACAAAGAGAAGACAGCAAGTAACAGTTAACGGGAAGCTCTCAAACTGGACTGAAGTAACTAGCGGTGTCCCACAGGGTTCCGTCCTGGGCCCGCTACTGTTCACCCTCTTTGTCAGTGACAAAGCAACTTCATATCCATGTTATCCGACGATACAAAAATCTACCAAGCCATGTTGGACGCCCACAAACCTCAACAGACAAGTCTTCAAACTGATCTAGATCAACTCCAGGCCTGGTCAGTTCTGATGCAAATGCGCTTCCACCCCGAGAAATGCAAAGTCTTGCACCTCGGACACAACAACCCCATTCTGACCTACACAATGATCAGTGCAGACGGAGTTACACATACCCTCGAATCAACAGAAGCAGAGAAAGGTGTAGTGATCGACCATAAACTGAGCTTCCAAAAACACATTCAAACTCAAGTCGCACACTGGGTGCTATCAAACACACCTTCAAAGCAATGGACAAGACATCATTTTTACACCTCTACAAGGGACTCGTCCGCCCTCATCTGGAGTACGCTTCAGCCATATGGTCACCTAAATTCAAACGGGAGAAGGATGCAATTGAACAAGTCCAGCGCCGGGCCATGAGACTGGTGCAAGGCACTTCCGATAAATCCTACCCAGAGCGACTAGTACACCTAGGCCTACCCACACTGGAATACCGCCGACAACGAACAGACATAATCCAGTGCTTTAAAATCCTACAGGTCTACGACAGCGTTACATGCAACAGACCCTGCTCCACTTGTGGAAATTCCATGCTACGGCCATCACTATCAACTACAACCCGAGGCCACAGTCAGAAACTACAAATACAACATCAAACTGGCATCAGGGCAAATTTTTTCACAGCCAGAATCAGCATGGAATGGAGTACCTTAAGGCAGGACACAGTCGACAGCCCTTCCTTAAATACATTTAAGTCGCGGCTAGCAGCAGATTGGAAGCAGTATCCTCACTTACACTATTACACCTTCTCCTACTAAATGCCGATTCCCCGACTCCCACGTATAGTCTAACAGATATTCAATCGTGACTCATCTGAAGAGGATCCATTTAAAAACTTGGCACCGGTCTCATTACCCTAATCGGGTACCTATTGACCGTACTAAAGATTGTTGAGCAGCTGCTGTGTCATAAATACAACAGAAGAGCAACTGGTGAATCTGTTTAAGGTTCAGCCAAACAGACTTGTGTTGTATTGATAAAGATCATGAATCCAGTGCAGGGATGGCGGACTCCGCCACTAACAATTAAAAAACATCATAACAATAGACTGCAGAAGAAAATCTACCCCATCTTGGACTTGAATCAGAACAGGTCATAAAAAGTGAGGTCATTTAATTTCCAGAGCGGAGAAATGCTAGCGTCTGATTTAGAAACATGGCATTAACGATGCAGTTACATGTCAGACATGGCACCGTAGCCAGGGAGCTAAAGATTGAGCCACAGGATCTGTCAAGCCGAAAAGAGCTGAACTATGAAACAAAGAGGAAGACACTGTTGATTTGTCTATTTCAGGCAAACATCTTGGGGATCCACTCTCTGCTGTGTAATTGCAGACTGTGCAAACCAGAAGACGAAGACTTGGTAAGTTTATCGATCAGTCAGTTTCAGACGAGCAGCGTTTCCTCATTCTACACATGTTCTGCATTAAACAATGCGACGGCCATAGCTGATGTTTCGGTGACGTTAAATAGTCCTGCGTCTCTCGCAAGGAGCTACAGCTACAAGTCTCTTCTCATAAACAAGAAACCTTTTTCTCTCAGATGTATCTGATATGTAATTGTGTAATCGGAAGTTGTTGTCATCCATGTCTTGGCAGGAGAATGAGAAAAACGATGACGAGTGCTGCATCTGTAAAGAGGAAGAAGAGTTGATGATGTGTGATCACTGCCCTCGCTCCTTCCACCAGAAATGTCACCTGCCTCATGTAGAAGACGTCATTTTACAGTGAGCTTTGGTTAAACTAGGAGACAACCGAAACATAAAAAAATATATATTTGCCTTCCTCTTCTCATTTGAAATGAAAGTAGCAGCGGTTGAATCAGGATAAAGCATCTTTCAGTGTAATTTAAATTTACTATCTTATTAAATGACAAACCAAGTTAATAAATTCCCACTTAAATACGCATGTTACATGTTACGTCCTGTGTCAGTGGGATTAATTTGGTTACGGTGAAACAAAAATAAAGAGGGGTCAATATTCTGTTCAAGGTTGATAAATGTCAGATCTTACATATGATTATTTAAGTGTGTGTGTGTGTGTGTGTGTGTGTGTGTGTGTGTGTGTGTGTGTGTGTGTGTGTGTGTGTGTGTGTGTGTGTGTGTGTGTGTGTGTGAGCAGGGACAATGGCCTGTGGATGTGTACATTCTGTATATTCAGAACAAGTCGAGGGTATTTGTACTCTGAGGAGCTGGAAAGAGAAGCAACCATGTCGTGCCAAATATCCCAACGCATGCTGGTGAGTAAACTGTGACTCTGTCTTTATAGCATAATGAAAAACAATAAACAAAGCTGAACAAAGGTAAAACATGTTTGTTCGTCTTTGTCCAGCTTTGTTGTCCATTTTTAGCCGTACGTCTATTTCTGTGCATGTACATTGAGCGTGAAAAAATATATATATACCGGAGTCAGATTCTGTGTATGTGTAAACACTGACTCCCACTAAAGCTGAACCTGTCCATCTGTCACACCGCCGTCACTCATCCCTCTTTCCTTTACATCAACAGCAATGCCAGTATCTCCTTCTGTGTCTGTGCAGTGCTGATGAGGAACGAACATTTGCTGCGAACCCATGCCTCTATGTAAGTCTTTTTCTCTGCCGTTCCCATGCACTGGTTAGCTGCCTTGCTATTCGTGACAAATAGTGTAAATTAATTAAATGTATAGCTGTCAACGTGCATTTAACTATTAACAGGTTAGAAGAGGGCACACTGGCGGCTTTACCTCCGTCTCCTCTAGAGATTCGAGATCTCGCCTATTTTTCAGCTTGAGGTTCACAGTGAAAATGTTCTTTTGACAGTATATATTGTTATCATATCAGCAACATTGCTACAGTTTTGATTTATATACATGTATGACACAGACATGCCACCCTTGTTTTTTACTTCCTGTTTCAAAATAAAAGCCCTCTAGCGTCTTTCTGTGGACAGAATCCCTTGATTTGCTAACACAAGACTTTTATTCTGAAACATTTGCATGGCAGTGTTGTGTAAAATGCGGTGACTTGCAAGGCTCTATGAATAGAGTACCAGCTTCTAAATGTGGATTGTTATAATTATTTACAAATGAGCACACACTTTGGACTCCTTTTCTGTCTAAAATAGATATAAATGATACGTATGATGAAGTGAAATAAAACACTCCATTATGAAAGGCAAACTATGCAGAAACAGCTCAGCTCAGCAGCTCACATGCTTCTCACACAGGCAGCGTAGTAGCCCGGGCGTCGCCCTGTATCTTCAGGTCTTTACTTATGCTAATCTGGAACTGATGTAAACAAATGACAAAGGTGTTGCACAGCGTTGAGTACCTCATTCATTTCCTGCTTGGCATCCTCAGTTGAATGGCTACTCCGCCGTGATCAAGTCTCCGATGTGGCTGGGTCATATAGCAGACAAACTCCAGAAGAATCTCTACCAGACCGTTGGAGAGTTTGTGACCGACGTCCAGCTCATTTTCTCCAACTGTGCTTCATACAACCGGGTAAGAAACAAGTGTCAGTAAAAACCCTTTAGAGCAGTGGTCCCCAACCTTTTTTGCACCACGGACCGGTTTCATGTAAGACAATGTTTTCACGGACCGGCCTTCAAGGTGTGGCGGAAAAACACGACGAAATAAAATGATACGATCGGCATGAAAACAAATATAAAATGCATAAATAAATACAACTCACAATAACGCTGAATCAGTGGGAGCCCTGAGCTTGTTTCTCTGCAACGAGACGGTCCCATCTGGGGTAATGGGAGACAATGACACCCGAAGTGTGTTCCTCATGTCCAGTCTACTTCGTAATTTTGTTTTTATTGCTGTCACTGCAGAAAATCCCGCTTCACAAAGATAGGATGTTGGAAATGGAAGCAGGGTTTTCAGTGCTTTTGTGGCGATCTCAGGATATTCAGCCTTGATTTTAAACCAAAACACCAGCAGAGTTGTTGTCTCAAACATACTTTTAAGGCCACATATTCCTGATGTTTAATTAGACTCCTGATATTGTCTGTTCAATGAAGCTTTCTTTTTCTTGGAAGTTGTAGGCTCTTCTTCTGTCTCCTTAGTGGGCCTTTTCCCCTTTGCAAAGAAGCTCTCCAAAAGTTTTTTACTAATTTTCGCTAGCTTGTGGGCTTAATTTTTGAGGTAACGTATCACGTGACCGAGACGAGCGTCTTGACATGTCAAGAGCCACGGGCGGATGAAATTGGGAGAGAATCCGGTAATTTTTCAAAATAAAACTTCTTTCAGACTCTGATAATCAATAAAACGAAAATAATATAATATTTATTCTTTCTGTGCGGCCCGGTACCAAATGACCCACGGCCCGGTACCGGTCCGCGGCCCGGTGCTTTAGATGACATGCAGGGTCAGGAGTGTTCATCATTTTCACATGTGGTGCTAATCAACAGTTGAACTTAAAAAGTTAAGATGAATCTTTCTGGACATTTTATAGTGACAACTGTCTGTTATGTTCTCTTGCAGGACAATGCTGAATTCCTCGCCAGGGGCAACAGACTGAAGGAGTTATTTGACAGAGAATTTAAGAGCGTGCTCAACATCAGTGAATAGGCTGGTGACAGATCAGCAGTGTTCTGTTGTCAAACTCAGTAACGGCTGAGAAAAGGTTAAGAATGTGTAAATATGCCTGTGGTACATATCTTTTTAAACATAACCCTCCTCTGTGGTTGAAATATCCCAAAAGAAATGATTCCTAATCAAGAGAATGAAAGGGACTTTTACTTGAATTATGACAACACGTTTCAATCTATAATTCTACTACAATGCATTAAAAAAATAGATTCTTCCCACAATTTATTTTCATTACTCATAAAATTACCAAATGTTTAACATTTCAACACCTTCCATACGATCATGCAGCCCAAAATGCTTTACAGAGCAAGATTAAAACAGCACAGATAACAAGTATTTTTAAACGTTAGAAGTATTTTCCTGTGTTGTTCTCAACATTCGTTTTTTTAATTCATTTTTTATTATGGTGTTACACCACGTGTGAGGAGGGTTTCAAACTGAATGTATTGTAAAAGTCAGTATTTGACTGTGTTTGTTGCATCATGCAACATTGTCACTACACAGTATTTAAAGTGCAATTAATTTGCACTTTCTCTCTCTGTCTCGATCTCTGATCTGTGGCTTGTGGATGTCTGTTTTTAAAATAAAATAGTAGCTTGTGTACATCTTCAATGACGTGTCTTGTTTCCATAAACCTGCCTCTTAAAGGTGAAAGGTATGAATAAACAATAAATGAGTGTCTCATACTGAAGTCTATTTCACTTATCAGATCATTTCATTTTGCAGGTTTTTGCAAAGATATCGCAAGCAGTATTTCACAAGAGGGATGCGACAACACAGAAAAGTTTAACAAAATAAACATGGTTTTTTTCTTGTCCCCTATCACCTGGGGGCCCTCAGAATGTAGTAGGGGCCCTACTGATAAAGAATGCACAGGATGAAAGTGAGTGAGATTAAAGCTTTAACATTGGATGTGTGTGGAAACTGCGACTTGCCAACAAAATAAAAAATACTTTCACTTTCTAAACGTCACCGACGGATGGGGCGGAACAGGCCAGTCGACCGAGGGACGGATACCATTTGACGAAAGGAGGAACCGAGAAAAAAACCATATCGGACATGGAAGGATTTCCGCCTATTTTTTAAATCTGCTACTTGTTTGTGATTTCTGGCACAGAACGGGGAAGTTGTTGGTGCTCATTTTTAGTTTCGATGTGTTCAAATCCTGTGGAGCAGAACATTTTACGCAAAGGGACTCGCTGCTTGGTGAAACAGCGCAGGGAGCCTGTCCAGTTTGGGGGAAACATCTGGAGCGGCTGTGGTCTCTCTGGTGTTTTGTTTTTGTTTTCTGCAGAGGAGTGGGCTGGCTGCGCTGACCATCGATGGATCCGACGTACTGGCTGGAGAACGAGGAACTCCTGCGGTTTTTCCGCCGTAAAAAAACCGAAATGTCCTGCATGGAGAACCCGCACACGTTTCTCAGCCAGCTCCGGGATCACGACCTGGTCCCAGAGGACCGATACAAGGTGAGTTGCTGAAGTGGAAACGTTACTACGCATTAGTTGTGATCCTCCCCGAGCACTCCCAACACTGCGGTCAAGCCAGCCTCCACATCGAAAAACACAGTCAAGCCAGCCCGCACGTTATTTTGCGGTACGCGTATGTAGCTATACTAGGCATTACGGTAGTAGCGCGTAAGAACTGACTTCAAAATAAGAGCAAAGTTCCGGTGAACATGATAACATGTCACATTCATTCAATAAGTCTGTAAATCATAGATATATTAATTAATACATTAAAAACATAAATGGATACATATTGTATAAACGAACACTCAAACTCCTTGATAAAAAATCTGTTCTTTCTCATCATTGCCCTATACTAAAAAAATATAACTTGTTTAGTTGGGAGAACATGATTAAATATGTGAATGTCTGTCTCATGTACAAGATTATACATGGCTTGACCTCTCCTCCGCTCAAACAATTTGTTATCACAAGAACAACTGGATATCGGCTCACAAGAGGTGCAGCAAGAGGGGATTGCATTATCCCACTCAGGAAAAGTGCTTGCAGTCAGTCTGCATTTGCAGTACAAGCTGCACTACAATGGAACTCCATCCCAGTAACCAGTGGCGGCTGGTCCATAGAGGGCGCTAGGGCGCCGCCCCCCCTTGAGCTACAAATAATACAAAATAAAATAAATAATAATAATGAACTATACAAATTGACAATATTTGTGTTTTTGAAACATGGAATCACCCAGTAATATGTGTAAAATATGATATCTGCGGTAAATATATGCTTTTCCTGCACTTCCTCTCTGCCTGTCTGCATGTCCTCTCTGCATGTGCACGTCTCAGCTGGCTGGGGCGCTGGAGAATCTGCCCCAAAGAGGCGGGTCTATAAAGCAGTTTAGCCAATGATGCTTTAATGCTGACTAAAGATATAAATGAGTGACATACAATTTAGCCAATCAGCGTCCTCAAATAGATTCAGCTTGGGGCAGATTTCCTTCTGCCCCAAGCTGCGGGTTCTCGTCAGGACTAGTCTCTACAGGCGAGCGCCAGCGCGAGCACTGCTCCTCCAAGACCCGTTTGAGAGGAGAACTGAGAGGAGAAACTACAGCTGAAAGAGCTGATCCCAGATCAGCCTGACCTCACAATCAGACAGCAGACTAGCAGGAAAGAGAAGCAGTACATGCGAAGCTTCTCTAGTATTTGTACACCAGACAGGTTTGACTAGCTGGATGATGTCATCTTAATAACTTATTTAGCTTTTTAAATCAACGGGGGCAGAACCAGCATGGACAGTTAGGGAGTGAGGGACATGAAGCACCTGTCTGAGAAATGGATATATAGTTATATATAAATAATATATATATATATATATATATATATATATATATATATATATATATATATATATATATATATATATATATATATATATATATATATATGTGTGTGTGTGTGTTTTATATTATAGTGAATATTATTATATGATATATATATTATTATATTATACAGAATATTATTATATGATATATATATTATATTATACTGAATTCCCTGTGAGGGTGACTAAAATAAGATGTCCTGACGTGTTTGTCAAAGTGTTATTTACTGCTTTTTTTCGTGTTGGAATGAATGTTAAATATTTAACTGCAAAGTAGTAATGCGTGTTTGATACCTTAATTTCTTTGCATTAAATCATTCTGGGATGTTTGCTGAAATTGATTGGATGTGGCACAGCCCTACCAAGAAAATGTTCCACCAGCCGCCACTGCCAGTAACTATTAGAGAACTACAAACATACAGTTAATTTAAAGCTCAATTAAAGAAATGGTTAGTTAGTACCCAGCTCTGTCAGCACTAGAATGTAACTGCACCTCTGTCTGTGTTGAACTTCCCTCGATCTGTCTCTTGTCACCTGTCTGTCTGTCTTGAAATTGCCGGTCGACCCTCATCTACCTGACATGGATGTTTTTTAGTATCTAACAATTGCATCATAATATTGTCTTTAGTCCATGTTTCTATTTTAACACAGTCATCCCTCATTTTATTTGCTTTGTGTGTGTTGACTTTGAGAGCCTCTGTGTTGCATGTCTTGTTAGTACTTGACAATGTATAAGAGTCTCCTGAATGATGATACTACGTATATTTAATATTCTCACTTTTTTTCATTGTTTGTGCACGCATTGTAAAGCGTCAATATTGTATAACCTTTTCAATTTAAACTTATCTTCTGTTTTTAGGTTTATTTTGTAACATCTGCCTCTTGGGACTACAGATGAAAAATAGCCTTTTGGCTAACTCTGGCGCATTTACAGAAATGTTTTTATTAATGTGCACTGTCCCGTATCAAATAAACCAATAAATATATATGTAAATGAGAACTTTAAACACACAATAATATTTACCGCATGCAAACTGTATTTTAAGGAAAAATGAAATTCCAATTGTGTGAATACTTAATCAAATATATTAATAAAGAATACATTAACACAGACCAGTATGACTTCAAAATGACAGTACACTACATTATATTCAGAAACTTCAAGGTTACACTAAGTGACTAATTTCACTTGGGATTGATTGCAGACCACCTCAGAGAATATCAGGACATTCTTATGTAGAATTTCAGAATAAAAGCCCTTTAAAATCTCATTCATGAGCCAATTTACCTCAAATTTCAGATAAGATTTAAAAGGAAATGGTCCATAGTTACAAAAATACATGACATTTTCTTATATTCATATTACTACAGTGACAAAATAAATCTATTTCATAACCATGTTTAAGTACTTCAATAGAAATACTGATTGTCCAGTTCAGGGAAAAGGTTGCTACAGTGATTAAATGAATCTTGGATATTTATTTTGGGTAAACTAATTGATATATTAGTGGTTAAAAAAATCTTTAGAGTAATCGATAAGTGCATGGTTAGATAGACTAATGGAAACAAATTGTTAGATTATTTGATAAAACAAGAATCATTAGGTGCAGCCCTAGTCTTTCGTCTGTGATAACCAAATGAATAGGAAAATACACGTCTAGCCTTCCAAGGCTCAAATGCAAATTTGTTCGCAGACGGTGAGTCGTATGAAGAGTAAAGACAACATAAGGAAAGGTCTCTATGATATTCTGGACTGGTTGGAGAGAGAACGATCACAGAGCATCAGAGAGTTCTGGAGCTGCGTCTTCAAGGAGACCATCCTGAACCAGTATCCCACCCTGCGACTGCTGCGCAACAGCCTCATGGACGGTCAGTCTTTTTATGGTCACAGGGGCGTTAATCATTGGGATTCTGCTCACTACGTTTATGTTCTTTTTGCTTGTGAGTAATGTTTTTATTTGTACATGGTCCCTGATACAGAAAAGTAAAGGTGCTCCGATTGATCGGCCACCGATCGTCATCGGACGATATTTGCTCTAAATGGCAAATTGGTGGTCTCTTTCAGAACCGATCGAAAGAGCCAATCAGATGACAATTTCTCTACGTGTCGCTAAAATGGCTTCACCAGAGTTGTGTCTCTAAGGCCTGTTAAACTGTCTGTTCAAGGTGCCGTTATTCCACCTCGCTGCTCTGTATTAAAAGGGGCTTCTGAGTGTCTCTAGATTAGAATATGTTGCACATGTTGCCTACCAATAAATAAACAGTTGTGAATTTGTGATACTTTCTTATCTCTTTATTTTGATATTTCATATACAGTGTTGTTAAGAATAGTTAAATAAATAAACCAGTAAGTAATGCAACACAATCAATAGAAGAATTCAAATAGACCCTCTCATTTGTATCGGTTAATCGTTATTAGCTGATCGGCTGCAAAAATCCTGATCGGAGCCCCCTTAAAAAAGAATATGCAGAAGTCATAAATTAGGGAGAGATAACGGGTAAAAGTTATCAATTACTTTTCAATAATTAATATTATTATCTCCGATAGAAGATAATGAGATCGGTTGTGTGAGTGCCTGCGTGAGTGGGTGTGCATCTCTGCGTCTGTCCACGGCTAATCTCGCATACTGCTACAACAAACGGCATTATATTTTGGGTCGCCAGTTATGGCTGCATGCTCAAGGACTTCTCGTGATTGCAGTGACTCACACTTTCTCAAAACACCCTTTCATTGCTTGTTTAATACTGCAATTGATCGCCTGCCGACTGTTCACTCACTACTCTTAACCGTCTCCCGGCCGGTAGGGGCCGCTAGTGATGACACAGATGACTCAGAGACACGGTTTATCCGTGCCTTTTGATTGGGCATCAACTTTACGTTAATGCGGGTATTGTCAAAAGATGAGACTTGAAGCCTAAATAAAGGCTTCAAGTCGCAGTTAAGACAGTGAGCCGGAGCTCAGATGTGCTCCTGCATGAAGGCAAACCTGACAGGATTGACCTAAACATTGACAACATTGGCTGAGGGGGCACAATAACGAAAAGGCTAACGGTTGGGAAGCACTGGATTAGATAATAAGGCTCTGTTCCAAATCGCATACTAACGTTATACCTACTCAATCAGTATACTGCACACTGCACTACTAAATGAATGATTAAGTATCCATTACCAGTTCACACTGAAGTAAACTCAAGCAATACGTTTTCTCTGCATCACATGACTGTATCTTGATCTCTCATCATTCTTCCACTGGAATTTGCCCACAGTGTGTACTTGATGTGTACTATATCCACGAGCATCAATTTCAGGGTCTTTCCATTTTGACAAACAACTACCAGAGAGGGCGGAAACGGAAGAGTCAGACGAAGGGAAAAGGAAGGAGCTTTCAGAAGGTGAGGAGGGAGAGGAGAAGCAAGAGAACTCAGTGAAAAAGAAGAGAAAGCTGAGAAGTAGGAGCGTGTGCGTCGATGAGGAGGAGCCGGCCGGTCCATCAGCTCAGTTGACTCCCAGGAAAAGGTCCAAGAAAATAAGCTTCTGTAAGTCACCCCCCACTTATTTCTTACTTTTGTAAACATGACCGTTCGTTGAAAGTTTCACTGCTGAAAAAGTGCACCATTACTCTGTAAATTATGATTCTCTTCATGTCTCGGGGAAAAGAAGTTTCTCACTTGGAACAAAGAAGTCAAAGTATTTTTCTCCCTGTTTTGAAGCCTCTCCCCTGAAGAAGGGAGGGGAGAACAACATTTGGAGCTGGCCCATGTATAAGTTCCAGCTGCCCGTGACCTGTGGAGACCAGGAGGGGACACTGAGCAGAGACAGACTGGCTAAAGGTATGAAAGACTCAATGACTGAAGTATCTGATTATGAAAAATAAATACTATAATCATTGTCTTGATGATAAATGGTTGACATTAACACTTCCCCCATCCTCTGAACGTTTCAGGGGAGAAGTGCATTGTGGTCGGGAGACAGTGGTTCACTCCCAGTGAATTTGAGAGTTTAGCGGGGAAGAAGAGTTCCAGGAACTGGAAGTTGAGCATTCGATGTATGGACACCACCCTGGGACAACTTATAAAGGTTTGTTGAAAAGTGAATTTGGAATATACCCGTCGACAAAGACTTGCATTTCTTCAACATGCGCCATGTTACGTGCTTTTGTTGTGAAAATCGTTTTATTTTCTGTTTTCTTTTTGCTTCACTGCAGGAAGGTCACTTGACAGCAGCAAACTACAGAGGAGGGTGTAAAAAGGTAAGAACAGAAACTGGTGAAAATACATAAATAGATACATTCCGACTTTGTAGTGCGTCTTGTTGTTAGTGATCCTGATCTGAGCCATGTCCTTTTTCTTCTTCTTCTTCCTGCTAGGCCAAGAAATCTCTGTTCCCATCTGGTCATTCAACCACAGGTTTGTTGTATTAGTGCAAAACTGTGATTTTAGAAAACTATCACAAGATCCATCTCTCTAAAGTAATTAGCTTTAATCTAAGTCGGCATCTATGAAATTTAGAGTTTCAACATGATACATTTGAGAAAAAACAGGCAGAGTGAGCGTCTTCACTGCTGATGAAAAAGCAACAACCTCCTCCTGTTTCAGTGTCTGACGAAGACGAAGGTGACGAGGAGGACCCTGACCTGGACGAGGAAGACAAGGTTTCGTCAAGCAGCAAAGAAAGTTCCGCAGCTGTCACAGGTGCTCGTCTCTACAAAGTGATGTTCAGGGTTTAAACACATGTTTGCTTTTAATAGAAATGACCTTCGATGTGCATCCTATCCCAGTGTCACCATATCAATGGTGATGGTAATCACACTTCCCTTGTGTGTCCATAACAGACGAGGAAGAAGAGGAACGGACTGAGCAGCAGCCAAAAACCAGCCATGACAGTGGCAGGAAGGTGTTCAGAGTCACATGTGGAGCTGTAGCGGCGACCTTACACGAGAAACGATTCGCGTCAGGTCGCTATACCTCAACTGTGCACGAAAAGCTAAACATGTGTCATGAAATGTGTACTAACAAGCTTACACTTGCTTTGACCACCAGGGACTTGTGGGAAGAGTATTCGTACTGAGACGAGCTGGATGACCCCGGTGGAGTTCCTAGAGGTGGCACCACGTCAGACGAATGCCTCTTGGATGAAAGACATCAAGTATGAAGGGGAACCGCTCAGTGTCCTCATAGAGGTAGACGCCATACGTTAAACTGTGCATGTTTGTGTGATGCAATTAGACAGAGTGAAAGTTGTAATCCTTAAGATTTCAGTCCTGGTTGATATTTTGACAGCCGTGGGTCCCGTGGTAACAGCCAGTTCAGTTGAATACTACAGCAAACACTCTTTGAGCAGCTGCTGTGTCAGAAATACAACAGAAGAGCAACTGGTGAATCTGTTTAAGGTTCAGCCAAACAGACTTGTGTTGTATTGATAAAGATCATGAATCCAGTGCAGGGATGGCGGACTCCGCCACTAACAATTAAAAAACAACCACATAGAGAGATGATTACAGAATGTAATTACATCAAATGTCTATTGTAGAAAAAAGGCAGAGCATAAATAATATCACAAACTCAGTATGATGTCAGGAAATCCTTAAAGATTTTAACTTTTTAATGTGACTTTTGTCAGTTGCACACACTTTCAAGATCACATGCAGTTACATGTCAGACATGGCACCGTAGCCAGGGAGCTAAAGATTGAGCCACAGGATCTGCCGAAAAGAGCTGAACTATGAAACAAAGAGGAAGACACTGTTGATTTGTCTATTTCAGGCAAACATCTTGGAGATCCACCCTCTGCTGTGTAATTGCAGACTGTGCAAACCAGAAGACGAAGACTTGGTAAGTTTATCGATCAGTCAGTTTCAGACGAGCAGCGTTTCCTCATTCTACACATGTTCTGCATTAAACAATGCGACGGCCATAGCTGATGTTTCGGTGACGTTAAATAGTCCTGCGTCTCTCGCAAGGAGCTACAGCTACAAGTCTCTTCTCATAAACAAGAAACCTTTTTCTCTCAGATGTATCTGACATGTAATTATGTAATCGTAAGTTGTTGTCATCCATGTCTTGGCAGGAGAATGAGAAAAACGATGACGAGTGCTGCATCTGTAAAGAGGAAGAAGAGTTGGTGATGTGTGATGACTGCCCTCGCTCCTTCCACCAGAAATGTCACCTGCCTCATGTAGAAGACGTCATTTTACAGTGAGCTTTGGTTAAACTAGGAGACAACCGAAACATGAAAAAATACACATCTGTTGCTGTTTCTTTCCTTCATGTGAGAGGTGTTGTTTTTAGTGACGAGACCACAGAAAATTATTAACTGACTCTGCAATTCCGCTTACAGTTTTAAGTTTGTCACTCTGCAACTTTGTTATTTTGGGTCATTGTCATCAACCTCGTTATCAGCTGTTTTCAGTGAAAACTTCTGAACTAGCCGGTGAATATAGTGTAGCATTTTGTCGCTCTGCCCCCAAGTGACCAAACAAATCAGTTAGCCCAGGTTCAAGCTCTAATTTATTGTAGCTGTGTGATTTTTGTTTTTTTCTTTGCCTTCCTCTTCTCATTTGAAATGAAAGTAGCAGTGGTTGAATCAGGAAGAAGCATCTTTCAATGTAGTTTAAATTTACTATCTTATTAAATGACAAACCAAGTTAATAAATTCCCACTTAAATACGCATGTTACATGTTACGTCCTGTGTCAGTGGGGTTAATTTGGTTACGGTGAAACAAAAATAAAGAGGGGTCAATATTCTGTTCAAGGTTGATGAATGTCAGATCTTACATATGATTATTTGTGTGTGTGTGTGTGTGTGTGTGTGTGTGAGCAGGGACAATGGCCTGTGGATCTGTACATTCTGTATATTCAGAACAAGTCGAGGGTATTTGTACTCTGAGGAGCTGGAAAGAGAAGCAACCATGTCGTGCCAAATATCCCAACGCATGCTGGTGAGTAAACTGTGACTCTGTCTTTATAGCATAATGAAAAACAATAAACAAAGCTGAACAAAGGTAAAAAAAAATTGTTTATCTTTGTCCAGCTTTGTTGTCCCTGTTTTTAGCCGTACCTCTATTTCTGTGCATGTACATTGAGAGCAAAAAAAATATATACAGTACCAGAGTCAGATTCTGTGTATGTGTAAACACTGACTCCCACTAAAGCTGAACCTGTCCATCTGTCACACCGCCGTCACTCATCCCTCTTTCCCTTACATCAACAGCAATGCCAGTATCTCCTTCTGTGTCTGTGCAGTGCTGATGAGGAACGAACATTTGCTGCGAACCCATGCCTCTATGTAAGTCTTTTTCTCTGCCGTTCCCATGCACTGGTTAGCTGCCTTGCTATTCGTGACAAATAGTGTAAATTAATTAAATGTATAGCTGTCAAAGTGCACTTAACTATTAACAGGTTAGAAGAGGGCACACTGCCGGCTTTAGCTCCGTCTCCTCTAGAGATTCGAGATCTCGCCTATTTTTCAGCTTGAGGTTCACAGTAAAAATGCACAGTGAAAATGTTCTTTTGCCAGTATATATTGTTATCATATCAGCAACATTGCTACAGTTTTGATTCATATAGCTGTAGGACACAGACATGCCACCCTTATTTTTTACTTCTTGTTTCAAAATAAAAGCCCTCTAGCGTCTTTCTGTGGCCTAACACAAGGCTTTTATTCTGAAACATTTGCATGGCAGTGTTCTGGAAAATGCGGTGACTTGCAAGGCTCTATGAATAGAGTACCAGCTTTTAAATGTGGATTGTTATAATTATTTACAAATGAGCACACACTTTGTAATCCTTCTTCCGTCTTTATTTATGCAAATCTGGAACTGATGTAAACAAATGACAAAGGTGTTGCACAGTGTTGAGTACCTCATTCATTTCCTGCTTGGCATCCTCAGTTGAATGACAACTCCGCCGTGATCCAGACTCCGATGTGGCTGGGTCATATAGCAGACAAACTCCAGAAGAATCTCTACCAGACCGTTGGAGAGTTCGTGACCGACGTCCAGCTCGTTTTCTCCAACTGTGCTTCATACAACTGGGTAAGAAACAAGTGTCAGTAAAAACCCTTTAGATGACATGCAGGGTCAGGAGTGTTCATCATTTTCACATGTGGTGCTAATCAACAGTTGAACTTAAAAAGTTAAGCTGAATCTTTCTGGACATTTTATAGTGACAACTGTCTGTTATGTTCTCTTGCAGGACAATGCTGAATTCCTCACCAGGGCCAACAGACTGAAGGAGTTATTTGACAGAGAATTTAAGAGCGTGCTCAACATCAGTGAATAGGCTGGTGACAGATCAGCAGTGTTCTGTTGTCAAACTCAGTAACGGCTGGGAGAAGGTTAAGAATGTGTAAATATGCCTGTGGTACATATCTTTTTAAACATAACCCTCCTCTGTGGTTGAAATATCCCAAAAGAAATGATTCCTAATCAAGAGAATGAAATGGACTTTTACTTGAATTATGACAACAAATTTCAATCTATAATTCTACTACAATGCATTAAAAAAATAGATTCTTCCCACAATTTATTTTCATTACTCATAAAATTACCAAATGTTTAACATTTCAACACCTTCCATACGATCATGCAGCCCAAAGTGCTTTACAGAGCAAGATTAAAACAGCACAGATAACAAGTATTTTTAAACGTTAGAAGTATTTTCCTGTGTTGTTCTCAACATTCGTTTTTTTTATTTATTTTTTATTATGGTGTTACACCACGTGTGAGGAGGGTTTCAAACTGAATGTATTGTAAAAGTCAGTATTTTACTTTGTGTTTGTCTGAAGCATTTTGCATCATGCAACATTGTCACTGCACAGTATTTAAAGTGCTATTAATTTGCACTTTCTCTCTCTGTCTCGATCTCTGATCTGTGGCTTGTGGATTTCTGTTTTTAAAATAAAAATAGTAGCGTGTGTACATCTTCAATGACATGTCTTGTTTCCATAAACCTGCCTCTTAAAGGTGAAATGTGAAGATAAAACCTAAACGTTTAATTCGTATTAGAAATACACATTTGCTGTTAAACTGACAGAGTGGCTCCTCTTTTATAAGTCCTGACATGATAGAGGTTAAATCCTGATAATAATCACATTTTAAAGCTTTAACTGTTTACTGCATTTGCCATAGACTGTGTATGGTATTTGCGGCCAGCTGACGTCACTGTCACAGTTGCCAGCAGCAAATCTGTGCGGAGAGCTGCGCAGCCGCCCTGCGCATCCGTCGGCCGAGGTGGACAGCGCAGCCATTTCTCTTCCCCTCGTGAAAAACACACGGGAAATGTGGCGTCTGTCCGTCACGCACCTAACTAACCCGGCGCGCGTGGGGTAGTCATGACGTTAGCAGCGCACACCGGGGCTGAACACCATCACCGGGGCTGAACACCATCACCGACCGAGACCCGCGAGCTGCAAACTTTCTCCCGATTCAACGCCTGCGCAGACAAAACGGCCTCTCTGCTGCTGTCTGTTCCCGTGTCGGCCATGGAGGGGAACCTGCAAGGAGGCTGCAGCGACGTCGCGACAATGCATGTGAAGACCGAAGCGGTCGACGAGAAGACATCTGCGCTGGTTTTGGGCAGCCGAGAGTCGCCTGCGCCCAGCGGAGATACCGCATGCAGAGGAGGAGGAGTGGATCCGACTGCAGAGCAGCTGGCTGACACCACAACTACTCCCGTGTTGCTATGTGAGTGCACGCATCAGCTGGTTTATCATTAAATCATTTTATTTTATTTTGGGGGTTCATTTCTATCTAATATTGAGATCAGCATGCGCCATCTTTAAAAAAAATCTTTTAACACGATATGTGCCACTTATATGTGTCCAAACCATCAGATCCCGTCAGTACAGACCGCTTCTTCACCACAACAGAGGATGGAAAAACGTACCTGAAGATTGCTCCAGGTGAGTGGATCACACTTACTGTTGTGATTGTAGTCACAATACAAAGTCTATAGATTCTGAATTTCTCACACATTACCTTTGTTGTGTTAACAAACCTATAGATGCTGATAGAAAACCTTTTTTCAGTTTGGCTAAAACTTATAGAAATAAAATTCAGTGGCAGTGGGTTTTTTATTTTTTAAACTTAATTAGTTCTCAAGCTCATAAAGGATGGTTTTCAGATTCCAAAAACTTTCATAAATTGGAGCTTTTTAAAAGCGTATACAAATAGAAATATATAAATTAAATCTTTCCATTGTATGCTATTTCATGTTAAAGCCTCTTGAAACTGGGGTTTAAATCTTGTAAATTTTAACAGGAGTGTGTGACATCATCATTTCCCGCCCACGTCAGACCAGCGAGAAGAGCAAAGGAAAAACAGAAAATCTGTTTAGAAAAAATGTAAAACTGTTCTAACTTTAGTAGACATTAATGCGTTAATATAGCTAATCGAAAGATGCTGGCTAAGAAAATGTGTTCATGGGGCCTTTAAATATATTTCAGTAGACAGGGTTCATGCACATTTTTACCAATATTTTTCCAAGACTTTTCCAGGCCATTGAGACAAATTGTCATGACCATGCGTTCTCTGAAACGTCTGTGTATACGTGGGAAATAAAAGGTCGGAGTCTGACGTTACCCGACGCAGACAACAACATAACGTCAAATGACGTGACTGATCTTCCCAAACATTCCAGTCTAGTTTAACCAATAGGCTGTAGATCTATATGAACCACATATCCTCTCTTATACAGGAAGTGTGAAGCTAATTTCCATGACTTTTCCAAAACCCTCTGGGTCTCCAGGCCTGGAATTTCTACTTTCAAAATCCATGACTTTTCCAGATTTTTCCTGACTGTACGAACCCTGATTATATCTCCTTCATACACATTTACATGTCGCCTGTGTCCTATCCTCCAGCTTCAGCGATGCCACCCGCCCCCTCAGAGAAGACGCTCCCGTCCGGCCCCGATTTCTCCTCCAAAGCCGTGTTGTGTCTGATCGAGGCCGTCGGGCGCCGCTGGGGCCTGTACGAGACTCGGGAGCGCTCGCAGCTCTTCCAGAGCGTCCAGGAGGAGATGGCCTCCAAGGGCCACTTGCTTCCTGTTGAGAAGATCCGCCGCAAGTGGAACAACCTCATCGTCACATACAAGAGGGTTAAAGACCGCAGCCGGGAGACGGGACACGCTAAAACGTCCTGGGAGTTCTTCGATGTGAGTGTTTCCTTCCAGAACTGTTTTTTTTTTCACACAGGGAAAACCACCAGACACATCTTATAGTTTCTGACCCAGAGACAAAGTTCCAACCCCAAACCAAGTTTACCCACGTTGTTCGCCGTGTTTTTTTTCATGAGTTTTTATGAGTTTGCCAGGTATTCTTGGCTGCTGCAAATAACTTGGGTTGTTTGTTTCCTCTCTCCATCTCTTTGTGTCGGTCTCCTCTCACTCTAGCTGATGGACGCAACACTCTGTGACACCGTTGGCACTCAGATCGTCCACAACAAGAGACACAAAGTTTCCGCGCTGCCCGCTCCTCTGGCAAAGATCGCCGCAAAACCGCAGTTCCCGCAGCCCACCACCATCATCCGCCCTAATGGGGACTTTGCTTCGACTGGTGGGGTGGACTCAGCGGGTCACGGGGCCACCGGCAGTCAAGTCATCAGCAGCGCTCCTGTCATTAGCTCAATGACCACAGCGACCGTCAGCCCGACGAATGCTCCAGAGCTCAAGCCCCCGATCGTCCTCAACAGCGACGTTGTTGCAACCAGTATTCACTCAGCCACCATTGTGCCATCTCCATCTTTCATCTCCTCACCTTGCTTCACAGAGACAGGTTCTACTCCCCCTTCGCTTGGCCTGAAGGGCAACGCCGACCTCAACGCGTCGTGCTACGCAGGCCGCAAAGCTCCGTCGTTCTCGCCAGGCGCCATACCCTTTCGCCTCGGCAGGGCGCCGCTGAGCAACAGTCACAATATCCTCGGCCTCTCCTCCTCCCCCTCTTTTCCGCCTACTTCCTCCTCTCTCGCTTCCTCCACTTCCACCTCGTTGTCTGCGACATCCCTGTCGGGAAGCGAAGGACAGAACCGGAAAGGGGACGCCACGTCGTCCCAGGAGGTCCTGAAGCGGCAGGAGGAGCAGGCCTACCTGGATCGGGTGGCTCGCCGCAGGGTGGAGGCCAAAGAGAAGAGGCGCGAGAGGAGGGAGGTGCGGATGGCCGAGTCCCTCGGCAGGATAGCCACGGCCCTGGAGCTGCTCTCCTCCAAGCAGGACACAGTCATTGCCCTCCTGCAGAGACTGGCTGAGCGGAAGTGACGGAGGGGCAAAGCAGGAGCTTATTAAAACTTCCTAATCCTCTGAACATGTAGTGACCCCCCCCCCCCCCCCCCCCCCTCTGAGTTCCATAATGCTACTGAAAAGGGTTTCACTCTCCTGATTATAGTGTAAATTAAACTTTATAAAAATCACACAAGCTGCTCTCTTTTCTACATTAAGCATAAAGTGAAATGGGGTGCTTTTGTAACATGCTTTACATTTTAGCGCATTACAGTTTTCTTCACTAACATCAAATAAAAACAACCTTCTTGAACCTTCAGTTGTTTTGTCGTGAAGTTATAATGATAAATATAGGTTCACATTGTCTCAAGTCTTAATTTAGAGTCAATACCGGGGCATCCTGATGGACATTGAAACAGTTTTTGGTCTCTGCAATAATTCCTCCTCTCCATACTGGCCAACAAGAGGTGTCTCCCTAATGCTATTCCAATGTGTGATAACTGATTGGGGGCTAAATCCATAGTGCATGTTCTGTCCAAAAATGCATTATAACGTCAGGCAGAAGCTAGTATGAAGCTTTAGCAGTTTGTTTTTGAAAAATCAAGTGAATATCCTACTAAGTTATAGTCTTTAGTACAAAATCTCCCTCCCATTTAGGCTTCGGCTGAACTGATGCATGATTGTGCAAACCGAGTACTGTGGATCTTGATTCCCATCACTTCACTAGAAGGTATGGCCAGTACGGGCAGGAGGAACAGTTACAACCAATGAACACATAGCCATGTTGTTTATAGATAGACTTGAAAGACTGCGACTCAAAGGCTTTTCATGGACCTCTAGTCTTTAAAATCAATGAAATATTTTGCCCACTAGATGGCACAGTTTATCTACCAACTGGTTTTTGTTTTGTTGAAGTTTTCATACAAAGTACTACTTATATCACTATAAATTGAAATTGTTTTCCTGTCGTTGACCGAGTGACCCTCAGAGTTCGACGCAAAGGATGTTGGGATATGGTGTTGGCGCTAAATCGCGGCGCTGTTCGCTTGAGCTCGAGATCTTCAATTATAAAAAAAAAAATTCAAGTTCCGTTCACCGAAAAATATCGACATTTTACTAAACTTTAAAGTCGTACATGACTCACCCCCCCCCACCCCACCCCGTCGTACTTTGTACGACGTTGAAAATGTTGAAAACTCTGGACGGCCCCTTAGTCAGTGTCGTGTCCTGCCCTCATTACATTTCCTCTTACTTTTACTTTCATTTCTACTCGGCAGCGGCAGGAGGAAACTGGACCGACCTGAACTAAAGAAACCAATAACAGTGACTCTTCTCAGACACAGTTTACCAGAAAGCGCAGTGAAAGCTGACATTATACAGACATGATAACGTCTGTTGGCAGTTTGAGTGAGAGCAGCCCTGACATGTATAATGCAGAGCAGGAGGATCTGGAGGAACGTAAGTATAGAAATTAAATATTAGTTCTCAAACCTTTTAGTTATTTCTGTTTGCCCATAAAGAGAAGTGCCAAATGATTTGAAATGAACTGAACTCCATTTAAAAGGATTTTACTTCAGTTTCATGGGACAAGCCTTCACTTTGTTTCTCACCACAGGAGTTTTTAGTCACATGTTTGACTTTCAGCTTTCTGCCTGTTGAGCAGCTGCAGGCAGGTCTGGATTAGACCGAGAGGTGGGTTAGCTGAGGTTTTTATTTCTGTCTTTCCAAGACTGAAGCAACTCTGAAGGCAAACTGAGTAAAAGACACGTCCTGTCACGTCTTGTCCTTAATTTCTTATCTCAATTACACTTAACAGCAAAAAACGTCTTGTCATCTTATTTGCTCTTTGCTGCTATTATTTACTCTTGTGCTTTTATTTGTGTATGAAATAGCCAAGTAAATAATTGATACCATGAACACATGTCACTATGTGTGAACCCTTCTTTTCAAGTGTTTTGCATTAACGTAAAAACGTCTTACTTATCTCGCTAGTTTCACAACAGCCAGACTAGCCCACTGACCAATCAAGCTGCACGTTAATGCTGACGTACTTGTAGGCCAGCTAGAAGCTCTGACATGTCAAAGAATACGTCCAACATGTCAAACTAAAACTCTGATTGGTTGAAGACTATGACAATGAGCACAAGCACAACACGGCACGTAACAGACAGCATAGAAATGTGGATGAAAGGTCTACTTAAAACAAGCTGTGCTGGAAGCAGAGCTGCAGGCTGGAAGCAGAGCAACTGAGGAAGACGGTAGCTGTGCAATGAGATAATAAGCTAATGGGGAAAATATTTAGAATACATGTAGTGTATTTATGAAAAATAATTAAATGATAGAATAGGTATAACTTTGTGATTCTGTCTAGGCCAGGAGAGAAGGCTTTGCTGGACCTGATGGCCCACCACTGCACTGAGATTTTGAATCTCTTTTAGAAGAGGGTCCTGGTCTAAAAGGTTTCCCCACATGAAAACATAGATAACAGACTTAAAAAAAAAAAAAGAATAGTATAAGTTAAAAACAAATTTTAACAAATGTAAAGTTTGTTTCTGGTTGCATTTGCTGCAGTTTTGTGAAACAATTTTACATGGACACAATAAACTTGTTGTACTTGCATAATGCAGTCTGTTGTATTTTTATTCTAAAATAAAGTTGGATGTAGTTAAAATAAGTACATTTTTTTGTTAAGTAAGGAGAGAAATAGTCATTTTATGGAAATTATCTGTGGGTGTAGGACCTTCACTGCATTCCATCTTTGTAGCCGGTCACAACCACATTTTAGCATCCTTTAAAACTAAAAGCAGTCGTTTTAATAACACGTAAAGACACGTTATATGACTATCGCCCGATATATAGAGTTTTCAGAACACCCCACTACCTCTCAGTGTTAGCCTCAAAGATCCAGCGTTGGTCGGGCTAAAATGTTCACCATAATACATGGACATCCAAGCAAATATGAGAACAACCGCCTTTAACTGTGCGTTGTGTAGTAAAATGTCTTCTGTCTGTTGAATTCACAGAGCCCCTGAGAATCATGCTTCTTGGGAAGAGCGGGGTCGGCAAGAGCTCAAGTGGCAACACCATCCTCGGGCGACAGGCGTTCGTATCGGACATGAAGCTGAAGAGGGTCACTAAGTACTGTGAGAAGGAGAGCGGGGCGGTTAAGGACGTGTCTGTCGGTGCGACCAGGGGAGCTCGAGATGTGCCCGTCTCTGTGATTGACACACCGGGCCTTTTTGAGACGTACCGCAACAAGGAGGTGGTTGTGCGAGATATTCTGAAGTGCGTCAAACTCCAGGAACCAGGACCTCACGTCTTTGTGCTAGCGGTCCCTGTAGGAAGGATGACGCAGGAAGATCAGGATACCAACAAACTGATCGAAGCAATGTTTGGCCCCAGAGTGTGGGACTACACCATCGTGCTGTTCACGCATGGGGATCGCTTGGGTGGGAAAACGATAAACGACGTCATCACAGAGAGCGAGGACGACCTCCGCAACTTCATACGCAAGTGCAGCGGCGGCTTCCACGTCTTCGACAACAAGAACCCGCAGGACCAGAACCAGGTGACGAGCTTCGTGGCAAAGGTCCAGACCCTGGTGGCCCTGAATGGAGGGGGCCATTACCAAACGGCCCTGTATCCCAAACCGGAGAGGAGGATTAGAGACGAACAGGAGAGCCTCCTGGCGGAGAGAAGCATTGAGATCAGTGGTAAGGAGGGACGGCTGCTGGAGCATTTCAAGGCGGAAGAGCTGGAGAAGAAGAAGAAGGAGCTGTGGAGGAAAGAGGAGGAAAAATCAAGAGTGGACGCAGAGAATTACATCCGCATGTCCTCCTACATTCTGATATCCATCCTCTTCCTGGGAGGAATAGGACTGGTCGCTGTGGCTCTTCAGGTGCCAAGTGTGAGCCTTCTGGTGGGAATTCTGATTGTCGTTTTGATTTTCTTCAAGAAATCTATTTGTCGCCCGTCTATTTCAGGGAAAATACCATGGCTTTCTAAGAAAATTAAATAGGCGTAGGAATGGATTTGATTACAAATTCTAGAAACAGAAAAAAACATGTTTTTGTTTTTATGGATTTCTCCCTCCCTTTGTGATTCAGACTCAATCTACTGTCATGTAACACAACTGTAAAACTTGCTAATAAAAATGTTATCATCAATAAGTCTAAGTTAAAAATTCAATGATTTCTTTCAGCAATTATTTGGTGTGTTTTGTCAAAGTGACACTCTGGTGGTAGCTTTATCAGAATGTCTTGCTGGGTGAGCTTCAGTCAGCTGAACCTCGTTGTGCTGATTCAGTATTGTAGTGGGAGTGTGCTCCACTTTGTTTGGTTTCTTTTTCCTCTGTTGAGGGACAGCACAGAGGTAAGATGCTGTCTTACTGCCAATAGTTCTGGTGATAAGATTAAAGTCTTCCAGTCGTCGATGCATAGGCCTATAATAGCTACCGTATGACAATTTAGCTCATCATTACCCTGCTCGGGGGTGTGAACGTCATAATACTGCCCACGTGAAATGAGACCGGAAATAGGTCGAATTAATTTGTGGAGGGTTGCTGCTTGTTAAATAAATGTTAATCTCAAGATGTGTGTCCTCATGTGCTCTGTGTTAATAATTTCACTGACTAAAGTCAAGAAAGCTTTAACAGTATTAACTTTTTAACTCAAGTGATTCTGTTCTGTAACCTGTTTTATTTGTCAGCAGACAGTTGATGTGAGACCTTTATCTGCTACCTCGTCGCCAGATATCAAACCTGAAATCTTGACTAAAACCGGAGACATTGGATCAACCAGCAATCCCACTGACAACCTCAACACAGCATTAATTGGTCTTAATTCCTATCGTCGGGCAGCTGCAAGGCAATGGTCGGCCATGCAGTCAAGTCAGATCAGCTGTGCAGTTCTCCCAAAATCTGGCTAAACAAGGCTTTTTTAAAAACGTTTTTTAAAAGTGAAAGCAAAAACTGAGTCCCTCTCAGGGTTCCGGGCCAGTCGCCACTTGATAAATATGGACCCAGATGTAAACTTGAACTCTTAAAGTCTGAAAACATGGCCTCGATCATTGTGACAGGAGAGGATTGTACCGTGTACCAGCCATAGAATGAATGTACATATGTAACCACATGATCAAAGAAGTACAAACCGGAAGTGTAGTTTGTGAAATAGCATTTTATTATCTATGAAGCTGAAAAGTCAGCCAGAAATGAGGACTTTACTTAAGTATTGTGTGCTGTGGAACTTGACTTATCGGAGACCTGACTACATTTGTGACTTCAAATGTGCTAGTCTCAGACGCAGATCTCACACATTGACCTAAAAACTAATTATAAAATAAGTACATTTCTTTTCTTTTCTGATAATGTATGTCAGCCAAAACGTTATCTCCTCTTGTAAGGTAATTAGGTCCTTGTTCTTTGTTTTAATGTTGCTTTTCATTATATTTGTGCACGACGTAAACAAGGTGAATAGAAAACTGTCAGTCATAGCGTAACTAAAGGGCACAAAGCCCTTTAGTTAGACGGGCTCTATATTTACATTTGCAAAAGACTCATATTATTATTATATAACAATATAACAATATTTATAACCAGCTGTGTTTGCATTGGTTCAATGTGTAAAATGAAGAATAGAATAGGCTACATATCCTTATTTTGTACATTTGTATTTACAGATCAATCAAAGCAGTGAGTTGTTACTTCTACTACAGACACTATTCCGTCATATTTTCTCCTTCTTCATCATCATCATCATTTTCCATCTCCTCTTCTTCCTCCTCCTCCTCCTCCTCTTCGTCGTCATCATCATCAAAGTATTTATCCTCCGCATCTCTGCTGACTATGTCCAAGTTGTCGTAGTCTGGGTTCTCGTCCACCTCACTGTAATGGAACCACGAACACTTACGATACAATCTTTCAAAGCAACACAAAACGTATGGTGACATCCGGTAACGTTTTCTGTTGATCACTTTAACATTAACTCACTATTAGTTAGCAACTATGTTGCCCCTTTATTATTTTACTTGCAGGCTTGAGTGATCAGGACACCAGCATTTGCAATGTGTTTACATTTGAAAATTGGCATTAATAATAGAAAAATAATTTGATCTCAATGTTATGAGCACCTTAATAGCTACAAATCTCAAGTTTCTCTGAGCCACTGTCATCTCTAGAAGGCATTTAGAGTTGTATTTAAAAGCTCTTGAAACGTTTTAATTCAAGAAATTTATGTTTATTGTCACAACATAAACATAAATCCTGCTCACTCAGCAGTTATTTACATAATTATCAAATATCTTTCTATTTCATTAGAAGAAATCCTATTTTTTTTCTTCTATTCAGTAGATATTTATATCCGTAATGACACACACTGTTCCATGTCTGTGTCACACAAATGCAGCCTTTACATCGTATGAATGCCCATTAAGTGGTGGTGTGGCTGACCTGTAGTTGAAATCCTTGTCTTTGCCATCTAGGAAGCGCTGGTGCATCTGACTGATGAACTCCTCCCTGAACAGGGCCTTCTCCTCTGGGGTGGGCTGCCATTGCTTCTGCTGGACAGTATAGCCTGCAGTAGAAATACAGAGAGAGAGAGAGAGAGAGAGACGCATGCTGACTGGCAGAACCGCAAGAGCACAGAAACTACATTTATTGTACAACTTCAAGCTTCTCTCACCATCGTCCTCATCGTCCTCCTCCCGTGCTCCGTCTTCTCTCTCCTGCTCCTCCTGCAGGCGATTCTGGATGAGACGCTCCTGGTAGGAGCTGAGGAGGAGGTGTGCGAGCCCTCCTGTGCCTCCCGCTGGCGCCCCTGGTCCCCCCGGTGCATCGTCCTGCATGGCCTCCTGGGAGCGCTGCAGCACCTAAAACATGTGTCATTCAGAAGTTACTTAAAAAAAGAAAAACACACAAACTGCCTAAACTGAACTGCACATTATGAAATGGAGCTATGACAGCTCTGGCACGGCATCAGGCTCTCACCTCCTCGTCAGTTAGGTACTGGCCAATATATTGTTCATACAACAGCGGCTCCCTTATCCTCATCTGTTCCTCACTG
Source organism: Leptoclinus maculatus (assembly GCA_032191485.1). Classification (NCBI taxonomy): domain Eukaryota; kingdom Metazoa; phylum Chordata; class Actinopteri; order Perciformes; family Stichaeidae; genus Leptoclinus; species Leptoclinus maculatus. Next base: position 6,735,691 of record JAVDOI010000002.1, read on the forward strand.
AAATATTCACCCTCTAGAAAGGGAGGCAGGGGAGAGGAAGAGAGGGATGAGGCACAGTTGATAGGTAAAATGAGTCACCTGTCTTATCGAGTCTGGACAATTATTGTACTAAAGAAGTCTTAACTGGCATAAATCAATATATTCTTTGTTTGTTTGTTGACAAAATGAAAGCCCGTACCCGTCTGCAGGGCCCTGAGGGCGGCGTAGCGCTGGTTTCGAACCCTTGTCCTGTTGGTGAACGCCGCAGCCCGTCTCTGTATCACATCGCTGTAGTGAAGAACACGCGGATCTGAGAGGACGTGGGCAAACGCTGACAGGTTCTGGGGCTTGAGGCAGACCTAGATATAGGGGAGGTGGGTCAAAATACTTTAATCAGCTGCTGCCCGGATCACACACACACACACACACACACACCAGTGTGTGGGTAAATAAACACACATACACACATTGAGCCGTGTTACACCTACATGGTACCTCTCCAGGAACACCAGCGGTCTGCTCCCGTACTGATGCAGCAGCTCCTCTCTGCGCTCCTTCAGGGTCAGTTCAGCATCTCCTTTCTGCTGGCTCTTCACTCGGCTTCCACTCATGGCTATGGCGTCCACCATGGCATTCACACAGATCGACTCAGCGTGGCTCACGTACTGTGTGACAAGCAGACACACAATCAGCAAATGTTTGCATTGTACACACAGCAGAGACAGCGGTTAAGTTGTGGCCGCTGATGCTGGTGGTCTCACCTGTGGGTCTTGTCGTGGCTGCTGGGCCTCCGTGGGGCGTTTAAAGTCACATATCTGGGACAGTGTGACGGGTTCTTCCGGAGAATCACTCTCCTCTTCACTCTCACACGGAATCGGTTGTGTTTTAACTGGAGGATCGATTTCACCCCACATGATGAACGGTTAAGCAGTGTAGTCAGCTAGCGGTGAATTAGCTCATGTTTATCTCCGTTGTCCGATTATCTTGATTTTACTGTAACATTAACGTGAATTAATATGTTGTCAGAACAACCGAAACGGGATGGCAATGTCTCTCGATGTAGTGGGAACATTCCCACGTGAAAAAAAAATAGTGAATTACAGGTTTATTACACACGTTACGTTTCACTTGCTTAGCATTAGCTTTGTTTTGCCGCCATGTTGGTCCGTCTTGAATATTGGCCTCCAGTTCTGCGACCGAAAGAATGGTTCCCCCCGGTCGCCTACGCGCCTGTGTTGTTGATTTTGTCGCCTTCTCGTGGTTGCTTTTTAACCATAGCAAGAAGTGGAAGAATATTTAAATAATAAAAAAACATGTTTCTCGAATATTGATTCCAAATATGCGAGATGTCATGACTCCAAATAAGGTTCCAATATTTTATGATTTCTTCTTACATTTCTCAATTGTGCATAATTGAATTACCACGCAGGATATCTGGGGCCAGGTACTAATCCAACACACCAAGTGTGGGCAGAGTGGGAGAAATGGGGGTCTAGGTTTGGGGCCCTCACAGCTCATTTTTTGACCATACATATACATTTGATAAAATGTCAAGAAGATTATTTAATTTTTCTATTTATGATTTTTATTATGTTTCTGCTTTATGTCTTGTGACGTCTGCTTTGGAAAGGTGCTAAATAAAGAAACTTAATTTGCACTAACCTAGTACGAAGTCAAGTAATGTCAGTTAAAACTGTACATAATGGCAAATGTATTTATTTTATTTTATTTATATGTCTTAAACCCAATGGGCTCCCTAGTGTATCAGTGCTGATGCATGTTAGCACCCAAACAATGCTATATATTTGTATTTTAAGTAACAGACTAAACGTCGTAAGGGTGCTCTTTTATCACGACAGGTGAGTGTTAAGTACACTTTTCACTGTCGATCCAAGAGGAGGTGCCACTCCCACCGGAATAAAAAGGACTAACCGTTTATATCCGTGTGACCGCTTCACTTTCATTATGAGATAAGTGCAACGGACAGACAACCATGGACTGTATGGAATAAGCAGACAACTGATAGGAGACTCTGTCTGTCTGGTCGGTCTCGCGTCAACGGGGAATTTGTCGCGGCGCGTGGGCTCTGCGCCCCCCGGAGGAAGTCTCTCGTGATGCTGCGTGACAACACCGGAGGTTAAGCGGTGTTTCTTTCAAAACAATTGTGAGCATTATCTCAAAGTTTCATTTCCTGTTATGGTAGACAATAAGAGTTGTATTTTGAAAGTTTTTTAACAGGAAATTATATTTTGTCCCACCCTGGTTGACTTCACAAAGTGTATCGCACAAACTTGTCAGCCTCCCCGGACTAGCCCCAAACTCTGCTACTCTTTTGGTTGTAATCCGTTTGAAGCAGGCAGTAACATGGGAACCATACAGGAACAAAGATAGTGCCACGGTACGTATTCACAACACAAGTGACTGCACTGCGTGCGGCGTAATGCAGCGCTGTTGCATGCTCGCTTTGCTTGTGGACCGCAGACTGTCAAGTCCTTGTTGACAGCTGCTGCTGCTGCTGCTGCTGCTGCTGCTGGGCCTCATTTTTACGTTAGTTATTTTAAGAAAAAAGCATACACAAACTTAGAATAAGACAAAATGAATACTCTTTAAACACTGAGCATAGTGTCAGCCGCTGTAACAACTCAAGTATGCAACTACTACAAAATAAAATGATACAGGGAGAACTTTTATTTGGAAATGTTTTTTTATTGACTTGTTATTTTTGGGGGGTCAAGTTCGAGCGTCCAACTCACCTGAGCTTCCTGTCGTTGTGAGTGTGAGAGGAAACTTATTTTTCCTCCTCTAACCGAGGAAGTGTTACATTATATTTCAGACAATGACTCACCACCTTCTCAGCCTGGCGCTTGGTTAAAGCCCGTTCCTCAAGCCTTAACTTCAGGTCCTCAAAGTGCTGCTCCATCATCTGACGGAGGATCAACTTCCTGCTCGGCCCTCAGCTTTGCTGATCAGCTCCTTCTCCTCATGAGACTTCATCTCCGGTTGTTTGCTGAGGACCGGCTTTCTCTTCCTCAATCTGATCAGTGAGCTTCAGTTTGTCAGCCCTCTCCCTCTGGAGCTTGTCAAATACTCCACCTTGTTTCCAAAGACACTTGTTTGTGTGTCTGTCCACAACAACGTGCTCCTCATCACAGGCTGCTGCTCTGCCACTTTGGAGGTGAGATTTCAGCGTTTCTACCGAGCCTCGTATTCTTTCTTCTTCTGCTTCCTGCCGGCTCTTGTCAGGGTCCAGGGCTGATGGATTATTTCTTGAAGTCACGTTACCGTCGCAGTACATTGCTTTAAACCTTTGAACGTACAACTTTATATAATATGTGTATATTAAACAACTGTTTCTATGTCCAACTCATTTAATTCCTCTCACTTTGGTTTTAGACTAAGTGGATCCAGTGAGATGGAAACCATCGGGTGCTGGAAATAAAAAACCAGGTATGTACATCAGCATCTTCATATCTCCTTTATTAATCTGACAAACGTGGCTGTTCCAACACTTATTATAAATTTAGACGAGCCTAAGTTGAGATAGATTCCCGCTTCACTCCACTCTGAGTAATGTACAGATCCAGTAAACATGCTGTAGAAGCAGGTCAAGCTTTCATCTTTGAGTTTGACTAAAGAGTTTGAAGAGCGAGCACTCGATGCATTGTTTACATTCCAACACAAACACGCCGGGATATTCTGGAGCTACATTAAGCCAGTGAAGTGAGTCACAGTGCTGCTTTTGGTGGGACGAAAATAACAGCTGCACCGGTTTAATGATGCTGTTCTCTTCAAGTGTTTGTTTCTGTTTGTTGGACAATTAGCTACATCTTGAAGCAGCGTTGTAGGCAGACGATATGTCCTCGAGGTAATGAGCTGAGACGAGCTCTCTCTCGGGTCAAATCCAAAATTGGTAAAAAAGAAACTTTAACATGATTATGACTTTTTTGTTGTTGTTTTGTTTGGGTGTCATATTTGTGTGATGACTCATTCTCTGTTCAAGTTCAAGTCGTCATTTTAACCGACAGAATCCAGGTTTGTCAGCTAAAGATTGGAAGCCTTCCCCTTTGAGAATGAGAAACTGAGAACGAAATAATCTGCGTTTCTTTCCATAAATGAGTTGGAGCCAAGGCTGTTGTAGGTTCTCTCTTCCACTTGAGTATTATCCAGCTCATAATATTTCATGTTCGACATTAATGGCACGTTTTCGCGATGACAAAGTGTTCTGTTTTAGCTCAGTTTATCATCGTTTTTGGCAGCTTTCAGGAGCCAAACCCTGTTGTGTGTGTGTGTGTGTGTGTGTGTTTACTGTGTGTGTGTGTTTACAACCAACTGAACAAATGTTAGGCAGTACTTTATTTGACAAAACACATGTGATCCTTTTTTGCTGTCCCTAGATAAATAGAGTTTACAAAAGATGTGATTGAACTCTTACACAAGCTGCGTAAACATTACATCAAATGGGGAACAAAGAAAATTGCACGAACCAGTAATTGATAGTTTATTATTACGTTAAAGTGGTAAAATGAATGTTCTGTGAATGTGATTTTTGATATTCTATTAAAGAGCACACCAATTTTACACATAGAGTTTTGTATGGCACTAATAAAAGAGAAGGATCACTCTTAATATCTATGCAGTGACCAACTCACATGCTGTTAGTAAATCATAGAGGGATATAGACATTAATCAGATACTGAGAAATATTATATAAAAAATTGATAATCTTGGAAAGATAATTATATTTCTAACTATCTTAACTTTGTTCAGTAAATTGGAGCTGTACACAGTGTTGTCCATTACACACTGTTTCCTATGTAGAAGAGGAGAAGTGTGTATTTGGTCATCAGGGTTTACCTTTCCTCCCCGAGGTGCAAGAGGCTGATTATGTAATGTGTTGCCACGGAGAGCGTTGTTGTTGTTGTTGTTTTTTTACACAGCAGCTCATCGGCCCATTGTCAACGCTGGGTGTCCGTTACCTTCTGTTATGTCTTCACTGTTAACTACAGGCTCGTATATGAGAGAGAGAGAGAGAGAGAGAGAGAGAGACCTCCCTCATGTGTTTCTTCACTTCCTAGGTCTGTCCTCGAGCCTCACTCTGAATCCCCCGGTAACCATGGAGACCGCTTTTGGAGAGCGACCAAATGCAGGTGCTTTCATCCTCAGCCCTCAGAGTGAAGCTGTGGCCAATGAGCTGCAAGAGTTGTCCCTGCAGCCTGCCCCCCCCAACCTGCTGCCAGTCAGAGAGAGGAAGGATGGTACGTGGCTTTTTTTTGTTTTTGTTTTTTTTTACACTCCAAATGAAACTGCTTCTACTTGTGCCATCAAACTTCTTCAAGGGGGGGGGGGCACGCGCATTGTGAAAATGATTAAGACTATTTTCTTTGTATTCAACTGTTTGAAGATGCACTGAAGTAAAATGCTCCCAGAGGGGGGAGAGGGGGGTTTTGTGTGCCGGTGTTTTTCCAGCATCTGTAGAGCTGCTGTTAGCTGCTGCTAGAGTTTACATTTCAGACATACTAGGTCAGCCCTTCCCATTACCTCATTATAAACAGCTAGTGCTGTCTTCCAAGTGCACACACTCTCAGGGGCGAGCTTGCACACACACACACACACACACACACACACTCTCAAAACTCGAGGAAAGGGACGAACACATGCTGTATTTCAGCAAAGTGCACTTGACTAAACAACAAAGTTGACCTTAAACTTCACCCAAACACTCAAGACATGTGTGTATACATGAAATGCATCACTTATTCTTAAAGGAACGCCCCCCCCCCAAAAGGATGATACTCTGTTCTAGCTGTGGAGGCTGCAGACAACATTGTTGATTGTGAAACTGTGTTCAGATGTAAGGACCCATGCCCACTTACACCTGGCATTAAAGGGCACTGTTCACTTTCACTTCCATGTTGTGCTACATTCCTCTCTCTTCCTGGGATCTCAGATCTCACACCCCCCCCAGAGGCAGTGTCCAGCCGAGATGACTTGCAACAGACCTGCTCTTATAGTATTTTTAATCTGCCAATGAGAGCTGGCAAGTAGAGGAGTTTAAAAACTCAACCCCTGCTAATCAGCACATCTAATGGGGGATACTTTCTTGTTACTCACTGACTGGCCTTACAAGGGCAGAACAGCCAGACACCGTTTGTTAGTATTGAAGCATATTGCATTAAAGGGGTGTAATGTGTACAGTGTTCGCACATTTGTCTCTAGCTGGAGGCAGTGTGTCTTGTTGTGGCTGCTTGGATTTGATGATGCAGTTATTGCAAAAGAATATTGGTACTTTATGTGCATTTAATATTGATTTATTTATTATGGCAACGTGTTCCATTATTTGAAGATCTGAAGCGTGTATTTGTGTCGAAATATCTTTCTGTTGGCACAACATCATGGAGATCATTCAGACTACTGTCATGAATCATGTGCAGTCTGGTTTGACTCTTTTCCTTTAATTCATGAAATAAAGAACCCCATGTTAGGTGACTGTAAAAGAGATATCTATAGCACTATTTTCTGCTGCTTTTTTCCATTCAGAGGAAGATCTTATGCATTAGCGCTTGACCAATTAAAGTAAACTCTGGAGCAGGAATATATATTTAATTAACGCAGAGAGATCCGGAGACATCACAATAATAAGACAAAGGACACGGTGCCTTAAGTGTAAACCCTTTTTCCACTGAATGGATGAAGAAAGAAATCTTCTCTTCCTCTCGCTCTCTCTCTTTCTTTTCCTCAGAAGGACACAGCACGGGGGTGTTGTGTTTTTGTGTTTCAGAAGTGCACTATGAATGTGTCTGCTACAGTAAGTAAACAGCTGACACAGTAATCTGATACATGTGGGCAAAGGACTGTACCAGTTAGACAGGCGAGCCCTCTATTTTAATAAAGTACGTGCATGTCTCCACCTTCTGGCCAATACAAGTACTGCAACCAGCTCTGCTCTCTGTAAGACAAACTAACGTGAACCCACGGTTCATGAACTGGACACCATCTGGACCCAAATTTCGTTGTAGTCTCCTTCAAATCCTGTGACTCAGCCCTGAATAACCCGTGTGTGTGTGTGTGTGTGTGTGTGTGTGTGTGTGTATGTGTGTGAGGTGTGTGCAACCCTAGCCCCACTGTGCGCAGATGAAGAGGTTCTGGATTTAGCGATGAGGCCAGCTGGTCCTGCTATTTAGACCAGTTGGAGAGCGTACAGAGGTTAAGAGCAAAGAGAGATGTAATATCAGAGGAGGGTTGGTTGAAGTGAGAAACGGTATTGGGGTAGTGGGGAAACTGTGGGGGGCAGGAGTACTCGGGAGGAACAAAATAGAATATGAGGAACGAGTTCCTACGCGAGTTTGAGAAGCCTCTGTGTAAATGTAGCAACTTAAAGGAGCAGTGTGTAGCATTTAGGGGGATTTATTTGCAGAAATGGAATATAATATAATATATAATGACCTGAAACTAAGAATCGTTAGCTTCGAAGGAGCCGTTTATATCAAGGAAGAGGTCTTCCTCACAGAGTCCTGTTTCTACAGCAGCCCAGAGAGGACACACACACACACACACACACACACACACACACACACACACACACACACACACACACACACCAGGCTGTAGAGCCTTTCCCGGTGTTATGTCACCTGAAGGCCACCGTAGTTCTCCGTCACGCTTGGAAAGAGGTTTCAGTGGGATGCAACCTCACCACTAGATGCCACTGAATCCTGTTGAAGAAAAAGTACTAGTTTTAGACCCAACGTGCAATTTTATGGCTCCAGAACACAAGAAATGATGCTTCACTCGTATAGAAATGTAATGCATATTTAGAGCTGCCAAATACAGTAATTCAATTCCAATTCATTTAGTATAGCCCAAAATCACAAATTTGCCTCGGAGGGCTTTACAATCTGTACACATACGACATCCTCTGTTCAAGGACACTCGCATCGGAGCAGGAAAACCAACAGAGGAGGGATCCCTCTCCAGGATGGACAGAAGTGCAAATTATGTCATGGGTACAGAATGAACAACATAACGCAGTTACAACACAGTCAATGCAGTACGGACCCTGATTTGTTTTTATTTAGCCTGCAAGACAAGTGAGACGTGAGATCTTCTGACTACAGTTTGACTGACATGTGGATCAATAGTTAATAACTACATTTTCATTTCGTGGTTTGAAAAAAAGAGAGAGACTCATTTGAAGTGGATAGTGGGGAATAGAGTGGGTTTGGGAAAATGGGTATCAAGGAGCCAGCGGCTAAGTAACAACTATATATAGATGCTGTATACAACCTTAACATAGTGAATGAACAGTACGGTGACATACAAGATTACAAATAACTTTATGTGGAGAGCGACAATCTGATAATGGGAGAGAGCATTACAGTGACATGCAAAACAACACCGCGGGGGGGGGGGGGAGTTAATTTGACACTTGTTTACAGCGTTGTCTTGTTTTAGGAAGGGCACAGGTGATGAAACCGAAGATGAGGCTGATATGTAGCAATAAATACCTGTGGTGAATATGAAAATAACGTTTATAGCCGTGGTTAAGTTATAAAATATTGAAATACACCAGGGCTAATTTGAATGCTTTATCCCTTTACAAAGTTATAGGTGATATAATTGTGTTGTATGTATAATGATGCAGCTTTTCAGGACCCAAGTTTCTCTGAAAACCTTTAAAAAAAAAAATCCTTAATGAAGCTTCAAAACTGCTTAATCTAACGAATACACTGTATCCACCTACCATTAAGCATGAGCTTAATGTCTTGAAGCTGGTGTAACTATTCCTCCGTGTTCTCAGAGCCTTTCTTTCATTTCCTGTATTACAGAGCGGGGGGGGGGGCGTTGGGGCTCTCTCTGAAGTATTGAGTCAGGTTTTTAATGAACACACTCACTGACGCATTCTCTTACATACAGCAGCTACTTTTGGCAGTGACCATTGACCTCTGGTCTCATCATTTCCTCTCAGTGACATAACAGGGAATCCTTTTAATAGATCCACGAGATGACAGCGAGACACTGACGAACACACAGTCCGAGTTTCTGTGGGTTAAAGAGAGTCAAGAAGAAAATACTTCTGGATATAAACGTTGTTTTCTTTCACGGGATCTGGTTTGCACGGGGCTTTTGAGTACGTACATCCGTACTGTTCACGTGAACACGATGTCTCAGGCTTTTGAGACATGAGAGGGTGGAGCTAAGCACAACCAAACGCTGAATAAGACATCTTTAGGCAACTTAAATGGTTGGAATTAACTCTCATGAACTGAAAACACAGTGTAAAAGGGTTAAAGTTCTAAGATGAAAACACAGACTCCTCCCACACCGACGTCCTCAAGCATACCCTTCATGGTCTGTTTGGACCATATTTTACTGATTCAACATCATGCTGTTTAGAAGAAGACTTGAAACTAGCGATTGAGACCATGAACTCGTTGTTTACAATGTTTACTGAGGTAATACGTCAAGTGAGAAGTAGTCATTTCCCCACAGACTTCGATATATAATCGGACTTCTTTTTTGCAACCAGTGGAGTCGCCCCCTGCTGGCCAGTAGGAAGAATTCAAGTTTCAGACACTTCTGCATTGGTCCCACATGACGGAGCAGGATCGAGCTCTGTGTGTGGGAGAGAGACTGAGATTTACAGTCCACGTGGAGCCCTGAGCATTTATGACTGATATGAGTACACTCTTTATAGGGACTGAGTCAGATACAAGCAAATCTCTAAAATACTCTTGTTACATAAATTATACAGATGTAGTCGGAGTTGAACACATTGTCACACACACACACACACACACACACACACACACACACACACACACACACACACACACACACACACACACACACACACACACATGTAGATCCACTCTTTCTGAGTGCAAACACACATCTACACACGTGCACATCTACACACATGCACGCGGGATAATCCCTGCCCGTGTTTTGGTCTGGGGCCTTATCTGAAGTAATCGCGGCTCAGAGCCCTGATTCGTTTTCCCTTCTCTTGTCACACGGAGGAGTTCTTTGCCTGGGGACACCACATCTTGCGTCTGAACAACCTCTGATACAAAAAATGCATCCGCAGACGCATCATCCTGCATATTTAACGCGTACACAGGCGGTCCTTCACGCCTGCAATCGCTTCTTTGTTGGTTCGAGGCACCGCCGCCTCTACCTAATTTGATTCATCAACATAATATGAACATGACAGGCGGCGTCGGTTCATCGTAACGCTAACCGACAGATGAGAAGGGAGCGCTTTGGTTTTTTTTTTTCACCTTGAACGAGCCCCCCCCCCTTTCACCTTTTTTTAACATCATGTCTCATTATCTGTCACCTGGGACAGAGCCTTAATAATGGTGATGAATGAAACCGTCAATGGACGGGAACAGGTGTTTTATACTGACAAGCAGGGAGAGGAGAAGCTGTGAGAGCGAGATAAAGGCATGCAGGCAGGTTTACACACTTTATTGACCGGCTGAACGAGAGCAGATCAGCTGGTATAGTTGGACTGTGGATGCAGATATACATTTAGTTAGTAGCCGGCTTCAAAGAAAAGGCTTTCTCAAAAAACAGATAGGACCCTAGGAACTTAATTCCTCTATATGTGTTGAAAATGATTGTACGGAGTGATTTTTGACTGTTTGTACTGACTCATCAACCAGCACAATGTCATGTCTTTCTAGAAAGCTATGGGCGAGAGACAGGTATAGGTGATAGGATGGGAGATTTTAGATTGGCCCATTTTAGAAATTCAGATCTTGATTATATGTTAAAAAAATATAACTTCCTGTTGAGCCTTATGTTCTTTTACATTTGCTTCACAAAGCTAAGAGCATTACTGTTACGTAAGAGTGTGGATTTAAAGCAGTTCTACCTCCACCATCTGTAATGCTCCTTGTTTTTGGTTCTTCTCCGTTTAGACGACCGGTTGTGTCACTGCTGATTTCAGATGGCCTGGCAATCATTGGTGCTGTACTTGACATGTTCCTGAGTTTGAGTCCTTCAAACACGGTTAGCAGGAAACGGAGAACACAAAAGTCAGGCAGGTGGGCAGAAAGACAAAACGAACGAGTAGGAAGCAGACGGAAAAGATGCAGAGTGGAAGCAGGTGTTGCGGTGTGTGTGTGTGTGTGTGTGTGTGTGTGTGTGTGTGTGTGTGTGTGTGTGTGTGTGTGTGTGTGTGTTGCGGTGTGTGTGTGTGTGTGCGTGTGTGTAATGATTTTAGGCCTGAATGCCCAACGCCAGAGAGGTGCTCACACAGGTGCATCTCATCGACACCACACTGAGCTCAGATCAGAAGTGCTAAGTGAGAGGAATTTGGCGAGGAGGAAAGGGCCTCCACTCAAAACATGTGTTCATTTGTGTGTGTGTGTGTGTGTGTGTGTGTGTGTGTGTGTGTGTGTGTGTGTGTGTTCGCGTGCGCCTGTCTGTGTCCGTCAGCGGCTGAATGACTGAGTACAGCAGCAGCTGGGACAGGCTGCTTGATCACGGATTCAACGACATTTGACACACGCGAGCACACACACGCGTCTTACTCAGTCCTGTAGCTGCAGCAAACACAGCAGAAGCTCTTCTAAAGCTGTGCAGTAGCTCTCATACAGTAGCTTTTTATATATATATATGCTTTTTTTTTATTTCAACACCACAATACATTTAAGGACTTTGTTGTAGAGGATTCTAATCTAATCAAATCCAATCAAGGAGCTTTGATAAGGAGGAGAAATCCCTTTTGATGGTCTGTGATTTCAGAAACTTTGCACAACCCTTCTTTTCATAATACGTTACTTTGCTTTCAACAAAAATTCCTTCATAGCAACATTACAATCGTCGAGAGGATTACGTTCTGCGGATGTACAGACTTGTTACAGCAGCCTAAATCCAACACCTGGATTCAGCTGAAGCCCACTTCCTGCTTCTTGTTTTCTTTGCGCCCGAGTGTCATTCAGAGTAATCTTCCCGTTTGAGCGCCATGCTGGAACACCTGCCTGGCGTCCGCGTCGACCCTGCCCCAATCAGCAGGGACATGGACGAGAGAGCCCTGCGCTTTGAGTTAGAGCGCCAGGCCTGTCAGACTCTCAGACAAGGTGGGATACCTGTTGTGTGTGTGTGTGTGTGTGTGTGTCGTGCTTTATGAAGGCAAACTTCCCACACATGCGATGGTTTGAAAATGTACGTATAGCTTGATGGGTGAATGCTTCGACTTCAGCGGCAGTTCAGTGCAGTAATTGGCCAAAAGGTCCTCTCGGGCGATATATTTGCAGGTTACTGTCGATATATAAAAAAAACAGCACATTACAGAAGTGTAGAGGCCTTTCCTCCGAGTGTCATCCAAGTTTATTTTCTGGCTCTCAGGTGTTAAGTGGATCAAGTACTCTACAAGTGGATGGGTTACAGTTGGGGCTCAGCCAGCCCGGGCACAGCACACTGCTCCTCGAGCACATGAACTCAGCAACCTGTTGACTGTAGCGGCATGGCCCTCGGACCAAAGGAGCTGGACCGAGAGCAGTCTGGACCGATTTAGGAACGGGCAAACTCCTGCGAACTAAAAGACACTTTTAGAGACGTCTAAAGTGTAATGACATGGATTGAGCCAACCCCTAAAAATAAGTGACATTCTAGTGAAAACAGGAGCATGTTAAACAGGATTCTCGTTATGTATTGCACAGTGTGATTTCCTGGGGACACATTACAATTAGTGGGAATAATGAGATCAATTTACAGCTCTTTAATAAGCTGAGACTTATTATTATTTATATATTATTATAAGTGTCCACGCTCCTCTGAACGGTCTCTCCTCCTGTGTGTGAGTGTTGGCAATTTACAGTACAGTCCTTTTTAATTCGGCTGGCCGTCCGGAGCGATTGGGTTCCAAGCTGTTACAACATGGACACAAATAGAAAACTGAGCGAGAGGGAGAGAGAGAGGAGGACCACCGGTTAGAGATGAAAACATGTACGAAGAACAGGAAGTGCTGTTCTGAATCATGAAGACAAATTGACAGAAACGGGCAGATAAAGAAGTACATTTAACTTGTATAGCACTCGGTAATGATTTTAAAGATGGGGCTAATTAAGCTAACAGACAACAAATCTACAAATGTCAAGAAGAAATTTGACAAACTCCAGTAGAAATGTGCTTGAAATCCATTTGAAGCAGTGTTTTGAAAGATGACACTGATAGTTGTAGTAGTCTGCAATCTTCTCATGATTAGACGGTTGTCTTACTAAATAAGTTCGATTTTTAGTTCCGGGAAAAGCGGCTGCAGGTTGGCCAGAGATCATTTGGAGAAACTCCGTTTCAACTTGCTTTGAAATCTCACAAATGACAAACGAGCGTTGGCATCCAAGCATTAATTGTAATTTTGAATTCAGAGTTCACGTTCTTGTTCACGCGGTGTTTACGTTGTTTACTTTGCTCCCTGTACAAGGCCCTCATGTGTGATTATTGGAATTGATCTTGTCTGCATTAGGTTGTTGTTGAGCGAGGGTGCACTCACCGTTATGTGGTGGCATTTGAGCAATGAGCACAATTTCCCAGAATAGATTCTGTATCAGCACATCGCATCACTTGCCTGTCACCTCCTGGCACAAATCATCTGCCTCGAAAACAAGTGTTTTGTGTGTTTGTGTATGTATGTGTGTGTGTGTGTGTGTGTGTGCGTGCGTGGGCAGGCTCGTTTCATGATTGTGTGTGTATATTCACACTATGCAGCCGGTAAGCTGAGGTATTAAGATGTGTGTTTATTTCTGCACGTTTAATACGCCGGCCTGTGTATGCTTGCACACGTTTTGCATGCTTGTAATGTGTGTGTGTGTGTGTGTGTAAGTGTTTGTCTCGTTAGTCGGGCCTTGTTTGCCTCCAGGAACCAGTTAATTTGTTTCCGCTGCCAAGGTGAGAAACTGCACCATCCTGCGTCAGCCTCGTGCTCGTCAAAGAAATCAAAGGAAGATGAGTGTTTTTATTCTCCATCTCACGCTACTGTAGAACACACAGGGGGACTGTCTGCAGATTCTACCTGCAATAAGCAACAGTGACAGAACCTACTTTCCATATTACCAAACGGAGCCGAACAGAGCTTTTTCTACTCTGTGGAAAAACGTATAATGTAGAATTTGGAGCGTACAGCTATGTGGACTTGAGATAACTGAAAAAGAGAAACAAGAGGGGCAGATGCATGAGAAAGATTAGCGCGCTTGTCTGAAGTTGTTTGAGCAGTGGTGGGCCGTCAGGGCCTGCAAGGCCTTCTCTGCTGGCCTAAACAGAATCACAAAGTTATAGCTATTTTATAATTTAATATGTTTTCTTAAATACACGTACATGTATCATAATTTATAAAAATATTTTTCCCATTATCTTATTTTCTCATTGCACAGCTACTGTCTTCCTCAGTTGCTCTGCTTCCAGTGCAGCTTGTTTTAAGTAGAGCTTTTAAGCAGAAAACATTATATTTCCTACAATTTAAGCTTCTGCATTTTCCAAATGCACTAGTATTATTCAAACGTATTGTTCGGTTTGTAAGCCTGGTACCGAACGGTTTAATACGAATACGTATATTATTACAGCCCTAGAAACGAATAATGACCCTAGCTGTGGCGCCATCATGAGGTTATTAGGTGGTATTTCAGCAGTGAAGGCCCAGGTATAAAATGCACGGCCCGCCACTGTGTTTGAGCATGTGTGATTTAAGGGGAATTAATGACGGAGCAGGCCAACACAAAAGAAAGTCATGTTTTGATGTATGGGGGTTAATGTCTTTGTGTAGAGATGGAAAGGCAAAACAATACGGCCATTCCTCCACATTCATGTTATGATCGGTTTAATGTAACTGACCGATCAGTTATCCTTCATCGTGCATAGTGTCGAACCCACAGAATTATCGCTCAACTTTACTGTTTAGTTCCACTCTAACCACTTCCTACATTGTTTTTGGCTGCAGCATGGAGCTGTTATCTGCAAAAAAAAAAGTCCCTTTTGCTGCTGAAAAACCCGTTGTACGAACACCGAACACAGTGCAGCATTTAGCAGCTTCAGAGCCAGACTTTTCCAAAACGGAGACCAAAACAGAGCTAAAAGGGAGTGAATGTTGGACTTCCATCAGCAGCTGGCCAGAAACACGACTCCAAATCAAAACCAACGTTGCTCCCAAGTGGCCAAAAAGGAATTTAGAAACAGCACATGATATCATATGGAAGCACTGGTATTATGTATGTGTTTTATATGTTGCTTTATAAAAGGGTAGTTCTCTGAGTTGTACTTGAATAAAGTTCTTGTGCCCACTCATAAAATGATTACAGCAGTTTGGAGAGTTATTTGCTAAACGTACCGAGGCACTTTTCTGGCCCGCGATCCTCCTTTTTAGATGCATTATCCTGTACAAATCATAATGCAATATTAGTTTGCTGGTTTTATGAACTTAACCCGACTGCTGATCAAGTGGCCCCATGCGGGGGTCTCAAGCCCGTGTTGCAGGAACGCTGTGCTGAGGAAAGTTGAGCTACAGCTCGAATGTCATTGGGGTGATTGGCGTCAGCACAGGAGTGTCAGCCGTAAATTTCGACTTTATGGATTTGTCCTTTCGCATCAGCTCTGATCAGACGGAATGACGCAGCGATGAGGGTTTCGTGTACGTTCCCGACAAAAGAGGAGAGAATTTTACACACAAGTGTGCATGTTGAGGGAATTAGGATCTGGTATGTAATTATATTATATTGACAGCATTCAGTTTAGACTGTAGGCAAGGTCATGTGTTCAAAGTACTATCTTATTACTGGTAGTTGCCTCAACATATGACCCACTGTGCAACACCTCAGCCGCAGCTCTGCACTGCAAAGGTGTGAGCTAATACAGGGTGTGGGCTGAAAGAGGCTTCTACCAAAAATGTTTCCAGATGCCATTTTTTTTTTTTTTTTTACTTTAATGCTGATTTCATGACCCAGATATGCAGCAGCTACCGATCTGCAGAGGATAATTTCCAGACAATTTCATATTTTCATTTGGGAAGTTCGCTCCTCAAACTTTTTGCTGACTTTAATTTTTTTTGTTGCCTGAGAACATGCAAGGTTGGCTCAGAACGTGGTGAGTCAGAACGAGTTTGATAGCTCCTCGCGGAGCCATGACCCCAAAAATGCAAATGCCAGTTAGCTCGAGGAGTTTTAATGATAGTTCTGTGTCGGTATCTGAGCCTCCGGGCACCTGAATGGAAAGAGTGAATCACACATGTATGGGAAATAATTGAAAATAAGAAACATCTGGATGAATGAATTCACATTCAACATGTGCATGTAGATCTCTTTCCTCTTATCGATCTTGGTCACACAGTCTTCTGTGGTGATGAGATGTGACACATGCAGCAGTAAAGTGTGTGTGCGCTGCTATGTAACCAAATACGTGAAACAGGAAACTGTTGGTGCGTCTGCACCGCGGTTTCTTGGTGTGTTCATGTTTGTGTGTTTCCCTTTCCCCTGTAGTGTGTCCCATAACCTTTGGTTGTCTTCTCACACACGACCACAGATAACTAATTCTGCGTATCGGCAGCTAACCGGGTAATACAAACCTCTGTAGACAGCCTTAGATGTCACAATTATTACTTGTATTCATATACAGAAAGCCTTCTTTAATGTGTTTTGTACTTGCACCTAGGTTGTGAGTAATATTGCTACCTTTGTGGCTTTCTGTGGCTGGGAACTGAGGTAGAAATGATGTATGTTCGGTTTGATCACGCTCTCTCATTCTGCAGTGACTGACTTGTCACTTCTGCTTCCTGTCTCTGTGTTGGCGTTCAGTTCTCCAGCTGAAGCTACAGCAGAGAAGGTCCAGGGAGGAGCTGGTCAACCAGGGGATCATGCCACGTAAGTAAATGAAAGCAAAGTGTGTTAGAAAACAATGTTGGTCCATTCGAAAAGTCATTGTTTCCATTTTTGAGTAGATTCAGACTATTACTTGTTCACAATGTCGGCCTTTTAGGATTATTTAACACATTGCTGATGCAAGCAATGCTTCTTTTTTTTTTTTAATTAGTAACCATTCTACTGATTGGTCATGTCAATTGTTCTCAGTCAGTGTGATAATGAAGTAGCAATTATTTTCATTGCTGATTATTCTGGCGATTATTAATTCAATTAACCATTTTGTCGATAAAATGTCACTAATTAGTAAAAAGTAAATGTCTGTAATTTCCCACCGTTCAAATAGCTTGTTTCATTCAACCTACAGTCCAATCCCCGAGGCTATCCAACTTATCATGAAAAACAAATCATCAAATCCTCACATTTAAGAATCCTGAGCAACATTTTTGCCCGAAAAAATAAATAATTAGGCAATTATTGCGTACGTTGCAGATACATTTTCTGTTGATAAACTAATTGATTAGAATGATATAGAATTAAACCTAATTGTCCAAAATGGAATTTGTCTTTGTCTCACCAAAACAAAAGCATTAGAAGAATACGTAACATAAAACAAGTAGTATATAGAACATATGTGGCAACAAGATGGAAAAAAAACAAACCTTAAACACTTTGAGTACACAAGTGGTACCTTTTTAAAACACTTCAAACAAAGCATACTACTTTAAAACGTAACACAATATACTGCAGAGTTGTGGCTCAGTTTTTTAAGTTCAACTAACACCGAGCCAGGTAGACTAAACATTGGAAGCTTTTCTCAGTATAATGCGATACAATCCTCCAAAACTGAAAATGTACTCCTACTTTAGGTAGGATGTATTGCTAGGCTGTCGTATTACCCGGGTGTACCTATTCTAACTATCAACTGAGTGTCTATGCGTTTCATGAAGTTTATTTTGTTTCGTGCCGAGTCTTTTTCATTCACTCTCTTGCCTGTGAGAAGCTGCCGTGTCGCTTTAGCGCTAGCCTCATTACTTGCCACACAGCAGTTCTCTGAAGTGATTTCGATTGCGGTCAGGACGGTGCCAGCGTCTCCCTACAGACTGCAGTTTCAGTCTTCAAAGAAAGGCGAATCAAGTTCACACTTCAAGCGTCATCAAGAGCATCCGTTTACCGCTCTCTATCTGATTGAGAGATCTCCCCGTACACCGTCAAACTCCAAATGTTTGGATGCTTTCGACTGTTGGTGCTTATTATATGCTCATGCTAATAGAAAATGCCTCCGCAGTGTTAAGAGTACTGTCATTATCATCAAATGCCACAAGAAGAACATCCCGTTCGGATGTTAATAATTATTAGGAACATACATTTCGGTACTAGAGATTAACCTAAGTGGCCTGCCTATTATAATCCCATTTAGTCTCAAGCACACTGGCGCAGCTTATTTTCGAAACTATACATCTTCCGACTGTGACAGTTCATTTCATTGTAGTCTCACACGTTTTCACAAAAGAAGTGTGTAGCGCTCGGCTAGTATTTCTTATTTTTGTGCATCCACCTTTCTGCTGCAGGAATATATATTCTGTTCTGCTTCACACACACACACACACACACACACACACACACACACTACTTCCCTTTTACTATATAAAGCTGACAATACAATAAGCAGTTCTTATCTTTGTGGACAGACAGAATTAATAATGAGCAGGGCTCCGACCTCATCTGGTGGAGAGCTACTTTAAAATGAAAAGATGCCAGCAGACATTCGCCATTGTTAGCAATGAGGGGACAAACGGGGCTGTTGAGTGTCTTAATTGTCTGTGAGTAGTGAGCATAAACTGTACATGCGGTCGGGTGAGAGAGAGAGAGAGAGAGAGAGAGAGAGAGAGAGAGAGAGAGAGAGAGAGAGAGAGAGAGAGAGAGAGAGAGAGAGAGAGAGAGAGAGAGAGAGAGAGAGAGAGAGAGAGAGAGAGAGAGAGAGAGAGAGAGAGAGAGAGAGAGAGAGAGAGAGAGAGAGAGAGAGAGAGAGAGAGAGAGAGAGAGAGAGAGAGAGAGAGAGAGAGAGAGAGAGAGAGAGAGAGAGAGAGAGAGAGAGAGAGAGAGAGAGAGAGAGAGAGAGAGAGAGAGAGAGAGAGAGAGAGAGAGAGAGAGAGAGAGAGTCTAGCTGTGATCAGGCCAAGTGTGACCAGAGGAGACGGCTCTTGTCTGTCTTCACTTGTGTTTCTTTGTAGAAACCGACCGGGACGCAGATCAAAATGTTTTGTTCACATGGTCTCATCCAATTAGCCTCTCTACGCTCCTTAACCAATGGCTTGTTGCTTGATTAGGTGCTTGTTTTGTCTCCTTCAGTGTTCAGGGGGAATTACAGTACGTCCCAACAAGCCCTGCTGTCAGCATTCGTAATGTGAACGGAGCGGAGGTTCTTATGTGGGGGACAGGAGGGCGATGTTGTTGTGTTGGAATGCCGCCTGACTACGTTTAGAAATGGTTAAAGTTCGGCTATGGGTTTTTATCGTGGTTCATGTCTGAGCGAGGACATGGCAGAACAATTAGCCGCTGACATTTAGGCTACCTTCTTGTTGTGTCGAATGACCTTTTATCGTCATTGTGCCCGTAAGCCTATCATGGAGACAGAGGTCAGTTGGAAGAAAGACAATACTTACTGTAGGACAGCGGTGATCACCACTGGAGCACAACATCTGTACAGCTTCCAGAGTATGAAGTGCATTGTATACAATTTTGGACGCAGTCTTATGCTGCGTTGACACTACAACGGGCACCAACAGACTGCGAGTCATTTTCAATGGAAGCCGGTGACATGAAGCTAATCTGTAACATTTTGTCTCCCACGGAAATAAAGAGAGATTTTGTTGAATTTCTCTTTTTTCGTCCAGAGGACGTTGACGGACATATTTATTCATAGTTTGTGGTAATGAAGTCAACACAATGGATGCCATCCTCTGTCCACCCTCTTTATCACTCACTGTCTCCCCGTTCTGCCTTCCACAATCCCATCAATGAATAATCTTTCAAATGCCTGCTGACAGCTCATATTTCTTCTATTAGCCGTGGTGTGTGTGTGTGGTAGGGTGTGTTCATTTGACTCGGTGCTATAACAGGCCCACAGTGTGAAACCCTGCCTCGCATGTTATTTATACATATACATAAAAAACATGTTTCTCAGCTAAACCTTCATGCGCCGGTGAAGCCCTTTTCCAAATATCTGTTAGCAGGAGCAATAAAAAAAGAGCAGAATACTGGATTTACACTTACTGGTGGAGCTGGAGAAAAGTTCTCTTGTCTGAGATGACTCTGTGGTCAGCAGTGAAATTTAGGCTATTAAAGCTAATCCATGAAGTATAAAATATGTCACACACTGTTTGAGTAAAATAGAGAGGGGAGCTACTTGAGCAACAAGCCAGTCGGTTAACGCATGAGAAAAAAAACAAAGCCCTGGTTGGCAGCGGACTGAACATCAAAACCCAGCCACCGCCAGAGGAAGCTACACCATGTGCTCAAAGTTTAAAGACCGGGAACGCTGGTTAGCTTTAGCAGGGTGGCAAGAAGCCACGACGCAGCCACTCATGCTCATGATGGGGTCTTTTCTCCCTGACCTCACCCCACCGCTCTCTATTTCCTCCTCTTCTTTTGCCCTTCGGTCTGTTGCTCCATTTTTCTTCCAGCTGCCTCTCTTCATTCATCCCTTATCCCCCGTCTTCCCTACATTCGTTTTTTTCCGATGCTCCCGTCTTCTTCCTATCCATTACGATCGCTTTCATCCCTCCAAGGTCTAATTTTGTGCTCATCCATCCGTCATTCCCTCCATCCCACCCCTCATTTTCCCCATGTAGCGGACTGACAGGCAGGCTCAATCCCCCTTGTGGATGGGTGAGAGGTCTAAGAGGGTCGATGTCCCCGGGGTGTGCACGAGTGAGTGTGTACCAGCAGTTTGACAATGCTCAGCGACGTGAACTCAGGCTTGAGCAGGTACCAGCAGTCTCGCCCAGGGTCGCTAATTTAGTCACACGGCTCGTGTGTGTTTGTGTGTGTGTGTGTGTGTGTGTGTGTGTGTGTGTGTGTGTCTGCGTACAGTGCAGTCAGAAAGTATGAGGACAGCAACATATTGTAGTTGGCCAGTCACAATTACACCACTGTTTGTTTGGCCATTAAAAACGTATTTGTCGACTTGTCTGCATGTTTGAGACACAAACAAGGCAACGCTTTTGTCCTAGAGTTGTGGCACTGTGATAGAAAAGGCCACGAATCATACACTGCCCACCCAATATGGATGTGGACGCCCCCCATTAACCTCTCAGTCATTGGTTGGTTTCAATTCCAGCGTGTCGACGGAGAGCCACAACGGCAAAACACATTTCACTGTGTACACAGCAGCGTGTTGCATTGTGTTTGTGTTGCACTCTGAGAAAGTTAGCTTGCTTTAGTTGTCGGGGTCTTTCAGCCATCATTTTATCTGCATTGCATAAAACACGAAAAGCAGACGTATATGTTATAACTTGATGATATATATATATATATATATATACATATGAAGTGCTATTTGGTACATTATGCTGCTTAAGAATAATTAGGCTTGGATGGCATTCAAAGCAAGAACAACAGCGATGCGACTAAAGACATTTCTTACATTCTTGAGACTGAGATCTGAGGGTTGATCAATGACTTTGTTTTCCCTACGTTTACATTTACCGATTTTAACAAATTTACTATCAGAATTAAGATGTTATCAAGATAATCTATAGAATTTGTGGAGCGGCATGTCCACCTGCTGAGCCCCCGCTAGTCAGCACGAGTGACAGGTGAGTTTTAAATCATTAATTGCAAACTAGTTTGCCATTTCTTTTACATGGACATGACATCCCACATCTCTCTTTTTGCTCACCAAAACGCTGAGGTCCATCAGAGTAGTTCACGTTATGGACGTGATTTCGATTTGGCCAGAATTTCTTTGAAAGCTTCTTTCTCAACTGTGTTAAACCGTCTCCTTTTGCGAGATATCTCGCATCAGCTGCTGTGTACTGAACCCATCTCGTGCTGCCTTGCTTTGTATTCGGAGCCTTTAGCAAATCAATATCCGGGGCTAGAGAGCTGCCTTTTGGGCTATCGGCACCTGCTGCCTTGGCGTGTTGGTGAACCTGCAAGTGTGCAAATAAATGAGTCCTCTGCATGTCCTTCACTGGCACACACCTTTTACATAGCGCTTCAGATGGACATCTCGGTAAACCCCATTATATCCCCAAATCACCAAATCTAGGTTTACACCAACAATGAATCTATGTTCAGTACCCTAATAACTTCCTCACTCAACACTGCCTCTTATCGGTCTTATTGTACAGCCTCCTCCTCATTCATAACAAATAAACATATGCCAGTTATAAAAAGTGAAATGTACAACTCTGCAGTGTCATTGAGCAAATCTAATCTGAAATAGTGTTAATAAAATTTCTGAAATGGACTCTGGCCTATAAACTGATCCCCATCATGCTCAAGTTGTGCATATTGCTACTCGATAACCTGCTTGCATATATATTCTTACATGCAATATAACATGATTTGAGGTTTAGATTCTTGTTTTAGAAGCGAAATCATAAAGCCTGTTCTGATGTGCTGCATTTAACTCAGCATTTTGGTGTCATCACAACCCTTTAGGCTTTTAGGTGTCTAGCACCACTAATCCCTGGGTTTTTGCATAATCATAGGCCTGCAGCAAGTCTTGCTTGAGTCATTTGGGAATGCTGAACAGATTCCATAAATTTCACTGCTGTAAAGAGACTCGCTGGACTGGAACCCTCGGAGTCCGTCCCATTACACCTCTCCCTTTACCTGCTAGTGGAACCACTGCCCTGGCTATTATGCATTTTGTTCTGTCATAGAATATAAATGTGTGAGTCTGTACAGCAAGAGCAAGCATTTACTCCGCTGGCGTGGCACTCAAAAATGAGAGAAAGGGAAAGCTTTGGCAATGTAAGAGCAATATCCCTCACCATCAGATAACCTATTCAAACTGAACTGGAGCTGAACTGTAGAAGCAAAGAGACGTTCAAAGCCATTTGGCTCTCCATTCCCCTCAATGGCATGAATGTACACACTGCCATGTTAATGTCCTCTCTCTCTCTCTCTCTCTCTCTCTCTCTCTCTCTCTCTCTCTCTCTCTCTCTCTCTCTCTCTCTCTCTCTGCTTTTGCTCTGATCTCACTCTTTATTCTTCAAGCCCTGAAAAGTTCAGCTGCCTTCCACGAACAGAGACGGAGCTTGGAACGAGCTCGGGTGAGTATCCCATCCTCCAATTTATCAGTGGACGCAAAACGTGCCTGTTTCAAGCAGACGTTCAATCTCTAGGCTTTGTGCCATCTGACATCATAACGGCATCGCTTGAATAATAGTGTAATACAGAAGGGCTGGAAGTGACAAATATGCGCTGAGATAAGGCCTTCTGCACGGACAAATATGCTTTGTGTATTGTAAAGTGCGATGTGCAAAAGTCAGTGATTCCCAACCAGGGTTATGTCTGCATATGCTCGGGGTACTTGGAAAGATTGAAGAGTAGCTCTGGAGTAGCAAAAAAAAAAAAATGTATATATATTCAATCTGGGTTTGAGCTTGAGAAGTCATGGACAGATGAAATGTAGTACAAATCCAAATGAGTGAGTGATTGTCTAAATGTTTTACTCCGTCTTTCTCCAGACTGAGGACTATCTCAAGAGGAAGATCAGGGCTCGACCGGAGCGATGCGAACTGATCAGGATGCACATCCTGGAAGGTGAGTGCCGCATACAGCCTCCCGTCTGTCTGACGGCAAAATAACTCCGAAGGCTCCGAACACACAAAACACAAAATGTACGTGGTTTTTTTGTCTCTGCGCGCTTCCAGAGACGTTAGCGGAGCCGTCGCTTCAGGCCAAGCAGCTGCAGCTGAAGAGAGCTCGCATTGCCGATGATTTGAACGATAAGATCTCCCACCGGCCGGGGCCCATGGAGCTGATCCACAAAAACATCCTACCTGTTCACTCCAGCATTAAGCAGGCCATCATAGGTAAGCCAGGCCAGGTGTCGGATGGATTATATGTGTCATTCAGTAAAGATGTACTGTAGTACTGGAGGCTGGTTTCAGGCTGGGGGTGTAACTAGTCAACATTTCCTGACATGTTCGTTAAAACAACTTCATGAGCCTTTAATGTCATTGTGGTTTTACATTTCTCAGCCTGTTTTGTTGTTTTTCTGCTCTCTAGAGGCCACGAAATACTAAAAACACCTTTAAACACAATATGCCCTGCGTATATGTGGAGGAGGGACGTGTAATATCAATGTGAAAGTGTAATATATCACAACACACCCACAGTTTAAGGCTCCTGACAGGATGCCCCTTCTGGCCCCCCCTCCTCCAGCTATCATGAACATACTGATTCTCCCTCCGCTGTGCTCACCACACACACACACACACACACACACACACACACACACACACACACACACACACACACACACACACACACACAGATGTTAAACTAGGATAAAGTAAATGAGCATCCCTGCTTGACAGACAGGAAGTGAATACTCTTCCCTCTCTGCTGTCGGTCTTAGATGGCTGCATTACCTGTTAATAAAAACCCATTGTCTTTTATTCGGAAAATTACACACTAATAGAAGAGTTGGGACTCTAAATGAATGAATGGGATTTTAATCGGTCGCAATTTGGGCATGTGACAGATGTAATGACCCCAATTTCACCCTTTTCCATTATAACCGCAACAATAAAAGAAGCTGTTAAACTGTTATCGTACATCTCCGGTCCAGTGCTGTCAGACATTAGATGATGAGATCAGAGTCGGTGGGTCCAGCTGCTTGATTGATGTGTGGAGGAAAGAACTCTGAGATTTAATAACGTTCAGCACCGGTGGATTATCCATCGCTGCCACAGCCGCACAATAAACACAATTGCATTACCGGCAATTATTGTGGGAGAACTGGGAACAGAGTAGTTGCACGCGGTTGACATGCAAAGATGCAAACATACGAGACGCGACGCAGAGACACACACACACACACACACACACACACACAGACACACACACACACACACACACACACACAGGCAGGCGGCAGCAGTAAGGAACTCATCACATTATTGGATCAAAGGGTGCTGAATCAGCCCCATGTTGTCTTTTCATCATCGCCCGCTGATGTTAGATTAATGACCAGCGGTGTATTTTACATCGTTATCTGCTACACCCCCCCCCCCCCCAGCAGCTCCTGTAATTAAATAACACACATCCACCAGCAAAAGGAAAGTCTCTGTCTTAGAGCTTAGCAGCTACCTTTTCTTCCTTAAATCCCCGCAAAGCCTCAATAGTCGGCATAATAATGAAATGATTATGTGATATCCCCGAGGGACATATTAGCAGGGCCACGACTTGGATTCATTCCTGTGCCGGAGGACGTTTCAACCTGATGCTCACTCTGGCTCATACAGAGACATTTGTCCTTTGGTTTGACACGTTTTTTGTAGTTAGTTTAATAAAATTATAATTTATGATTGATTTTCTAAATATGTTTTATATAATTCGGCTACTTTCACTTTTTGTAAAGAGAATATCATTAGTAGCACAGAAGGTTGTGATAAACAGGAGGAGCCCTCAACACAAGCAGTTAATGCATTCAGAGCATGAATTGCGTAACTGATCCTCCAGAATTCTCAGCATACCGTCATTCACTCAGAGAGACGCCATCTGTCACATTCAAACCAGTATGACTGAGGGGGCCATGCTTACTTGGCTGCACTGTAAGTGAACCTGGATGAATGAAAACTATTACAGGGATAAAGGACAGAAGAAGCACTGTTTTTTTCCGGTGAAGATATCGCCTAAAACTGTCTTTAATGGGCACGATGTGCAGACAGAGAGGACAAGCCATTTAGGTTTCTCTGCAGCAGCCATCACATAAATGCACTAGTTGACAGTTCTGGAGCAGACATCTGAGAAGAAACTTGTGTGTATTTCTTTGTTGAATTTTTTTAGGCCTTGGCTTGCACATGCAGTGATGTGTTTGCTGATACTTGTAGAGGACGTGCTTGGTGATAATTATTACTTAAAGGATGCTAACAGGGTGTTAGTTCGGTGGCACAGTGCAGTTTGGATTGTAAGGATGAAACCACTGGCTCCACACCTGTAAATTATAGGTGATAAAAGCTCGCCGCCATTGTAGTGATGTAGCAAAAACAGGCAGACACTCAGACAATATGGTAGATTCGCATTTTTCTTCGTCACAGGGGGAAAAAAAACTAGTAGCATTTATGACTTCATCCGCCCTGATAGCAACCCTTTCCTCCCTCCTCTGCCTCTCAGAGACACGGTTTCCAAAGGCTTCAGGCGATAACTCGTCATGTGACGACGACAGCAATTACAGTCTGTCTCCAGAAGAGCCGGTGAGCCTGGAGTCTCCTCTGGGTCTGCTGCCTCTGCCCTCTCCACCAGAGACGCTGGCTGGCAGCAGCGTCCCATCTCCCGCACGGGTAGGATCACTCCCGACCGAGAGCGTGTGACTCTGTGTGACTTGCATGTTGTGTGTCATGGATGCAAGATTGTAATATCCAGTATAATAGCAAACTCTTGTGTAGCATGAAGCTTCCCTATGTCATGTCATGTCATGTCATGTCATGTCATGTCATGTCATGTCATGTCATGGGGATTTTGATATTTCTCAAATAGGCCATGTATCGGGCGATATTTTGGCCTGGCTGACTTATTGGTCCAGCTCTCGGTAAGGCCATGGTGTAGCCATCAGGGATTAGTTTTGCTCATTTTAAGTATGTTTCTATCTTATCAATTAGGTCTCTCCTACTGCTCTTGCTTTCCCACCAATCTCTGGATCCCCCCCCGCATTCAAGTTGACCAATGGGACGGCAGCGTCATCCGCCCAGAGGACAGGAGCGACTTCACAGATCAAGGTAAGTGACATCTGTCCACACGGCCAATCAAACAATCAAAGGTGACCATTTAAACCTTAAATAGAAGCCGTGTCAACTATGCTTGATGCTCTGATATTAAGCCGCTCTGATCAATGTTTTTATATTGACAATAGATCAAATGGCTTTGTGTAATAAGTAGTAGTGATGTACAGTACATTAAGGATCATCACCCGTCTCTGTAGTTCCCATCAGCTCTACGGACCGTTGTAGCGTCTTTCAGCTCATTGTTTGGCTTTTTGCGGTCAACCTGCAGCAAACAACAACAAAAACCTCTTAAATCCCACTTTATGCTACATACGCAACACCAAACGCAAGACAGACAAAGTTAGTGACCAGCTGGTGGACATATTGGAGCATTTCGCAGCTAAAGAGTCAGATATTTCCCTCAGGAGTTGGTAGAGACCAAAACAGTGCTTTGAGGAAAGTGCCTACCAGACATTACATTGATTGATGTTGTTGTATAAAAGTTTACAGTAGACACTTGCATCCCTTCTCTTTTTTCAGTCCCAGCCTAAACCAAACTGTGACCGCTCTGCACAAAGACACAAGAAACCGAAGGACAACAAGCCAAAGGTAGGTTTAAACCCAAGAGGAAACAAATGAGTCATAGGAGCAGCAATAAATATGGTTCTTTGTTATACTGTTAATGTGTTGCCTTCTAGATTAAAAAGTTAAAGTACCATCAGTACATCCCTCCTGACCAGAAGGGAGATAAAGAGCCTCCCCCCCATCTGGACTCATCTTATGCCAAAATCCTCCAGCAGCAGCAGCTCTTCTTGCAGCTCCAGATCCTCAGTCAGCAGCAGCAGCACTATAACTACCACGCCATCCTGCCTGCACCACCCAAGTATGTTTGTGTGTGTGTGTGTGTGTGTGTGTGTGTGTGGATGGTCAAGCTTGTAGTGTGCAGTAACACCTGGGGCGGGCGGGGGTGCTGGTATCTTGTCTAAAGACCCTCTCTGACTCTCTCTCTCCCCAACAGAACTCATACAGATCAGCAGCCATCTTCCTCTTCCTCCTCCATTTCCACGAGTACTTCCTCCCCTCCTCGACCTGTCGCTGCCCCTTCAAAAGCTCCCTCTCACCAGGGTGGACACATCCGCCAGAGTTCTGCTGCCTCACGTGGGACAAAGCCAGTCTCTTTACCTCCGAACCTGGATGAAATGAAGGTTAGCTGCACAGCAACATTACCAAGCCAAAAAGAAAACAGCTTGGTTAGTTTATGATCCATGTCTTATGTGTCATTCTCTCAGTACAGTGAGAGCAACAGCTCTCTCTGCTGCCTACAAGCTACGAGTCAATGGAGTAACGGGTGTTGACATATGTCAAAGATTCTCTGTTGACAGAATTTTGCCAACTCAGAGAGCTGCCAAAGAAAGGGGCAGTGATGGATTAGTCTGTCTTTTAGTTTTTCTCTCTTCTTTTCCCTTCAATCCATTTCAATTTTCCTCGGCTCTTTATCCCCACCTCTTTGCTTTTCTTCGCTCTCGTCCGTCGGTCTTAATTTCTCTGTTAATCCGTCTTCTGTCAGGTCGCGGAACTGAAGTCCGAGTTGAAGCTGCGCAGCTTGCCAGTCTCCGGCACCAAAAACGACCTCATCGAGAGGCTGAGGACCTACCAGGAGCTGAACGGAGGCAGTGACACTACCTCCTCTCCAACAGCAGGGGGTACCACAGGGCCAGGGGCCGAGGGAGCAGGAAAATCCTCCAAAACTGCTGCGGCAACCCCCAACAACACATCACAACGACAGCAACAGTTTCAGTGCCGTCAGACATCTTCTCTGACCGGTTAGTCAAACAGAAAATGTATCTGTACTTCTTCAATCACCTCTCTTCATAAAATTCTGTATTCAAAGTGTTCAAAGATCAGGAAGACGTAAGGAAAGCGTGTCGATACTTTCTTATCTTTGCATCTTACTCTCTGTATAGCTGATGCAGGTAGCTGTGCAGCCGCTCCTCAGCAGCTCATGACCTGCGGTGGCACCGCGTCCCCCCCGACCGCCTCACTCACACACTCTGACTGCTCGCCGGGCGCCATGAGCCCAGAAGATACCAGCTTTAACAGCGACCCCTTGGAGGAAATGGTCAGAATGTTTTTGTTGTTGTTGTTGTTGTAACACATTGACATAACCTCAGTGAGGGTCGTGACAGCGTTATATATCAGCTATAACAGCCGTATGAACTCGTGGAGACTCGTGTGCCCTAAAAGCACGTGCGGCCGTCCCGGCTAAGTAAACAAAGCACAGAAAAGCTCAGATAACAACACACGAAGGGAGAGTGACTCAGGTAGACATTACTCCTCTATACAGAGACTTTGCATAGGAAATGGTTGTTCGCTTTTATAATAAAGCTCTGAATTTCGACTTTTGCACCTTTAACGATGTGTAACTACTAAATTACGACACACCGTTAATTTGTAATGGAATGTATTTCAGTATATTTGAGATAGTGATGGACTTTTTTATCATTTACTTTGAGTATACTTAAATTGTTTTACTTAATATCTGTTGGACAACTATTAATATACATTTATTGTACTGCAGATACTTGTTTAATATACTTTTTTAACAATCCTTTCTGAAATAGTGACTTAACTAACATTTGGTCAAATTTTAAGAATGCCTATATTAAGTACGAGGGTGTATTTGAATAGGAATAATTATAACTTAATGGTGTCTCAAAATAGCATTTGTAAAAATCTTTAGTTTACTAAAAACCTGCAAGACGAATGACATTCCCGTCAGCCGCAGCTGTACTTTGTTTAGTGCTAAGTAGCTCATCTTAAAAGGCTAACGTGCTAAACTAAGATGGTGAATATGGTAAACATTATACCTGCTCAACATGTTCACGTTGTCATTGTGAACATGTTAGCCAACATAAAAACATTAGCGTTACGCAAGCGGCTGTACACTCTTGGTTTCCGTCTCAAGTGTTGTCCCACTGTATGTTTACCTGTTTTTCATTTGTCTCTCTTTTGGTCTAGATGAGTTCACATATCACCCAGGTGAGCCTTCATCCATGTTCAGCTGCTCAGCTTGCAACCGGCATCAAAGAAGAGCTGAACTGCTCGGGCCTATCGCCGTGTCAGTTCTCTTTAAAGCAGGCCTCTCTGCAGAAACACTGCCTGGTCTCATCGACGGCCCTCACCACGACAGCCACAGCTCCGGTGGTGACTGTGGACAAGGACAGGATGCTGCAGGAGAAAGACAAGCAGATCGAGGAGTTGACCAGGATGCTGAGGCAGAAACAGAGGCTGGTGGAGGTGCTGAGGATGCAGCTGGAGCACGGGAACCGAGGAGGACCGGAGCCGCTGGTTCTCGTAAGAGTTAAACAAGAACCTCCTGATGGACCCAGTGTCCCTCTCTCATTTGGCCATCCACCATTCTCCCCTCCACCACCATCCGTTTCATGCGAGATGGATGTTATGAAGGTTACGGTCAAACAGGAAGCCATCGAGGCAGAGGAAGTTGCGTGCGAGACAACGATGCAATCACCAGAAATGCATGGATTACCGTGGTCTTTGACTCGGACTCAGGAGGGACACGAGCAGGTTCAGCTCCAAATGAAGCCGGAGCAGATGAGCACACAGACAAAACAACAACACGTGTCTCTGCAGCAGACCACTCTGCAGCTGGCCCAGCAACAGGCCATACAGAAACTTTTGCTGCAGCAACAACGCAGCTTTCAGAACGAGCAGACGGCCATTCAGGACCGCGGTCAGACGCCGGAAAGCCTGCAAAAACTTTCTCAGCAGAGAAAGAAGAAGTCTCACAAACAGCATCTCAAACAACTACAGCTGCAGCAGCAACTGTTGCAGTCACAGCAGCAGCAACAACAGCAGTCAAAGCAACATCACCAGCAGATGCAGCTGAAGCAACAGATTCTGCTGAAGCAGCAGAAGTCGTTTTTACAGCAGCAGCAGACGAAACAACTGCAACAAATCCAGATACAGACAAAGATCCATCTGAAGCAACAACAAGTGCTGATACAGCAGAAACAACAGGCGCAACAGCAGCCGCCACAGGTCAGGAGTGGGTTTCATAATATCATAGAAAGTTCTGCCGTTTAGGATGCTCCTGGCGGTCTCTTGATCCGGTCAGATTTTAGTATATATAGAATTTAACAAGCACAGCTGGACAGCATTGAATTTGTTGAATCACAAGATGAGCCCAATTTTTGGCACGCCAATGAGAAATATAAAGCAAAAGTGTACACAAACGCTGATGCTCTCTCTAAAAGGTCTCCTGGGTTTTGTGCAGGTGTCTCAAGCGTCCTTCAACCAGCAGTCAGGCCCCGTCCCTTCTTTCTCACTGGACCTCCTCAAGAGCAACTCCACCCCGACTCTGGTCACAGACGGCAACGGCAACCACTTCCTGGTTGCGCTGACCAATCACATCACTGAGAACCAAGGGACTGACGCACCTGGGAGCAAAGCAACCAATCAAATCGCACTGCAGGTACATGACTCATCTGTGTGCATGATGTTAGAGAAGCATAATCACAGGTTAACCAATTAACAATTAAGAGCGACACAATATCCAAGAATAATGTTCATATAATAATAAAAACACAATAATGGTACATCGGGTGATGTTTTATTATAATAATAAGCTCTTATACTAATACTAACTACACGGTTTATTTTTCCAATAGCGGCTACAGTCTACTCCAGCGAGGCTCCCTGACCACAACCCTGTTAATCAAACCAAACAGAGTATGCACAACGGATTTTTAAAACAACAAGAGACAAAGGTGAGGTTTAAAGGAAGACATTTTCTGGCATTAAAGTAACTGAAGTAGCATTGTACAACAGGAAATCCTTTGAAAGATGTAAAATGTACGTATATTATCTCATGTATTTGGGTGGTAGCATGAATCTCATTGATCAATACCTCAACATGGAAACTATGTATTTGGCTTGCTATGACGAGGGGCATGTGAGAAAAATGTGTGTGTTGCCTTGTTGCCTTGTCCTCTTAGGTGAACTGGCCTTTAAAAAAGTTCTGCCACCACAAATAGTCACTCAACAGCAGATGTGAACCCTTACATTGTCTCTTTTTTTACACATTTCATGGACCCTCATCATACTACATGCACCCCCCCCCCCGTCACTGAAGCGACGGCAGAACAGTCTGCTAATGTTAATGTTCATAAAGCTGCTCCACTGATTCCAGTAGCAGTGGAAGTTAATGATGTATGCCGTTCGAGACAGTGACGGCAGTCTCTGATAAGAGTGTCTTGACACTAGCCCGATGCTGATTATTATTGCTCGGCTAATTACTCCAACGACATCGTCCATTACTATGATGTATGTTGTTAATGGAGGACGAAGAAAAACTCCATCGCGTCTTGGCTAATTGAGATGTACTGTATCTCTCGGCGAGCGCAGGTGTGCTGTGTTTTCAGCAGGTAGCAGCAGTCCTGTAGCCCTCTTATCACACTCTTAATAGAGATTACTGAGGATTTCAATTGGCAGCGGTACTAGTTAGTGAAATAACTAGTGCCGCTGCCTCTCCACACTGTTTTCCCTGTAAGAAGAACTTATCTTTCCCCTCTTTGTGATGACTTGAAGCCACAGAACGGGGCACTTGAGGTGTCTGTGGACCAGCCTCAGCAGGACGTGGTTCTGTGTTTGTCAGCACCTCCCAGTCTGCAGCCTTTCTTCAAGGACCAGGAGACCGCCCCCTCAGAGAACAACACCTCTTCACCATCCTCTCAAACTGTGAGTAATCTCCAGATGGTGACTCGTGTCATCCAGCCAACATTGTAAAACTTTCCCGATCACTTTAGATGTGAAAGAATCTTAACTTTCCCTTCATTCCCCTTCTCCTCCAGGAGCGGTGTCCCAGTCTGGATGCCTTATTCAGTCCTCTGTCTCCAGCTTCCAACGAGACAGCTGCCTCATCGCCTGATGACAAAGTATGACACACTGCACGTCTGATGGTGCCATTGTGCAAAAATGAATGAAATGTTGATAATCTCAAATGTGTGATTTGAACACCTCGGGGGTGTTTCTTAGGTTTTTGCTAACCTACATTAAGCTACACGAGCTGTGTTGCTCTGCATTTCGGTTTCATACGTCGTTTCGCATCATTTCACATTTCACTTCAAGTGCTCGAGTCACACAGTAATGTGCGATGTGAACTTTACACACAGTTTTGAAGGGTAATGTGTTGTTTCCTCTGTGTGTGTGTCCTCAGGATACAGAGCATGAAGAGGATTTTATTGACATCATTTTGCAGACAGGAGGTAAGATGCGATAATATTGTCCGATCTGTTTGTTGTGTAATAACTGCGTTAATATTTAGTTTATGAATGTGAACTGCCACTTGACCGAACGGCGGTGACTCTGGTTTAATTCTGTGTCTTTCCCTTCAGAAATGTCGACGGCTTTCAACCCGGTACCAGACCCTTCTCTGGAGCGTCTAAATCCACGCTCCTCTTCCTCTTCTCCTCACCCCTCCCCATTCCAGCTGATGCTCTCCCCCCCCATACCTCCGTTTTGTGACACCCAACAGTCGGCCTCCTCCATGCAGTCTGATCTCCAGACTCTGGCCGACACCGTGGACGAGGAACGGCACCTCGGCAGCGCCGAGAGTGGACGCCTGGAGGACTTTCTCGAGAGCACCACCGGTAAGCCTCTGCTGGGGGTGGAGCCTGGAGGCCTGTTGACTTTGATTGATGACCTCCACAGTCAAATGCTGTGCACCCCCAGCATCCTGGACCATCCCCTGTCTCCCATGGATACCTTCGACCTGGATGCGGAGGAGGAGCATGGGTTGGACGGTATGGATTGGTTGGACCTCACCATGGGAGGAGACAGGGGAGAGGAAACCTCCACGCTGGCCCCACTTGGCCACCAAGCACCCACTAGTGTCTTTTCCACGGACTTCCTGGACAGCTCCGACCTGCCGATACACTGGGACTCCTGCCTATAGCCTACAAATACGGGGCTGAGTTGCACTCACTTACACAGCTACACACATGCACCAAAAACATGTAATTCATTGCTGAGGCCTCAGTATCTGATTAGAGCACTCCTTCTGAGTCTTCTCACACACTGGTGTATTGAATCTTCAAGCGCTTTGACCTTTATTTATTTAATTTCCACACTGGTGTATTGATTTGTGCGCAGACACTTATTAGGCAGGTCCTATATCTGTTCTTGCTGCTTTAGCAACAGTTTTGTCAACACAAAGAGCGACTGCTGTGGTTTTTGATCCGATTATTGATGAGACGCTCTCAACTGAGCCGTGAACCCGTTGCTGACATATAAATGAATCTCATCTTTTCTTGTCACCATGTTACAGGGAATGCACCAGTTTGACCTTGGTCTAATTAGGAGGGTAAATCCTTAGTTGCCTTTATGTAGTAATGATAATCAATAGTTTACCACTACAGCCAATCAATAACCAAAGTTTAGGTGAAAGACAATGATTTTACAGCAACATGATTCAGACGAGCTGCACTCTGATGCTATAAATACAAAAGATGTGATTCTGAATCTCATGTTTTTCGTATCCGTTTCTGAAGCATTGTGACAGTTACAGTGTCCACGTTTTAGACATCATGTTGGTTCTTGTGCAGGCTACTGCATTAAATGCGTTACTATAGTTTGCATCCTATTTACTATTCATGAAAAGGACATTACATATACGTACAGCAGGCCCCAACTGCTGCAACTCTGCTTCCTTTTGCCGGCCCATGCGTTGGAGCGCCCGGCCAAAGTCGATATACAGGTCATCCTTCACCACGTTAAAGATACTCACAACCCCCCACCGTGTCATTGGCTGATCCCATCATGCATCAGCGGGGAGCGGCACAGCATCGAGGCCAAACTACTGATCCTGGCCAAAGGTGGAGCCGCTGCTGCCATTGCGCGGAGCTCTTCGCCCCACAGCGAAGCCCCCATTGTACGCGACCAGACTGGCAACTGAATCCAATCCCATTCATTGTGTATGAAAGAAGCAACTGATTCGCTGCACAAAGCATGCTGGGATACCTGTGTTGTGTGGAACAAGCTGGCGCTGTGACGAGAGGGCCTGGCAATTTCAAAGATTCAAATAGTGCTTTTCCTCAACACAGCCAATCAAGCTGCAGCACGGGGCGACCACAACCAGGAAGTGCTAAAATGAGACTAATGATAATTGTTTTGCAGTTTATAATCTATCAAGGTAGAAAACAAATACTTTTTTCAACCAATTATTTTTGTTTAGCTGCGTTCAGAGCAGGAGTGACGTTACCTGCATTTCATTCAGAATAAACATTTCAAACAGCATACATTAAAAAAAAGACATTTCAGATTCCTGCAGATATTGATCACAAAATATTGTTAAATATTAGAGTGATGTTTAATATTTGTCCACATTCAAAATGTTTTTTAAAAGAATTGCACTTATTTTGTTACTTGAAATAATGCGACTGTATAGATGAATGAATGTCTTTGGTTTGAAGAGTAATGTTACTGCATCGTAGATGAACTACACAGCGTGATCAGAGCTCTACACTTGTGCTCACGAGGCTTCGTGTCCACACGAAGCCTGTACAGTAACGTTGTCTTGAAAACTGCCGTAGTGTAGTTTCACTCCCTTTCCATTTGCACTTGTTTTCTGCATGTGTACACACACATTATAGGAAAGGATGACTCCTGCAGTTTAATAGGTTCTTCACAAATGCCTTCTTCATGAGGACTTTTATAGTTATTCAGTTGTTGCTCTCAGTGGTGATATGTGGCGATCCTGTACTGTATCAGTACTTCTGCCAACGGGGATCTATTTATGTCCCTTTTCTCTTTGAGATATTACAGTTCTGTAATATACAAGTTTAGACACTTATATTGTTATGAGATGCAGTTATTTGTCTTTTTATTTTTCCCTTTTTCTCTGTGGAACACTCTAGTGATACAGCTTTGTGTTTACTGTGACTAATTCTGACAAAAATGTCTGTATTGTGAATTCAAAAACCTCTCTTGAGAAAACCTTGGAGACGTACTGCAAAAACAAACACAAGTTTGTTTTTGATTCACACCATTTTTGTTACCACATACAAACTACAAACTGGCCATTAAGAGATCCTTCGTAATGCGTTTTGAAACTGTGAACTTCAGCCTATTAAAGGCTCAGCCTAAACCTAAGCCTAATACAATAAGTTACCGTTGTGCAACAAAACTCTTATCAGTTGTGTCGTACAAATGCAACAAAAAACGATGTATTGTTTTGATTTTGTTACTATAAATACTGTTTGAAGGGAGTGTCCTGTATATAGTCGGGTATCGTATGCCAGACCTCGGCTAAATACTGCAGACTCTGTTCTTGTCTATAGTTATAATTACGTGCGTGATTCACTCACTTCTTATGTGGGTTTTTGTTCCTTTGAAGGAATTTAAAGTGCCTTGCATGATGTAGCAAATACAACTCTGTCCGACTTGGACTTTCAAATAAGAGGAAAGTCTGTTTTCTGCTGTATTCTTCCTGTCAGTGTTGAGCCACTCCATGTAAATGATAGTTTGAGCTTTTTGTGTACTTTCAATTGTATTTTTTTTTTTTTTCTAAAACAAAAGGGGATTTGTTAATAAAAGAAAAGATAATTAAGCCTGTTGTGGTAAGATTATTTCATAATTATTGGGTTGTTTTGTTAAGCATGTTTAGTCTAGTCTGTCTGACTTATTGATCCTTTATCTGACTGAAGTTTGTGCAAGTTAGTGTTTCCACATTTGAATAGTGACACACACACACACACACACATATACACACACACACACACACACACACACCCTTGCCAGAACAGGATATGGGTGGACATGTGAGGGAGGTGGATGATTGGCTGACAGCAAAACTCTAGCTACTAATGCAGGGGAGCAGAGGATACCAGGCTAACATCTATTCCACAGTGGGCCTCCCAGGCCTCCCACGGACAAGAGAGTGTGTGTGTGTGTGTGTGAATAAATAGCTCCCAAATAGGCAGTTTTGCGCAATCATGCACAACCACATACTATGATAAGATATTGTGCATTGAAAGCCCCAAAATATCTTGATTTGGTTGGAAAGCAGACTTGTAGATGTTGGTCTTGCTGGTTGTTCTTCACCTCCATTGCTCCTTCTTTTCCCCAACTTCCTTTCTTTCTTCTTCAAGCTTCTCCGGCAGAAACTAGAACTGAAGTGGAGTGAATCTGAAAAAAAGCTGAAAACAAACTGCTGACTCCTCTTCTGCAGATGTTTATAAGTCTTTTTTTTAATTCCGAGCCAAACAAATTGCAAACCTCTGATCTGCTATGTCCTGTCAACCCACCTTCTTTTGCATGCATAGCTTGTCATGAGCCAGAAGCGGAGGGCTACACATAAGTCCACGCACACACAAATTCATCAACACACACACACACACGCACACACGCACCTCTAAATCCTACCCTATAATGTTGGACTGGGCTTAGAGGAAGTTTTGCCGTTGGGCAGCCTGAAGTAACTCTGCAGATGCTTTGATGCATCTCAGCACAGCAGTGGGGGGTCTGCTTGTGATGTGGAAGTTTGTTAGTATTTGCAAACACACACACACACACACACACACACAGAAACAAGTGCATGCACCAACACACACAAAGAGTAAACATGGATTTATTCAACACAGTCGTGCACAAATACATATGTATTTACGCAACTCCTGCAGGGGAAGAGCCATGGTGGTGTGATGGGATATTTTGGTGTGCTAGTACGTTTCTACTGTGATTTAGTTTATGTGCCTTAATCACTAACACAACTATATATGTGACATATGATTGTGTACCTAAGAGAGTGGTAACAGGACCATATGGGGTATCTCTGTCTTTGCTTTGATAAGGGGAAGGAACCAAATGGGGGTTTCAGTTTAAACAGAGAATGTTTGGGTGTGAAGATTCCCAGGGATAATCAAGGGTAACAAAGACACATGTCTTTGTGTGACAAGGCTCAGAAGAGGAAGGGGAGGACTGGAGGGTGTCAATGGGGAGCTTGAAACTGCTGATCAATTGTTATAATGTAAATACCTGATGTTCCCCCCTACTGTGTGCTGAGATGTTTATAAGCAAGAGAGACACTGGATTCTTGGCTGATTCCTCTGCAGACTGCAGTCTGTATGACGGTGAAGCCTTCTCTGCGCAGAGAATAAATACTTTAAAGACAAACTTCTTTCCTCAATGTTTCTTGTTTCAGTATTCAGGATTATAGGACTCACTCTGTACTATTGAATAGTTTTTTTCCACCACAGTGGGAACCGATCAGCTATCGTCTGACAATGATGTCGCTTTTTATTGGTTTAAAATGAGCGATTAAAACTACTTGTGAAACAACCCGGTCATACACGTCATCTCTCAACACCAACTCCAGTCTCGATTCTCAAATTCAAACAATACATTAATAACTGGTTAATTGGTTAACAGTTAGAAAAAGGCCGCAGTCATTAAAAGAAGAAACCTGACCTGCAAACATTGTGCCTTTTATAACAATTTCTATTAACTACCTCCTTTGCCCCAAATGAACAAATAAGTTCTATATCTGCTCGAGTGCTTGAACGTATCATATGTTGTTTTGGGGGATTTGTTGAAAGGACTGACGCTCTCGTTTTTTCATGTCTCGTTGAGATTGTTTCCGAACTGTTGACCAAAACAACCAAGTCCTCCTGAAATCTACATTTCCCGTGGTTGGTGATGACTAAGCCAACCAAACTACTGATGTGAAAGCCCCCACAGTCTCAAGCCAAAAAGCTATCAGACCGAGTGTGGAGCTTCTGTTGTTTTAGATTAGATGTGACAGTCCTTTGAAAGCTCAGGTTCTTCCAGAGCAAACGTTGTGACATCTCCACGGGGGATGAGAGAGTGAAATGAATTACCAAGAGGGGTGAAAAATATCTGCCTACTGAAGCAGCTTCCTTTCACACAGTACACCATGTATTCTTAGAAAGATCCTCAAGGTCAGAGCAGTCTCAACTCCCGACGACAGATAATCTGCACCGCTCTAATGGAAACCTGCTGCGGCGACGTCTTCAAACCAACACACAGGAACGCACACCGAAATGGCAGCTCGTCTGAGAGAAACGCTGTCAGCAGCTGTCAGATACACATGCAAATACATAAAACATGGCTGCAAGCTCAAAGAGACACAGATAAAGAACAAGAGACATGTGTATTCTGGTATTCATTGCTTTAGTTGTTTATAAGGGTCAGACTTACACAATGACCACGGCGGTATTGCAGCGACATCAGGATTTAGCTCCACATGCCCCGTATTAAAGGGAACAATGCACTGTGGTCGTTAAGAATTATTGTATTTTAATCAATCAGTTATTAAATGGGGCCTGGTCTCCACCCACCGGCCACCGCACTTCTAGTTCTACAGAGCCACAGGGATACGATCATAACATATGGGGGGTTACATGAAAGTGACACCTGCATTGAGGTAATAAACGGCATACAGTAAAAACTGCTGATGTAAAATAAAACTTGAAGAGGTAATAAAAACGAAATCAAATTTATAATTTCTGGCTACTGATGTTCCCACACCTCTCATCCACATCAATGAATCCGAAGTTCCCTTAAACTCTGAGGAGTATTTTAGCATCTTGTGTTTTTCTGCCCCGTAACTCTCTGCCCATCACCAATGAGCAGACAGGCACAATGAGTAACTAAAATCAAATTAACCAATTAAAATCAATTAACGCAGGTCTGACTTTATAAAATAAGAAACTTGTCATTCATTTATAATTGGGGATGTAGCTACATCCATTTCTGATGTTTATTTAAAGAAACGTGGTGAACCTTACCTTTGTGTTTGGTGCATCTTCTTTCTACTATCTACCTTTTTGTCTGGCATAAAGGACATTTTTATTTTAATAAGATTAGTACATGTTATCTATTTGCTAGCAGAACAGAGAATAGCTTATTATGACAGGAAGGCTGTGACATCACCCTCGGGGAAGATAGATGCAAACACACAGATGCAAAAACAATGAAACCTATTGTGATACATCTACCTTAACGCAACACGGACGAACTGATTGAAAAACACAATGAAGCTGGAGGAGAAGCTGACATCACGTCAATTCAACACACAAAGGGAACAAAGAAAATGCAGCTTAGAGAAGTGAAACAGCGAGAGATAAGTGAGTGAGAAGAGGGGAATGATTTGAGAGAGGGGGAGTGTGCGTGTGATATGCTTTGTGCGTTTGTTCATGCGTGTAGGAACATGTCAGTTCCACCTGGACCGGAGTTTGGTGTTTGACGGTGAAAAAGTATGTGAGCAAGAGAAACTCAGAGAAAGAGAAAAGGCAGAGAGGTGAAGAGCAAAAGAGTGGAGAACGAAAATAGCTCTATCCTATTATCATCACCTCTTCCTGTCTTGCTGTCGCACCTCTAATTACTGCAGCCACATCGCTCCAAACAGCACACAATGAGGGTGCATGTGTCTGAGATGTAAATGTTTTTGACGAAAGTATATTCATGTACACGATTTTTTTTGCACCTCTACGAGACAGTTTCCGCATGTTGAGACGCTATGTTTCAGAGCCTGTAATTCGCTGTGTGTGTGTGTGTGTGTGTTTGTGTGGAGATTATACCTCTCCTGTTAACCACCTGGAGAGAGGCAGCCTGGTGAGAGAAGCTTAAAGAGAATTTAATCCTTTCCTTAATGTGACAGCAGCATTTTCTGCGAAACTACCATCATTACTAAACTGTTGAGCCTTAGTGTGTGTGTGTGTGTGTGCGAGCGCGCTAAAGCATCCCATGTACACACACACACACACATGCACACACACACGCCCCTTGAAAGCAGACATTTTGCAGGAGGATTCAGTAAATGTGACTTCATGTGTCGTCTTAAGCGCACTGTGAGCAGCCGATGTAGGTCAGGCGTATTGCAAACTGAGTCCCTGACTGTTCTCTGACTTATGCTAGAAACCAAATGCTACCATGGGGATTATTCAGAGACAGTGGCAAGCCACCCACACACACACACACACACACACACACACACACACACACACACACACACAAATGTGCACACCATCACACGGACACATAAAGGTCCTTTTGAATCTAGGTCAGCCAAGTGGTGAAGACAATACTGACCTTTACCGCACACGACACGACTCGACCTGACAAAAACTACAGGTATGAAGAAGAAACACGTGATGGTGGAAAAAAAAACACCAACATTAGGTCCACTTAGGTCTTTTTTGTCTACCTTCACCCCCAAATGTATGAGATTCACTGTCCTCTGCGATGTCTCCGCGACCTTGCCATCAATCTTTCTTTCTCTCTGTCTCCATGTGTAAACTGCAGAGGCAGCGTCATATGGCCCCTGACAGCTTCCATACTTTCTCCCTCTGCTCAACAAAACGGCTGAACTCCTGCCAAAGAGAGAGAAGAGAGACACACACACACACACACACACACATAGAGAGACCGGCGTCCAGGGTTCCCATCTGTTTATGGTGATGCAGTTTTTCTTGTCAGGGTCTCTGTCAGGTTTACATGTTTGATCTCATAAGTCGATGTGTCCATCTGCCTGTGTTTATGTCAATCTGTCTTTTGGCTGAGGAGTCAGCGGCTTCAGTGTCTCTCAGTATTGAAAATCACTCGTACATCATATGACTACGTCATACATCACAAGACAACAAGCTGTTCTGTCCTTGTCCTGTCAAACCAGAGGCACTTACAAACTACAAACTAAGCCACAACAGAAAGTCTTCCCTACAAACATTCTCGTTTACCCTCCGGTTTGATTATAATCAATGGACCTGACTGGCAAATTTGCAGGTAATCAGTCTTTGTAGGAACCCACCGGCTATCGTCTGGCGATGATTCTGATTTTTATTGGTTTAAAATCAGCTTGTAAACTGGCAACTCGTGAAACAAGTCGGTAGTACACGTTGT
This sequence comes from Leptoclinus maculatus, assembly GCA_032191485.1. Lineage (NCBI taxonomy): Eukaryota > Metazoa > Chordata > Actinopteri > Perciformes > Stichaeidae > Leptoclinus > Leptoclinus maculatus. The sequence continues at coordinate 6,777,401 of JAVDOI010000002.1, forward strand.
CTCTCATCTCAAGTTGCTTATCGGACTGAAGACAACAAGCACACTGAAACCCCAGAAATATAGAAATATAGCAACTATCTCCCAGAGACCGATGGGCTCCGACATGGGCGCACGGTTGATTGATGAATGAAGAGCGGCTCATGCGGCTCAACATTCACTTTACAACTTGGTATCCTTTCTGATTTCTTCAGCAATGCTTCACATTTTTTCCTCAAGTCCCGATAGCATCGGGTCAAAGTTCAACATAGTTTTTGTAACTTTCTCACTCAAAACTTCATTTGTGCTCTACTGCTCAAGACCTCTTTTAGCCTAAAGCGAGCAAGTCTTATGCAGCGTAGACTTGCTATTCCATATGTTTTGGAAATGATTTCCTTCTTCAGAGCTTGCAGCTATGCAAGCTAAGTCCACGCTGTATACCTGACATTGTCAAGTTATTCTGCCTTTTTTCAAAAGTTATTTTTTATTTTTTTTTTACCTCTAGTTGAACTTTGGCCGTAAAAAAAACCTACAGGGAAAATCAGCACAGGGCTCGACACCATGACTTGCGCGACTGCCCGAGAGAGCACAGCCGTTCTCTCCTGAAATAATGGCCTTGCTGTGTGCACTGCGCTGTGAAAGCCCTGAGTCAGAATATAGCATTCTCAAGCACTATGTGAACCAGCTAGTGGCTGGTTTGACAAGCAAGTTTGGGACTCTGCTATCACATTTCGATTCCTTAATTGTGATTCTCCCTGACGTTCCGGACAATGGAAGCACAAATCAGGTAATCAATAATGCAAATTGGGAACAAAACAGTCACACATCAGATCTGCAAGTGCAACCATTTACCAGAGCCCCACTTTGAGATTCATGATGATAAGAAAATGTGTATTTTTGTACAGAAATCCTGCCTGGAGCAGTTTAAAGTTTTTTAATAAATTGTTGCAACCCCAAACTTTTTTACATTATGCCGATATGCAGTCCTCCTGCTCCCCCTCTCCATTGTATCGGTGTTAGAGGCACTGTACTCTCTCCTCCCCATCAGTCATGACAGGTTGGAGTCATGAGATGAATGACTCTGATGCAGGTGTTGCCTGACCTGCCTTCATTTCAGTGGAACACGTGGCCCACAGAAATACAAGACGCAGGCGCAGGAGAGGGGAGGAACCAAAGGAAAATACTACAATGGGAAATGTTGTGGATGCATTAGCCTTAATGTGTTATCTTAATATCTTGCTGTCTGCATTCCTTTCTCGAGCAGTAAATATCATCACCGACTGCCCGAAACGAACGCGGAAGCCAAACCACATCATGATGAGAGTTTCTGTTTCACCCTCAGTCTGCCCACACTCTCTGAAAACCCCCTCCGGCATAATCAATGAGTCAGTTATTTTCCCCCTGTATTCTCTGTCGAGCATATTAAGAGGCATTTGTGATATTCCCAAGGAGCGAAGATCAAGGCTAAGGGCTTATCCACCTCCTGTTCGGCAACCACACATTTCCCGTGACAGCCGGTGGAAGGTAGAGTTTAAATCGTATTATTCTCCCTCTGATCTCTTCTTTCTCCTGCGGGCCGAAGTTTCATGTCCTACCTACAGTGCAGCCAGTTGTATAATTGCTATGTTTGTTGCTGGTAAAGCTGTTTCTTGCTCCTGTGTGGGTTCTTTTCATGCCAACAGACATGCATTTAAAGCTGCATGTAAAAATGTGTTGTGTTGTTGTGGGTATTAGTGCACTAATTGGGTAGAGAAGCATGCAAATAATGGATTTTTGACAATTCTTCTTGTGGAAGTCTTCTTATGATGTGTTTTTATGATGATGTGTTTTTGCTTCTTATTTTGTGTGTGCGTCGATTCTTTATACGCGCATACTCACCTATATACGGGGAAGGGAGAGGAGAAGGTTGAGTAGCAAGGGAATGAGGGCAGCCACACACACACACACACACACACACACACACACACACACACACACACACACACACACACACACACACACACAAATGTACAATCTTTTCACAGAAACGTCTTCATTTCTTGTCTGTCTGTTCTATAATTCCAACATCTGTGGTCAAACCCTCACCCTCATCCTCCGCTCGCTCCCTTAGCCATTTTACATTTCAGACATGGTCTCCATCTCCTCCGCCCGTCTCGCTCCCTCTGACTCCACATTTAAACCTGTTTGTGGGCCGCAGAGGATTCTGTGACAGGGGGGTGTTAAAGGTTAGAGGCTGTGACTGAAAGCACACAACGCACACTTCTCCACTGCTTGTTCTCAGCTCTGAACTTTCACACAAACTCTGATCTCACTCACTTTGCCGTGAGGCGACATGTATCACACGATCTGTCCGATGTAAAGCGCCTGTGTAATAATGCCCAAAAGCAGTTTTACAGTGAAAGGGATGATTACAGAACTGTAGTGGAACAGAGATTTGTATCACTGTCCATCTTGCAGAGTGCAGTCATTCATGCTGAAATCTTTCATCTGATCTGCGGTGAGATTTTTGTTCCGTGACTCTTCCATTTAAAACAGTACCGCACCCATTCATCAGTGCACTCCCCAAACATTGGATGGACAGTTTTGAAAAAAAAGTAAATAAATAATTGATGCAGTAGAATCAAAGATATCGTCTTTGTCTTCCATGTCACAGCCTGATGCCTGCAGGGCTGTTCTCCACCCGTCCACTAGATGCCCTCAGAACTTCTCACCTGCCCCATCCACCGGACTCTCTCATTCACCTGCTCACCTGTTTCCACTTCCCCTCATCAGCCTTGTCAGTATATAACTGACCCATTTCCGCCCATTGTCGGCGACGCTTATGCCTTTGTGTCTATCGGAACCGGAGCGTTATCCTGTACCTGCTTCTGTTCCTGCTTTTGTTTTTTGACCTGCTGCCTGTTTGCTCGCCTGTGGTGACCCCTGTGGTGACCCCTGTGGATTTGTTTGTTTGGACTGCCATTGCCTCAAGTACATTTTTATTCATCCTACTGTACCTGCTTGCCCCCCCCCTTTGTTCATATAATTCAAGTCAAACATACAATGTTTCCCTCTCCAGAAGCTGCGGACACCACTGGATTGTCTATCTCAATTGCATTCACCTTCATCTATATCTCAGTCACTATTCATCTCTTTACCCTATGCTCTCTTATTCTCTCTCCTATTTCCTGAGAACAACCTTTACTGTCTCATTCCCCTTCTTTCACTCTCTTTACATCTATTTCTGTTTTTCTGAAAACTCACAAGTTCACAGCGAACACCTGCCGAGTCCAACACTTCAACGACTCACTGAGAGGATTTCATTGAGAGGAGACATAATATGGAAAATAAAGAAACGGGTACAGGTTGCCGTGATGAGAGAGAGAGGAGAGAAAAATGACATTACTCCTCTTAAGGCTCCATCTTTTCCCCTTGTTACAATAAACTGTGAAGACGTACGCACACACACACGCACACACACGGATCAAAGCTTCTCTCTGCACAAACCACAGGTGGTTTTGTGTGAGATGATACTTAAAATTTACACTCCGACAAATTTCCAAAACACTTGTTCTCATTACTGGATGTGGATGACAGCTCGGAAAGCTTTGGAAGTCTTCTTTAATGTCAGCATCAGTTCTGCAACAGTCAGACTACAAATTATTCTTTTCTTTTGTTTTTTTTTGTTTTGTAACAGATGGAACAGATAGGGCTGCCTCAGAAGTCCCGTTCAGGGTAGCCTATTCAAATCCTTCTGTTGGAGATAAGACAGGAGCAGTTGGTTTGAGAGGGGAAAGAGCGTCAGCAGAGACAGTGTCGTGGCACATGTTCATGTCAGAGGGAGCGCGGTGAAATCACCTAGCAGGAAATTGAGTTATTGTTGAGAGAGGATCGTCTAATGACAGAAACTGTGAGGGTCTTCACTGCGTATACAGAGATCTCACACACACACACCACACACACACACACACACACACACACACACACACACACACACACACACACACACACACCCACACCCACACCCACACGCACGCACGCACGCACGCACGCACGCACGCACGCACGCACACACACACACATCAACAGTAATTGACCTTTTTGTGCTCTGTCAGCCTTTCTTTAACATATTGCATGTCTGTGCTTAAGTCCTAATATCCCACAGAGAGTGCTGCATGTATCATTGTCATGAAATTCAAGGACACAGAGAGTAAACAATGTGGTTACTGTCCATGAGTTTAAATGTATTGAAATGTCTCTTACATTCAATGACAGTAGCTTCTTAACATGAGAACTTGTGAACAAGTCAGAATGCATGATGTTCACAGTCAATGGCTCATAGGGTTCAAATCCTGTCTCCTGGAGGTTACATTTATATACAACAGAAAATATGTTCTAAAAACTAGGAAGGAAAATGTAATGCAGACTGGATTACGTTATCTATTACCATAATGAGGGAATGTTGTCAATAATGATGTCTGACAAGTCTAAATATGTTTAAAATGAACGTATTAGAAAAATGTTCAACGACGTATTTAATTTATTCTTTAATCTTTTTATACAATGTTTGTGTATGATGAGCTGGCAGGCTTTAGGAGTCACGGGTGAATATCCGTAAAACGTTTTATTTATCCAAAAATGAAAGATATAGAATATATAGAGAATTCACAAAATATGGAACAAAGTTTTGGACCCATGAAAGAGGTCAACTAAACTGTGTTAACTCAACATAAACTGAACAGACTAAACCCAACAAACTGAATCCAAATGGGGAACTAATGGCTGATCAAAGGGGTAACACAAAGACAACCACTACCACCTACACTACAAATAAAAACAACATGATTAATACAGTCTAAAGAAAAACTAGAAATCCCAATCCCCCCTCCCCCATGATATGCCAACCACTTGGTACATTCTGACTGGTCACTTCCTGTATTTGAGAGTTGTGCTTTAGGGGGCTCAACTTTTGCTCCAGCCTGTCAAGCTGAAGTGCGACTGTACACAAGTTGACTGAATGTGCACAGTACAATTAGAAACTAATGTACTGCCAACAATTGTGAAAACACTGTGAGTATGATGTGTGAAACAAAAGCTCTGTGTCACCACTTCACTGTATGTTGATCTTTGTGGAATGTGATGTGCATGAGGTCAAAAGATCAACAAGTCAATGAGGAGAAAATAAACTTTTAAGTGTACACTACATAACAGTTACGGTGTATGCTGGAGGGTTACTGACACTTAAAGCAGCGGTGTAGCAGCAGGGGCGGCCATCAAAAGGGACTACAGCATTATTTAATCTTAATTATCCTTTTGGAATTATGCAGTTTGCATCCCAAAACCTCTAGAAAACCACATAATGACGGATGGTAATGAAGTGAAGCAGAGCAAAGTTGGAGAGATTTGAGTAGAGGCAAGGAGGAATCTTCAAATTGGCCAATTGAATGCATTTGGGTGCTATTTGAAATGTTCTCAGTTCATTGTAAAAATCATTCAATGCAATTTCCATGTCACATAGTTATTAATTCCATCTATATACAGCTGTTTTTGGGGGCGTCAATCAGACGTTTATACGTGTTCCCATTCACAGAAAACCATAACCCATTGGTTTATGTGGACGCCTCATGCCTGTATTTAACACCAATGCCTTCAGGATGAGTGCAGTCCCACAATTAAACCACCAGATGCAGACATAGCCCTCGTCTCCACATGGAAGGCTGAGGATAGGCTGTTCGATGCTGGAGAAAGGCAGAGCACAGTTGCTCCTCCGTGCTATGCAAATGGTTCCAGGTGGCTTTTATCCAAGCTTCTTCTTTGCTACATGCATAACGTGTCCTTATCTGGTGGTTGCTGCGATATACGCAATAAGGCTACTCCAATGACAAGACCAAAACCAATAATGAAGTGATTCCACTAAAAAAGTATTAGCCAAAGCATAATATAACTTAGCAATGGGGCTCCATTGTTGTTCAAAAACAAGACTAAGAGTCTACGGCCACGCTAGTTTGAGTACCTATCCACAGCAGTGATATGAGATGGATGCTAAACACACACTCAGTTGAGGAGGATGGAGATGGCATTAGTTAGGCAAGTATATGCTGATTAACTCAAATATTAGACAAATACAATTTTGACCTGATGTGGAATGTTGTGACAATTAATCTTTGAGGGGACGTGAAGTTTTGAACCAAATGAGATGTTATTCCATCCAGAAGTTGTTGAGACATTTCACCTTAAACCACTAATGTAATCCTCATGGAGCCATGTGAACATGTTGCACCGCAGTTTGGTTTGAGTTAATCCCACTTATACTGTCCTGCGGTCTCCAACAAACACACTATTTATTCCTGTCTGTGTAACATTTTAGGAAATGACTTTAGACTAAACTATTTAGAATGACGTCTTCAGCAGGAACCAATGGGCTTGCTGAGTGCCACAGACGGACTGCGGAAGTCAGAAAATATTGACAGATGGACTAATGCATTGTTGGTTTTGGTCTTTTCATGGGATTTGTTGGTAATAACAAAACTATAGAATATTTTCTGCCTTATCCTTTAAGACAAAATGTGCTGACCGTACAGACTGCTATAATCTTTCTCTCAGTGCGATGTCCATATACTTTAGCCCCAATTTTGCCTCAAGCAAAGTAGAGAAAAGTTAACTTTTTTTTTTTTATGTCATGTTGAGTCAAATTCAGGGCCACTGATGGCTGATCATATTTCAAAGATGTTTAGCATTGTGTCTGTAATCGCAGTAATGACGACGGGACTCTCTACTATAAGAGCAGTGTTTACCTCTTTAGCCCAGAAGGTACAATAAGGACACCGGAAAGCCCCAGCGCTGTCTGTATAGTTTGCCTGCGCAGAATTGATTCCTACATGCGTCAGCAGAGAGGGGGGATGTGTGCCAGGCAGCGTGTTGTTTAACTAGCAGGCACGGTGTCAGGCCTGCCACTGATACAGCGGAGTGTGTGAATGCAGAGCTGGCAGTGATGCTGCGAATTAGCACGCAACAGCGTTTTTGTTTTCTTTGGAGAAGGTGCGGGGTCCCGTGTGACCGAATGCAGTATGTCTCAGACGGTTTTGATTTTGAGAATCAATATGAATGATAAGAGAAGATTATTTGGTTGATCACCATTTTTGAATTGTCACCAGTTGTCTCGGCGCTGCAGTAAAACTAATATTTTAATAGGTGGTATTTTCTGCTTTCGATATGGTGCCTTGCTGTTTGAAGTAACTAACAGTTTTGCCTCAAATGCATTTTCCCCTCTCTCTCTCTCTCTCTCTCTCTCTCTCTCTCTCTCTCTTTCCTCTATCCTTCTGCTTGTTATCCTGATTACTGCCACAGCTTCAAAATATTGCAATTACTGGCGTGGAAAACCTCTGCCGTCATGCTCTAAATTAGGGAGGTTTGTGCCTACAAGGAAAGAAATGAAAGTGGATGAATAAATGTTTTACCTCTTTTTGATTATTATGAAACCACATGTGACTGATTGCCATGAAACGCGCTAATACGTTTTGGTTTTGCTACCGTTTAGACTTGCTGGTTGTAGAGATATGTTGTGCTTACAGGAGGCAGTTGTTATTGACGAATGGCTGAATGTTCTCAGAATATCCTCAGTTTGTGTTGTTGCTCTGTCGACGGCATGAATTGTATTTAACATCTCCTGACAGGAAAGTAAGTGACCAACCCCTCTACCCTCGTACGTATTCCTAACATAATATCACATTTTAGTGGAGCCTGTCAAACAGGAGCCTGCCTTTCTGCTCGTTTCATAGCACACGCTCCTCCGCAGCGTTTGTTTTGCCATGTTATCAAGACACCATGTTGTGTTAAGGCTGTTTACTGACATCTGGTAATTGGCTTGTAGACAGGGATGCTGTTATCCTAAAAGTATGTGGGTAAATCGAGGATGGGATGGTGACGTTGAAAAAGCGGAGATAATGATGTTTCAAAAAGTGTTAAAACACAGCGTCTCAGGCTGCGCAGACTGTATCGGGTGTGTTTTGCCCTAGCTTCGTGTTTTTCCTCCTTTCCATCATCTCTCTGATGCCTCCTCTCACATAATCTTCTTCCACTCAACAGTTGCTGCTGCGCTGAGTGACTCTTTAATGCCGGCGTATAATTCAGGGTTTAATTTTAAGGGGCTGTAGATGGTCAGAAGTTCATCTGTCTTCAGCAGTTATGTATGTAGTGAAAGTAGTGACTCTAGCAAACAGCAACACTCGGTGGCCACTTTATTGGGCGCGACTGTACAATCCACTGCCATTCAATACAAATTCTACCTTTACAGAGCTTCAGTTTTTTGGTAACCTTTCAGAAATAAAGCAGTCCAGTATAACACTAACCCGACACGCCAGAAGGTCTGTTTCACTGAACCATCTGAGAAGCCGTCAATGGAAAGTGTTTGGAAGGAGGCAGGCCCTTCACTTGGCAGGTGATTGGATGAACCATCTGTCAATCAAGTATTACTACTTAAAACCTGACATGGTGGATTTTTGTGTGATGTGTGACCTCGCGATTGTTGCATGATCTTATGACGTTGTGAGAATCCAGCTGATTGAATTAATACCTCTGACAGTGTCAACTGTCAAACTGAACATTAAAGTAGCTTCATGGCAAAACAGTATTGGATTGCATTAGACTGTACAGGTGTAACAATAAAGTGGCCTCTGAATGTAAACTACTCACTGGTGCTTATGAGTGAACGCAGCATCTGATACAGTGATCTTGTGCAATTTCTGAGGCCACATTCAGTTTGATTATCAATATGGTGAGTTTTGATGATTAGGTTCACATTTATTTGTAGAATTTGAACACGGCTGTGAGTTTCATTTTTGCTGTCATGACACAAATGTCTTCATTTAGTTTCAACATTACTGCATTTTCAGTGAAATGTGACCCTTATTCACCACTTCATCTCTGTTAGGGGAGATGCTCAATGACTGCATGAAGGTCACTTTAAGTCATACATACGTTTTTTTCCCCCCGATACAGTTTTTAAAGGAAGATTGCGTGGCTGTGAAGGACAATTACATTACTGGTTGTTCGTTGCAGTTAACATTCTCTCGTTTTCTAATATTTAAGTGGAACAAGAGAAGATCATAACAGCAAGGAATTCCAGAAAAAAAACCTGGAGATCCCTCCCATCATCATACTCTTGTGCTCGTACCAGTGATGAGAGAGACTGTCCTACTTACAACAATTTCTAATTGGCTGCTTCTTCATTTTTTGCATGTGTCTCATGTCATGCAGCACCGGGACTAAAAAACGTTCCCACACAACAGACGCAGAGCAAAATGCAAATGCCATGCGGCTGAATCGATGCACATTGACAGAAAGCCAAGCAGTAAAGTAGAACACACGCACACATTTCTCCTGCATATGCCAATGCGGCATACGGGCTGAGAAAATGCTGACACAACCAGTGGTAGGGGTGGGGGTGTGTGTGTGTGTGGGGGGGGGGGTGGGGGGCGTGATAATGGGGCAGTGGGGCTGGGTGTGGAGCGTCGAGAAAATACCCATCAAAGCTATTAGCATGGGCGTGACGGCCGTGACCTCATTGGCTGCTGTGGCAATAAAGTGAGCGTGCACTGATCACGGCTCTGCCACAGCTCGGAGGAGAGCAGGACGAAACAGCCGTGCGTGGTTCAAACACATGTTCACACGCTACCATCAACACGTTAGCATGGCGACAGCGTGCTTCTCAAGCAGAGACTAAGCGTGACAAAGTTATGTGATGTGAGTTGATTTATTCATGATTTTAGCAAAAACATTTGTCAATTCAGTGTAATTAAAAACAAACAGACGTGGTAACACTTTCTTTGAAGCCCATTCCTGTAATGCATTACAGTAGTATAATGCATTCAAATCTGTTTACAGCACCGTATAATTATAGTTATTAAGTACTAAAATATTATGAATAATAAATAATCCGAAGTGTACAATAATTCTCTACAGTAAAAACTCGTTAAGCCTTTTACATATTTTATGTTTTATAAGGTCATACAGTACATGAATACTGTTTTTTTTACAAGGATCTTAGTTCCCATAGTTTGCATAGATTTCATATTTTTTCACTTTACTTAAAGCAAACAATGACCACTTAGAGTAACTATAATCACATTATAAAAAAGATCATAATGTATTATAAAAATAATATATTCTAATACTTTACCTTCATTTTATAAAATGCTTCATGATGTATAATGGTTATTGTTATAAAGCATTATGAATATGAGTGCTTATGAGCTATGATTACAGAGTGCAAATAAGCAGATTATAATGCATTATAGACATGGGTTTCATAAAAAGTGTTGCCAAAAAGATCATTAAATTGCTCAAGTTTCACATCTGAGATTTTGGCACGAGTGAATGTTTGTCATTTTTTGTATAAAAGTGACAGCTATTGGCCCGTTCCAAACCGGCACTAGTAAAGATTAATTTATTATAAAGAATAGTTTATGATTCAAATTCAGCACTACCTTGCTGGTACTACGGCTCACATTCATTAAGTAATAGTTTCTGGGGTATCTTATTAGGAGCTAAAAGGCAGTGAGAGGATAAGTCAGTGAGTCATTGGGATTTATCCTCCGGTGACCATAAAGCTCTGTGCCAAATGTAATGCCAATCCAAAGACTCAAGACCTCACTCAGTTTTTAATTCACAGACTCACCAATATCATCATCCCATGAGCCAACACTCTATCGTGGCCAAAAACATGAAGGATTGCAAGGAAAAATAGGAAGAACTGCTTCACATGTTAGAAACATAAGAGGGTATGTTTGGTGTGTTAGAGGCTGGTGGGACAGAGTGAGAAAGAAGAGTGTGGTAAAACCCAGACAGTCTATATTTAGCAGAGGAGGTATTATCTTCTGTCTGGGGAGGAAAGACACATGGCTTGCCAAACTGAGCTTTCTCAGTAAACCTATCCGAAGTGCACAATTGACCCTTTGCTAAGCCCCGTCCCCCGCTGCTACTCCGTCATGCTGTCAGAGCTACCATGGAGCCCACACTGTCACTAACTGTGTAAATATGATCTATTGTTTTGGAAAACCGAAAAAGCAATTTCAGATAGAAGTAGACAGAAGGGTCTACTATGACTAGCTCAAAATCCACATAACCAGCCTGAAAATGAAGAAAATCTGAAACGATTGCATGAAAAGTCCATCGAGCAGAGCCGGACAGTTGTTGGAGCTCGCCGATACTACGCTATGATTGGCCAGTCTGCGTTTAAGGGCGGGGCTTAGAGAAGGGTCAATTGCTCAGGCATGCAAATTAAAATCTACACACAGAAGCACAGATGATTGTGTGTGTGTGTGTGTGTGTGTGTGTGTGTGTGTGTGTGTGTGTGTGTGTGTGTGTGTGTGTGTGTGTGTGTGTGTGTGTGTGTGTGTGTGTGGGGGGGCTCCTCTCTGCTAGCTCATGGCTGGAGCTCATCATGTTATTATGATGAATATTCAGGAGCTGACCTTATCAGTCTGTGATTTATTGCTGACTCCAGTACATTTATATTATCATCCCCTCCAATCTTCCAGATCTGGTGGGCTGGCACCTCTGTATCTCTTCAGCCTCATTTAATGAGGGATTCCTAGACTGCACATAAACGCCATGATAGAAGAGGATTGCAGAAGGTGTGCGTGTGCGTGTATGTGTGTATGTGTGTGTGTGTGTGTGCGTGTGTGTGTGTGTAAAACATAAACATTCACACATAAATTCACTCCCACTGAGAGAAGCATGTTTGCATGCAGCTCCTCTTCAGAGGTTTTATTGTTAGCAAATGTGATGCCTGATCTCGGCAGGACAACACCGATCTCCATCAATCATGGGGGAAGAAAAAGATCTTAGCTTAGCTTGAAATGACCGTGGAAAACCTCTGTGGTCGTGGTGAAAAGAAAAACAAGCGTTGAATTGAACATGTCACAGTCCAACATCTTGTTGACCCGTCCAACCACTAAAGCAAAACATCCTCCATCTGTGGTCATATAACTCCTCTTCTGCTGGAATGGACTAGAGTCATAACTGATGAGGGAACTAGAGGTCTTTGTCACTTGAAGATAATAATGTGCAGTTTTGGGGCATTTGTTGTAAGGAATGATGCTGTCATTTTTCTCAGGAGGACAGTATCCATGGTGGTTAGGTTTAGGAAATTAAACACTTTGGTTGAGTTCTTGAAAACATCCTTATACTTTGACCTTTTTTCAACATTTAACCAAGACCACAATTTTCCCCAAACCCTACTGAAGTGTCTTGAGTTGCCTACACATAACCATAGAAATATGAATGATTCTATAGGGATATGAGCGACAGGGCAAACAAATGAAATACATTACTAAGACATCGTTTTCAGCTACATTCAGCAACGTATTTCCTTATTATATTGTTAGAAACCTAATCGCATTACGAAAATAAAACCCAATCAGCAGCTGTTTGCTCTAGAGCATCCTGACACTAGTAGTATTTACGAGTGTTCGTCTGTGTGCTATCTCAGAGTCAAAAGGTACTGTACACACAGTTCAGCAGCATCACTGGATCCGGAAACATCTTGGATCGATCGAACCGTGGTTTTTCCTCCTGCCGTGTGTTACTGCTAAATGAGCAAAATCTGGAAGTCGGGTAAAAGTTGCAATGGTGTCGCACATGCGGTGTCATTAGCATTGATCAGGGGCCGCTGTATAGTCAATGGCTGGGTGGCACCACCCATTACTCCACACAGTCAGCCGGGATAATCAATGGTCAGCCGCAGCGTGATGTTGCATAACACAGGAGAGAGAGAGAGAGAGAGAGAGAGAGAGAGAGAGAGATGACCCGTACTGTAGGAAGCCCTCAGGAGGGTTTGTTCTGTATCGGTGTCTCAAAGTCCTACTCCTGTGTTGGCTGATGAGACATTCAGTGACAACTGATCCTCATTAACTCTGCTATATTTGTATTTCTGCTTCGAAATGTGAGAACCCAGGGAGCACTGAGAGAGAGAGAGACCGAGCGCCGTAAGCCATTACACCACATTGCTGACAACTTGAATGTAGCGAGCCTGTTGACTTTTTACAAACCGACTGTGATCCAGCAAGGAGAAAAATCAACAAAACCTGCTCGCTTTTCACTGTCTCCAAAAGTCAGCAGAGTCTAGCCACACACTCGGAATTAAAAGCTGCAATTGTGAAACTCTATGCCTCGAGGCAGGAAGCGTATTGTTAGTCCTGACGCTCGGTTCTTTTAGTTCACAGCACTCGTCTCTCATCCTGATGAGCTGTCTGCCTGGAAACATGTAGCCTGAGGTAAGCTGGGGAAGCTCTCGGTGAATCTCAAAGAAAACAACAATTACAATTACAATTGGAGCAGACGGCTTCAATTCACCTTTAATGTCTTTTTTATTCTGGGATTTTATTCCATTTATTTATAGGCCACATAAATAACAAATATAATAGACGAGGAAACATTCAAGTAAAATAAAGTTTTATGAAATATTTAGGTCAAAATATAAAAAAATCGCATAAACACCAGAAGACAATAGTTCTCATGGTTCTAAACGTTACATCTCAGAAATCCCCATCGTCTACCCTTTATGTCGTCTTGGTTTCCATGGCGATGACTCGTTACTTGAGGGCCACCAATCACGTCCCGGCCATGAAGGGCAGAGGCCCCCCTGTCGTCTTCAGGTTGAGTCAGAAAGAGAAGAAGAACACGGAACATGACGACAGACTCAACTCTCTGACCCCGACATGGATGATGCTCCGGCCAAGTGGGGCCAAAGAGAATAATCATCAAGAAATATATAAATAAGTAGGAAATGTTAGCTTGGCTGAGACAGCGAAGAGGGCTTAACGGCAAAAGAGGAAAAGGGTAATGAACTGCACATTGAGTAGACCTTGAAACAACCTACAGTAGCTGGAGCTCAAAATAACGTACGCACTGTGACGTATGTCACTACTGCTGCTATAAGCAAATGTTAGGGACACACTTTTTTTTTACCCTGTATTTGTTGTGACAAACGGGGGGCATCAAACTATATTATCATAATTGCACGAGAGAGCAAATCAATAGAGCATGGAGAATTGTGTCAGCCTGTGAGGTGAACTTTCAATTTTCTATAAGGTTCTCAGTTTCTTGCATCTACTTCCTCCAGCATACTTTCGGACTGATGGCGTGAAATCAATGCCAGGATGAAGCCTGGTATTTCTGCACTGGCATCCAGAGAATTCACTCATTTTAGAGACACACACTTTTCATTGACAGACAGATGCACAAATGAGCTAGACTAGACACGATTATTATTACTTTTAATAAGAACAGGTATTGTGTGAATGTAGGTAATCTTTGTTAAAGAACAGGCCTCTTTCAAAAAACTATTTCAGTACAAAGAAATTCAATTAATATATTTCCACTCGTGATTTTCCTTCGATCCTCCATTTCTTCCAGCTCTAATCTTCTCCGTGACTGTCAATGTGCCCGCACTCATCACCACACACGTCCGATGATCTTCCCGTCTGCGTTCCTCGGATGCTGTTCTTGGCAACGTTTGCTGCACGGCTCTACAGATGCCGCTGCTGGTCGGTCCAGGCTGAAATATCTCAACAACTGTTGGTGGAATTGCCTTGACATTTTGAGCACACATTCATGTTTCCCAGATGATGAATCCTAATGACTTTTGATGAAGCCTCGACTGATGAAGTCTCGGGCAGCTATCGTAATGGATTACCGCGTAGGTTGGTTAGGAATTCTTATCGCTTTGGAGATCCCTGAGCTTCTCTTCTAGCGCCATCATCAGGTCAACATTTCTGGTTGTACACTAATTTGGTTTATGATACTGTGTCTGTATTTTGTATTTAATTGTAATTATGAAATATTATAACACACTGAATAAAGATGATGAACCAGGCAAACCTGGTAAACCTGCTAAACAGCATGTTAGAGTTGTCACTGTTCTAAGCTCTGGAGGATCATCTCCTGCTATACGGCCATGAAGATGCTTTACATTCATTCTCATCACTTTCTAACCAACAGAAATATTGTTATACACTTGCATTTGATGTCTCCCCGTTGATGCTTCTGAGTGTGCAATCAATCCCACATTGTTTCAAATTGCAGACGATAGAGACAACAAAACGAGGCATGTGAAAGAAAAGCCACAGTGGGAGAGAAGCCCCGAGATGCTCCTTCAGTGCACCGTTTTGAATCACATAAATTGAGGCGATTGAATTGAGTTCTTTGCATCAATACCTTCAGCAGTGGGGTCCTTGTGAAAACTAAAGGAGGGACCACTCTTCAAACCAGCCAATCTTCTGTGCACTGACCCGTTCGCACACGCAAACCTCGTTATGTTGGCTGTAAAGCCGGCTGAAGAGAACGCTGGGGCGGGAGACCGGGGAAATGAGATGGCTTTTTAAAATCCATCAGAATATCAAGTAGTGCTCTTCTGCTTCGCCCACAATTGCAAATCTTTAGAAAGAAATGTAAAAAAAAAAAAAACTTTGAATCTCCTAAACTGGAGCAAGCTTCTTTTATTGGCGGGAAGAAAAGAACGCCCTGAGGGAAACAGTTTGCAATGCTGTGTGGATAAACGGAAACAAAATCAGTGAGACGCACAAATGTGTAATACAGCTGCAAGTCGCAAAGAGGACTTCTACTGTAAATATCAGCGGGGGGGGGGGGGGGGTTGCACTTCTGTCTCCTGAAGGTGTGGTAGAGATAATGCAGAGACAAAAAGGAATAGATAGAGCAAAGGAAAACAGAGAGAGAGATTGATAGAGAGTTGGATTCAAGAAGCATTTAATTGCTAATTAATAGGAGAATGTTTGGGCTGCAACAAACTGTAAAGCCTTATGGGACCTCTACAGTGCTCCTTATGGCACTGCCTTTAAACTGCCTTTGGAACACTAATTAATTCACACCCTGCTGCTAATTAATTCGCCACCGCTAATTAAACTGAAAGGCACCTTCTTTTCACCCAGTCCTCTCTGTCCCTCAGCTCCTCTCCTCTTTACGGTTTCTCCATCTTTCTGTTTTTTTTCGCCTTCCCCCGATTCAGCGACTCGCCCGACGAGCTGAGCGCTCGCTCTCCCCACAGTGTCTTCACGGCTGACAGCTGATGCTATTATTGCGTCGTAATGCCCCCAGCTGAAAGTGAGGCATCTTGCTATTTGTACCTTTTTAAATGGTTTCACCAACAGGGGGATTGTTAACAGGATGTCAAATATAATCACTCTCTAAATTCCAACATCACACTCAGCTGATAGGATTCAACCTCTTGTCTCCCACACAGTCGATCAGCGGCTGCGTACGCTGCAAATGGCTCGCCGGAACAACCCGATGAAAAATACTGCTAATCTCTGTCCTTTAAAAACACAGGGCTCTTAGAGGGAAAATGTCTTCCGATGACTCACGACTTTCAGCAATCCATAATGCGTTTTACTTTCACGCCTGTAATCATGTTGTCAGGCTTCATCTCTGCACGTCTTGCTTTGGATTGTCTTCGAAGCGGTGCGCTGTGGTTAAACTGTGAGGAAGAGAGGAAGGCCTCGCACAGGAAGCCCCTTGATGCGCGGCGGCTGCTGATTTGTTGGTGTGCCATGCGTTGACTGATGGGACAGCTGTGCGGGGATGCTGTGTGATTCTGGCCTCGCTTGGTCGAGCTCGGTGCTAGTTTAGTTCGCTGTGTGCGGACGCCGGCCTCCTGACCCTTCCTCAATAACTCTGTCATGGAAATGTGTTACATGTCAATTTGAGGCCCTATGAATACCCCCCACCCCCACCCCCCCCACACACACATCCACACTAAATATGTGCACAGCTGGGCATGACAGTTAAATCTCATATGAACTCGTATTGGACAGCTTTTCAAAGAATGTATTAGGTCACACAGAATAACATGGATTTCATAACAGCCAATTACAAGTTGGTATCATTTAACAAATTTCCCCTTGGGGGATTAATAGAGTATCTATCTATCTATCTATCTATCTATCTATCTATCTATCTATCTATCTATCTATCTATCTATCTATCTATCTATCTATCTATCTATCTATCTATCTATCTATCTATCTATCTATCTATCTATCTACCTATCTATCTATCTACCTATCTACCTATCTTTCTATCATTTATAATAGTTGAAATGACCTCATTAGATCTTCAATTTAGTCAATTTATTGACACATAATGAGCAGCCGCAGAGCCCTTCACCGAGCACACACACACACACACACACACACAGTGGCCTGGGGTTATCTTCACTTGGGTTAACGGCTGGCTGAGGAGTTTTCCACACGGAGACATTGACCCATGGTTAATTTGTCGTCTTAGGTCAAGTGATTCATAGACAAACTGTTTTTCAGCAAAGTAGCATTTCATGTTTTTCACAAAACAAGCAGATCATTGTTTCTAAATGCTAACTACTGGCATTAGAAACCATTTGAATGAACATACCTTTTCATCTTGTGCTAAAGGGCATTTAAAGGAGAATTACACTTTTTTTTTCAACCTAGGTCGATGTTCCAGAGACTCCAGAGACCCTGCTGGGCACAGCTGACACAATTCTAATACTGTACAAAGCACTGCCTTGAGGTTCTTGCACTTATAGCTTTATTACATTTCATGCAATTTTATACTTCTACTCAGTCTTTGAATTACGGGCTAGGGGGAAGGGGGGGCTGAGCTCCCATGGAATCAATAAAAGTTAGATTTTTTTAGTGTCTTGAAAAGATGGATAAATCAGCCAGTATATTAGAGGATTTTTTAATATTGCAGTTACTGAAATCCTTTAAGAAATAGTTAAAGTCAGATGAACCTTAAATGTCCATTGTCTGTATTGTTTAATGTTTCAGCAATACATTCACACTTAATAGTTACTTTGCAGTAATGCATAATGAGTACTTACATTAGTTCACTTCAGTACTTTTACTTGAACTTTGATTGTAAAAGATGTAGATCCAATAATTGAGTTAAAAATAACCTTTAGTTAACCAAAATGCACAAATGACTCTCTCTTTGACCCAAGCAACACTCATAAAACACAACGCTGCCACAGATTGTTCACCCATGTAATGGGAAAGTGTTTTACAGCTCATGCAACAGATCTTCAGTTTGAAGTTCAAACTAAATGATCTTCCAGAGGATCAGCGTAGTGCTTCCCTGTGCTTTAAATATCCATCCACTGACATCAATAACAATTATGACGATGATTATGATGATAAAGGATTGTGCTGCGGTTCTCTCGGGCTATGATGTGATTAAATTACCAACGACAAAGATAATGAAAGTCATACACTATTGATTACGGCTGAGATAAACCTTTACGGTGCTGGTGTAGAATTTAGGGCCTCACTCTTCAGGAGAGTGTGTGTGTGTGTGTGTGTGTGTGTGTGTGTGTGTGTGTGCGCATATGTCTGTTTCACTCTGTGGTATCAGTACAGACAGTACAATGACCTTGTAAGAGTCATGAAGGATGGTTTGGCTCAAGGGGTTAACTGGATGCAAACAGAGACCAAGAGTGTTTGTGAGTGTGTGTGTGTGTGCTTGTGTGTAAAAGCAGGTATACACCACGTATATAAACATTCACAGCATCAACACCTTCACATGCGGCGTATAGAAATATCATGCGGTGCGAGTGTCTCTGCGTGTGAGCGTGAACACTGAGGTAAGGTATGTGTGATCACATAACGAGATCTGGTATTAAAAGATGTGTCGAGTGCATCTTACCAAGTCTCACGCAATCTAGGCGTGTTTTATTGTAAACCTCTTCATCTGCTGCAGGGCTCTATACTAACTCATAGAAGCGGTTGCCATGCAGCTTTTGGTTGCCTGAACGTAAGAGGCTATACGCTTGCTATTTTTAGTCACCTCGTATTTTGCGTAATTAAAACTCAATGCAGTTATCTGTCAGCTCAATCATGCAAATGTGACATGAAAGAATCAAAGCTCTAATGCAGTAACTGAACAGAATTCTTTGTGGTTTATGTTCCATCTGCTACTTTACAGAATTAGAATCTTAAGTGTTAACATTGTCAGTTAACGCAGCTGTCCGTTCTCTCCCTTTCAATTAGTGGTTTTCAGCACCAACTTGAAAGAAACAATAAATTGCCCATTTGTAAAGTTGTTGTGATATTGTCTCTGCGGGAGAGATGTCGGCACCGGCCCGGTTAGCGATAGCTGCAGGATGTTTAGAAATCTGACAGCAAACATCCCAAGAACAACATCATGTCATCATGCATCTGGTTCTGATTCTGAGTATAACGGCAATATTTATTTACCACTGATGCAACTAATTTTAAATGAGGAGTGCATGTTTTCATGTTTGCTGTTCCTACTTTTCTCAACATAGTTGCCAATGGAAACATGGCAGCCCCTACTTTAGAGCCCTTTGTTGTATTTTTTAGTCTATTCTATCAATCTATTTTCATTGTTTCATCTATTTTATTGGTGTAATTCATCCTGAGTTGTATTTGTACATGCTGATCCTTTCATGGAAAGTATTCTAAGCAGTATGTTTGCATTGGTAGCAGGTTAAACAATGATAGGACTTTAATCAGCATATTCTTCTCATCTTTGGAGGTCTTTTCAGATTCTCTGACTAACCATCCTAGTCTGCTCAAACACTCCTTTAGTCCACGTCACCTTGAATGCAATGAATTTCGAATGACTAGTCTGATGGAAATTTCATTTCAGTGTTTGCTCTCTTTGTGACGTGTGTGTGTGTGTGTGTGTGCACTGAAATCCACTGGGAGATGTCCGGAAAGAGAGTCTGCCTGAAACATCTGCTTTAGGACCCCTACGAGGGACAGATGTGGCCTGTGTCCATTGTTTTTCACTGGATTTATTTACAGAAGAGGATATGATCTTAGAAGTAATCACACACAATATCCTAAATAGTTAATAATTGTATAGACGTTCTCTGTTATTTCCACTTATACAAGTAGAAGAAAACCTGGAAGACCAAAAAAAAGGCCTGACGCAGAACTGTGACGGATGAGCTGGCCAAGATCAATTTAACTCGAGGAGGGAGAGGCTCGACACGTGACCAAGGATAGGGAATGACGGAGGGAGCTCACTGTGGCCTTATGTCCCACAAGAGACAGGGAGGATTAAGGAAATTAGGCGTTTTAAGCTTCATTTATACTTCTGCATTAAGGGGTTACACCATCCCTACGGCAGCTACGTGCGTAAGCTCAGCAGGCTATTTCATACTTTATGAGCAAATACCTGCAAAACCATCGATATTCCCATCAGCCTCAGCTGTAGTGCTATATGACAAACGCATGCTAACTATCTATAATGCATCTATTCATTTGATAGCAATCTGTCCTCTCTGCATAAACCCTGCTCTAATCAGGAGCTTTGATGCCTCAGCAATTACTGCTAGAATAATGGAACCTGATATGTTGTTGTCCCAGTTCTGTGTAAATGGACTTGGGCATGTAATCTTACACAACCCCAGGTGTGTGGCCACTGGGGTCAGATTGAAATGTCTCGGGACAGGTGCGTTAAAGACGGTGGCGACGGTGGCTAAGTGGAGAAGCAGGGCCGTCCTTCAATCAGAGGATCGGCGGTTCGATCCCCGGCTTCCGACTCCGCTAGTCGCATGTCGATGTGTCCTTGAGCAAGACACTTAACCCCAAATTGCTCCCGTAGCTGTGCCTACGGTGTGAAAAAGCGTCTGCTAAATGACTGTAATGTAAGTTAAATTGTAGACACTCAGTGAAGGTTCAGTGTCACGGCGATGCAATGTGTCTCACTTTAGTTGTTTATTAAATTATGAAAGGGAAGAGGCCCATGTTTGAGATGGAATTTGATAATTTCAATTGGTTTGCAATTGTGTAGCTTGAGGAAGTAACTAATGTGTCTCTCAGTAATATTGATTTAGATTGATATTGTGCAGAGTCAATGACTGTAAATCCAATCTAATAGTGGAGTACTTCTATTTTCCCTTCCAGGAATAAGGATATTCTCTGTAGCTACAGAACCTCATTTTGATGTAGATTGTTTGCGATTGGCTGAGACAGATTTTGTGATGAACCCATTTCAGAAGAGCTTTGAAAGTTTGAACGGTATAATGAGGTCACTGCAGCGCGCTTTGATGATGCCGAATACAACATTTCTGTCGTTGTTCCTCTGTGCAAAGTGAGCTCTGCAGGCTAACGAGTTTGGAACGTGAACGAGGAAAGGAGACTACACCATGTAGGAGTTTATTTCAGTTAGACCCAAGGTGGCTTTACTTACTATCTGTGAGTAAAACAGGCGAAAGAAGGTGCAGCTTGTTGTCAACATCGGGGATTCACTGGGACATCACTTGTGGTTCTAATGAATCTCTGATGCTTACAATGTGCCTCCACCCTGCACTGTTATCTTGTGGAGTATCCTGGGTAAATGCTCCTTTTTAAGCCAATAAAAAAAAGAAATCTCTTGGTAGAGTAGCTGAATGTGTTAGCCCGGAGGAGTTGTGGAGACTACAAGTGGTCTTTATCATTTCTGAACAATAAGAAACAGCTGTGCTTCTGTTCCTGCTGCTCACTGACACGAGATGCGTGCAAGTTTTGCGGCCCAAAAATGTCTAATTACACACATATGGTGACTAAATCAGGACTGTCCAACTGGATTATGAATGGCGGACTTCTCTAGATAAATATTTGAATGGATACAATAAATAATTTTGCCTGATTTTTAAATATTTCAATGTTCAGAAATCAACTATTAAACATTCTCAGTCTACTCCAAGAAAAAAAAAAAGGATTCAGTAACTCAGGCGTTGCCATAAACCTCCTTGACTCAACTTTCCCTTTGAAGAAGTTTAAAGAATCAAATTAAAGAGGAAGGCCCGGCTTTGATACTGCCAACTCAGCATGAGCATTTTAGATTAGATCAGGAAAAATATCCTCCCAGAGGCAATTTGCTTTCCAATATATGTCACGTTTCTACACGCTGTAAAATATATATATGGGGCTTTCTCAAGTTTACAGCCCTTCGCGAAAAAACCTAAAGGTGCTCCTGGGCTCTTCGTGGCATGTAGGTAATCGACTGCACACGTTGGAGTGCGTTTCTGTAAGTGTGATAAGATGATAAATATAGAGTTGGATAAACGGCTCCAGGGAGAAGCACTGTGAGATGTATGGTGATGTCATCAGCGGTACTGGACCAAATATGAGTCATCTGCAAGTTTAGCAGCCTCAGTGATGAAAACATCAGCCTTAAAATAGGCTAATCCACTGAAATCCACAAATTCAAACTGCGCGCACACACATAAGCACAGACACGTACTTAAACCAAAGTGGTGCCTGCATAGATCATTTTAGATGAACAGATAAATAATGGAATACTTACTACATGTGCTAATACATGTGTGAATTATTGACCTTAAGCTGTAAAGCTATCAAACATGTTAATTCAAAGGCTTTATACTGCCATGTATGCGCGTGCGTGCACACATCACAGAGCTGCAATAAAAGCCTACTGGATTTTACAAATCCGCTTTGTGTCACAAAACTTTAGAAGAAGAAGAGAGAGAGGGAGCGAGTGAGGGCAAGTTAGTGTCTCTGCATTAACAAGGTCTCCTTACTGCAACTCTATCCAACTCTCACTTTCTCTTTGGATTTTTATAGTTTTCTCCATTTATTTCTCCTTAACATGTCCTGACATCATGGATTATTCAGTGAGCCTTCCGAGCACTGGCCTGGAGCCCAGAGGGTCAGGGGAGCCCCTGTGTCAGAGCGCCTGTGTGGAGCTAACATTATAATTTCATCAACATTAACATTTCTTGTTGGAAAGTCAATCAAACAATGCAAAAAAAGACCTTGAAATGAGTACAAAGAACTGCAAAACGACCACAAAGACAAGCAAATCGACGACGGAGAGACAGAACATGACTACGAAGAGATGCAAAACAGACTCAAAACCACTGCAAAAACATGCAAAATGACATTCTGAGACCCAAAACTATGACAAAGAGATGCAAACCGTCTACAAAGAGATGCAAAATTAGATTCAAAAAGAGGTACAAAATGACTACAGATACTCCCAAAATGACTACAAACGGACACAAATCGACACAGAAAGTGTTTTTAGTCTGGGGGTCTTGCTCTTGTTCAGCTCAGAGAATTTGGGGCACTTTTACATGTGTGTTCCCAGGGGCCCGCTGTCTCATAACCCGGCCAATGCCGGAAATTTGTGCACGTCCTCTTTTTATTTTTATTTGCTCTCTTTCCTTCAGCTCCTTTCCTGCCTTATTGTTCCACCGCCTCCACTCTTCTCTGCTCACCTTTGGGTAACCTTTCTCTCGTTCGCTCAGTACCTTTCTACATCCCTCCTCTTTCTGAGGACAGATCTCATCTCTGACTGGCTGATTGGGTTACTGCGGCTGTCCCTGTTGACAGACGCACGTACACACATTGGATGGCTTTGCAGGGGACTGAGACTGCATTAGAATGAAATGCAGACGGACAGCGAATAATGACATGGACCTCCCACTGATGCACAGTCGGATAATCTTCTATTGGCGACTGCTGGCTGACTGCTCAACTAGTTATCTGGCCTTGTTGCTCCTCTGGCTGGCTGATTGGTAGCTCTCTGCTGATCTCTGAATTACTTTCATCCATCCATCATCTATACCCGCTTATCCTGTGCAGGGTTGCATGGGGATAGAGCTATACCAGCAACACACACACACACACAGGGCCAGCACTTATACACAGATGACTATTTAAATTTTAGAATGGCAGACACCAGAGAAGTGACGCATGAGTCGAGTGCTGCAGATGATGGCAAGGATCAACTTTCTTTGGGAGTGAGATGGATGATGAATGATAACCCTCATTATGCTGTGTCGTCAGGTTCGTTGACAGTTTGGCTGGATCGCTGATGGGTTCAGATGACATTTTGGCTGATAGACTGAGTGTGTTCTTGGCCATCATTAAACTAAATGGCTGTTTGGATGGCTGTCTGACAGGACTGGATAGGCTGGTTAACAAATGGATAACAAGGATCATCAATACTTTTAATGCATTAGCAGTGGTCATTGATCCGCCCATGGAAGGGCATGTGGGGTAGTCTCTCTCAGTGGAGTGAAATACACAGGGAAAAAGAGAGGCATGATGTGGAAACAGACGAAACACCATATATACACTAGATGTAAAGAGTGCTCCAAAGTTCATTCCAATAGTAAACTACGACAGGAAGCTTAAGAAACCCTATAGATTGTTTCCTTCTTATATCCGACTGACCCACATTGTCTGACAGAGAGGTCAGAGGAGGGGTTTCCTTTCACAGCGGGCCCTTTTTTTCCTGCCTGACACAAGGAACAGACAGGGTGAGATCTTTGTGTGCTTTCTTTTGATGGAAGAAGAGGGAAAGCTGAGAGGGTTACAGACAAAGAGGGATCGCAGTACAAAAAGTGCCACAGATGGGAATTAGACCCAGCTGGCCCTGATGGGGGGGGGGGGGGGTCATTTGCAAATTAAACTTTTACTTTTAAGAGAGCTGCAATGATGAGAGCCGCGTAGCAGCTTTAAACCTCCAGTGAGACAGCGTTACTCTCAATAACCTTTTTTATTTTTATCTTTAACCTTTGAGATAATATTAGACACAAATCTGTACTTGGCTGAAGTTTCAAGTTTGATTTCAATGCATTGCTTTGGTCTTTGCAGTGTAAAATACCAGTGTCATGGTCAGAGGAATAACAGCAATACAATAAAGCTACAGAGACACACACACACACACACACACACACACACACACACCTTATTATGGCATAGGGCATAACAATAAATTCAATGCTGTTAAACTCTGTCTCGATCCTCCTCTGGGTATCTTTTGTTTGTGGGTGTTTGTGCTTAGGTGTGTGTGAAAGTATTAATTTGTGTGTGTGTGTGTGTGTGTGTGTGTGTGTGTGTGCCAGCTTCGAATCAATTGCAGGTATACGATGTCTGACCCTTGCAGTCAAGGACAAGGTTGTGGGAGGGCATTGGCTTGGGACGGAGCTGAAAATAGACTCTACTGTATATAAGAAGTGGACGTAGTGACCGCGACGTCACCTATTGGGTTGTGGACTGCCGTTGCAATCTTTGATTTTGGCTATTGCCATCTTGACCTTTTCACTGTTGCCATCTTGGTTTTTGACCGTTGCCATCTTGTTTTTTTGCAACCAGGACTGACACGAGAGGGTGGAGCTACGAACAATCGATCGCCGAATAAGACATTTTTAGGCAACCAAAATGTTAAATAGAAATAGAAATAGGGTATTATTTTCATTGACTACAATCGGACATCTTTTTGCAACCCTGCTGGCTATTAGAAGGAATGCAACTCGAACATTGACTGCACTGTTCAGCCCACAGGTTGCCACCTGGTGCTGAACAGTGCAGTGAATCAAAAACAAAGAAACACTCCTACAACCACAAACATCCATCAACTCTACAGATAGCATCAAACTATAACGTAATCACTTTATTTTCTGTCTTTTCTTTTGTTTTTGGTTGGTATCTACTTCATTGCTTTTTAGACTTTCACTTTCTCCTAAATGACTATTTTTTTTTTAAGGCCTTTCCATTATTTTGGATTCCTTCATCCTTCCTCTTTTACTCACCCTGTATTCTCTCATGGCCTTGTCTGAGTTACACTCACATAACTCAATCCGTTTTCTTCGTGCTGATCTCCACCCTGAACTAATCTATACCGAGTGACAGTCAGAGAGTACAGGAGTGATGAGCAGCCGTGGCGTGCGGAAGGAAGTGACACAGAGCGAGAGACGAAGAGAGTGGGAGTGACAGGCGTGGCGTGGCACCACACCTACACTGGGATTTGAGAGACAATGGGAGACAGTTTGATGAGAGCATGTGAAGATAACGTGAGAGATTGGGACAGACTGAGGGAAGGATAAAATGAAGGTAAAGAGGGGATGTGGGTTGAAGTGGCAGCGGAGGCAGCAGGTGACTGAGATGAAGAGGTAGATTGAGGTTGGCTTTGAGGAAATATAACATGCTCATCCTCGTTAAGTTTCTTTAAGATGTAATGAATGAGGAGAGGAGAGGAGGCGATGAAACGGGGAGGAAGATGAGAAGAAAGTAGAGGAGAAAAGAAGGACATGGAACACAAAGAAAGGAGACCGAGGAAAGGGGAGAGGTGACAAATGCAAGAAGAGAAGTGGAAAGAAAAGGTTTAGAGCAGAATGGGAAAATCTACTGAATACAGTCAACTTATTTTAGATAGAATACACTAGAAGGTGTCAAAATAAACAATAAATATTAGGGATGTAAACGAATAGGAATACATTTTCCGGATATGAACAGCATGAGAATCTTTGTAATATCTGCTGCCTCGCCCTCCCCCAACGAACCTGTCACCAGATTGTCACATAAACGTTGCAGCACATCGTCTTTAGATAAAGATAAAAATTGTTGTCACTGTACGTTTCTGCAGACCACAGATTCGTTGAATGTGGACATTTTTAATTATGTGTACGTTTTTTTGCATTCGGTCAAAGCAAGTAACAGTACAAGCAGAGGTTGTATTACAGCTGTTACGTTACTTTGATGTTTTTTTCGAACCTTTACCGACAAGTGTTGTTTAGTTGTTGTGTATTTACACTCATGCACTTTAGAGTCCATGTTTGTGTGCATTTTAAAAGAATACAACGTGTAAAATAGTAATATTTTACCTGGGCTGGGTGATGTGGAGAAAACCAAATATCACAATATTTTTGACAAAATACCTAAATATCGATATTGTAGGCTGAGATTTTTGATAATTAATTATCTGTAATGTGGACATAATGATTAAGTGGTTAAAGGCAAATACATGAACAGCTAGACTAGTCTGGTAAATTCAGAAGATTACTAAAATGCAGCCTTTAAAAACAGGAAACGACAACACTTATGCCATATTACAACATAACAATGTTGCAAATCTAAGACAATATCTTGTTTCACATCACAATATCGATATCATATTAATACATTTCCCAGCCCTACTAGAGGACTTCTAATAACTTCCGATGTAGGCCTGCTTACTTACAGAATATGAATCCTAACAGATACTTTTGTGACATAAGCAGAAGATGCAGATTACAACCCTCATACTTAGATATCCACGTACTGTTGCTTGAGTTGTGCCAGAGAAAGACCACGACAGCAACAGAGAGTGAAAAATGTGCTATTAGACCACAGCCAAGAAGAGAGAGAGAGAGAGAGAGAGAGAGGGAGGGAGGGAGAGAGAGGGAGAGAAAAGATTTAAGACAGATCACCCATTCAATCTGCGCACTCTGCCCTCCATCTCTCCCCTAGGACTCCTCCTCTCCATCCATCTCATCCCTCTTTCCTTTCCATCTTGATTTTCAGCCAACACCCTTCGCTCCCCCGTCTCGCTGCCTCTCGCAGCATTGAGAGGCAGCGTCCTGCCTTTCTGATGGCCGGTAAACCAGTCTTTATTCACCACAACTTTTATTTCTATCTCTTAATTAATGACCTGCTTTCCATTAGGGGAAATGTGCTGAGGACACTTTAATGCCAGACTGCAGGAAGGAGGAGGATTAGCTGATTTGTGGCTCATCGCAGAGTGTGAAGTCGCGGCAGTGTGCCGGGCATTGCGATGTTTGTGTGCATTTTTCGAAGTGTGTACGTGTATTTCTTGACACAACTTCCGATGCACTCTGCCAATGATTTTAAGCGAATTTAGGCCGAGAGGGTTGGACAGAGTACAAACAGAGAGGGAAGATGAGCTGGGGGTACTTGCAGCAAAAACAACAACAACAAAAAAAAGTGTGGCTCAAATGCATGAGTCTGCGGATAGCGTGTGAAAAAAATATAGAAAGAAGAGGGTGACAGGGAAATGAAAGAAAAAGCCTTTAAGCTTTTATGTAAAAAAAAAAGAAAAAAGTTTGAAAAATGAATATTTAAGATGAATATAATGTTCGCCACTTAAAAACAGAATAAAATATTAAGCAGCGTTTCCGTTGCTGCTTTTTCTCTCTCTCAGTATTTTCTGATGAGGTTTGCCCGGCTCATGGTCAGACCCAGAGGCACTACTTCTTCTGCATCTTCAAAATGTAGTTCACACTCAACATTATCATGTGGGATTATTCAAAATTCATAACATTTTGCTTCCCAGTCTCTCTCTTCGGTCGATTTCTTGGGAATGTTCTGGGGCCTTGACTGATGACTATTCCCTCTCTCTTTCTATTCAGGTCTAACATGACATTTTTCATGGCGATAACGTCGCTTTTTTTCTCCTCCTACCTGTCTGCACCCCCTTCCTATCCCCTCTCTTCCTCCCACTATTCCTCTGTCAGTTCCTATTCCAGTTGCTTTCCCCATGTTTCTTAATCCCCCTCCCTTCCCTGCGATAATTCCTCTCCTCTTTCCTTCCCCAGCTCCTCTCTGTCAAGCCCTCTCTTTGGCAGCTGCTCCGCTCTCCTCTTCTCTCCTGCCCTCCCCTCTCTTCCTGCCTCCCCCTTCCTTTCTGTTTATATCACTCTTGCTTCCTCCTTCCCTCTTTCTGCCCCTCCATCCACCCCTCTCTCTTTCTCTCTCTCTCCTTCCCTAAATCAGCCCTTATAGACTGCAGCATCACACATGTTTCATGCATGCAAGGTATTAGAGCAGTAATTACGCACAGGCACGAACGCAACACACACACACACGGAGATACACACAATACCATGCATCACACATGCACAAGCGCACTAAGAAAGGTTAAACAGACAGCAGGTAAACTGATGAATGGATGAAAAAAAAGAACAGATGACAGGAATGGAGACTACATGAAGGGAACATTTGTGTTTGATAGTCGGGAGCAAAAAAAAAAAAAAGAACATGGGACAGAACTGGGAGAAAAGTGTCAGTGACACATAATGAGAGACAGAGGAGGAGAGTGAAAGGGAGAGTCAGCAGGCTAAAGCTGCGCTCATTTACGCACAAAAGACGTGTGTGTGTGTGTGAGAGAGAGAGAGGGAGGGGAGGAGTGAGTTGGAGAGGGAGGAGTGAGAGAGAGAAAGAGAGAGAGAGAGAGAGTGTGTAGTGCACATTGTCATCCAGTCCTGGCTGAGAGCAGCAGTAGTAGCAGCAGCGCGAGCATCACCAGCGGACGGGATAAAGACGCACTGAGCAGACTGAGGCAGCGAGGACATAAGGAATACACACTGATGAAGAAGCAACAACAAAGGGAGAGGATGGAATAAAAAAAAAGAAGCATTTCATTGCTTCTCCTTTCTCGTCCCACTTCTGTTTGGAGCATCCCACAAGCAGAGCACCAGTGAAAACACATACATATGATATATATATAAAATTCCTATACATATATATCAAATTATGACTGTTTTCAAAGAAGCTGCAGCCGGACAAGGACTGAATTGACAGCAAAATCCATTGCATGAAAAATTTGGGCGATGATATGCCTAAAAACTGTTGCATATTAATGCTTTGAGAATATACATTGATGCAAATGGAAAATTTGGAAAAAAGGCAACCGAGTTGTTGAACAACAAAGAGCTTCTGCTCCAGGCAGTCCTATATTTCCAAAGGGGGCTTCTTTTGAAAACAGGATATTTTTTGATCTGCCCTCATTGCCACACGGCTGTTTTTGGCTGTCGCATCTCCACTTGTCTCTGTCGTCCGAATTGGGCTGGGAGAGTATTATTCCGATGAGGCTTTCACAAGTGCGACACTGAAAGTGCAGAGGGCACTCTCTGACCCCACGCTGGTATTTCCTCAGCAACGACAAAAGCCCCGCACGGCGCCGGCTCGAGCTGAGAGGAAAGGGGGAGGTAAGTTGTGGGGGAGAGAAAGAGGCAAAAATATCAAAGAGAGCTTAGAGGGAGATTATGATCAGAGAGTAAACAAAGAGAGAGAATCAAAAACTGAGCCAAGAGCAAATCAAGGAAGGAGAGAAAAAAAAACATCAAATCCGCGATCCATTACGTGGGACACTCTGGTCAAGTCATCCCAGCGTCTCTTTTTACAGCTTCTCCTGAGTTGTGAATGCAGCAACGCTAAGACATTAAGATCAGAGATTCAGTGTCACACCATCAGCCCCCCCCTCCCCTCCCACCTCCCACCTCTCCCCTTTAGTCTTAGCACTTGTAGGGCAGGACTGAGCAGGCTGACAAGATAGAGCACCCAGCTGGTGTCCCGGGTCTGTGAGAGACCCTGGGATCTGAGCAAAGGAGGGGTTCCAGTGGAGTGTGCAGCAGCAGCAACAGGAGCCCCACGCACGGCGAGGACAAAAAGCCATTGGACTCCTTCTGTGTCGCTTAAAAGCTACAGACTGACACTGACAGAGCACTGTCACCAGGGGAATTTGAGCCGTTTTGTGACTGTGTGTGTGTGTGTGTGTGTGTGTGAGGGCGTGTGTGTGTGTGTGTGTGTGTGTGTGTGTGTGTGTGCATGCGTGCGTGAGAGAAAACACGCCTCAGGTGCAAGAGCTTTTGGACCGTAATCATCAAAGGATTTCAGCTTGACGAGAGCCTGGAGCAATGTTTTGAAGAACACTGCTCAGCTGTTGTTACCTGTTGGGTCTTTGTCTGGAAATAGGAAGGAAATATCCTGCGCAACCTTTTACAAAATAAAAGCTCAATATTTAATATAAAGGCTGGATCTTCACATCTCACGGAGGGAGTAACGTTCACCACAGTGGAGCAAGGTGGCAGCGAAAAAGATGCCCACCACAAAGATAAAAAAGCTCCCTTTGAACAGTGACATTGAGAGTAGGGGGATGATAGATGCAAGTTAAGCTCTGAGAGGGACCGACAATTCCAGAGGAAAACCCTGCACTCTGGTCAGCGTACTTCCAGGACATCAGAACTGATTTGACTCCAACGTTGAGCATTAGAGTTGTTATCCACTCAGGAATATGAGTCCGTCTCCAGAGTAAAAAGCCTTTCATGTGGGAGCCCGTGACTATCTGCAAGTCTGAGAGGAATCTGCCTTCTTTTTCTGCAAGCTCCGTCAGGAACCAAGAGTTCTCACTTTTCACGGATTATTCAACCACTCAGCAGGGGAGCTTAGTGCAGGAAATGCCAGAGGCAAGTTCATTCGTCGGTAACAAGCCCTCCTAAACTAAATTGCCTACAAGCCACCGGATTTGGATTTGTCTACAAACCGCCTCTGCTGGTGACGTATGGCTTTGTGAAAGGTGACTTTTCCTGAATTTTGGAATATTGATCTGCTTTGATAAACACACACCTACACACATAGGGACTGTGGTGTGTCTGTGCATGTGAGTGCCTGCTCACAAGGAACTCATCCACTCCTGTTGAGATGTGAGATTGATTTCTTTCGCTCACTTGTTCCTCTGCCCCTTGACGGCAATTCAGCCCTTTGTAACTCTGTGCATTAATAACTCCCACAGCGCTAAGTGAATGCTCCCCCCACCCCCCCCCCCCCTTCTCCCAGGCATGCATATCGGCTAAAACTTTCTCTATTTATGGAAATTGCTATCTCAATGATTTCTCATACCTGAAAAGCTCACATTTTCATTCAGTGACTATAATTTGAAGATCTGGATTTGAAGGATATATAACTCTCCATTTCTTTGTTTTGTTTTTTTAAACCCAGAAGCTTTAAAACGTACACATCGGCATTGAGCCACCACAAGATACTGGAGTAAGTCTAAGATGGCCACCTCCGTGCATCCACTCTTGATTAGCTTCTCCCTGGCCATTCTGCTGGGTTTGACCTCTCTGGGTGGACTGAACTCTTGGCCGTCAGGTCAGGCGTCGGCCCAGGTCTCTACCGACAACCAGACGACAGAGCCTTCCACGATACCGGAGGCCGCGCTGGCAACCCCGACACCAGATGCGGAGGACAAAACGGCTCCCTCTAACGGTAACCGTTGCTGGGGTTACTATGATGTCATGGGCCAGTGGGACCCGCCTTTCAACTGTAACGCAGGTATCTACCTGTTCTGCTGTGGCTCCTGCTTCTACCGCTTCTGCTGCCAGTTCAAAATCCACAGTTTGGACCAGACCTCCTGTTCCAACTATGACACACCCGTATGGGCAAACACCGGGAAGCCGTCGGAACCCGTCACAGAGGTCCAAGAGGAACCGGACAAAGATCGGACCCACATGATCGTGTACATTATCTGCGGAGTGGTGGCCATCATGGTGTTGGTCGGGATTTTCACCAAGCTCGGCCTGGAGAAGAGTCAGGGAGGACAGGCGGACATGACCAACTCCAGGTATGAACTGAGAAAGGTGGACGTATGGATGATGTTGGGCACAAAAGGGAGTGATGAATTAATGTGTAGATGATAGATGTGTAATAATTAGCAGGGGAATAGATGATGATGATGATAATGATGTTGATGTTGCCAACAGTCATTATGATATTGATTTTCATAAGATTATCTTGAATTGCTGGCTGGCTTGAATGGAAAAAAGAGTCAATCAGCTCATTTACAAATATGTGTAAGAAGCTTTCTATTGTAGTAAATGTCTAAATGTTCATATTAATTCTATACAATACATTTTTCCATATTTTCATATATATTTTTCACATGTGGTATCTTGGGCGCCCATGGATGGGGGAGTAAAGGTCCCATTCGTTTGTCCCGTAGACGATGTTAATGTGACTCACTGTTTTGAGTTCTTCTATGGCTACAGCCTACCTGTTGGAGGCATTTACTGGCACACTTCTCTTTTAGTACATGCTAACGTCCTCCCCACACCTGCAGCCCCTGCACCAAGCTAACGCAGTTTCTCCAATGAGACGGTGCAGACTAAAGACAACTACTAATTGTAAGCATCACAGAATGGTCAAATGACCTACATGATGGCACTATTGGGCATTACTGATTGTACATTGGACACAGAGCAAAAATTATCCTACAAATACGATAATTATTTGACATCTGGCGACGCTGATGCAGAGACCAGACTGATATTGACTCTTCACTAAACTCCCAGTAAGACGATGAACAAGCTGCTGCCTTCATTTTCAAAGTAATAGAGCATGAATGGGATTAGCAACTGTACATTTCAAATTGTAAACCAATACACTGCTCGTTACTGAAGAAAGTTACCGAGCATCACCGTCGGTCACATACGGAATGAACAGAAACAAAAAATATGAAACAGTCCAAAAATATGAAATCTCGTCTGTGTATTCGTGTGTTTATGCTTGTACATGTACATGCGTACATTCCTGCATGTCTGAATGGACGTGTGTGCGTCTGTCTACCCGTTTCTGCACGTGTGAGAAGGTCACCAGCCGGGTAATGAATCAAGTGACTGAATCACAGAGTGATAATGGGTGTGATGTCTGTATGCAACCACGAGGGAGCAATGGCCATAGCATACAGCATACAAGAGAGAGAGAGAGAGAGGGAGAGACAGAGAGAGAGAGAGAGAGAGAGAGAGTGGGTCAGACAGTGGGAGATGGATAGAGATTCCTGTTTGGGGGAAATTACCGTGCAGTTGTGCGGTGTTTTCTCTGTATCAGTGTAGCGGTTTCACATTGATGGGTGATTGATTGCTGTGACACAACTATGACTGTGGCAATGTGTGGCCTCCAGTGAACAATGAGATGAGAGAGGGTGGTTTTTTGGAAGGGTGGAATATTGAGCGGATCTGACTGGAGTGCAGCCAACGGCTAATTCTAGTGTAGAGAACAGGGTTGTGTGTGTGTTTGTTTGTGTGTGTGTGTTTGTTTGTGTGTGTGTGTGTGTGTGTGTGAGAGAGGGGGAGACAGTGTGTGCTGGGTGTGACCGACCAGCCCATAGGGAGTCGGGCCATGGGGGCTCCTTTAAAACCCTGTCATTACCAGACCTCCTCTCAACCTTCCAGGGGAGGATGAGAAAAGGAGGAGGATGAGGAAGAGGAGGAAGAGGAGGACAGCGGTGGACATCAGTGCTCATTAGTGTTATACTTCACTGAGCCACCCATAACACAATGACGGCTGGCACCTCTTGGCGCGTTTTCTCCCCTGAATCAAATACTTATGTGCGACGCTCTGTACTTGAGGGGTAGTTTGGGAGATATTTCTGAAATCTGGTTGGCTGTCTTCCCCACATGCAGGTCAAACACTGTCAAAAGATACTCAGCATCTTTCTTGAAGTTTTCTCAGAAGCGACATGTGAATGCCTCAAATCAGCAGGACAGATGTTGGCAGAGCGTCCTGGATCAGGACACTCTGCTCACTTGACCTTTTACTTTGACCTTCCTGGATGGAAACAGTTTTTTCCCCAATGAAAATAAATAAGATAGCTGATTAAAATGTATTATTATTACCAGTCCTTGAAATCAAAGCTGTTAGATAAGGAGCAATCATGCAGAGAACAATTTTATTTGAGCAATTAAAGCAACACATTTATCACTAATGTTATTATTACCCCAGTCCTCTTGTTGTGACACACCGTTGCAGTATAAAGAACAGCTTTATTTTTCTGTGTATAGCCTTCATCGGGGTGATAAAACACATCACAAATAACAGTTGAATACGATGGGTATAAAGAAAACCCCTTTTTTTAAAAGGTAAAAAAATAAATAAGACAATCTTATACAAAAAACATACATATCAGCCAACTACCCACACATAGACGGGATATTCGCAAACTGGCAGAGGGGCGAGGGGAGTTTGCCTTTGTGTTTAAACCACTGCGGCTCGGACCAATAAGCGTCCTGTGAGGATCTACTGGCAGCTACAGGTGAAGTTTAGGTGTGTGTGCGAGAAGACACAGAGAGGCCACTGTTCAATCGAAAACAACAATGGCAGCTCCAGAAGAGGTAAGCGTAGATGCTGCAAGAGCATCATCTCTTTCCAAACTGGAGGGTTTTTCTTAATATAAAAGAAGAGCAAAGAACGGCACTAAAGGCTTTAATTGATGGAGATGACGTTTTTGCTCGTCTCCCGGCTCCGGCAAGAGTTTGATTGACGCCCAATCTGACTTCTTTTTGCAACTAAGAGTCGCCCCCAATTAGAAAGAATGCAAATTGAATCTGCCTTCTGTCTGCCTTGCAAAATTTCATATCCAAAATACAAAAGAGATACTGTGACAAAAGCTGAATCGTTACGAATGTGCCCCCTTTTGTTTTGTACCACCATAGCATAGTCCCATGGAAGAGCCTCATAACTCACACGAGAGGACGTTATGAAGGGTCAGTGACAGAATAAAGCGAATGAGAAAGTGAAAGACAGAACAGAGAAATAGGAGAAGGCTATGTTGGGGAAACAAAGCCAATGAGGACAGAGCTAACCACTGTGGTGATGTGGAGTGATCAAATGAGGAAGGGAGAAAGTTACAAAAGAGAGAAGGAGGTGCTGATGAGTGAAGGACTTAGCTGTTGTAATTCTGCTGATTTGCCACTGAGAGCTGTGGATGACTGGTTAGCTTCCAGGCTGCATGGATAATGATCGTTGATTCTTTCAAAACTTGCTTAGAAGACATTTTCACTCTCGAGGGCTTGTTTTAACACCTTTGGACTACTCTTGACTTCTTTTAGGATGAACCTTGGCTGGTTTTGTTCAAACTGCTGTGGTGTCTGGGTTATTACATCTTATTAAAAGCCTATTTTCGAGTTTTCTGAGCAGTTGTTGGAGGATTTCATCATGTTCACTGCTTTGCAGTTAATCAGTTTTCATAGGAGTTTGGTAATCCATCCGTGTTCTGTGGGTCTGGGGAAAAAACAGGTCTGGGAAAGATTTTGGGGGATTATGGTGTGGGTAGACTGAGTGAGAAATGTGATTTCATGAATTGTTAGTTATTCCCATCATGATCAACAGAGTTGAAAAATGTTTAAAATTAAGAAAAAGAAATGTCATGAGCGTACTGAGACAAAAAGGAAAAGAGATGGTGTTGGAGGAAAAACCAGAAAGAATAGAAACAGAAACCGCTGATTGTTAGTTGTCACCTAAAATGTAAATATCCCCAAAAAATGCATTCCGTTTGAGACCCCGATTATGAAAAGTGAATTAATGATCTTGGATAGTGTTTCTGTTTCCCTGTGAGAAACATAAACACGGTGAGGCCACGTTGTGTCTCTGCAGACCGGATGAGCTCAGGTCAAATCATAAATCGTTAAAAAAACAGCCTCATTTTAAAATTCATTCTCAACCTGCATACATTTGACAGCAAGACACTTTCACCCAGGTATGAGCGAGAAAGTGTAGTGGCTCTGTGTGTAAACATGTGTGTGTGTGTGTGTGTTTGTGTGTGTGTTTGTGTATGTGTCCTGTGTGTGCACTGAACGCATAAATCCAGCCACAAAGCTGTTAAGGTGGTAATGCTCTGAAACCCTGGGTCAGGCAATCACAACAGGCAGCGGTGCAATGATGTACAGCACCAAACACACATGCACACATGTGCATACACACGCGCGCACACACACACACACACACACACACACACACACACACGCATAAACACACACACACACACACACACACACGCATAAACCTCTCATTATAAGACTACTGCGCCCCCCCCCCCCCCCACACTGCTTCTCCTCCCATGCGGCTGTTTGTGTTTTTGTTTTGCTCTCACTCTGTCTGCTGCTGCGTCTGTTGTGTGGAAACTGCTGCAAAGCCAAATTAAAAATGAATCATATCCTTTGATAACGCGATTCAGCTGTGGGAATTATTAGGCCAGATCGAGCTTCTTCTTCTTCTTTTTTTTAAAAGTAACGACACATCAGCTCATCATATTATGGACTGTAGCTTCATTGAAGGTGAAGAGGGAATACAGAGGGAGGAAAAAGGACGAGGACGTACACAAGGACCTTTCAAGTAGTAAACAAGTTAATATGACCACAAATGCTTAAAGCTGACACCTCACATCATTGAGGCAAATTGGTAGAAATCAGCTCAGCTAACATGTCGACAAGGTGCCAAAAAGCCCAGGGCAGCAACATCCTGTCGTGAGACCAACATGTAATCTGTAGCTGTAATAATCAATTCCAGTGCAATTAAAATGTTGGCCAATAAATATCTGGCACATACACCTTCATAAAATCTAACTATAAAAAATACCCTTGTACAGCATAACTGAAAACACTGCTTCTGGTGCATTAAGCACTTTAAAGACAATAAAACAACACTTAACCGCCAACTGCATAAATAATCTAAATGCCAGGCAGGAATTAATGCCAGTGTTAGAAGCACCAAATAAGCACAGGCTGTCTGTCAATTAAAAAAATACATACAAGCATCATATATCTGGGCAGTGGTGGAAGAACTCATGTCTTACTCTTAAGTATCAATACCACACTGCTCCACAACAAGAAAAAGTATTACGTAAAATATTATCAACCTAAAAGTAGCGAGTGTGCAGTCAAATATTTTACGATTAATATTTAAGGTTGTGCTGATTTGACTTCCTTTAGTTTGATCTACAGCAATGCATCATATTCTATAAGATCATCGCATGTTTTGTGGTGTCTCTGTCCCGTGAGAACCACGTATCTCTAAAGAAATCAGGAAACCGCTCTGTGTCATCAGGCAGCTTGTCCCAGAGATCAGGACCAGAGTAACTGAAGGCACCGGAATCTAATTCTGGGTTTTAGCTAGAAGACCTCTGCCTGATGACCTGAAAAGGTCTGATCAGGTGTTAATCGGAGAGCAAGTCAGAAATGTGCTGAGGAGCCAAACCATCAAGAGCTTTATAGACTATTAGCAGGATTGTGAAAGTGATTCTGTCTTGTGCCGGAAGCCAGTGAAGTCATTTCAGTATCAGAGTAATATGTTTAAATGTCCATGTTGGTTTTAAGGATTCTGTCTGCGTCATTTTGAATAATGCAAATTGTAATTTGAAAAGTAAAAAGTACAATATTTGCCTCCGAGATATCAGTAGAAGTATAAAGTTGCATGAAATAAAAACACACACACACACTCTAACTCACTTTATTAGCATTGTACCACTTATCCTAAGTTATTCCACTGAAAAGCCATGTGTTCAAGGACACAGGCAATTGAATGACCCACTGGGGATCCAAACAACCATTTCCATCGGCCATTCTATTCCTCTACTGTATTGTGTTTCATCAACAGCGCTTTCTATTTCCTTTATTGTTCAGCCGCAGTGGCGCTTTCCATCATCGGCTTTGACAGGTGTTTAGAGCCAAGAGATAAACGTGTGCACACGGCTCTGCTTTCCTGAAACTGTTACAGCAGTGGACCAGATGAATCGAGCATTTTAAAGTGAGGTGTGCAGTCTGTGCAGTCCAAACTAAGTTTTTCGCGTCAAGGCCTGTGGGGTGGTATAAACTGATGATGTGGGGTTTAGTTGCTTTTTCATTTTAGACCAAAGGTTTTCAGGTACCGCAAGCAAAAAAAGAAATACAAAAATCAATTCAAATATCAAATGTAAAATGACATGAAACAGATCAAACACTTCTTCAAAAATGACTTCACAATGAAACTTGTCGTTGATGTAAAACGGGTCTTCATGCTTCGGTGCTTATGTCCCCTTTATTGTTGGAGCGATTTCTAAACTCACCTTGCATGAAAAAGAGCTTGTGTTTCTTCTTTTTGCTAAAGCAGTGAGGCTTCGTCCTCCTCCTCCTCCTCCATGCTTGATCTGGACCCCAAAAGAACCCTCTTTCAGGCTGCAGCAGTATAAAATATACAAACTTTGACCCGACCAAAGTGCACTCAAATAATCAAGGAATTATTGTTTCTGCATTCTTATGGAAGAATAGTGAATATATAGTCAACCTAAACATTTCATTCACTTTATGCTTCCCTTTGCCAGAACATCTGCTCTTTAAAATGAAGGCCAGAGTGATCTTTGGCAGTTGTACTGTAAAAGTGATTACATTATTTTCAGCACTAAAACACACTCTTAGCTCTTAGCCGACTGCTGGCTTTCACGCACCAGACCTGAAGTTTTCTTTGACGCATTTTACTCGTTGTAACTTCTTCCTCTGAATAAAGGGTTTAACCGGTTAAACCAGTGACGTTGAGGTTAACAGCTCAGAGAAGCAGCGCAGCACTGGGGGATGACAGTTCAGTGTGTTTTATACATCCGACCAAACTAGCCAGTAATAATAATCCAATGATACCTCTGACAGGGTGCTTTAACGTCTGTACTTCTACTTGAGTCAAATTACGAATGCAAGACTTCTACTTCTCAATCTCAATACTTCCTCCACCCCCAGATGTATATGCATACTATGCTGTATTTCTGTGTATATAAACAGCGATGTGTCTCCACATGCATGTCCGATAGATGCTGCTGTGTCAGCTGTGTTACGATTGTAACTCCGCACCACACCTCAGTGCAGCAGAGCCCAGAGAGACAGATTGCTGCAGAGCTCTGAAGTTCCTCAGCTCAACTGTTGCTGCAGTGACTCCACAACACGTTTTCTGTCTCCTGTCCAATTCGTGGGCAAATGGTCCATTTCGTCCTCTTTCTCCCTCCTCCAGTCAACCAAGTTCATTTGTGTAGCACCTTTTTGACAGCAAGGCCATTTAAAGTGCTTTACCTAAGACGTGAAGGCATCGAGAATAGATATAGAAGTCGGACAAATTAAAACAATTCTCATACTATTACAGAATGTGCACTTTATCCTAAGTGTTTTCAACTGCTCCCAGTCGAGCACATTATATTTTAAAATGGAAAGATTCTGCGTTGATACAGCGACAGAACATAATCAGGAGTTTAGTTACTTATATTTTGTAACTCTCCTATGATGTCTGTTTCACTTGGCTGTCCACTAACGTGTTGCTCTTGCTACCAATATTAACTATTGAGCAAATGGCAGGTTTTCCAGATTTAAATATACATGTTTCTATAAAATTCATAGTACAGGTTCCTGTATTTAAAGGCACGTCTTGCATATAGAGGAACTTGTCGTTTTCACTGCTCCGCAGAGTAAAACAATACTTTCCTCTAACAGATTCTTTAGAGGGTAGACTAACGTTAGTATTCTCTACCTGGACCCTATTTTCCCATAGTTTATGTCCAAGTGACTAATGACTACTGGGGATAAAAATGTTTTTGAAATTTGTCCAGTATTGACCGAGAACGTTGCAGACAGCAGTCGCTTAACGGTCTGCATAACAATCGCTTGGGGCGCCTCCTCATCGGTAATGTAGGTCCATTAAATGTGCTCGTTTTAGCCACTGACAGGCTCAGACTGTTATCGTTAGCGTCTCACAGCATTAATGGACCAAACAGAGAAATAAAACGTTTTTCTTACCTTCTGTGGAGAAGTCTCCTTCTGAAATCTCGCTTAACATCCACGTTATGTCGAAATCAGCTTAATATTCAGCAATATTGAAAATCTTCTCGACAACACTAAGCTACGCTTTCCGTACTCCAACAAAACAAACTCTTACAACATCAGCACTCCTTGCTTCAACTCTCATTCAAGTTTTTAGCGTTGTCATCCGGCAACAAGTCACATGACAAAAAAAAAAACGAAGAGAAAGTGAAAAGTAAGAAACATGTTTTATGTCTCCGTGACACTTATAATATTAATTTGAGCCTGTCAGTGGCCCTAAGTGATTACATTGCAGACTGTTTAGCGACTGCTGTCTGCAGCGTTCTCCCTCAATACTGGACCAATATCAAAAATAGACACAGAAACATGGGAAAATAGGGTCCAGCTGGGGGTTAGAGATGAAAAATAGCCTCTTGGCTAACTCTGGTGCATTTATAGCAATGTTGTGTTAATGTGCACTGTCCCGAACCAAATAAACCAATAAATAAATAAAGCTTATAAAATAAATAAATAAACCCCTTAACCTTTCCCACATCTTCCCTTTCTTCCCAGCTACTTACATTACACATCAAAATTGCAAAAGCCCAGTTGCCTCCTCTCGTCTCACCTCCTCTGCTCTCTGTTTTGCCTTTTTAATTCAGTTACTTGCATCCTTCCTACTTCTTCCGTGTGATATTTACATCAGATTTTCTTCAAAGCCAAATCACCCAAATTAGCCCACCAGATATCTACCATAAGTTACGTAGTTCAAACACCACGTGTCACTTTATGTTTGAAAAGATGACACATTACAGATCAATGAAGTGTGAGGTTTATTTTTGATCGGGGCTGTGGGCTGTTAACAAGGATCTGTGTCCTTTTTAACTTTCCAATCTGAAGGCCTTGTAGGAGGTTTGTGGGAGGCTCCATTGTTAAAGTGTGTGAATACATCCCCGTCTACATTCAGTCTAACAATGTTTTGCGAACTCCTCATAACTGGAGACTGTGTGTGTGTGTGTGTGTGTGTGTGTGTGTGTGTGTGTGTGAGCCTCTCTGTGACTGTGTACGTTTGTGTGTATAGTCTACATAGAGTTTGGGAACAGGCCGTCCAACAACGGGCTCCATTTTCACTCCAGTGATCCTGGTAATGGTCTTGTCCCAGCGTGGATTGACGCTGGCTCCGAGTCGCCTTGACAGAAAATCAAGTGCTTACGTGTAGCTGTTTGCTGAAGCGCGCACTGTAGCAGGCATTATCGCTCCCTGTGTACTGTAGCTGGTCATCTCTCTTTCTCTTGCTCCTCTGCCTCACCACTGACTCAACATTTTAAAATCTATCTGTATATCTATTTGTCTGTCCGTCCGTCTCATTGTTATTCATCGCCATCTCACCGTTCTCGGCTATTATGCATTATCTTCATTTCTCTGCAAACTGCCCTTCAACCTTCTATTTCTTTCTCCATCTTTTAATATCTTTCAGTCAGAGGAGAGAAGAATACTGAACCATCTACCATCAGGTAGAAATACTGTTACCTGAACCACGTATACAAGTATAAAGTAAAGTAGCCTGCTGATCAAGTAATTAGTGTTCGTAAATAAATAGTCATAAGCTAATTAAAACACAAAACATTCATATTTATTTACAATGTGATTTGTAAATACATACATACATCCCCAGGCCAAAGAACTTGCCAACTGACAGCATATGTTAGCTCGGTCGCTAGCCAGTCAATACGTTTGCAGTTTATTCAAAAGAAGCATTTGTACCATTGATTTATAACTGTCTTTTTGGAGCGGTTTATTACACTATGAGACTGCATAACAACGGATGGTGTAACACTCCTAGAAAGCTCATTAGCGTTCTTAATTGTGGGCTCACTGATTATTGTCCATTCTTTTAAAGGGCAGCACTGTAACAATGGTCAATGACGCAGGTCCGCGTTGAACCTGGCGTGAAAATGTTGCACCGATCCATTGAAATAAACAGATTTTGATGCAAAATTCCACCACTTAAAACCCGTCATAACTGATCACTATTATAAATCCTGTGTACAATCATCTCACACTTTCTTCATCATCATGTATCTGCAGATCATGACAGCACTTTTGCTAATGAGACGATACAGCTCTTATTCATTACAGTGTACGCAATCATTTCATACAGGTTGTTATTAGTGATGGACCTCAACCGATTTGCTTTGCTGCATGTAGCTGTAAGTCTGCGTTGTTGTTGTTCTCCCTCTCTTGCTTTCTCTCCCATCCTTCCCCTCTCATCCTCTACCCATCGTGGCTCTTTGCTTTAGTAATCACATCTCAGCTCTAATCTCTAAACACCATCGCACCCACAGGAAAGCTTAAACTTAAACACAGAGATTAAACAAGAGAAAGAGATCCATCCCCTTTGACATTCATCTTCCCCCCCTCCCCCTCCTTCTCTTCCTTCAGCCTTCACCATCCATCCCTATCCTCCCATCTC
Organism: Leptoclinus maculatus; assembly: GCA_032191485.1. NCBI lineage: Eukaryota > Metazoa > Chordata > Actinopteri > Perciformes > Stichaeidae > Leptoclinus > Leptoclinus maculatus. The sequence continues at coordinate 6,819,943 of JAVDOI010000002.1, forward strand.
CAGCCATTTCTTTTCTTTGTAGTCCAAAAAAATAATTACCTGCTAGCTAGTATCGCCCAAAACCGCCGTGCATCTTCATTCAGCATTGTGCAGGGACGGGGATGAAACAAGAGTGTGGATGAGGGGGGAAACTCAGAAGGGGGAACAGGATGGCGCAGCGAGGAGGATTTCACTTCTTTACTTTGCTCTTTACTTTCATCTCTTACCATCGTCCTCGTTCATGTTCTGTTTGCTTTTCATATTCGTGTGCTTGTCTCTCGTTCCACGTTGGTCTCTCTTTGTCGCTAACATGCTCTGTTTCTCTCTTCTCTCTCTCTCTCTCTCTCTCTCTATTCTTTCTCTTGTCCTCTCCGCCCCATTTATTTTCCAATGTTTTTTTGGTGCTATGATAGGAGAACATACACGGTACAGTGTGTAAGCAAGTAAGATGCATAGAGACATTATTGCAGCCATTGTCAAATAATCAAATAAATTAGTGTTTTTTTCAGCACGTATCATTCATAATGGTCACACTTTTTTAAGTATAGATATTTCCCTGCATGGGCTGGTCCTCAAAACTACTCACCCTCTTTTTTTTCTAAACTAGCACCAGCAAGCACTCACACACACACACACACACACACACACACACACACACACACACACACACACACACACACACACACACACACACACACACACACACACACACGCACACACGCACTCACTCACACACGCACGCACACACGCACACGCACACACACACACTTACACACACACATTTTTCATCTATACGCACAATAACATACAGAAACTTGTAGCGACAGGCTGCAGAGTGCAGTGCCTATATGTGTTGAGACCAATCTCAGCAGTCGTTTCTCACCTTTCGGCCAAAAAGCCGGGTTATTCATCTTCTCATACCAGCCGACAGACAGAGAGAGAAGGAGACAGAGAGGGAAAGTAAAAGTTGAAGTTGAAACAAGAAAGTTTCCAGCGGGTTAAAGTAGGAAATTGACAAGCTACCCAGCAGTACACATACAATAAAATGATCGCAACATTTACCAGCTGCAACGTTAAGGTGACATACACATCAATAATCATAATTGTGATGCTATTACATTCATGCACTGTTACTTGAATACAATTTTATATGCATGGTTTTTTACGTGTAAAAGAGTGTCCCTAAACTGTGGGACTGCTACTTTTACTTAAATAAAAGATTTGAGTACTTCTTCCACTGCTGTTCCTTATATATTCGTTGTTTGTTGCAAAAGGGTCTAAATCAGTACCCATGACACGGAGAATAATACATCAGTGTAATACAAAATTCCAATTGCTTTGTTGTTGCAGTCGGAAACAAAACACCACACTATAGTTGCTGTACTCATACAAAATTGACCCAGAATGCAAAACTGAATTAAACGGCTGAATGTATTACAGTGCGAGTATCCCACAAATGTGAGTCTTGTTTCCCATTTCCAGTAAAAAAAATAGCTCATTTACAGTAATCGTTTTTAAATGTGGATTATTACCATGTGTGTGTGTGGTTTAGGTAGGATTTGCCTCATACAATATGTTACTCGCATTCCACGGCAGCTAATTGGGGTTTTACTCTGTATGTTGTTGTGTGTAACATGTCACATGATTGATGAGACCGTGATGGGTTCAGGGTCTACCGTCGATACCACCACTTTATCATTTTGTCGTCTGCTCGCCTCCCTTGAATCCCCCACCTCCGACCCACACACATGCTCATTCTCATACTAACACACACAGTAACATCCACAATAACTGCAACAACAACGACGACAACAACACAGAGCCGTGCTTAACATTTGCCATCTCGAAATAGAGGTTTTCTGTTACACTCAAGGCAGCAGTTAGTTCAAATCAGACCTGAAGAGTACAACATAATAAATAATGTATCTGACACTTACTCGCCCTCACTTCCAGTATTATATTATATTAAAACATGCCACAAAAGCCTGCGTGCATTACAAAAAAAAAGCCGCAGAGTGTATCTCTGCTATCTTTATACTGAACAGGATTGTGTTTGCTCTTTGCACTCGGGATTAATAACACAGTGCCTGAGCTATAATGAAAATCAATCATGATTCAGGCCTGCAGTTACAACGTGTGATGACACTGTCATCATAGTACACAAGAGCCACTGTGCTGTCTGCAGAGTCAACAGCAAATATTGAATTCAATATTTTACCTGCGTCTTTCTAAGTACTTTGGAAGCATCCCATCGTCACTGGAGGTATGCCCGGTTTTCTAATACTCTGACTGTCAACTCTTTCCAATTTGAATATTTTTTTCAGCTGGTCACAATGATGCCAGTGTTGTGCCAAGTACTGTCTTCATTTATATGTTTTGTTTTGTAAACCAGTGAATCATGCACTTTTGTAGTGTAATAATTGCACCGAATACTAATAACACCAGATTTTAGTGTGACAAAATATTGTTGAGACGCCCATGTCCAGATTCAAGATTGCAACAAAACAAAATGTTTAACTTGGGGGACTATAATGCAATTGTAAAAAGTCAGAGTTCCTCAAAAACCTTTGCATCATGATTGCTCTCAGGGTCATTAGTCTGAATTTGAGTCGTACTGCACACATGCCCAAACACACACACACACACACGCACACACTCACATTTGGCAGCAGTGACACAGTCAATATGTGTTCTAATTATACCGATGCTCTATCAACGTTTTAAATGTCTTCATGATGCAACACTGACGCTACATGAGGGACAGAAAGAGAGAATAATAGCCGAATGGACAGGGCAGCGAGAGAGGAAAATAGAGTTTGAATTCCTGTCCTTGAGCTGCAGTGAAAACAATATAGCATCCCCAATGGGCCACTGTGAAATAACAGAGTCGACAGAAAATGACTGGGGAAGTGAGATTCCTCATCTCTACATGACAGCAATGATGGTCAGAATGCAACTCGTCTTATCCGTCCGCTCCTCCCTCTCACCAGTCATCTCTCTTTCAATCCATCATCTTCATCCCCATTTTACGCTTCTTCCCCTGCTCTCCTTTCCCTCCTTTCCCCTCCTCTTGCTATCTTCCTCGTAAACTCCCCAGCCTGCCTAACCCCTCTGGTTTCTAACCCCACATTACTTGCTAATATAACACTGAAGAGCTGCGATTCTGTTCAGTAATATTGATATCCAGCTGCAGCTGTAGAAACACCTGGTGTGTTTACGTCAATGACCATATTGTGTCCTTGTCTTTCAAAGAATATACAGTCTGTGGTTGTCTAGATGCTAAATGAAATAGTCTAGTCCGCTGTATACAGCTAGTTTAACTGATGACCCTGGTTATTAGAGAGACCACCCTTCAACAGTCAGGCTCTGTTGCCCTCAGGCTCTCTGGCAGGTTGCTCTGAGGGGTGCAAACAGAGATATGAAATGCTCTTTCTACTGCAGATGCTGGCCTTCTAACATCCAAAAGGCCAACACCAGAGGACAGAATGGGTGCACCAGGAGCGTAATCTTGAAAAGAAAACAGCATGTCTGGGTCATAAACTCAGGCTGCAGTGTGTTAAGCCATTTGAAAATAATTGGCAAAGTAGAAAGGGAAAGTTTTTTTCTGACATTTGCATGTGTGGGAACACCCTAAATACTCTCCTGTAGATACATGTTGATTTGGTTATCACCTTACACTAGTCCTGGTTTTCAAAGAGCCTTATAAATATTTATATTCCTACACGCCAGCGACAGCGACGAAGCATTTTGTTTCCGTCCGTCTATTCTTGTGAATGCGATATCTCAGAAACACCTGGAGGGATTTTCTTCAAATTTGGCACGAGCGTCCACTTGGACTCAATGATGAATTAATTAGATCACCGTCTCAGGAACAGTGCTTACAAGTTTTGTTCAGCGAGATAATCTTCACAAATGAACACCGCTTTTAGATTGTTGAAGTGTAAATACAACCTAATAACAAACTACCCCACCGTCGCATGAGGTCACCACCAGTAAGCTTAAGGTCGGGTCGCGTTCGGCGTGATGACGTTTAGTGGAACCACATGTTCAATTTATGTTAACCCCAGACCTTATATCAGGCATCTAACCAAAAATACAATCACAAAACCCCATCGACTATTAGACAAAGGAACCAGAAGTGCAAACACGTCAACTCATTTCCGGGCTTTAGGACTCATTCCTGCAGGACTCTACTCTGGTGTTTTTTTACGCAACTTAACCGCACTTTCCTGTGCCGTTGTAAGTCACAGCATGCAGATGTTGAGTGAAAAGCTCTGATAAATCCATTGACACAGTTAGCACAACATTTCAAACAAACAGTAACCAAAGTGAGCAACTTTTTGAGGTGATGATATGTCAATGCTGTGTTTACAGTTTGTTGTTCTGCCCCTAAGTGGCCCCAAAAAAACCTTTTGATATTAAAGCAGGTTGTTTAAGTTATATGACAAGTATAACCTCTATTACTTTCCACAGCGCCAACTGTTATCATAACCAATGTGTTATTAGCAATTTTCTTTTCTTTTTTCCATTTCCATTTACTGCCAGTAAAACAGAAAGCACCAGTGCATTAGCAGGGACTAAACCCTTTAGGACATGCTCTACTGTGATTATGGGAGAGTTGGCAGTGGTAACCACACTAAAAAATGTCCACTCAGGTATAATGGCAACAAAAGAGCCATTAATGTTAAGACTCTTCAGTCAAGTTACACAGCGGCTGATGTGAAACAAGCACGCTAGAGTTCATCTATTGCTCCAGGAAACAAAGTCACTTCATGTACGCTGTTCATTCCTTATCTGTCCTCAGTTGAAGGAATAAAAACACGGGTTACTGTTGGTCCCCATAACCAACAAACCCAGCACTCTATCCCAGTGCTCAGCTGCACTGTTTAACCACACAGGGTCCTTTAATCTGTTTACCAAAGTGGAGCACTGAGGCACAGAAACATGGTTACATAACACAAGCCAACAGGTGAGAGATTTTGGGGAAAACACAGGCCGAAAGCTTCAGAAGCAAATAGAGAACACAAAGATAAAATAATGAGGTAGATGGGAAGAGAATGTGAGAAGAAGAAGGGGGTAGGCTTGTAAAATATAGAAGGAAAGTGGAAAAGGGGCATACAATGGCTTTCTTTTTGTGTTGATTCATTTCTACAATCCTGAATGGATATAAATTTTCTCAAATTTGAATGGAGCCTCTGTCTTGAATCTACATTAAGGCAGAGCCAGCACTGACAACCAGACGGTGACAACGCTTTGTCACCAGGATCCCGAGACAAAAGAAAAACTAGCCTGCCTTAATTATTGTTTTTTCTAGTAAATGAGACAGGTTGTGAATTGACAGAATGATTAATTCAGTAGAAGCGTGAGAACGCAAACTAATGCGAGGATGCACATTTGATGACATTAGCCAAGAAGTCCTGTGCTCTAAATGAACAAAAAGGGTAATTTGTCATCCAGGAGAACAATCCACACCATTTTGACTCAATATTGTTGTTGACGCCACATGATTCTGCCTATATTTGAAATCATTTTCCTCATGCATTTACCTGAAATATCCTCTATGTATCTCCAAATGTTTTAAGGAAGCATCCCTTAGATGTATACAGTAAATTCTAGCTACTTACTTCAGAGTACTCCTGAGTCCTTTCCCATCTATTTCTAATGTGTTTTTCCTCCATTGTCAGGCTGTATGGGCCCTTTTATACTTGAGAGTCAATTTACAGGTCAAATCAACCCTTAATTACAGATGTGTGCCCTACGAGATGCAATGGAAATGATCAAACAATGCGTATATTGTTTGTTTTGCAGCCAGCTGGATCTCTGGGGAATCTTCCTATTATTTTCTTCCTGTGCAGATGTACATTTGTGAAAGACGCAACCCACTTATGCCAGGATTTTTTTAATTTCACAAACACAAAGCCATAATTAAACAATATGTATTCTTGACAGACTTTAACTCCCAGCAGCTGCAGCTGCTTACACATTTCAGCCATTGGGAACACTGAGGACGACTGAGGGCTGAAACATGTGTATGAAATCCTTTTTTTTCCATATGCATTAGGAGTAGAATATAAAAGACAGACACAGGGGACGTTGTGGGACCTCCTCCTCTTGTTCTCTCATGTTTTCTGATGAGCAGGCAGCCCTCATGTGTCCTTCGCTTCTTGCTTTCAGTGCGACTCCCTTCCAGCCACGCTAGCTGTGTGAATCTCTTTGTTCTTTCCTCTCATTTCCTCTTTTATTACCGTCTTTCCACTCATTCATCATCCTCTCCTTCTCTCCTCCATTCGGTGTGTTTAGCGTTATGAACCACTGTGAAGTGAAATGTAAAGGGACATTTACATTCCAGCCACATGCTTCCTCTCCTCCTGGCTTTTTGTTCAAATGATGTGATAAATCTTAAGGGAGGGGAGGATCGCCATATATGCTGCATACATATTGTGGCAGAAAGGAAGTAGACGGCAAACCAGATGTTGATAGAAAACAATAGTAAACACTGCCAGCTGAGATTTTAAGGCAAGAGTTTAATATTCTGTCATGCCATAATAAAAAGTGAAAGAGGACGTTTGGAAATCTATTGGACAGCTGACTGTTAGAAGTGACAGAAACATTTGAGCGATAGAAGCAAATTACATGCTACAAGGCTTCAAAGTCATTTGTCCGAGTGTAGCAAAAGGGATTTATGTTACCAAACAAATCATTTTGGGGTTTATTCAACAAAAAATTCAAACAAAAAGTGCTTTAGCCGCTCATAATGCATTTTGTTTAAGGAACACAACTGCCTTGTTCCCTCCATGTAAAAAACAGAGCTAATATGCAATGAATTGATGAGAAGCATCGGGGGAAATATCAGAAATGACCAGTGAAGTAGATTAATCAGGAGAGAGCAAGAAGTGTGACTAAAAACGATGTATTGCAATTGTATTATTTAGCTCATAGTTATGTTTATTTATTCAGTCAGAGGGGAAATCAATAGACATCCTGAAATGATAAATAGAAACAAAGAAGGCTGTTTATTAAGCAAGCCTTTATATTGTGTCAGCATGTAATAAATGGTCAGTGTTTTGTTGAACATTATCACCGTGACAAAGTGGAGACAATTTGTCATTGCAGAGCCCTGACATCCCACAATACAAACTGACGTGGCTTTTCAGGCTACAATTGTCACCCCCTCCCCGTCTTTTGCTTGCTGACTTGTCTTTTTACATTCCCTCGTCTTTCTTCCATCTCCAGCAGTGGAGGACACTCAAAGAAAAGTTTCAAAAGCACTTCTGCCCTGTTGATAGCCCTCCGAAACGGAGCAAATAAAGTCTGCATCACACTCAAAACACTACAGATCGTCAGCAGGAAAAACCTGTTTTGTAGTTTTCCGTCACACTTTACTGAGCCCTAACATTGTGCTTGTGCTTCTGAATGTAGTAAACCACAACAGTAACCCAATATAATCTCTCATCGCTCTCAACACGCGTGTGGCTGTGTGTGTGTGTGTGTGTGTGTGTGTGTGTGTGTTCCAAAACTCCGTCGGGACTCAATGTGTCATGTACACGGTGCACGATAACATATCACAGGTATGTAAACACACATACACCCACAGTCCTGCTGTTGGTTTCACGCTATTCCACTGATTGACAGTTGCCGGTGGTAACGTGCCAAGTAACGTAACAATGTGCCATCGAAAGGCAGTGAAGAAGAAACGCGGATGTAAACAACATTGTTTACAAATTTTTCCAAAAATCTGTTTTATGAGGAAGGATTTTTATTTTTCCAGCCTCAAGGATGCACACAATGTGTTTTGCTGAGGTAAACGTTTGTTTGTTTCGAAAAAAACTCCACAGGGTGCCTTTTATTCGGGACCACGTGCATGTTTGTATTCATAAGCACGCTTGTTCCTTTGTTGATGACCCATTTAGTCGTTTTTCGTGGAAATCGTAGGTATTCGTTCACACGTTGTACTGTATCATCAAAGATATGGATGAAAGGTTATTTTGTATGTTTCTCAACTTATCATAATTGTAAATAATGTGCTTTTTTTACCTTAATGTTTTCGCTGTTGTGTACAACAGAACCTGAAAAAATTACACACATATTTAGTTATAATTAAAGTTATTGTTTAGGAATAGTCCATGTATTAGATAAAGAGAATATCTTGCTGCCAATACATCTGACAGTCCAGCCTCTGCGTGTCTGTATGCAGAGACCTCTTTCTGTGTGTGTGTGTGTGTGTGTGTGTTCACCTTCATCAATATGTTTACAGGCCTTCATTGCATGCACATAAGCACTCAACATATAATAAACCACTTTCCTCTGTTCTCATCCCCTCGTCGTCTGTCTGTGTCCCTCCCTCCCTCCATCTCTACCTTCCTCTTTCCTCTAAGTGATGACTACCCCACCAGCTTAGCTCATGCTAATATCTCCAGCCATTAAGTAGATTTATGGCCCTGCCTTTCTGTGAGAGCTATAGGACCCTTTGTAAGACTCCCAATCAATGCTCTTTCTCCCAGCATGTCTCCCTGTTTTCATGTTTTGTTTGTGCCAGCAACATGTCACACGTACATAGTCTAGATTCTTATCCAGATTGAAGATATTCAGAGCATTATTATAGAGGCAAAACAAATTAATCTTTTATATGAAGATATATTGGAGTATTGTTTACCTGAGCAGAGAATGAAGTCACTCTGTGTGTGTGTGTGTGTGTGTGTGTGTGTGTGTGTGTGTGTGTGTGTGTGTGTGTGTGTGTGTGTGCTGTTGTCCTAAGCTTCTCTGTGCTTTGTTGACATAGTTGGACCGGCCTTGTGTGCCTTTTAATGCATATTAGTGCATGTGAGCGTGTCCCACTAGCTATCTGACTGACACTGCTCTGCGCTGCGCTTACACGGCAGTTACAACAAAGCTCCGGTTCCCCCTCATGTCAATACTGTTAGCTCCGTCAGCGCTGTTGCTGTTGTTTCCACTGTTGACACCGTTAACTGCAAGCTGCCGCATGGAGGCAATAGTTGTTGCTCTGAATTTTTTATTTATTACCTTTTATAAGCCACCTGCGTGATGGTGTGTTAGACTGTAAAACCCACAAAGCAGCTCCAAAACAGAGTTTTGTACACTGGAAACAAACACGTTTGTATTTTTTATGTTACTTGTGTCTCTATCGTCGCAAATCAAGCAGAAGCCTATGCTGCATTTGGGGCATTTTAATTGTTTTGTCGTGGATGGATAAATAGCAGCTTCCACACAATAATAAGTACACACTCTTTCAGCTTTAAAACGTGACGTATGGTCTGTTGTTTGTAGTTAATTCAAAAGACAAATATATTAACAAAACTGCTTATGCAGTACATGGACATTTTTCACTTCAAATATCAGCCCATAGCAGAGAATGACCTCTGTGCCTCTGAGGCCTTAGGACACCATGCATGTGTTATTTACATAAAAACGTGGTGATTATGGTGTGTGTGTGTGTGTGTGTGTGTGTGTGTGTGTGTGTGTTATTGACTTAAAAAACAACTGCTCAGTATGTAAACAGTTTTAGTTTTTGGACAATTTCTGGTTTGCCACCATACTCATTCAGTGTGCTCATGACTTAAAGGGGTAGGCTACCCACGAGACCTAGTGTTGCCCTTCCATTAGGTTACAGTCACTTGCAAAGTTGCGAGAGACAAACTCAAAGCAGCAGCCGCTGAGATATCCTGACTTCTATTTCCTAGTACTGTATGTGTCAACCTCCAAAAAACACTGGATACATTTCCCATGATGCATGGTCAGCATCTTTCATTAGACATCCTGCCAGTTAAATTCACAGATAGAAAGATAAGTACTTTATTCTTTTGCTACAGCACCATTCATGGTACAGGGAAAGCAATAAAAATAACAGAGTAAAAATATCAAATATAAAAATGCACAATATATACAATAAAATAGAAATAGAATGTGCCCAAAATGTTTGTATCATAACATAACTTTTAATAATAATTTGCCACATATCTGAGATAATACACTCACTGTTACCACAAGCTACATTTGTTGCTGTTTCTAGTTGAACATTGAGTGCACACGATCCAGGAACACATTTTGGTGTCTGTTTTCACACCTAGATAAATTGACCAATAGGTCAATTGGAAAACCCCCAAAACACAGTATATCCCTTTAAATTGTTTGTACGAAGACAGGCCTCTGTGTAACTGCAAGCTAAAGCCATGCCTGTGCATCAACTCAAAGCAATAAGCCAGTGAAAGACACAGAGATAAGGAAAAGGAGGGGGCTGGGGGGATTTTTCTGAGAAGACGCTACAAGTGTGTGCGCTCGTATATGTGTGAGTCTGTGTGTGTGTGTGTGTGTGTGTGTAAGTGAATCAGAGGGCAGTTTGTCATGTTGCTGCTCCTCAGCCCTGATCCAAGCTGACAGGTGAAGCTAAGCGCAGCTAAACAGCACACGTAACAGAGAGGACGAGAGAGAGAGAGAGAGAGAGAGAGAGAGAGAGAGAGAGAGAGAGAGAGAGAGAGAGAGAGAGAGAGAGAGAGAGAGAGAGAGAGAGAGGAGAGAGAGAGAAGAGAGAGGAGAGAGAGAGAGAGAGAGAGAGAGAGAGAAGAAGAGAGAGAGAGAGAGAGAGAGAGAGAGAGAGAGAGAGAGAGAGAGAGAGAGAGAGAGAGAGAGAGAGAGAGAGAAGAGAGAGAGAGAGAGAGAGAGAGAGAGAGAGAGAGGAGAGAGAGAGAGAGAGAGAGAGAGAGAGAGAGAGAGAGAGAGAGAGAGAGAGAGAGAGAGAGAGAGAGAGAGAGAGAGTCAGGAGGCACTGGAGATAAGGAGAAACAAAAAAAAAATAGAGAGAGTGGAAGGTGAGGAAAGAGCGATGGACGTAAAATAAATGTAGAGGGATGGGAGATAGTCGTCAGAGTTAGAGAGCCATTAAAAAGAGAAACAAGCAGACGACAGAAGAAAACAGGGGCAGAGAGAGAGAGAGAGAGAGAATTTGAGCAAAATAGAAAGCTTGGGAAAAGAGATTGAGATTAACCAGTGAAATAGATTGGTTAATTGGCATTTTATCAAAGGAGTGGACTGAGCTAATTTTTTTATACCATTGCTCCATTAATCTATTCTTCCCTCGTCTCTTCTCTCCACTTCCCCTGAAATGGCTGTTTGTCAGTATGGGACATCGAGGACATGGGAATAAAAATAAAAAAAGAGAAACATAATGTAAGTACAGTAAAATCAATGGGAATCAAGGTTATTGTCTGCTGACGGAATATATGCAGCGATTGTGGAGAAAGACAGGAAAAGCAGGGAGTGGTAAAGATAGAGGAGGACAAGTCTTGGAAATGATCAACACCATCTAATGGAGGTTGCAAAATGTTCAGCAAACACCTATTGGAGATGCATCATTGTTTCCTTTGTGCCCTTTGGAATAACATTTTTGAAAGCATTTTAAAACGAAGGACAAGCGAGGTTAAGTGATCTCATGAAAGCGAAGGGAAGGGAAAACAAAACTCTCTCCTGGAAAGTTTGCTAAATGGCTGAAAATGATATCTAAACTTTCATAGGCGGTGGGGGAAAAAAAGACAGAGAGAGTCTGCCAAGTATAAAGAGAGAAATAATAGTTTGCTGGCTGAAAGAGTTCAAAAGTGAAAGTGGCACAAGTGAAATGGACCACTTCAACACGTGATGTCTCAAAGATGATGCGGAAGAAGACAGAGATAAGAGAGAGAGAGAGGTTGTATAGAGACAGATAAATAAAGAGAGAGAGAAAGATGTGTGTGTGGTAGGAATTAGAAGCAGTCAAGTCGGACAGATTGATAGATTACAGTCATTGATATGACCCACCCCGTAGGTACGCACTCACTCAAGGCAAGGGAAAAGCCAAGACCAAACTTACTGTACATGTGTGAGTGTTTGATTTTAATGAAAAAATGAGGATCAAGAATTGGCTGTGTGACTTGCTTATCCATTAGTGTATTAAACCGCATTGTCAGTGTCCTTGCACTCTCTGTAAGTGTTTGTGTGTTTGTGTGTGTGTGTGTGTGTGTGTGTGTGTGTGTGTGACAAACTACATATTGCGCATATAGCTTTGATGTCAAGGCTGAACTTTGAGCTGAATGCAGTGTGAAGGGAATATCCGTGCTTGAGCGAATATGTGTTATGAGCTAAACACAGGTTGACTCCTGGCTCCCACTTCTGTTGCGCTGCATTGCAAAGCTTTTTATCGTGTTGCTTTCTGTTACATTACATCGCATTGCATCAATTTTATTGTACTGCGTCAAACAGATTAGCACTGAGTTGTTTTGTTTTAGCTGTGTGAACAAAACAGCTGCAGCGATCAGACAAAGTTGGGTTCGTCTTTGGAGATTAAGGGCAACAACAAAGAAAAGACAACACAGGGTTATAACCACAGACTGTATAAATATGGACGACAGGACAGCTCCCCCAAAAGTGAAGCCAAAACATCTCGATCAACCTCTGGTGGCTGGCTGCAGTATGAGACTGCTGTTAAACTGCTGATGTTAAGTGCATGTTTTCTGGGGTAAAGTATCCAAAACCTTTTAAGTAATAATATTAGAAACAATCTTTACTTATGTGGCTGGAATTCTACTCTGTCAGCTAGTTCTTACCAGGATGTAAAAAGATTGTTGAAAAATATACAAGTTTCGAAGATTCTTTTTGGGTATCAGCTGATTCACTTTCTTGCTGAAAGTTAGATGAGAAGAACAATATCACTCTAATAACCGTCCGCCAAATGTGAAGCTATACAGCCAGCAGCAGGTGAGATTAGCTTAGCATAAAGCCTGGAAACAGCTAGCCTGGCTCCGTCGGAAAAAAACAAGATTCACCTAGCAGCTCCGCTTAAGCTTACTTACTGATTAACCTTTCTGATTAAAGTAACTTCCTGAAGCTAACCAGCTGCTGCCTGTAGCTTCCTATTTAGCACACCGACATGAGAGTGGTATTGATAGAGTTTGAGAGTGTTCTATGTTCACATATTGATTTTAAAGTTATTGAATCATGAATCTGACATGATGTGAAACTAACATGAACCTGATATAGGATCTGTAGATGTGTACTCACGCATCACAGTATCTACTCAAACTGTTTGCATGTCCATTGATGGTTCACATTGACGGCTGACCAGCTGCATCCCCTCATCCACTAATAGCACCCATCAGGGAGACGCAGGGCTGCCAATTGCTCATGTAAACTGCATCCAAATTGAGCACAGTTAAGATCTTCCATTCATCCATCCATCCTGTAGTTTATTTTGAATTGTGCGAGTCTGTGTGTGTGTGTGTGTGTGTGTGTGTGTGTGTCCCACCTTCCAGAATCGAGCAAACGGCTCCCTGAGCGAATGAACTCCGCACTGGCCATAGGCAGCGCCATGTGTCCGCGCTTGCGGTCGTAATCCAAGGTCACTTAACTCCGCCGTTCACACACCGCTAACGCCATTTACCAGAGCGTGTCCCAGTGCACTGATGACAGAGTGCTGTGGTATTGCTAATTCATCAACGCTGCCCCGACCATAACATGATATACAGTACATGGCATGTACAGGTTGTGTGTTCGGCCCACATGGGTGCAACCATAGCACGCGTAAAAGGGTGAATTGATCCCATTGTCCGTGTCAAAAGGATGGATGGTTGCATCAAATGTTAGGATGAAGGAACTGTTGTATTTAGCCCCATAATACATTTAATTCAAGATGCAGAGTCTACCACCATAAATTATGGAAAACTCTTTTAATAATGTCCGCTTTAGCACATTTATGCCTAAATAGTCTAAATTTGAATTATGAAAAAAGGTCAAGACAGCCACATGCTGGTTGAAATAATGGTAGATTCGTTAAAAATTGCATGACTCTACTGTATCTATTCTATTTGATGGACCCCTCTATGGGCTTTCCGAAAAGAGGGGTCTATCAGACATTGATAGATATCTGATAAAACAGATCAATACCATTCTGTCTATCTCAGTGTAGTGATGGACGAGGGTGGGATCGTAGCGAGTAGCTGTGCATCACCAATACTGTCAAAGGCTGCGCAGGATGATAAATATTCTGCTGACAAATGTGTGTCTGAGTGTAGGTGTATTCATGCGTGGGTTATGTGTGCGTCACACTGATGAATGCTTGAGAACAAATCCCTCGAGGAGAGCGAATCTTTGTGTGTGTGTGTGTTTTGTTGTTTCTAAAATAAAGACGGCCCAAAAATAATGAGTGCAGGCAGTGACTCAGAGGTTGACATATGGTATTTTCTGTGACATCATCTTTAGCAACACTACAGCCTCAGCGCTGAGATCCTGCCAGCAACTGGTTCATGCCGCTTCCAGCAAGCTGGCTTTGAATTTGTTCATTTCATTATTATTTTACTGCTAAATCCAGGAACCGTGGTCTATAAATCTATGTAGCAAAATTATTGTGAATCAAACTCGGTCAGGATCTTTGTCATTCCTGTAACATTTTCGGAGATTTATGAAATGGAGATGAGAGGAGCACTAATGACGGACAACACACGGTGACCTTAATTCAGGCTTCTCCTTATCAGACACGATAAACACAGTAAAAACTGCTTTTGTATAGAAAGTTTCAAGTCCTTGAGGGCATAATATTGATACTTCTCATTTTTAAAAGCTACTGCTTTCATCTCGGTTTTGATTGACTGGTCCACTGGGATTGTTTTCTGTTGACCCAGCATGTGCCAAGCTGATCTGTTTCTGCCTCTGAACTGGGGCTGAAATCAACACTTTGCCGTAACACATATTTTAGGTAGTATATCTCTATATGTGAATATTAAGGCACCACTTTTGGTTCAAAATGCTCTTCCGACGTGAGGTTATACACACGTAAACACACTCATGAAAGTGGATGAGAGGCTAGTATGCATGAACACAAACCGGCCCTGGCATGGCAGGCGCTCAACCATGCCAAGGGACATTATTTGGCAGCTGTCAGCTCTAATAGGGGTATAGCAGGGTGGGAGACAGATCCAGGCTCTGTACCAAGCCTACAAGGGTGCACTATCTGGCAGCCACAGCATATCTGTGTGTGCGTGTGTGTGTGTGTGTGTGTGTGTGCGTGTGTGTGTGTGTGTGTGTGTGTGTGCGCGCACACACACACAAACGTACATGTACGTACGAGAATGCAAATGTTTGTGTGTCAGAGGGACTGGTGTAACAGACCCCTTTGAGTAAATACATGCTTCCACTTGTGCCGCTACAGTGTCCATTTAGCCTACTATCTGTGTGTGGGAATCTGGCTGTGTGTGTGTGTGTGTGTGTGTGTGTATTGCCTCCCTCTGATAGCAGTGGTGGGATATAGTGCAGTGAATTACTGATGAAGAGTGTTTGCTCCATCACTTCATGACACCATAAGACAAAAAGAAGGAGGGAGAGATGAAGAGACAGATACAACTACAGCTAACCCACACACACACACACACACACACACACACACACACACACACACACACACACACACACACTCTGTGCTACATGTGAATATATCTTACTGCCTCTCCTCTTACTTACAAAAGGCATTTGCCATTCTAATTCAAACCGCCCATTCAGAGGCAACAGTTTTGGAACAATGACTATGAACTTAATTTACGTAACAATCACACTCTTCAAAAAAGCTGCTCATTGCAATTAACATGAAGGAGAATGGATACCAGCTTAATTGTATCATTGTTGAAGTAGAAAAACAAAACACTCAATGTAATATTACAACAAGTAGGTGGAAAATCAGATCATTTGGTCATAATGAAAAAGGCCTTTTTTTTGTTTATTTGTTTAGTGTTATGGGGTCTCACATATCTAATTAATAGTGAAATACGAGAGACAGGACAGAGAAAATACAGCCCCCACATGGTCATAAACTCTTATTCATCCTCCGCTTGCTCATTCGCTAATTTTATAATTCCCTTGCCCTGCCTCAGAGGATTCAACATGAAATCATTGTTAACCACTACAAACACACACACACACACACACACACACACACACACACACACACACACACACACACACACACACACACACACAACAAACAATTCCCTCCCACTGTAACCCCTCTAGTTTACCACCAATGAGAATGAAAGGTGAGTCACTTAACTCCCTCTACGCACAACTGTAGGTAGGACGCCCGCAGCTGTGTGTGTGTGTGTGTGTGTGTACGTGTGTGTGTCTGAAGCTTCTGTTCAGCGTGCATGTGCACGTGTGTGTGTGAGCACGATCTGTGTCTTTGTGTTTGTGTGTTGGTTGGTCGGGTGGGGAGCCGCGTCACAAACAATTATACACCGCCCCTGTTTGAGAACAGCAGGGTTGTATCTCCATGCTCGGCCCCATGCTAGGTTACAGGGCCCTGGAATCATCTGTGGGGGGCCTTGTAATATAAACTAACCTGCTGTGACAGTGAAAAGTGATTCAGCTACGAAATGCTGTGCTACAGACCCAGGGGAGTAAATGTGTTTGTGTGCAGAACAATACTGAATGTCTTATTACATGACCGTGGGGTGTTTTTCTCACTTTATTTTTAGAACGAAACGCACTTTGACAATTGAAAGCAACAGTGCACATTTAGTTATACAACCAGGAACCGGGCCACTGCAAGACCGTGGTACACCGACAAACACAAAGTGATTTGGTTTCAGCATTGATTTGCAATTTGACCATGAAAACATAGTTGCCCTCTCCTCTCGTCTGGAGTTTTGGCAAAATGTGTTTCGGGCCAAACGTTACAAAATGTGTTTCTTTTATTACTTGCAGATTGAATTCTTTCACAATCCACTCACTCAATTGACATGCATTTGCACATTTGCATGCAGCAGAGTGTGCAAACAAGTGAGCAAGTGACTTGTGCCGGAACCCGTTATCACCGTTTTGAGTTTACTGTTATGTCACAACAACAAAACAATGAGCGCTTACATGAGCTCGTACAGTTAGCCTTTAGCTGCTCCCTTGGAGTACTTACTGATGACAGAACAGTGTTCAAGGGTACATTCACAGCCACTTCTCGTGCTTTCAGACGATTTGATTATTTGTTCTTTTGATAATGGTATCTAATGAAGCAGTTTGACATGCAACACATTACACAGACTCAATCATCAGTTTTGTTAATACTCTAACTTTGTATTTAATTGCATTAGCTCAAGTGTACAGTAACTAATGAACTGAGTGTAAATGATATGTATATCATGAAGACTGCTGCTCAGTTCATTATGTGATTTCAAGCCATGTTAGCGGTCAGGCCCTGGCGATGACAATGTTGGTGTGTGGGATGATAGAGATCCGCATCTTTGTTCCAGATCCGCGGCAAGATCCTCCCTAGCTACTGTTTTTACAGAAGACACTTAAATATGCGGAATCAAACGGCGCTCTGCTCACCCTTTCATGGGAACTTTAAGCTTGTCAGACTGCCCGGATATGTTTCTGTGGAGTTTTCCAGAAGTTCCAACAAACCACACGGGATTAAAACTCTCTGTGGTGGATATTTACAGCCTTTGGCTGAATAATTTTTGTTTATGGCTTTTGAAAAATGCAGTCCCTGTACATCTGTTCGTTATTCAATTCATCTCCTCTTGCATGAAATACATTTTTCCAGTAATTTAACAGGAAATTAGGCTCATCTGGTATTGTGTGAATGCAAACCTCATGAAACTAATTAACAATACTTAATCTAGAAAACAACGCTCCATGAAATGTAACAGTTGAGAGTTTTCCATATGAAGAAAGCTAAATAGCCTGTCTTTACTGTATAAAAATGAGAAAGATGGTATAAGTGAATAAAGATTGCAATATGGGCAAAAAGTAAGAACATCTGTTTTAAAAGTCATAATGAAATTCAATGTGACATTCAAGACTTATACAAAGGTGACATTACTGTAGTTTGACTTTGGGGTGTGAAACTACATAGTGGGCTGTCCCAGCATGCACTGCATGAGAGGCAGGGTACATCCTGGACTGGTGCTGTTTAGAGGCCAGCTGTTGTTTGACTTAATGTAGGTGTTTGGGGCACAATGACATTGTACCAATTACGCATAATAAAAATACACCTATGGTTAAGCAAAATTCTGTTTTTTAGTCCCTGATGTATTTTTGTATCTAACCCCAGAAGTTGGATTGCAGTTGAAGTGCAGAAAATAAGCTCTGTGGCAAACACAAATGTATGACACATTTTGTTCAGCAACATTATCTTCACAAATGAATACCACTTTTATGAATTTTGAAGCGTGAATGCAATTGTCAGAAATAAACAAGTTAACGTAAGGCTATAAACAAACTACAGCACAGGGGCATGAGTATACACAACAAGGCTGTGGAGTCGTTGTGATGACGTGTTGTACTCTCATACAGCCACTTCTTAGCAACTGCCTTTCTAAGACACTTAAGAAGCTTCAAAATTCACTCAATATTCACTCACTATTTTTTTTTTTTTTTTAAACGTTAAAACCTCTTAATATCATTTTAACCACAGACGTTATATCAGGCCTCTTAGAAAAAAAACCATTCAAATAACTCATTGACTTCAAGACACGTAAAAAAGCTAACTCAATTCTGGATTTTATGACTCATTCCTGCAGCACTCTATGGCCAAGCTGCAAAATCAATAAATCCTACATTTACCTTAATGCAACCAATAGCATCATTTCCCTTCAGGGATATTTTCAAAAAGCTTGACAAAGGCCATTATGAAACTGTTTTCAAAGACTAAAATGCCAGTAACATCAGCTCAACCAAAACAGCCTAGTTTCAAGTCCAGAGGCTGTGCAACTACTTCACACTTCTTTTAAAGAGAAGATTGGTTAAACCGATCAGCATCTTATTACATGCCCATCTTTTAGGAAAAAAAGACAGCATTTGAATATAAGTTCTTCCAGAATGTAGAGGGCCTGTGGTATATACTGAACGCATTGTTGTGTGTGGGCCTGTGCTAGAAGTGTGTGTTGTGTGTCAACCTCATGGAAGAGCCAGACATCCTCGGCATATACACTGGGTGGATGCTATTCTGCTAACAGGGGTACACACGCTGTCTGAATTTCTCCACAACGTAAGCGGCCATTTGTCAGAACGATGTGGTGAAGAGCTGGTAGAGATGAAAGCTGTTGCTAGAGGCATGCCATTACTTTATTATTTATCATATTCTGGAGTCATGTATTGATTATGTGTGTGTGTGTGTGTGTGTGTGTGTGTGTGTGTGTGTGCACCAACATGGGGGCTTTGATGTTCTCATATCGCTCTGTATTATTTCATGAGTGCTAATATTGCAAGTTAAAATAGTTTATGTGACAGTTTCCTCTGGGAGGGGAAAGGAAACGAGGGAGGAAGGGCTGAGAATACTAAAGGGGAAGAGAGAGGAAATAGAAACTGGGCCAAAGGGTGAGACGGACCAGGCGCAACGATGTGACCGTGCAAGAGCGTCACAATCAAAGGGCTAAGAGGAGATGAAAGAGAGACGGAGGGTCGAGGAAGCGATACAGGGAGAGATAAAAAAAAAGACTTGTAGCGACGAAGAAGACGAAGAAGGGGGGCAAAGATAAGAGACGGGGAATGGAGTCAGAGGCAGGAAGTTGAGAAGATAAGACAGACGGGATTAGAAGAGGAGAAGAAGAAAGAGAAGATGTTTCCAGGGAGATTGAGGGTGTAGCGAACAACAAGCACTCAACAATAGCGCTCTTGATCATTCTCAAGGGGACGAAAGCAAGAGAGCGAGCGGGCGGGGGGTGACGAGAGATACGGCCTACAGAATGGGGGGCCGGGGGAGTGGAAGACAAATGAAGTAATGCAATGCAAGTGGTGGACAGATATTAATGAGACGGGAGAGAGAAAATGGATTAGCTGGCAAGCAGAAACTGCAAAGGGCAATTAAGATGCATGTGTGGGTACAGCGTATGTGTTCCTGTGGCACATACTGCCCATGCTATACAGTACGAGGACACGTTTTATGGGTATTTATCGCCCTTGCGTGTCCCATTAATGCACTAATTTCCACAATGGAAATCGTTCAAAGTTTCATTGTATCCTTCAAACCTCAAATGTTTGTGGTTTCAAGAATGAACTCCAACACTAAGCGTGTACATACGTATATACACAGCATTTGCCAGAGGAGAGGGCTTGTCAAGTCAGCAGGAGTGTAATATCAAACTTCAAACTTTTCTCCTGACGTTAATTTATTTAGGTTTTTGCTGAGCCGGGTATTTTTTTCACATGCACACCGGGGATCTGCCCAGTACAACCACAGTCCACTGGAGCAGCTGAGGATTGCTTAGCAGTGAGAAGAATGTCAAGGGAGTGGAAAGAAATACCAATTTAATTTCAGATTTGTCCTGCCTGATACTTGAACTCTCTCAACAGCATCAGTGAGCATTCCGTTGGTGTTTCGTAGAAATTGAATTGTACCGTCTAATTTCCTGAGCCAAAGAGAGCATGTTTCTACCCCGTCAGTTAATTTGTTCGTTTTTCGCCTCGGTGGATTTTTTCAAGAGCTCCTGAATTGATTGCTTCTCATATTTGGTGGATGAATAGCTCATAAAGATAAAAACAGCTGATCGTTTCCATTTAGTCTTCATGTTATTTTGTCGCTTCATTTGGGATCAAATTACACAAACATGCAAAAAAAAAAAGAAACTTTCACTCTGGCACCCTGTACTAAGTGCCTATTGCAAGTCTACTGTGTTGAATTACATTATATTTTACAGAGGTTCATGTGTTTATGCATACTGCTCCCCATGACCACAGGCAATCATCTCACAGCGGGCTAATAAAAAGACCTTTGCTCTGCTGCACTTTAGGAGGCTGCGTTAGGGGTTTCAACAGTGAGATTAACAGTGAGGAAATATTTATGGGTCTCTTGATAGCAACTCTCAGGTCACAGCTGATTTGTTGACTATGTTGCTATACTTTCCTTGTCAATGGCTGCATGTTGATGCTGAGCGTTCCCCTGTTTTTAGTCCTTGTTATTGTGAGCAAATACTGGAAAGTTTTTAAAACTAATTAATGAGGTCAAAGAGGAGGGAATAGAGCGCAGCTTTTTATACGAGCGACCTATTTACTTCATCGCTTTACTAAAAAACATTTGGTAGCTGACTCCCAAAAAGGGCTTTTGATATCCTTTCGGTTTCCACCAGGGTTGGTTACTGAAGCAATTAAACTGCAAATCACTCATGTGACAGTGATGCAGCTTTTGTATGAGACACACTTTGACGAATCAGATAATACTTGGCTGAAACCACGACTTGTAAAAAAAAAAAAAAGAAACTTTTTCCTCATCCATCTTGCACAGAACAGACAAAATAATCTGTCCATAATAAAATCGACCAACTACTTTTTGTCTGATTTAAAAAAACACACTGCACTACCGCAGGTTGTGTTTGCTCCGAAGGAGTTGAAACTGCATGTTGGAAGGCTGTTTCCTGCCTGTGTTCCAGTTTTGAGGACGCATCAGAACTTGTTCAAAGGCATCAAACAATAAAAGATGGCAAGGGGAAGTTGTTTTATTCATTTTTTTATATAAATGATTGATGCTCCCTGTTGGCAAACATCCAGAGACTCATGCTTTTCATCCTCGATTCCACTTTCTTGAATTTAATTCTGAGCGGTTTCTGTTTGGGTTAGTTTTTATAGACGTGAACAATCTGCCTCAAACTCGTCTTAGTCCTCAGGTAGAGCTATTAAGCTGTTTGGCTACTTTTAATAATGGATTTTCACATTATGTCCCATGAACATGTGTTTCCTTTTCCAATCTTTTATCATCTTTCTCATTCTGTTCCATCACATCATCTTGGTCTCTCATGTACCAGACAGCACTCTCTTTCTTCTCTCTCTGCCTTTCTTTTGTGAGGACACTTTTTATTACTATTCTGTTTGTACGCAGGACGATTTTGTAAGTGAATAAATGTGTGTTTTTCTTCCTCCCTCCAGGACTCTGACAGAGCTTATGAAGCAGCCAGGGGAGGCAGGACTGGTGGATGGAACAGGGGTTCATCATCCTATAGGGACCAACGGCATCTCCACCAGATCACTACGCTCCAACAACGGTCAGTCCTCCGTGTGTGTGTGTGTGTGTGTGTGTGTGTGTGTGTGTGTGTGTGTGAGTGTGTGTCTGTGCATTTGAATGGGTTTGCATTAGGACTAGGTACTGTTTAAAAAATTACACCTACAGTATATCAGTACCCACAATTATGATACTGATACCAATATAGTACTTTTATTTTTTTTGTTTTTGTACTTCAACCGATACCCATTGTATGTATGGAAGCATGCACTTGCATACAATTCCACCACCGCCGCGTTTATTTTTGTCAGTTGCCACAGGCGTTTAGTATAGCCGCCATACGTTTCTAACTTAATGCTGAACTGAACTGAACTGAAAATTCATGCTTTGTCTGGTCTTCAGGACAACAAGCTAATTATTTTACAATGCTTGTTTTTTTTAATGGAGTCTGGATCGATCAGTGCATTGTACATTATTGATGCCCCATCAACATAATTTCATCTAGGCATACATATGGCAGCAAGCTTACTGTTAATACCATAGACACTCCATGTTTTAGACACATGTATTTATTCACAGAGTTTCGTCTGGTCTCGTTTATATTGAAACACTCTTTGGGTCTCACTCTCTACTGCGGTCTGTCTTACACACACATGTGTCATCTATGGGCAGACAGCAGGGACAGACAGGTCATTTTTAATTAAGATGTAATTAGTAGTGTTCCAGCTCCGAACCCACAGAGGGAACACTGTGTGACCCATCTGTCTCCCTCTTTGTCTTTTGACCACACACACATGCACACACACACACACACACACACACACACACACACACACACACACGCTCAAAAAAAACCTTGTGCTTCTTCAGTGCATTGAGACTCAAATTAGTGGGCATGTTTCCTGGGGGCTAATTTGTGAGAAGAGTGATGGCATGTTTTAAAGGACAAAGGTCCCTGTTGCCTCACAATTTTGTCCTCGTCATCAGGCGCAGCACAGCAAATGTGAGCCATGCTTTGGTCCAGTCGTTTTCTAGTATCCAGACTGACCTGTTTTAACGTGTGAGGTGAATGTCTTCATTGTACACCACTGAAGTCTGGTGGAAATCTACACTCACGCATGAAGCCGTATAATATCAATACACGGTACTTTTTCCAACATACATGCACAGATTAAAACAGTGATACTAGATGTTTCATATGCTCTGGTTCATATGTTAATTATTATAGTGGAAGGTTTTCTTGTTTCACACTATCACAAATGCGCACACTTACACATGCAGTATTTTCACACATACAGACAAAAAGAAAATGCTGAAGCTTCTCCCTGACTTTCATCTTCCCACCATTACAATAAACAAGTTTTTGGCCTCTTTTTCACCCACTGCGCTTATTAGCAATCTACTTTCTTCTGTCTCGCTTTGGCTCGCTTTGCCTCGCTTCTGCCATTGCTTTCTTCCCCTGCTATTAAATCTCCCCTTTTTACCTCTTCTGCTTTCTCACGTTATGTTGTCTCGGTATTTTTTAGTAGTCTTCAACATCATCGTCTAATCAGCCTTTCAGCATCACGCACACACATTTTAGTGCCTACAGCAGGTACTATTTACTCTATGTGATATCATTTTTGTTTAACTTTAAGATTCATTGTGTCTGATATATAGTTATCTTTTGATTATTATCTCTGATGGATCAGGGGGAAGCACACTTTGAAAAAAACGAAAATGAACCTGAGTCTGAACTGGAGCTCCATTTTATACTTAAAGATAATATTTACTGTAGTTCACAGCTTTTTGTTGTGTTTATCAACGTTTTACATCTTATTTTTTCTCTCATCTTTCTGCCCATGCTATACCTGCATGATTTAATGTAATGACACATATATAAATATATAACGAAAGAAGCAAAAGACAAAAGAGGGAGAATTAATTCGGCAGATTAAAAAAATATTTAAAAAAAACAAGGATATAACAGACAGAAGGCTGTGAGAGGTGTAGGGGGGGGGGGGGGGTGACAGGGCGGACTTACGGAGGAAAGAGTGTGTGTGTGTGTGTGTGTGTGTGTGTGTGTGTGTGTGTGTGTGTGTGTGTGTGTGTGTGTGTGTGTGTGTGTGTGTGTGTGTGTGTGTGTGTGTGTGTGTGTGTGTGTGTGTGTGTGTGTGTGTGTGTGTGTGTGTGTGTGTTTAAGGGTTGAATCGGGACACGGGGTGATGACAGTAGGGCGATGGCATGAAGCCATGCCGATCCCTTTTGTGTCAGCCGTCTACACATAATCACCTCTTAATTATACACATTTAATCCTTCAGGCCACTTGGACAGAGAGAGAAGAAGATGATGTGAGGAAGTGAAAGACACAGAGAGAAAAGGAGAGAGGACGGTAGAAAGTTGAATATAAATGTGGATGAAATGCATATCACTTCACAGGTTAGAGTAAAAGTACTTTTCAAAGGAGGTTGGCGATTGCAAAAAAAAAACGCTTCTCCCTCTCCATGATACAAATTTTAGGGCTCATCCAAAAGACATCTAGGCAGTGTGAAAAATGATGTTTCACCACTTTATACATGACCTACAGCAAAATGGCACATGGCACCATGTACCTCTAAATACCTTGAATCTGACCTCCTTTCTGTCTTTCTCTCTTTTGAAAATTATAATTATTAATTGGCTTTTATTCTGTCGTTGTAGGTTCATACAATAGTGGTCCTCAACTTTTCTTATTTATCCACGCTGACAGGTGCACACCAGATTATGATCACTTTATTGCTTGTCCACGCAACTTCTCAAAACAAATTTTTTGGAAGAAGTCGGCAGGCTGACAGACCAAAAACAAGGCAATTCTCATCAAGAATAAAAGCGTGCTCATCAATCTCACATTCACTGCTATTCTTATCACTACACGTGTATATCAATAAACTACTGTGTGCATCAATGCTCTGTGGCTTGCAATAGACTTTAGCTGCACAAGTTGGAGTGCAGTGAGAATTGGATGGAAATACACTGAACGAGTTCTGAGCCCTTTCCCTAATGAAGACAGCAGCAAAATCCTCATGTTTCCTCTCTGAGAAAAGAATGATCCCATTATCTGACTTCCACTCTTCTCCTGCTCACCCGTGCTCATTTTCAAGGAAGATATATTTTTAATACCATGTAAGAGATGAACTAAGGGATACAAGTGTCAGGATGTAAAGTCTAAGGCTGGCATATTTGACAGAAAGAGAGGAGAGGGGAACAGAAAAACACAAGGAGGAAAAGTATTGAGGTCATGCGACGGTTACAATTACTGAATCAGTGAAACGGGAAGACAGAGAGGTTTTTTTTGTGTGGTTACAAAAGACAGCTGATGTGATGGAGAGAAAAGGGTTTGAACAAAGTCAAAGAACAAGTTAATGGGGAGTGGAGAGAGGGAGGAGAGGGAAATTAGATGAGGTTAAAAGAGACATACCTTAACAATAACACTACTGAGGCGTGCAATGGGAGAAATGGCTTGAGATGGAGGGGATGAGAGGGGGAGGGAAGGTAAAAGTAAAGAAAGAAAAAGACAAGGAGGTGAAAGGGGGCTGATGATGATGATGATGAGCGGTGGGCGTGAAAGAGACTGGAATTTAAAAAAGGAGGGCCAAGGTGAGAGTGAGAGAAATGTGTGAGAGAGCAGCGAGCGCAAAGCAGCGAGTGAGGGAAAGAAAGAATAAAGGAGTGTGAGAAAGAGTCGGATAAAACTAAGAGAGAGGGTGAGGCAGAGATGGAGAGAATAGATAGAAGAGACAACATGCTGCTAGCTGCGAGGGGGACAGCTGGTCAGCTGCTGCTCTGCTCTGTTCTGGTGTTGGAGAGCTGCCCTGAGGACAGTCACCCTGCTCTGCACACACACACACACACACACACACAAGCAGAAGGTTGCATGTATACATATAAACAAATTACACACAATACAGACTGGGTTACACAGTCTAACACACATTTTGTTGCGTTTTACTGTACACATAGAGTGCAGAGATTAGGGGGGGTTCAAGGAGATGGCACATGAGGTGTGGAAGAAAGTAAAGAAATGATGGGTGAGATAAAAGCAACGATATGAAAGAAAGGGCAGATGGAAGGAAAAGGAGGAGAGGAAAGCAGACTAGAGCAGAGGACTTTTAAATCATGAAAAGAGACATACGATGCAAAGAAGTGAGACAGTGAGTTATTATATAAGAAGTGAGAGTGAGAGAAGGAGCGGGTATAAGGCAACGGGATGTAAATAAGAAAGTGTGGCAGGGGAAGAGGAGAACAGATGGCAGGGAAGAAGAGCAAGAAGGAAGATGGGAAGCTGGGAATGCGAGAACGCTCCCAGATCACTTATAGCTAATGTCAGCCGTGCCAGCATTGCCTCTAATTGTAGCTCTGACTGCAGCAAAGAGTAGAGGAGAACAATTCTCCTGTCTTTGCATCCTCAAATGACTGTCAGCTGATTTCAGCACCATGGACAGCTCCCTTGCAAACAGACGGGACTCTACTCGGTTTTCTTCAACTGGCTAAACAAGAACTTCCTTGTAATCCATTATAAGAGTAAAACAATCTTAAACCAAGTTGTTCACCACAAAACAAATGCTGAGATCAGTGCTGTAGCTACCATTTAGGTAGCTACCTTTAGTGATCCCCTGTTGGATGCACTGACATTACATTTGGTCTCATGTTACCTTCAGCATGAATCGTCATAACTTGTGTGATCCCTTTACTTAGAAACCAAATTTGTCGGACTGCTGAGTTGAAAAAACTTAAAGTTAAAGGTATTTTCTTGTTTCCAAATCGGGGGAAAGGAAATGCATCATGCACAAAGGATTGTGGGTGTTTTATGAGCGCTGGGATTACACACATGCATCCTTGAAAAATCCTCCAAACTGTTTTCTCAGTATTATTCAAAGAGGATCCTAGACATTTGAACAATCCTTCTACGGAACTCAATGACGTAGCATCCTTAAAAATTCCCTCCGTTGAAGGAACCTGCTGTGGTTTTGAGAAGCAGACCTCTGTCTCGTTTGAGACCGTGTTCCTCACAAAATCTAATCAAATGCTATCTGTCTTCCTCCGTGTCTCAAGCACAACAATGTAGAAATGTCATTGAGCTACAGTAATGGAACCATTACATGATTCTTTTTTTTTTAGCTACGTAACTATATTGTTACACATAAACCAATACAACAATGATACCCTACATGAGTTTAAATTATTGTACCAATGATTCAATTACCAAAACATAAATATAAACCATTGGAACCTGTGCCCTAGTTGTTATTGCCACTTCCATTTAAAACACATTGAATAATGATGCCTTGGACTGTCTCAATAATGCACATGCACACCAGTTCTCAGAGGTAGTAACCTTCAAACAAAAGACGCCCCTCGGTTATGGAAGGAAAGGACTTCAGTGAGGCATATCTGAGCTGGGCGGACTCCTCGTCTCCACTGGAGGTCTCTTCTGAGATAGGAAGGGATTTGCATTTGTGGGGCATAATTTGCATGTTGCTGGCCTGCGAGAGAGAGAGAGAGAGAGAGAGAGAGAGAGAGAGAGAGAGGAATATAAACATCAGAGTGAGAGGGGGAGGAAAGGAGGTGGAGATGGAAGGAGGGAATATTGAAAGAGGTAGAGCAGGAGGAAAAGGCGAGAGAAGCGGCGTTTGTTTGATGGAGGAAGAGAGGGAGAGCAGTTGAGGGGGGGGGTGGGGGGGAGATAGGATCGGTGTGACATTGAAATCAAAACACGGAAATGAGTATCATGGGAGCCTGCAGGATGGGTGTTAAGTGAAAAGACGTACTATGGGCAGGGGGCTGGTGTGTGTGTGTGTGTGTGTGTGTGTGTGTGTGTGTGTGTGGTTGTGTGTGTGTGTGTGTGTGGTTGTGTGTGCGTGCAGGAGTGTGTCAGCATCTGTGAGAGAGGGAGAGTGTTTGTTTACATCTGTGCGCCCTTGATTTCTTCACTACAGTGCCACATGGGGCCAGTGCCAATTATATCCGCACTGAGCTCGTCAACGACACCCCACCAGAGAGACAGAGAGAGAGAGACGGAGGGAAGGGAGTCAAACAGAGCAAATATGCTTTAAGAATATGTGAGTATATGTGTGTTCATACAAGCATGACAACATGCTCTCATGCATGAACGTATCGTACAGTTTGCACATCAGGTGGCCAACTTGTCTTCTAATCCAGTTACATTCCCACCATTGTGTCTGAATGACTGACAGGACCCCAGGTCTCCCTACCAATCTGTTTGCTGCTTTATGGGAGTTTTTTTTAAATCCTAATTAGCATCTGACGGGATGCGCTTGTCAGTCAGAAATGACTGATCCTGACCGTGCTGGCCTTGTGATGGCTACCGTGGCCTAAAACAACCGGATTAAATATAAACACATAAAAACACATTTTATGGAATCACAGGAATACAGGAATGTGTTTAACCAGACTTGGCAGCTGTAATACATCAACACAAATGTCAGTGCGTATATGCCTTAATATAACTGTAAACAACCAGAAATCCACAATTTCTATAGAGGTCAACTATTATTTTAGAAAGTGTAGACTCACAGTTGATCATCTAGTATAGCTGCAGGGATGGCAATGTACCATTTTCGTCCAGACTGAAATATCTCAACAATGTTGGGTGCATTGCCGTAAAATAAGCTTTTCCTGTTCAAATCTGCCCACATGTTGATGCTCAGCTTTCTGTTTCTTTTACCAGTGACTGCTGATTTCTTCTATTCTTATTCAACTGTTTCCCAGAGGGATCATTGTCTATTTCTGCCCTTTCAGTTGTCAGTCGGGTTGAACCATTGTACGGCGTTTTGTTCTCCATGTACACAACAAACCCTTCGTACTAAATGATCTATTTGTAAAAAGGACTTTCTACAACTAATATTTGACTTTGAAACTTGAGATTGTTAAACACAGCAGCTGATGTGCTTCTTTGATAAGACAAGCACACTAAATATATTTCTAGTTGGCTCTATGCAATACGCTTTTTAGAATAGACTTAATCCTCTTCTCCCAATCTCAGTTGTTCTTTCCCTGTTTGACTCTTAAATGTCTCCTCCTGGTTTCTTTCTCTCGATCTTGCATTTTTTTGCCTGACTTGGAGAGGAGACATATCCGTCTACATTCCTCTTCTCTTTGTCAACTAACTTTTCTCTGTCTCTATCTCTCTCACACACACTTTTTCTCCCCCCTCAGGCTAAAACTATTTATATCTCTCCTTCCACCAAAACCAAAACCATACTGACACAGCAAAAACTACTGAATATCCCAAAAAAAATCACCCATTTCAAATTTCTTAGTTACATATTTCTCTCACTTGAAGGTATTTTCATGAATTTCATTGGCTTTCATTATCTCCTATTTGGACGAGTCTGTGATTACGATCTTGGCTGTTAAGTGATATGTATCTGTCTCTGACTCATTTAGGGCAGTAAAGATTTAGCTCATGAAGCCTTCACACCACCAGATCTACAGTAGGATTGAGATATCCCCCCTGACTTTAGGGTTGGTAAGTCAGGTGTAAGTCCGGCTGATAATCCTCTGGTGCATCGCTTGCTTTACTTTCCCACTATCTCTTTTCCTGTCTCAGCTTTTCCAGCTCTCATTAGCCGCCAATCTTCTCTCATCCTCCGCCTTCCTTCTGCTCACAGCCCTGCTTCCCTTGAGGTCTCTCTCTCTCTCTCTCTCTCTCTCTCTCTCTCTCTTTCTGTTTCCGCTTTTACTGTCATCTCTCAGTGCCCTCCTCATCTATCTCCCCTCTTCTCTCTAAATCATAGCCCCAGTGTCTGCAGACTGAGCTGTCTGATCCCTCATTTTCTGACTGAACTCTAAAGTCACCCAGAAATGATCACAGAGCTACAATAAATAGACCTGATGTTCCTTTTGGTGTTTTTCGGAGTTCAAGAGTTGACTTGCACTGAGTTGAAAGCAAACTTTTGGGGTTGCAGGGACAAAACCTAGAGGCAACGTGATGAAAATACAGAGAACGACGAAGATTAAAACGATTAAAAGATAATGAGTTAGTTGAAAACAAAAGCTTGTGTCA
This sequence comes from Leptoclinus maculatus, assembly GCA_032191485.1. Taxonomy (NCBI): domain Eukaryota; kingdom Metazoa; phylum Chordata; class Actinopteri; order Perciformes; family Stichaeidae; genus Leptoclinus; species Leptoclinus maculatus. Next base: position 6,849,921 of record JAVDOI010000002.1, read on the forward strand.
TGGAAAATAAACAGAGACATCTAAATTGGACGATGTAAATAAATAAAATACCAAAAAAGAATAAATACCATACTGCACTAGAAAACATGAATAAAATAAAAAATGCAGAAAATGAAATGATTCAAGAAGCAAGCGTGGACATGGATGGTGCCGCTCTATTCATCCTAGTTCTGTGAAGATCTGTCGCCACTGCTGAAAGTCAACCAACTCACAGAGGAGGAATATCCAGAATAGGCTTATTAATAAGCCATGGCAGCGACAGATTACGGCTTTAGTGAGCCGCCAAAACAAAGACTGAGACTGACAAACAGAGAGACACAGTCAGACCGACAGAAGGTCAGTGAATGATTGGACATGTTAGCTGATCAACAGTGTGCCCCGAAGAAGAACGTCACGCCAAAACGTTGGAAATGTGTTAATCCGTTTTTTTGCATCATGGCTACAATGGCTGCATGATAACGTTGCTACATACACACACATATATCCTTGACCATAGTCGGTCTCTAATACCTAAAGTGAATTAGATGGCTGTTGGCATACTCCCAGTTTGAAGAAGCAGACAGGAGAACCAGCACGGAAGCTAAGCAATGAACTACGCAACATTAGTTCAGATCCGAAAGTCACACAATGAGCCAAACAAACTAACTGATGATTAAAATAAATTCAGTTTCAGTTATTTCCAAACTTACCACAGCGAACGTTGACTCATTTAATGCTAGAGTTCACATTATTCACAACCTTATTGATCAGCTTACTTTGGTTACATAAGTGACCGTTTCCATTTGAAAAACCTCGATAAAGAACACAGATAGAACAGAGTCGACCTTTAAACCAGATGATTCAGCCTCATCTTCTAAAACACTCTTTGCAGTTTTGATTTTTGGACTCTAGACCCTTCTTATCTTTATTGTGTTTGTCAGTTATACATTATTGTGAATGTCGTTAGTTTTGCAGCTATTCTGTCATAGACAAAGTTTTGGATAAATGAACATTGTCACCTGATGTTGGTGTTATAAGTGAAGTTAAGGATTCACCAAAGTGACTACAGTTCATCCTGAGTGGGTCATGATGGATTCCATATTTCCTGATACATTTCACTCAAGACTACTTGCATGGACCTCGTGGTGGTACAAGTGGAAAAGTCAGGGCATCATCTTCTGGGTAACATGAACGTGTGTATAACATTCTGTGGCAATCCATTCGGTTGTTGAGGTGTTTCAGTTTGAACCAAAGTGACCGATTGCCTGACAGAGCGACATTGCTATAGAGCCGCACCTCTAGCAGGGCTAAAACCCTACACATGATGGGCAATGTATACGCTGATTCCAGTATTAATTGAAAATGACATTCTATTTGTATTCTTAGCAGTGTGGAGAGGGTTGTGTCCCTGCCTTTAGACATACGTGCTGGGAAATATTATTTCACAGAAAATATAATTGAACTGTTAACTGAATAGATACAATTCAGGGCCCGGGGGGTGCTTGAACTTATTGTCACAGTATTTAAAAAATCCTGGCTACCGCCTTCACTACACACTCCTACTGTCCTCCTGCAAAGCACTCAGGAAATGTGCTAGGAGCTTTTATTTATTTATTTTATCTTGTACAAGGAGTATTCAAGAAGATTCCAACTGCAGATACACAGACATATTGATGAACAGCATCAGGCAGACTGTCAACGAACTATTTTCTATTGATTGATCTTAAATTGATCTTAATTTATGGATTTGACGATTTAGTTCCGGTTTATCCAGGATATCATGTGGATCTCGGTGCTCTTGTTAGGGTGATGTTAATACACTTGCCCCCTGCAGCTGCTATGGATGTGTTTATAATTTATACAGCATAAGGGACAGTAGAGTATCTTCAGGCATATATGTTCTGCTATTATATATGTATACGTGTGCGTGACGATGAAAGATGCCTGTGTATGATTGTGTTTGCGTGCTTGTGTGTGTGTGCGTGTGCGTGCATTGATCCAGTGAGGTGCAAGGGATGTTTTCTCTCAGTCATTTGAAGGACATCAGACCCCCGCTCAGCAGCCCCACACGCCATGACAGCCCCCTAAATACACACACACACACACACACATACACAATCACACAGCAATGGCGACAATCGTGGATAGCACGGACAGACGCCTTCTTAAATTGCCGCTCAATAGAGACAAATGACGCCACACATTGTCATTGTGTGGTGTCTTGATGAGTGGAGGTTGTGTATTACGCACATAAATGAAAGTGTGTTCGTTTATTTGTGTGTTTTGGAGTTGGCGAGAGTAACTGAGGGAGGCTTTGTCGCGTCTGTCACCTCCTCTGCCTCCAGCCATCCCTAGGGTCAAACATTATGGATTGACACATTTTTACACATTTTGACCTTAAAAAAAAAAAAAAAAAAACTTTCATGTGAGAGCGAGCGGAAGTATGTGCAGCAATGTGAGTGCATTTACAGTAGTTGTGTGTCACTGTTTTTTCTTTGTTTTAACCTGTTTGTATCACTAAGATATAAGATCTCTAAGAGTTCCCATGAATATATCAGAACGAACTACATAAAGCAAAAGAGGCACCAGTCTATTATTCCTGTTCGGATGTTCAATGACACATTGAAGTGGAAGGTTTTTTCACTTTCCATGCATGCAAAGGCACTTAGCTGTGCTGCATGTGCAAGTAGAGGGTGGCATTTTTATGTGTAAGGAGCAATGAGTGGCAGTTCAAAGGGAGAATATGGATTTCCATGGATGTGAAGAGTGTGTAAATATGTATATACGTATATATGTGTGTGTGTGTCTGTTGGATACTGATACAAGCCACTGTTGAGCCCCTGAGTGAGGTGCAGTGCGTGGCTATACATTAAATGGCTGGGATTAGCCCCGACTGCTGCAGGCTCACCGATAGTATTACTGTTATGGAGCAGCTGGGAGGGATCGGGCTCCATTTTGGCTCTGTTATTCTGTCATAATGAGGCATAACCCCTCTCATAGAGGGCTCAATGGTTTCCTGGGTAATGCATCAGGCCAAGGGTAGTACTTGTGCTGACTAGCAGGGAGGGAGATGAAGGAGGTGGGAGTGTGAGAGAGACCAGGGAGGACAGAGAATCTGCCAGCAGAAAAGTACATTTACCAGACGGAACAGACTTAGAATGTAATTTCTACAAAGTCTGACTGCCTGATAATATTTAAGTTAGATTATTATAAAAATCTGTATTGTAATACACAATTGGTTTCTGTCATTCAGTGCATACACAAAACATTAATTGTTTAAAAAAATGGGTGCTGCTTGGTGTTATATTGTCCCAAATTGGGTCCGTTTTTAGCCAGAGATTTGTTGTGTGTAAGATGAATGTTATAAAGTACAGACTATCAAACACAAAAACATGTTTTATTGTGATTATGATGGTGATGCAGCTCTGTATGACCATGCTTTCTGGGATTCTTCAGTCGGACCACAGGCTGATCTACCCATGTGTCATCCAGTTGGTTAATTGTCTTTGCACCACTCTATACCACTTTGAGAATCTGTACATGTGGTCTGTCATGTTCAACTAGAGCAATTTCTTACAATCAAACCAGCAATCTTTTTCAACCTCAGTCCTGTGATTACAAGCTTAAAGATTATATCAGATGAAGGTAAAGTGTATTCTGGAAACCTTATATCTCCACGAGAGGACTAAAGTCACACAATGCTTGTTTTTAATAGCTTTTCTTTCAATTTAGCCAATTCAACGACATCGTTTGGCTTAGTCCTGCAGCCACGGAGCGTCAGTGACAGGAATATAAACCGTTGTAGGAAGATTGAAGGTGCCAGGTTTTCACAGAACATCACTGATTCATAAACACAACTTCATGAGTAAAACCAATAAGAGGTAACAGAGGAGGATGTGTCTTCAGTCTGTGAAGGTTGCTCCTACTGTGAGCTTCAATTTATGTAGTTATCACTAAAGAAACAGTAGCTGAGCTGGGCTCTGCTTGCTTATGTGTGTGTGTGTGTGTGTGTGTGTGTGTGTGTGTGTGTGTGTGTGTGTGTGTGTGTGTGTGTGTGTGTGTGTGTGTGTGTGTGAGAGAGTGTGTGTATGTGTGTAAGTGTGTAAGTGTGTTTAAATGTGTGTGTGTGTGTGTGTGTGTCTCTAAGCTAAGCCACACGACGCTGTAACATATCTGATTGAAATCAGTCTCACATCAGAAAGCCAGAGCTCCGGGTAAGCAGCATGGCAGTCCTTGGTGCACACACACACACACACACACACACACACACACACACACACACACACACACACACACACACACACACACACACACACACACGTCATAGAACAAGGAACAACAAGGAGCAGCACACACCTTAAGAATCTTAGAACACACATGTGAGCACTGCCCATAAAAATTACAACACATGAAAATGACACACACTCTCTCTCTTTCTGCAGCACACACACACACACACACACACACACACACACACACACAACACACAATGCCACATCACATCATGTCATTTCAGAGAGCGTGTTTAACCTAATCACACTCAACCATGCGTGATCCTCAGAGGGGGAGTCAGGTCTGTTATGACAGTCGATGTGCTGTGTGACGGCCACAGGGTTGAGAGAGCACCGACCAGCACCTTTCAATACTCACACACACTTTAAACACACATGACGAAGACCTGTGCAGGACGACAGGAGAGGCAAACATTTGGACAGACAGAGCAGGAAGCCAAACAGACAAGACAGCAGGAACAAATGAGTGACTAATTCTGTGATTCATTTCCATATCATTAACCTGTGAGCGGACACACATCCGGCCACAGCTCCGACGTCCGATTAGATTTGCTCCATGAAATCTCACCGGGAGATGTTTAGTTTACTGTAACAGTGGTTGCGGTGATTCAGTGCTTACCTGTGGGGAGATAATAGTGGTGAGGCAACAACCTAATGCATGAGCAGGAGAGTCATAGTTGCCATGTTAAGAATGAATACTGTAGCACAGAGCCTCCTATTCTTCCCTACGAAGCCAAAATGCCGTAACTACATAGTTGATCTAACTGAGTGGAGAGCAGAGTCAGACTTTTGTGCATTACCATAAAAGCATTGTATCCTCGAAAATATAGTGAAAATGTCTCAAATATGACGAAAAAGTTTGACTGCAGTGACAGTACGCCAGCTAGTTCACGTTGGCTGTTCAGACAGATTTAGCTGAAGTTAATCGACTCACGTTCTTATTTTGTTTCGTTTCATTTGTCAAATTTTTGAATATCGTAGTAATTGAGTTTGTTATATCAAAATAACAGTAACTAAATCTTGAGAATAATAAAAGCTGAAAGCTAATCAGCCTATAGCGTATTAGAGTAGCAGTAACTAACATCTCTGGTTCCAATTTAATTCAAATGATTTTATATAGTTTTCAGATTTGTCTGCTAAAAACAGCTGCGACAGATAATTTGGGGAATTAGAATAGACTGAACTAAAGTAAAGTTGTGGGCCAGACTGCTCAACAGAGCGCTGTAAATCGCAAAAAAGTACTATAAAGCCAAGGAAAGCCGTAGATTAAGGTGATAAATCCCTAAGGTCGCCAACTGTCCCATAAAATAAGGAATCATCCGATGATTGTAAACTAAAAGGGGAGCTCTGTATTGAACTGAGAAGGGGTGCGCTTTGTTCTTTATTTTTGAGAATCAAAAACAACAGAAAAGGAACACCAGATAAACTAGTCATGCTAAAAGTGGACTAGCTTGTAAGTGCTGTTTCTGCAGTTAAGATATATTTAATCATAATTTAAATGTATTTAGTTAAAGAATCAGTGTGAAAAGAAATACAATTCAGGTTTTACAAAGCACATATCTGTGACACAGTTTAGGAGCCTTCAAACCCTTTTCTCATCTTCATTGTTGCTGTACCACTCTCAAGGGTCATAACTACAATAGTTACAATCCATCACTGGGACCAATAGAAACAGACCTTCACTGTGTCTGTGTGTGTGTGTGTGTGTGTGTGTGTGTGTGTGTGTGTGTGTGTGTGTGTGTGTGCGCATGGGTATGTATGACAGACAAGGTGAGATTATCATATAACCATATACCACTGCCAGTATACTGCTGTGCAAGTGACAGATATCATTTATCTAACAGCAGTGGAACAAGAGAAGGGCTCTCTCTCTCACTCTCCTTTAACACACACACTTCATCTTTCGTTATCATTAAAAACAAATATCTCTCTTAATTGAATCATTAATCCGCACACATTTACTTAATCCCACATTGGATGCCATTCAAACTTCCCCCTTCCCACTGACTGTCACTCTCTCATCCTCGTCCCAACACTCTCGCCATATGTCGAAGCACACTGCTGCGATCCCTGCCTGCCAATTACCAATCTGCAACAGGGATCGAGGGACGAATCAACACATTATTTACACCTCACATTAAAACAGTGATCTGCATCTGGAAAATCATTAATTCGACATTGTCCTTGTAGTCACACCTGGAAATTATGCACACATGTAGTGCAATGTCGTCACTCTGTCAATGTGATTGATTCTCATCATTCAGAAAAACTCTTGAAGCCAGATGGGGAAGCAGCAAGTCTTAAAAACAAACCTTTAAATCAAGCTTCCCGGGTAGAGGTGATGTCATTGCTTGCTACCTATTGCTGCTCAGAAACACAGTTTAATGGGCTTTTTCTGTAATACTGTCAAACTGTCACTCTTATCCCGCACACTGCTATAAATCAACCTCTGTGATTGTGATTCGACTGTGTTTCTACTTGTGGTAATGTCATTTCAGTAAGCTTGTAGTATGCATGGACATTAATCACGCAGATATCAAATCACAAGCAAATCTAATCTCCTAATAAAATAGAATAGAAATTTTATTTTTATTTTGTTTTTTTCCTTCTTTGTCAAGGTGATTCATGAAAATATATATTTGGATGGAAATCTATAGACTCTCCTTTTAAATGGATGGTTAAATGGATTACAGTGTCTGTCTGACAGCGAGTTGGTCCACTACTTCCAGACCAGACGGACATATCAAACATTTAATACAGATATCCATGCCCCCCTCAGGATGAATTGTTTTCACTTCGGGGATATCTTAACTTTTCATGCAGTGCCATCAGTTTGTTTTGTCCAATACCAAATACCTGCGGACTGCATTTGAAACGTCTATCTCCCTTTGTTCGTTTGCATTTTGAACAGCGACGATAACCCTTACCAATCTCTTACAATGAGGACCCTGTAAAGCCTCGCAGAGCTGCTGACATGACTGCAGACTCTTAGTCTTGTTTTGAAGACAATAGGCAATACAAAGGTTGATTACACACTTTAATAAATGTCACCCGTTGCTCTATTGTAGCTCTGAAATCCCACTTCACAGCTACAAATACTGGCTAATGTAACAATATCCACTTACTACAATGGCCAATTTCTGTCCTGGCACTTTCTCTGTGTTTGCTGAAAATGAGAAACTCAGTGTCAATTTATTATTGTCTGGTTGCAGAAAGTGGTTCATGTCAGTCTGGCCTTTTTTTTTTATTGTGGGCACAAAATCAAATTTCTGAAGTGCCAAGAAATTGCCATGTGCAGTTTATTTTCAAAAGTGGTCGAATTCAGAGCAAATCCAATTTCTCTTTGTATATAAAAGATGGTAATGGTTGGGGGGGGTACCTGTAAACACAAGCGTATGGCAAATTGAACTCTGAAATGGTTGCACTGACCTTCCACTGACAGGATGTGTTAACTTTTTATAACACAACCATATTTAATGTGCAGTGAGGCGTTCCTGCTTGTGCGTGTGTGGCAGGGAAGAGTGGGAAGCAGAAAGAAAAAGACAATAAATAAATCACAAAAAGCAAGGTTGACGAGATAGCGAGAGAAGGCACCGTGCGGGGTGGGAAGGGTTGTGAGAAGTGACAGAGAGATAACATAGAGGTGGAGAGAAAGAAAAGGGATGGTGAGGAATAGTGAGAGAATGAGATAATCAGACAGACTGAGAGGGGAGAGAGACCAACAGAGGAAACAGTTCCCTGGTGAGACTGTGCTATTGATCTCAGCTTGTTGCTTAGACATAGTCTCTCTGAGATCAGCCTGGGTGCTGACACAGCCATCACAATGCATTATGGGGGATCAAAGGGAGGCCAGTGTTGGCCACCATGCAGGAGCAGATGCCTAAGGGGTAGGAGAGAGAGAGAGAGGAGGAGAAAAGAAGGGGGAGAAGGAGCGGGAGAGGAGAAACGGAGGAGAAGGAAACACACTCAGCTAAACAGGATTTTCAATCACAGCCTGTCATTTGCCGTGGCATCTCAATCGTTCACCATCGCGCAGGAGAGACGAAGGGGAAGGAGCATTAGAGGTGGAGGAGAGGGGGAGGCGAGGGCAAAAACATGAGAGGGGAAAGAAAAGTAGAGCGCGAGGGAGGAGGCAAAGGAGTGAAAGCCAAGATGCCAAAAATAAAGAGATATTGGAGAGAAACTGCAATGTGGCAGCGCGTGCGTGCGTGACAGATGGAGGCAATAGGGTGACGATGAGGTGAGAAACATGGTGGGACTCGGGGAGCGAAACTTGAAAGAGAAAGTGAGAAGGATGAGGGGAGGCAAGAAAGACTGGATCCAATAAGGAATAGCATGTTTGTGTGTGTGTGTGTGTGGTAATAAAACCTGTTTGAACCTCTTCAAAACACTCTTCTGTTTCCCTTTACTGCACACACATTCATTTCCTGGTTTACATCTTTATTTAGCCGTCTGTCTCTGTCCATCCCTCCACCCAGTGTGTGAAATGTCACAGGACAGCCTACGTATGCTGTCTGCAGAAATGTCAAGCATGGCAAAACCGCTGACGTATTTCATTGTGTGTGTGCGTATGTGTGTTCTATATTAAGTGCCTTGTGTGTGTCAGTTTATAAGTCATGCTGCTGCAAGACCAGAGGCGCGTTAACATGCAGCATGTATGAGAACTATTAGTATAATTACAGGGCTTGGGCATGGCATGAGCCACGGAGGATAGGTTAATTAGATTAGCACCAGGTTAAGGCTACCATTAGTTTTAGGCTTGGCATTGAGATCAGAATTAGGACTGTGTCAGGGTTAAAGGGTTAAAGCCAAGTAGCAGAGACAGTTACTGCGCTGATTTAGAGTTTTTTTTAAATCAGTCAGAATTCCTCACATACATATTATTGTGTTTGCATGTGTGTAAGCCTAAGCTTAGCGCAGCCATGTGGCTCGGTGTGAGTGTGTTTTTTATAACATACCCTGAGGGGGTACACTTCACCCAGCCCGTCTCCATCAATAACAAGATGAATCACGTGTTACAAATGTCAAAGTCCTGACATATGAAGTCACAACTGTTCCTTATTGACTCGTTGTGATATTTTGTTTCTTGTTTGAAGCAAAGATAAAAACTAAACATGTGGGACAGTCGTAGCTCAGAGAAGATTTGAACACAGAAACCTTGAGACCAGTGGGGAAAATTAGGCCAGTGAAAGTACTGTTGTTGTGTAGAAACTCAAGTCACTCAACCTCTGCTTGTTCCAGTGGAGCCGATCTATGGCCACACAGCGTGTGCAGGGAAGGAGTGACTGTGCGAAACGCTATGAATGAAAATGAGCAAAATACTGGAGAAGATGGTTACAAATGCCCCAGGGCACATAAAGGCTATGAAAAGGCCAACAATGTCAGGCACAGGCCGCTGAGCTCAATTTGTGTCATCTGCTAATTAGATTGCGTCGACACGGTTCGACATTGAGGCTAATACAATTCATGGGTTGTTACTGGTAACAACTTAGATATATTTCCAAACAACAATGATATTCTTATGATGTGCATATGCTGCATCAATGGGATGGCTTACTGGGCCAAAAGAGTGGAACAAAGCCATTGTTCGTGTTATTAATTGCACCTGTGCTTTTCCTGCTATGAAAAAGTTTGCTGTGAAGATATCTATTAACGCTTTAAGTGGATAGACATGAAGAAAGAGCTGTTGTGTTAGACAATAAGAACACTTAGGAAATGTTTTAAGATCAAGCACACTTTGAACTCTGGATTGATGCTGTTTCCTCATGTTATTTAAATGGTAGGGGGTCCAGAGTGTGACCCTTTTGGTGCATGAAACCTCGCCCTGCACTCTCCCTCGAGCGACATCATAACCCTAAAACCGACTGGTAATTCAAAATAAAGAGAACTATTGATCGTTTTTTCATCAAGAAAAATACGACGATGCCTGTTACACAGTCCCCGGCCCTGAGAGGCCCAGCCCAGACCCTACATCATCGGCGGAGGTAACCTCTCCACCAGCTGTCTCCCCTGTCCCCTGTAACATGCCTAATCCTGACCAGCAGCGTGGGATTCATTTCAGAAGACACACATTAGATAACACAAGACAACTTAACCACATATTTCTTCTCCGCTTCAATCAGAATGAGCCTGAGCACATCCACTCTCTCTGTCGCTCGACCACACACTCGCTCGCACACGTTACGCTATACTCTTATACCAATGTTAGAAGTAAAAGTGTATCGCACTTAAATCCGGCCTTGGCCATTTTCACATGCTAGTACTACGAGCATCAAAGCTTTTGACACGTTGTTTTCTTTATTTACTATCATTCACAAAGCGGGACAGGGGTAAAAGTGGGGCATCCAATGCACCCTTGGACCTCCTACTTCCAGCGCCTTTGTCACCCAACATCTTTCCGGAGATGGCCTTATCTGACTCCATAAACATCTGTCTGCACCTTTATTCCTTTTTACAATCATTTACAATGTGTATGGGAACTGTCAACAAAGGCACCTTATCTCTATAGACAGATTCTGCGGATTCATATGCTCAGATTTTGGTCACGGAAGCGTTCTGGTTTTCCGTTTGTTTCCTTTGACTAGTAAAGACTAGGGGTGCAACGGATCACAAACCTCACGGTTCGGTTCGGATCACGGTTCTTGAGTCACGGTTCGGATCATTTTTCGGATCAACAAAGAAAAGGGGAGGAGACAAATATAACTTTGCTTTCCATTTATTAATTAAAGAACTTCAAGAACACTTAAAGCAAAGAACTTTGGGCTATAGTCTTACATGAAAACAAAAATATTGAAGATGTCCAATTTGAAACAAAATGTAATAAATAAATAAAAATAAAACATTCAACAATATTCAATTCTGTTAAGTTTAAGTGCAACATGAGGTATGTTGATGCCCTCGTCCTTTGATCAATACTGAAAGAAAGAAACAGCCAGTGAGCTAGCTTACACTGTTTACACTGAACTGAACTGCTCGGCAACAACTTGGGTCTGTGTTTACTTCCTGTCAGGTTATGTCATTCAAATACACAATAATGTTCACCATCACTGTGACATTATTTTCAAAAAGATGAGAATATCTCCATTGTCTGGGGAGAGGGTAGACCTTTCTGTGGGGACTGGGATATTACTACTGGGCCTGTCTAGCTTCACTCTGATACTTCTGTCAGCACCTGCCCAGGTGTGTGTCTGTGTGACTCACAGAGGGGGCGTGTCTACAGCTCCGCCGTGGTGAAAGCGGTCACTGTCTTAGAGGCCTGGAACAAACTTCATACTGAAGTGGGTGCATGAGTGGATTTCCTAGCGTGGCTCAAGCATTTTAACCAGATTTTGAAATCCTTTGTTTTCCACAACGGAGTGGCTCTTCATATGTGTGGACATACCGATGTATTGCCGTTGTCGTGTGTCTTTCTCTTTAAATAACGCCTACATACCGTAACGGGTTTGTCCACCACCCTTATCCGTCATTATAAGTTACAGGGAAGACAAAATGCTCCCAAACTTAAATGACTTAAATGACGCCGGGAGCTTCTCAAGTTGCTCCGCTCGCCATGACTTTCACCGTTAAATGCTTCTAACCTGCTCCGTTCACGTGAACACACTACTGCTTTATATCTGTTCACTGACACTCTGCATTGATATTCGGGGACTTGTTACTTGAAAAGGAACAGCAGCAGTAAAACTTTATTGCACACTATGATGATTAAACTGTAAAAAAAAAAAATACTCAATTGATCCACGGTTCACGAGTGATCCGAACGGACCACGGATCGATCCATGATCCGTTACACCACTAGTAAAGACCAGTCATGTTTGAGCAGGTTTTGGTTCAATGCAGGTAAACAGTCCGTGTCGAGAGCAAAAGAGGCGGAACACGTTTGCGAAAAAGTCATCTCGGCACCCACCAGCTGTTGTCTGACGACTACATGGCTTTTTATTGGATACAAATGAGCTTGTACACTGGTTACTTGTGAAAGAATCCGGTCTTACACGTCGTCTATCAGCTCTAACTCCAGTCTCCCATCTCAAGTTGCTTATCAGACAGTAAGAAAAGAGCAGCAGTGGCTACAACAGAACCCCAGAATTATAGCCCCTTGTCCTCAGTGGCTTATCCATCGTTGGATCGTCAGATGATAGGTTCCGACATTGGGGTGCGCCTGTATTATGTGCTGGTGCACAAGAATAACCAATATCAGTTATAATAAGCCCTGTGATATGAAGACCAGAACAAATTAAATATGAAGGTTAATTATTTTTAACAAGTGCACAGACGGGTCCAATTTTAGCTGATAGGATGACCTTTTTTTTTGAATTTTTAACATGTCAGAGCAGGAAAAAGCACAGGTGTAATTAGTATCATTAAAATGGGTGAAATCCTTCAAGGTGTGCCAGGTCTCCATTGTGCACACTGGCTCACTAGCATTGCTTACTGGCCACTCCAATGGAAAAGACACATTAATAATATAATTAGTTGCACCTGTGCTTTTCCTGATATGACAAAGTCTATTGTTTATATGTGAAAAAGTCAGCCGTTTTGACTTGTCATAGTAGGAAAAGCACAGGTGTTACATTACTGATAACATTAATGATGGCTGTGCTCTCTTCAAATGTGCAGTAAATGCGCCTTCAGACTGTTTGACAACAAGCCTGAACTTTATTCGAAAATAGCGCCTACAAAATGCCACGTCAACCAGTGTATAGGCCCTTTTCACTGCAGCCATTTTGACATGTCATAGCAGGGTAAACGCAGGTGGAATGGATCAAATTAATTATGGTCCCATTCTACTGAGTGTGTCACATCTATTCCAGTGAGCAGGCATGCACAATACCAGGGCCTGAATGAAACAGGGCCATCATAAATGTTACACCTGTGCTCACCCTGCCATGACATGTCAAAATGGCTGCTGTGAAAAAAGGCCTATTCTGCGTCATTTCATGTTGTCATCTGATTGGTTGGTTCATAGACTTGGGTCAATGCAGCAGTCACATTGTGAGAAGTTGGTCCTAAATTTCTTACACAATTGTGACATATTTCCCCTTGCGGCAGGATTTCTTTGGTTTTGACTCCAAATCAGAAATCCAAAAACAGCACAATGTAAAGGGGCCTTTGTAAACCAGCATTCACAATACAAGAACCCTGAAACTGAAGCAGCTAAATGGCATTCAGCCATCGTTAATTATATTATTTATGTGTTTTTCCTGCTGTGATATGTTAAAACTTCTATGAAAAGGTATGTCTCTACATTTGTTGTTAATGAGACACATTGTGAACCTAAGAGTAAAACACCTCTGTGAGTGTTTGGAAGTGAACCTGGTCTTTTTAAGAATGGGGGAGTCGTTGAGAGCAAACCATCTCAGCAGTCCAGATTATTTTTAGTCTGGTAGCCTACATTTCACACTACCTAAAGGATGACAGCGCGTGGAGAGAGGGGACATGTAATTATTCGGAGGTGACTAGACTCTTATTTCCTCTCATCCTCCCTTTTCTCTCTGTCTCCTTCTCCTCTCTCTCTAAGGGGGGACAGGCAGAGGATCCAGCTGCCAGAGTATGACAGAATCCACAAATCACTGCCCTGGGGGGGAGCAGAAAGTGGGGTAGAGGCAGAGGGGGGGAGGGGGGAGGGAGGGCTGTATGGGCAGATTGCTGAGTATTTTTAAAAAGAAAGAAAAAATAGAATAGAATCGGAAGCACGTCAGAGCGGCTGGAATGACGATTATCCATGGAGTGATTTCTAACTTTCTACAGAGACGAGTGAACGAGTTCATGGCATTCCTGAAAACATGCGTACAACATTAAAAAGTGGGCAGATTGCTTCTCTGCGAGACAACACCGCTGCTGGATGGAGTGATGTAGCATTCTGCTCCTTTGTCACTCTCGTATCATCCGTTTCCCTTTCGAAGCCATCTGCTCCCTCTGTTTCTCTTCATGAGGCGCTTCTGTCCCCCTTTATCTTTCTGTTTCCCCCATCCCATCACACCTCTATATCCCAGGATGTATCACGGGCTCTCTCTCTCTCTCTCTCTCTCTCCCTCCACTCTCTGCTACTGTCCATCATGTCCTCACACTTTTTCCTCCATCCGCAGGGTATATAGCTGCCAATTAGCAGTCTGTGCAGGATAAGCTAACACCCCCCCCCCCCCCCCCCCTCCCTCCCCCCTCCCCACCCTCAGGTGGCCTTTGCAGTACTGAACCCTCTTCCATGTAAATCGGTCAGAACATACCAAGATGGAAGCACAAATAGGGAGGTTGGGAGGTGGTGGTGGTGGGTTGTTTGGATGGAAGGTGATTTGAAGGTCAAAAACAGCCATGCACGTGCACACACATACACCCACGCTCACACACAGGGTCTGTCTGAGAGTCTGTGGAGCATCAATCACTGTTAGACATGGCGGGTGGGCACACTAGCAAGAGATTCACGCTCAAGGAAACACGGAGAGGAGCTGGCTCCTGATCCGACAAGACAAAGGGACAGAGGGGAGGACTAGCTCAGTGCGTGAATGACCACACAGTGTGTGTTGGTGTGTTCTAGTGCAAGTTGTGCGTTTGTACGCGTCCCTCATGGGCAGTCCACGTGACCGAGGTGTTTGTGTGTGTGTGTGTCTTCTAAAGGATGTGGCAGAGGAGTAAAACCCGCCGCATTAAGAGGAGCTCATTGAAGCGCAAAGCATCTCTCAAAACAGTGGCTGTGTGCATTCTGTTGTTTCCTGTTTTAGTTTCAAATCTTTTTTTTAATAATATTCATAAGATACTGTTATGTTCTTATTTTTTACGTTCGTCCTCTATTTCCACTTCCTTACTTCTAATTTACCCCCTTAATCACAAACAGAGCATCTGCTCAGTGATTATATACCATCTATTGGTGGACAATACAGATTCCCATGAAGTATTATAGCAGCAACATAGCAAATACAGCATGTAAAACATGACAGGTGAGACGAGGACATAATACATTGGGTGAGGGTGACATTACAGGAATAATAAGACCAAAAAGAAAAGAAAATGTCCATTTTATGGTGCGGGGTGTGTGTATTCGCGAAGGTGCAGGGCAGTCTATTTTGTAGGGTTCCTGTGAGTGTGTATGTGAGTGCACAGGAATGGTTTTAAAGCAAGGAAACAAAGAGACAGTGGAGAATAAATGGAGTTTGCTTGGCAGTGGTAAATGATATCCCATGGACTAACCATTTTATGATATTTTGTTTCGTGTTCATCTGCAATATTTTGAATTTCTTTTTTTCTATTCCAAACTTTGCACGCATTTTGGTTTCTGCTGTGTGAGGCAGTGGTTACTCCACCATTAGCTGCCCCCGTGTCCTGGGGAGGCCATTGGGAAAGAGCCTGTTAATGTGTGGACATATGATTTTTATTTTTATTCGGGCTACCGCAGCCACGAAGCAGGGAATGTAAAGGATAAATAAATGAATGACACACTTGACGGAGTGCAGGTATGATTGGGATGAAGAGAATGATTAATCAGAGGGAGATAACGGGGTGTTGCTGGTGTACTGTAATTCTAGTATGATCTGTTTGTATGCATTTCACAGAGACGTGTTTACAAATTGATGACGCGTGACATTGAGACTTTTCCATATGAAGTGTATGAAAAATGGCATCCTTAATTTCAATTAACGTTGTTGTGATGCAGCTTTAATAACCGTACAGATAGTTTTAAAGGAATAGTTTGGTTTCAGGGTTGCTTTTGTGACCGGGCACATTACTTCAGGAAGTTACTTCATTCAGACAACAACGTAAGAAGTAAGATTGTAAAAATGTGTTGTAATTTGGACCAGGGAAAATATCAAGATCTAAGTTAGCATAATTGACTGACTGATATTATTGGAGATAAAACTTAGCTGAATTTCAGGAGCAGGGCCACACCTCAGCCACTCCCCCACTTCCGGCCACACTCCTATATATATATACCCACCCACTCTAAACCTCGGCTTGCTCGCGTTTTCCGCACCCCACCCTCCCTCCCTCTTGTTAAACCATTTCACCCAAAGGTCATCTTCCCCCATAGTCACCATCCTCCTGTCCCACATGGACACCGGGGGGGTCTGCAAGGCCCGGGAGCAGCAGTGGACCCTCAACCTAGCCTTTCCCTAAACCGCTTCATCCAGGCTAATCTCCGCCAACCATTCCCCAACGCTCCAAACACAGACAAAGGCCGCTCCGGCTGAGGTGGAGCCCTAAGCTAGTTAAACATCACTAATATTGGTCTGACTCTTGTGCTTTTCGTTTGTTTCACTGCTTCACTTTGGTTTAAAATGTACCGTGGATAATAGCGTCACCCTGAAAGTTAAAATGAATAGAGAGTGTTTGGGATTGTTGTGTCTGTGCTAGTGTCATTATTCACCCTTAGTTCAATCAGTCCATGTCACCATCTACTGCTACGACTGCCAAAAGAAGATATTTTTGCTCCCTACGTCGACTACACAAAACATTAGATATTTCAGAACTACATCGATCCATCTTTGGGTGTTTGAGTAGCTGAAATGCGTCAAGGTCTATAACATGCACTTCCAAGGGTAAATGCTGGAGAAACATGGACGACAGGTGCAGCATAAATGCTGGGTAGGTGGCTCTGCTTGGATGATTGCCTCTGTGGAGGATTTTGAAAAGCTATTCACATGATTTAGCTCTACATGAAGAGATGAAAACCTTGTATTTTTTTCTTTTTTTGTGTTACCTTCATGGGTATAATAATTCTAAGATGCCGTATGAGCTTTTTTTCTCCACCGTAGGTTTGCAGTTAATATTCTTAATCAGTCGTCCCTTGGCTGCTGGGTTTTTATGGTGCTGCGTGAAAGTAAGGGAGCTGAGCGATTCCTCCGCCACCGCCGCTGCCTGTATATGGATGAGATCATTCCTGCAGACGCACACACACAGACAGTACACATAAAAAGACTCAACCGCCCAAACGAAAGGGCTCAGACTTTGGTCTCTATACATGGAAAAACACTCACACGCGCAGGGGAATTAACACGATAGGGTATGTGCCTGTGTTGTTGGAGAGAGTGGAGAGGCCTCTACAGTCACATACAGGCCTGCCGCAATTAGCCAGGGAGCACCAGCACAGCACAGAGCTGAGGGGAGGCAGAGTCAGCATGCATCACACAAACATACAAATGCACACACATGTATAGATAAATGGATATACACATACATGCAAACTGGGACGGGGTCTATAATACACACGCACACAAAATGTATGACAGGTAAATGTAGTCGCACTTTGTACAAGCTGACATAATGGCTGTATTGAATGGACTACTACTAAAAAAAAACGATATTAATATGTCCATTATATATATTTTTAATTGATTGATTAATGAGTCAGGCAAAAAAAATAAGGCAATTATATGTTTACAAAGCCAAAAGCGACGTCTTCAGAGTCTGGTTTTGTTAAACCGACAGTCTGAAACCCAAAGATATTCAATTTACAATGATAACGAAAAAGCAGTTCATCCTCACATCTTGAGTAAGCGGGATATGAAATGCAGGAAATAATTTTTTCTTCAAAGGAACTGTGTGACGCATTCAGGGGGATCTTTCGTCAGGAATAGAATGTAATATTAATAATTGTGTTTTCTTTAGTGTATAATCGTCTCAAAAAGGGAATCTTTGTTTTAGTAGCTGCTCTGCACGCTTGGCACACATGAGCAGTTTCAGTTTGTTAGATGCTGACAAACCCTAAACAAGACAACTTAAACAATTATTGGTTTAGCAAGGTCTTTCCTTTTTTTCTGTCAATCAGCTCATCAACTACCTGGATAATTGACTAATTGTTTTTAGCATTATAAGGCTGATGTCCCCACAAAGTAGAAATTAGTATTTAACCGTATTGTTGAAACACACACAGTCAATGAACATATATCTCCTCTTCTCTTTCTCTCTCTGTTTTTCTCTCTTTTCCTCTGATTGCATTGTCAGTTTCACATAAAATACTGCAGGTCTTGGCTGTAGAACAGTCAGACTCACCATGCTACTGAATTTACATTTCTTACTGTCATTAATTATTAACCACAAGTACATGTAAGTGTGTCTTTGGGTGGATGGCTGATGGAGTTGTGCAATATATATCAGGCATCCATGTGTGTGGCCATGTAGCAGTGCGTGTATGAACCTACTTGGATGGTTGTCCAGTAAACGGGGAGTATCCCGCTAACATGCCGAGGAGCTCATGAACCTACACACAGCCGCACATACACACATTATTGTGTATCACTGTCATCCCCCATTATACATCAAATTACAACACAAGAGATTGGGCCCACTTCAGAGGCCAAACTATTAAAGTGACACTAAGGGTGGGCAGCTCTTGTGTAATGATAGGCTTGTAGTACAACATCCACACACACACACACACACACACACACACATACACTCTTTTCACTCCAGCTCCAATTCCTTATAACCAAGTCAGCAATGTTTCCCCTTTTCTTTCACTTTACTCTCTCTCTCTGTAATCTATCCTCATTTTTTCCAGCAAACTTTTTACACTATTCATCATATCTCTGACTTTCTGTCTTTCTTTCCATGCTCCCTTTCTCCTCCATTTCCCTCCCTCTCTTCCTCTATATCTCCTCTCCTCTCACCTTTATTATATTCCTTAGGCTGCATCAAAGGTCTATTCAGTAATATTTCATAGAGAAACTAATATGCACACCTCGTGCCCTTTCTTCCTGTCTGGATGCATGCATACATAATTAAGTCCACGCTTGATGATCTCCTTTCACACAACCTGGCAATGATTGGAAGGGGAGAGTGTGTGTCCATACTTCGTATTATATGTTTGTGTGTTCTCACTGACCTTGACCATGTGCATCTGCTTTTTTTAACCTCATTTACAAGTCATTTTTGCATGCCTGTTTTACCCACACTCACCAGCAAACATTCAACATCAAGATTTCATATTTATTGTTTCTTCCTGCTGACATTCATCGAGTATTAATTCTTCGTACTCTTGAAACAATATGCAATATCCATAAAAACAAATTATTCTTCAAACCAAGCCTAATTATCTCAGTATTATGACCGCGATATAGACACGAATGACATCCTTATTTCATTATTCTCCCTGCTGGATTTTTATATTGCTGATAATGTTGGTACCCTACCTGCAGCTCAGGTTCAACAGTTTTTATGGTCCTTGGACAGCTACTAAATCAGTTAAAGAAGACATGGCCCTAACTCTGACAGACACACGAAAGAAATTCGATTTAATGAACAATATGTATCAATTATTTTCTTCCCTCACCTCTTTTATGGGTACAACATTAGCCCCTGGTCACGACTTAAATGGGTTTTTGGATGAGGAGGAATAGGCCTCTGAATCTCTAATGCCAGACTTGACGTGTACTCTGGTACAAAAGATCACAGAACAATGAATAGTAAGGACGTGTCTGTTTTTTGACACACCAAGCAAAGAATCTGATCTGGCCGTTTTTTTTAAACAACCAGGTGAGTTACCTGGCCAGAGAAAGGTTTAATATAATCACTGGTATCGTCATAGGTCTCTCTGGGAAAATACACAAGATCACAGGTACTGTACCAGAGATAAATTCATGTGTGTTTTAAGGGACGTTGAAGCGAAAAATACAGGTTGCTTCCATTCAATGCTAATAAAATGTTGATACATGTTTTCAGATTATCTTGGTGGGGCAACAGGATGGATGTCAGGGATTTATATGAACTAAAACCCAATTAAACCTTTTAATCTATATATTATTTACATAAGAAATGGGGTCAAATCAAATTTTTGGTCCGTGCTCGTTAACACTCATGCTGTGCGGCAATCACGTAATGAAATCAACTTTTCTGAAAAAATAAATCCACGCTGAAGGAATTTCTCTTGTGACTTGAAATGGTCTGGCCCTCTTGAAGCGAGTCTTTGAGTTCACTTTCAGAGATTTGTGAGTGTAAAGTGAAGCCCCGGGGGCTGCTTGGTCTCTGTGATGAAAGGGCCTGTTCATCACTGAGATTAGCTCAATAATTCACTGGTTCTCTAAGTAAGTAAGCAGGAAAGAGTGTACCTGTGTGCACCCACTGCAGTGACACACACGTGTACTTACAAAAAACAAAAACACACACAAACACAGATCTACCAGATTGGTTATCATTAATTCATTAGTTCTACAGGTAGAGTCGACAGGAAGCCTGCAAGACTAAATATCCGTACCCATCACAAAGATTTTAGAAAGTTATATTTAGACAATTTAGAAAACTGAATAGTAGAAAAAGAGAAGGCTGTAAGGGAAGCAGAGTTTGTTACAGTCTTTAAAGGTTCTCTATACGGCAGGGATTGCTGTATAGCTGTGTTTGATGTTTGCTCTTAATTAAAGACCAACACTCTTCCAAGATGTTTCATCTCTTCTACTGAGAGTTGTATACATTTAAACCTCTTAGGGGCTGTTCACATCCAGACTTTAGATTGTCCTTTCAATGGTAAAAATGCAATGCAGGGCCATTAAGTCCGCCACACATGCTAGAAAACTTTCTGCATGCTGGTGCTGCCCTTTTTTTTTTCCTCGGACCCTCGGACCCCTACCACTGGACCAACTAACCAACTAACCAACCAACCAATTCAATGAGCTGAAACAATAGGTCAACAGCTAGATCCAGCGCTTTATTGGGGTAATGATACAAAAAACAATAGATAGGAGTCATATTTGACACACTTTGTGCATTATTGAGGTAGTGATACAAAAACCAAAAACCAACCAACCTACCAAAACACAACCAACCTACCAATCAAAAACCAACCAAAAACAAACTGACAAACCAAATCCAACCAACCAACCAACTAGCTTAAACAAATAGGTCAACAGCTAGATATTGTAACAGCTAGTTAGCTAGAACACAATAGGGAAAGCCATCTCAATGATTTTTAACATATAAATATTCTATATTCACATCTTCCTAACCATAGAACCACATTTTTACATAATGATGAATGTGGATATGATTCATGAAACAGTGATCTTGAGGGAAGTGGGCCGCAAAAGAATACGTTCCTTCATGCAAATATGAAAACAAATCATGATTCTATTGAGAATACATTCTGTAGAAGAAATACGAGTCATTATTGTACTGATACAAAAATATTTTGCCAAAATAAAATAAGATAATGCTAAAATAAGTTTTGAGTAATTCATGAAATATTCAGAAATAAAATGCATAACACGCAAAGATACAAAACAAAGTCATTCACTCTGCTCACTTTTGAGCTTTTTGTTGTGCATCAGAGGATTAAACAAGTTCATATCGAGAGTTCATGACAATAAGAGAGAGACGAAGGTTGTTTTAGATCTGTCATCAATAAGCTGAGAGATACAAATGACCCTCACTTGATCTCTGTAGTGCACCAAACCCTAAAGAGTCCGAGGTAATTGATGTGAAATGTTTTCATGAAAGATTAGTTCAGGCAAATTAGCGTTAAATGCAAGAGACCCGAATTGAGTCCTGTTTCATAACGAGGATTTTTTTACCTCTCCAAATATCTGCAGCTGTTAGAGGGAGCTGGAGATGGTTATGCAACACACACACACACACACATTGTGCATGTATCAATACACACACAAATTGCGCATGTACCAATTCACACACACACACACACACACACAGTAAATCTGATGCACACGCAAGGTTACAAGATTGCTTACAAACACAGACGTAGAAAAAAAGAAACAAGAACACAGAGAACATCAGTAAGTGTCTGTGGGTTAGCGAGTGAGTTTTAGATGACTGTGCAGTACAATTACCTCTTTTGAATAATTGAATTCTCAGAAGTTAAGAAGCGGCGGCCAGGGGTTTGCTTTATTGTTCCTTGAAGAACAATTAGAGAGAGAAGGGGGAGGGAGAGAGAGAAGAGTGGGGGGGGGAATGAGTCATGGTGACTTTGAAGGGGGGGGGGGGGGCTGTGGGACTTCAGACGCCTGTCAGAGTTAGAGAAGCTCTTTGTAGATAATGAAAAATAAATAATGGAATAAAGAGATTCACTCGCACCGTTTGCTTTACTGTTACATAACATGCACATGCAAGCACAAAAGAATGCATACACCCTCATGCACGCATACTAATTATAAAACACATCATGACTACAGCTGCAGAGAGTCTCTAAGTGTTTGTGTGTGTGTGTGTGCAAAGGAACTTAATATTCTACTGCATTTACCCGTCGCTGCGCATTCCTTAAGTTATGCCTGACAGGTTATTAACCAGCCAGACTATGAAATCTAGATGAACAAGGATCTAGTGTGCTGCAACCAGACCGTTTATTTTGAGGAACAGGAAACAGGTTGAGGGACCAAAGGAAGGAGAAAGAGACAGAAGCAAGACAAGGGAGTGTGAGGAAAATTAATTAAAAATGATTGTGAAAGGGATCAGCCTCTCCCCACATTTTGTGTCGCTCTTTACTGTCCATTTAAGTCAGAGGAGTAATGGGTGTAGATGTGGTTTGGTATTGAGGCTAATGACGCTGTCCGCGGTGCTGAAATGAAACAGTTGAGATCTCAGTGGGACACTTGATTGCTCTCCCCATGGTGTTGAAAACATCTGATCTATATTCTGCCAAAGATGTAAACCGAGATGGACATTCTCAGCTCTTTTGAGTCTCTTTTATATGTCTCCCATCTGTTCATCTCTCACTCCCTCTCCCCTGTCACTCCCCTTCATCAGCTTTTACTGCTCCCATCTTTCCTACTTTTGTGACACATCATTAACAACATTTACAGAGACTACCAAATTAATCTATCTTTATTTCTTCTTAGATAGTAATACATTTACCTAAAGCTGCACTAATCAATATTTTTATATTAACAATGGATCAAATGACCGATAATAATATATAACTCTCTGCATTGCATAACTCTGCAGTTTCCTTCAGCTCAGACAGTTATTTCAGTGTTTTTCTTTTGGGTTAGTTTCACCACTCTTATTATCCTTGAGCTACACGTCTCCTGTATGTGCAAATAGGGAACTGTTTGTTAACATGTTATCATTTCAACTTCATATGCCTGTTGTACATTCATCAATGCGCTTTTTAAAGCTACTAGTGTTGTTTCGCTGCTCAAAAGTGGCCAAAATAATAAATGATTGCAGGTTTTCTTTATATGTTAATATTGCCAGTAGTAGTGTTTACCTTCATTCCTTTCTGCCTCATGTCCTTCCTTCATTTACTTTGCTAACTCCCTTTATTAGTCTGTTTCTATTCCACTTCTCTCTGCCTTCCTAACTAGGGTGTTCAAAGTAAAAGGCGTTGTCCATCCCCGTGTTTATTACCAGTGTATGAGTATGTGTGTGTCTCTGCGTGTGTAGATGTACAGCGGTCCACTGCATTATGTAGAGTGCTGAGCAGACAGACGGTCAAAGTTCAATGCATCCAATGTGTGGGCTGAAGTCAGAAAATAATGGTGTTATCCCGGGATAAGCCCTCGTTCACCCTGCAAATAGAGTGTGAGACGGAAGAAGAAGGGAGGGGTGATGACGGAGAGACTTCCTCATTAGACTCAGTGTACTGAAATGACTCAATTTACTCAATTTAACACACATAAACAAGAGCGACACTAAAGAAAGAAAGTGGGAGAGAGGCATGGAATGAGTGGGTAATGGGTGCAACAACTCTTTCTAGTCATTTCATCACTGTCATCATTGCAACGTGTAAACCTTCTGCCAGTCAAGACAGCCAGCAAGGCACATTTTACTGCATGTTAAATGTAGCAATTGAGAAAAAATATAACTTCAGTGTCTCACTGGTGATTTCTGAGAAATACCAGTGCAAACAAACCACCGAATCAAAAACAACCATTTTCATGCTGGTTTGCACATCTATCAATTATAATAGAAATGATGGTCGACGTTTTAAAAAATTACAGGTGGATGAGTGCTCCCCACACGTTGCTTTTATTGCTTCATTGCAAGACAACAGATGGCCTGCCTCACAATCACGGAGAGGGAATAAAAGAGTAAGATAAGAAGAACTATGGGAATAACAAGCTGGTGAGAAAGGACGGAGGGAGGGAGGGAGGGAAAGGGGAAAATACATATGACAGGAAATGTAACAGAGAAAAACTAGGTGATACACAGAGAGAGAGAGAGAGAGATGAAGATAAAAAGACACATGGTGATAGGAGGAAGGAAGGAAGAGGACAGGATGAGAGTTCATCTAAGCAGCATCTGCTCATACGCTATAGATGTTTTCTTTGCATGATTTAAAGTAACTACAGCACGATATACTTCACACGTGTATTTTTTCAAGCACACTAGAAAAACATTAATGAAGGAGGCCCATATGCTACACACATGCCACCCAATGAAAGCATTAACATGCAAAGAGTGCAGTTACCTAACATGGTCCTGGTTAAGGTTATATTTTCTTTACATTGTGTAGCAGCAGCAGCTGACAGCATGTATGAATACATTCACACTAAAATAGTTGATATATGATTTACAAAATCCTTACATTTAAAGAAATAGTTTGGCATTTTAGTGGAGAGTTAGACGAGAACATCAGCACCACTCTCATGATTGCAGTGGTGCGCTGGCCATTTGGCACAGCGGACCGCCGCATTAGTGGGCTGGTGGACTGTCAAAAGAATCCATCAAGTTTTTAAAGGCCATCCGACCCCGTCGGTCTCTTCACCAGCCCTCTCTGTGTGCCTGTCGTGAGAGCGCGCTGCATGCGTGTACCGGGACTGGGCTCACTGGACAATTACAACCATAGTTAGTTACACTTATATATTTAAACTCATACGCTCTATAGCCATACTCTACTGTTACTGTCGGTGCTGTTGCAGCTGTAAAACGGTGGATACATTGTTTTTGTGCGCGAAATGACTCAGTTAACTATCAGAATTTGATCAATTCCGGCCAATAAAATTTGGAAAATCTAGAAGAGCCACACGACTAAATTATTTAACATCATCAGCATTGTAATTATTTATCTTTTCATTTGTTGTCAGTAAGGAAGAATCAGCAAGACTCTAAGATGTGTGCTGTCTTGTTAATTACCCAAAATGTTATTTATGTTATTTATTAACTAATCCTTTTCTTCCTTTCTTTGCAGCAAAATCTTTAGGTTTGCTACAAATGATAGTTTTCAAATGTGTGAGATAATGCTGGTTGCAAGCAGTGGATGAGGACACGTGGATGATTTTGTAGCTTCTGCTCTAATAATTTGATGTGCACATTGGCCAACGTGGAGGCCAGTCCCCTAAACAGCTGGTTCATTACTCTAGGAACATTCTTTGTACTCTTTGTTACACACTCCTATGGGAAATGTGCTATCCCTTGTGCAATCCAAAGATGTCAACATGTGTCATGAAGTAAAGTTCTCCTTCGTGGCCTCCTTTGACCTGCCCAGCCCTCCCAGTCCTTGTTTTTCTCTTTCCCTCTCCTTCTCTTACATGAAATGATGTGACATATACGCCACTTGGCTGTTCATCCAGTGTGCCCTACAGTTCTATAAGTGCACTCATCTTCGCCTGCGTAGCTAGCCAGAGTCAAGCTCTCTGCTTGTGAGTTTTATGCACAATGCATTAAAACAACACAGGAGTCTCCTCTCTTTCTCCCTTCTTGCTACCCATGCCACTCCCTCCTCCCTCCATCTATTTTCCTCTTTTCTTCTTTCCTTCTCTCTCTTTTTCTGTGTGTGACAGTAGTCATGTCAGAGCAAGGCTGGCTGAAGCCCTTGCAGCAGTCTGCCTCTTTGATGTTGAGCCCTGCTGAATTAGGCCATCACCCAGCGGTGCACTGCTGCCTACTGCACACACTACACACACACACACACACACACACACACACACACACACACACACACACACACACACACACACACACACACACACACACACACACACACACACACACACACACACACAGTACTCTTGCAAGCACACACAAACAAACAAAAACAAATGGATGCATGGTAGCAAAGCATGCACAAGACAACAACACACACACAAGCCATGCAGGTCTCACACTACCTTAATAATGTGCTCCAAACCATATCTAAACATTATTATTCTCACTCACACACATTGCGAGTTCCATTCATATATACTCGAAGTCCTCATTTCCTTCTCTGCTTTTCTTTAATAAACATAAATTTGAATTCTTATGAGTGCTTCTCCTCTGAGGCCTCCATACTATAGTACATCAAAGAATGCACACACTCATGAACACACACACACACACACACACACACACACACACACACACACACACACACAGGGAAAATGTAGGACAATCAGAGACAATTTATTCAAGAATACGGAGTAAAGGGAAGAATTTATTCCCTTTCAATCTGCTCTCTCTTGCTCTTTCAATATGGTCGTATGAATAGTAGAAAGGTGACTACAGCAGGAAGCCTACGCAATTACGCATACAAACTGGCAGCTGACCTGACATCTCATAAAATGAACATGACGTGTTAAAATGGAAATACACTCTGTTCACAAAGAGAAATTCAATTCAGTTGCAAAAAGATGGGACTTTGGTATCCCATGTGCAGTTCCCAAATCATATGAAGAAAAACATTTTACATCCCTGAGTGAGCTTCTCATGTCCTCTGAACCTAATCCAGACAATGAAGCTGCAGTAACTGATATTCCTATAGTACCATTGCATAAAATGATTATGTGTATTGTGAAAGGTGACAATCCCGTAGATAACTCCGCAGCAGCCCCCTCAGTTCTACGCAGCTTTTTAGCTTCTTTCAGCTCATTGTTTACATTTTACGGCCCACTACTAAACTATTCACTACCACTTAGTACCATTTACAGTATGCTACCTGCTCTAACAACAGACATACATGCTGCTGGACATAGTGAAGCTTAAGAACCAGATATTTCAATGAAGAGCTGGAGGAGATCAAAAATGTAGCTAAAAGAAGAGTGAAAATGTGATTTATGTTCATCAGGTGGACAGAAACACGACTTCAAATGAATGCTAATATGTCTGCTTGAAGTGTAAATAGGCCACTGTTTGCTAACACGTTAGCCATATCAACTGATGTTGTGTTTACTGCTAATTTTTCTGCACCCAAGTGGAAAAAAAATCAATTTATGCAGACTGCCAAGTCCCTAATTTTAATTAGGAATACTGTAGGAGTGTTACTAATTAATTAGTATCACTCCTACAGCAGCAGTTATGTAAAATGGCATTTTTATGTGTGATGGTTGTTGTGTTTTGTGTTTGAGACAAAATATTTTATTATATATATAAATATACTTATTTTCTGAACTCTTATACCCTCCTGTACCATTCATGGAGAAATGGCCTTTTCACTTTTCACTGTGTCATGTTTATAATAACTTTTATAATTACCTTTTCACTCTGAATAAAAATAGAGAAATCGGTAAGTTGTCTGAGACAGTTCAGCAGTTTCCATCTTTACAGAACTAATAAATGGTCGCACACCGTCTCTTGTTAATCCCATATACCTTATCACATCCCATGCCTTATTAGCATGACAGTTATTCTGTACAGTATTGTCAAAGCAGGCTATACAAGATATATAATGGTACATCTCTCTCTTTCTCTGTCTCTCTGTCTCTCTCTTTCTCTTTCTCTTTCTCTTTCTCTTTCTCTTTCTCTTTCTCTTTCTCTTTCTCTGTCTCTGTCTCTCTTTATCTGTCTCTCTCTCTCTTTCTCTCTCTCTTTCTCTGTCTCTCTCTCTCTCTCTGGTGGCCAGGAACAGCCCTGTGGTCAAACTGGAGACCGGCCAGGGAGTTTTCCATCAATTAGTTGATTTCTTTTGCATTCAACTCTCTCTCTCTCTCTCTCTCTCTCTCTCTCTCTCTCTCTCTCTCTCTCTCTCTCTCTCTCTCTCTCTCTCTCTCTCTCTCTCTCTCTCTCTCTCTCTCTCATTATTTCCACTGTTGTTGGCTCGGTAGAAGAATGCTTGAAAACATGAATGTAGGACACTTAAAGAGCAAAAGCTGTTCTTGTAAATGTTATTAAAGGCAGAACGAGCAGGATTTGTCGGTTGCACACTTTTTTTGGAAGAAACTTTGTCCACTTGGCATTTCTCCTCGCTACATTAGCGTTTTTTTTTCAACGCTGTGTCCACCATTTTAGTAGCTTCCCTTTATATGTGCGCGTGCAATCTGGCACTTGCATTGTTTTTAAAGAAGGTGACGTCAAGAAACGTCCCGATCACAGAGAAATACGAAGAAAATAAGAAAATACAATCAGATACAAACACCGCCACACACTTAGTGATGATTGAGAGGAATATCCCACAATTCTACCTTTAAAAGTGCTAAATTCCAACAATGATACCCTAATATAGCTGTGAACAACTATATTCCATGTAAAGATATAGTGAAGTAATGAGCAGAGAATGAATGAAGTCGCCCCACGTGAATGTGAGTACCAGTGTGTACTCGCATACGCTCAGCTAATAGCCACCGCTCTGCACTGAGCTCCTACAGCGGTTACCACTGATAACACTGTCACAACCCACGGCGTCATCGCGGAAGCTTGTGCCCTTTACCACCAAAGTTAACACTGTTTGCTCTGTCGACAGTGTTGCTGTTGTTTGTGTTCGTGCTGTTAGCAACGTTTGCTGCTAGCCGCCAGCTCAGCTGTCGCCATGTGAAGAGCCATGTGAAGGCTAACCCCTAAATCTGCAAACCTCTAAATATGCTCTGAATTTGGGATTTAGCACCTTGACGCGATGACCTAAAATGTTCCTAAAAACCTTTTTTTAGCCACTTGTTATTTTTTTATATTGCTTATATTTGTGTTCATTTGCTTGAGTGTCATGCACCTTTAAATTTCTACTTTTGAAGAGTTGGCAGATGAATGAGTTAGAAGAGCATGTGGTACCAGCAGTTCACATAAGACAATAACAACTTACATTTTACACACACACACACAGCTGCACACGCATTAAATTACAACACACAGTCATGCATCGCTGCACTCCATGCCGCACACAGCGTGTCATCACTGCATATCAATTACACGGGGAAGTGAAGATCTATTTCTAATTCAATCAGTCAGCGCTGGTGTCACATCCCTCGCTCCCTGGCTTTCTCCCTGCCTCGCCCGCTCTCTCTCTCTGCCTCTCTATCCTTTTTCCCCCTTCGCTCCATTCTCACTGATCATCGTGGGGCTGGTGGACGTGGGTGTCAGGTTTGTGGCTTTGTTTAGGCGTGTGTGTGAGGGTTTTTCTAACCTAGTGGGAAACAGTTGAAGTTTTAGCGTTGAAAGTGTCGTCATTTTCCGAATTCGAATCAGAATCAGCTTTATTGACCGAGCATGTTTACACAAACACAGAATTTGATTCGTTATTTGAAACTTCGTTTAATTCATGTTTTTCATATGAAACTGTCACTGCTGTCACTATGTTTACTCAATTTAGCAACAGCTGTTGAATGTACCTCCAATGTTCACTCTCCTTTTAGATCTGTTTTGGTCTCCACCAACACCAGAGGGGGAAATAAATCTGGCTCTTGAGCTACTAAATGCTCCACTACGTTCACCAGCTAGTGACTAACTTTGTCTGTCTGTTGTACGGTGCTCGGCAGGTGGCATACAGTTGGATTTTTAGAACGTTTTTGCTGCCAGAAACAAGGTTGATGAGAGCAGTGAGACTGAACGTAAAGTGTAAAGTTTTCAAACCAAACCAATGAGCTGAAACACATCACTCCTGAAGGAAAACAACTTTTCACAGGTTCGCTCATCAAATTGTCAATACATCTCAAGTGCCACAGGGTCACATGATCGATAGCAGAATTGCTAGAAACATGTCATTATTTAATTATTCATTGATGAACGCAACACAAAAACCACAACAAAAATCAGCTTGTTTGTCATACTTTAGATTTTATTCTCAAGTGAAAAAAAAAAATAAAAAAACGAACGAAAGATTAAATTTGATTTTTAATGTGTCAGATTTGTGTGACCAGGATGACTCATTTGTATCTTGCACTTGGTAAACTTGCAAAAAATGCAAAAAAAAATTTGGTGATGGTAGCTTTACTGTAATGTAATGAATATGTACTTAAACATCAACATTGACAGCAAAACATCTTCATTTTCCAAAATGTAAACAAATATAGAACAGAGCTCAGATTGCTGCCCACAGTCTAACTCACTGTATCCATGGCAACAATATACTTCCTGTTTCTTGTTCTCGTTCTTAAGTTTATCTGTTCACTCAAGTGAAGACTTAAATATCAAAATTAAATTCAGTCCCTGGCCCAT
This sequence comes from Leptoclinus maculatus, assembly GCA_032191485.1. Classification (NCBI taxonomy): domain Eukaryota; kingdom Metazoa; phylum Chordata; class Actinopteri; order Perciformes; family Stichaeidae; genus Leptoclinus; species Leptoclinus maculatus. Next base: position 6,880,400 of record JAVDOI010000002.1, read on the forward strand.
CTTTTAATTTCCTGTTTTTGACTTGCATAAACTTGCATTAAGTTTATTTTATTTGTTTTCATTTTCCTATTTTGGATTTGGATTTTGGACACTGATACAAAGATTTAAACTCTGTGAATCATATAGTCATAACTAAGGAGACATGTATATGTTTACATTACAGGTTTGTTATTTTGCTTGTCAGCTGTCCATGTGTGTATTTTAACGGTAGGCCTACATACATTAAGTCTCTTTCTTGTGCAACCTGCACAGCTAAAGGCCTTATAAATACATGTATTCATATAAGCAGAAACTATGTAATGAGGGCTGATAGAATGCACAAAACGTTATCCAGCTTCAGCTAACCGTGACATCCATTCTCCAAAAGAAAGACATTTATGTCACGTTTGGGATACTGTGTGCAGACATTGTGTTTAGAGGACAACAACATTAATGTCATCTTAAGTCAGAATCAATCCTAAAAGGCCCTGATTTAAAGAATATTGTTACTCCCTCTTGAGAATATTCTCAAAACACTAGTTGATGGAATCATCGACTGATTTGCATTTCCTCTGGCTGACACTTCAGAAATGTATTGTGTTTTTTATGTGCACAAGATTTAAATGGAAACTTTCTCTCTCTCCCTCAGATCATAACCATTTGAACAACGCAGCCTTGTCTCCCCTGGGCCCAGCCATGGCCTTGTCTCACCCTCACAACAACCTGGGAATCGGCTTCAACAAGTACACCTCGCTCAAGGCCGTGGGTGAGTAGGATTACACACACACACACACACACACACACACACAGCAACTAGATAGATATACAAAGGATAAATCTAATGGTGTGTATCAAGAGGGACACAGAGCACATACTTACTTACTTTAAAGAGGTCAGTGAGCTCGAATACTGTACAGTATAAACAAACTTGAAGTAGGATGAGGAAAAACTCTAAATGTCCCCATATTGGTACACACAGTGAGTGGGAAAGTGGTGAAGGTAGAGCAAGCACCAATTAGGATCATGATTTTGTAATGAGACTGACTTCTGTGGCTGATTTAAGATGTCTCCATGTTACATTAGCTGACAGCAGCCATGATGTAAATATGACTGTGTAGAACCTTGGACATCATTTCCGTGCCCTGTGTCCACGGACAGCTGCGGACTTCTGCCTGTCGCATGGACACGCATGCGGTTCCATTCATACTACAATTGAAGGTCCATGTCTGTCTGGCATTCCGCGCATTGCACGTGCATGGCAGCAGTTAGGGTTGTCCAAATTGATGTTTGAATATTTGTTCTAAAATAACAGTTTGAACTATTAGAATATCTATTTTTGTGCATAACGTCCATGACCATGTGTCCTAACTTTCCGTGAGCTGGCTGGAGGGACACCTCCATGAGATCACCTGAACGCTTCCCACTTGCTGTTGTGATGTCCACATAGGACTTGGGCCGATGGTGATATGGTCACTGACAAGCGGAGCGCATGAATGTATATTCCCACTGTTGCCCCAACAGTGGGAATATGTTTGTTGAGTTGGAAGAAAAAGCTGTTTGCAAAGCTCTCTTCGGTGGAATGAACAGCACAAGTACACGACTGGAAACTTAAGTCAGGCTCATGTTGAAGCACAGAATCAATGTAACCTCTTATTCTGTCCTCTGCAGCTGAACATCACACACCTCACTGAGAAGCTGTCACTGCTGAACCGGAGATTAGCAGGTCGATGTAGATTTAAAACATAGCAGCTGTGCCTTTTTGTGCTAAAACCAATGGACTACACAAACCAATAGACATAACTAAATATGTGTGTCATATATGTACACAATGTACAATATGTATGGACAGTATATTTATATGAGTGGCTGCATGCTGTTTACTTCGAACTGAGTACATAATCTGTTTTATAATACGTTGTGAAACTGGGGAATTCCTTTATTGAACAAAGCAAAAATTAGGATAATTGTATTGCATGACAAAAATCACTTTGTTATTGGCGAGTTGGTCATCTGCCTAAAGCGCAGCCACTCTACGGCTGACAGTTATTGACAGCTCGCCTTTCTGTTAATGGTTACTGTGAATCAGCCGTGGAAAAAAAAGTTATGATGGTGGTATAAATGTACTGCTGATGATGACGTAACTAATGCTGGACTGGGAACTCAACTCTTTACACAATTTAAAAGAAAGGATAAAATCGGTTGACTGTTTGCTAAGCCCAGCCACCTTTAGCTACTTGTGTTATGTCGGTCAAGCTTTCTGTTCTTACATGGCAAATAATGCAGTTTAGTCATAATAACAATGGCAGATTTACTAATATTTTAATTGGTCCTTGACTTCCGACTGTGGTAGACAAAGCAGGCTTCTGATGTCTAGCCAGAGAAACAGCGTGGATGAGCGAGTCATGAACAGGGCCTTTTATGCCTCAGGAATGCCTGCAGGGAATGACTTCATATTTGGACTCAAAGATGAACTGTTTATTATTTGGAGGTTCAAAGATCAAGGTCACTGTGAAATCACAAAATATGTTTTTGCCCATTGCTCAAGACTTCGTATGCTAATTATATAAATTGCACACACATCTCTAATGGGGTAATGAGGAAGTGGTGACATTTTGCAAACTGCCACTTGACTGGTTGGAGGAAGCGTACAACCACGAGGCATAAAGCATGAGTTACCTGTTTACACGTGATTTGTGACCTTTTAAACAAGAAAAACCAAAGACAGAAGACGTTGGTTGTGTTGGTTCAGCAGGCTGTTCAGTCTATTATTAAACAAACTTGATCTGTTTCTTTTTCTCTTCATCAAAATCCTTTTCCTTTAGCTCTTAATTTGCCCCCCCCCCCCTCCCCCTCCCCATCATAAGAAGAAAGCGACATTGGCTGCAGTTCATTTCTAATATATATTTCAATTACCCTCATTATTTAAAACAGTTTAAGGTACCTTTCTCTCTAAGAAAGGCCTTTATGTTTAAAGCTCACTCTCATTGGAATAATCTACCAGTAAATGTTTCCACGTCCATTAATGCCCCGTCTTCTTATTATAGACTCAGTTTTAAACCTTTATAATTGTGTTTTATAACTGGACTTATTTATAACTATGAAAGAATGATCCATTTCCATGCTCTGCTTGGAGTATGATCTCCTGTCTTTGTAACTCTTATTTGATCTAATCTAATGGTTATTCTTTTGCTTGTTGTTTTTTTGTTACATTTAATTTAGTTATTTAGTTATCTAGTTGTTATTATTGTTTTTTTCTCGTTGCGCTTGAATTGTATCATTGTTGTTGAGGACTCCTTGAAAACGAGTTACATCTCAAGGTGTTTTTTCAAATGAAGAATTTCCAATATTTTCTTTCTTGCTTTACAATGAACTTGTAAAGTCTAATCGGTTAAGACAGTACGAAGGAAGAGGATGGCCAAATGAGTGTGAAAAGTAACCGAAGAGAAGAAGAGCAGGAGAGGGAAAATCTCATCTCATTCTGCTCAGTGAGTGAGAAACAAAGGCCGATTGCAGCAGCAGCAACCCCCCCCCCCCAACCACTCAGTGATGAGTGTGAGAAGTCAGACACATTTCCCCGAAAACTACGCCAAATAACAAATCTGTGAGGTGCAGTGCTCCTTTCTCACCTCTCTCTCGACGTCTCCGTATTCAGTTCTGTCTCTGTTTGATGACACACAGACAACGAACCGCTCCTCTTTGTGCACCTCTGTTTTACAGTTTTTGTCTTTCTCTCTGTCACAGACACAGACACACACACACACACACACACACACACATACACACACAGCTTATATGCATCTTCTGTATTCATGCTTCTTTTATAGTTCTTGTGTGTGTTGTGTTTTTTGCTATCAGAAACAATGATCCTTTGAATCTGTGGGTCCACATGCTCTGAATGATGCACCTAACAGCAAACACAAAACACGTACAACACACACACACACACACACACACACACACACACACACATCCAGCATTGTTATACATTGGATACACTCAGACACACTCTTAACTTGTCTTTTTATTTTATTCTCTCTGTTGTTTTCCGTTTCTCGCCATCGTCATTCGTGCTTACACCGCGTGCATTATGCAACATAGGTTAACACAATGTTAGATTACAAATTATGAAAATGGCATGAAAACAAACAAAAATATCAAAAGTAAAAGAGGGACATTTATGCCCAGAATGTTGCCTCTCAGGCTACATGCAGTCTGCATCATCTTCTTACTGGAGGTTAATGGGGCACGTTGTATACAGTCTGAGTGGAGGACTGCAGAGACTACTTAGGGCTAGGTCCTCTGCTTTAATTTGAGTACAAATAAATAAGAATATTTCAGTCATATTTGTATTTAAAGTGTTTATTTGGCATCTCTAAAAAATACACTAGAATTGAGTATCAATCAAATCAATTATCTATCAAGTAAACTAAAAATGGTTTTAAATAAGGTTAGTGCACTAACATTACAGAGGTTTACACAGCATTTCCATTTCTATTGTTGTTAGTTGTACCTCAAGATTTGTTTTTTTATCATTATTTGTTCTCATTGTGTCCTTAGAATGCACTCACATGGAGAGAAACGTGAATGCACACACAGTCCAATCATCTTTTCACACATGCTTATCAGTTCCCTTGCTGGGTAATAAACAAGGAACCAGGTCCAGAGATCCTGGCTGTGTGGACAAAGTCATGGCTAGGACACACAACAGTTTGTTGGAAGCAGTAAGTACAAAAGGGGGCAATAAAAAAGAAGAAGGGCATAACAGGTCAAAGATGCCAGGACTCTCTGACAGCAACCTGTGCCAGGTGTAGCAGCAGGACTCTGGCTCAAGCAGCTCTGATATATCTGTCTTCATTAGAGCAGGACAGGTGGACCGACAGGCTGAGAAAAATGTTGGATAAAGATGCGAAAGGTGAGAGTGTGAAAGAGAGAGAGAGAGGACATGAATAAAATGAACAAGGAGAGTGAAGCGAGAGGAGGAAGAGATGAACTTACATTGTGGAATTTAGATTCCCTGGTTTGGTCTTAAGGAAGCAAATACTATATGTGTGAACCATAGAGCTCCACTCAGTTGAGTGTCAGGGTTCCAGGAAGAGAAAAGAAAACATAAGAAAGAAGGTGGATGGATATTCTCGAAGAGGGTGCGAAAGAGTGTTTGCTAGGACGCTCGGACTCCACGTTCTGGGCCAAGACTGCCTGAAGTCTTTAATTAAGATCTAGTGATCCAACAGCTTGAGCACTGATTGAAATATCTTTTTTTTCCTAAAAATCAAGAGCCATATTTTTTATTGTTTTTAAGAGTTAAGCTTAACAAGCACAATTTGTCATTTGTCTTTTTTTTTAAATTGCCACAGAGTCAAGTACATCTACGTATCTATAGACTCACTTGATGATTTTTAGGGGGGGGGGGGGGGGGATTTTTGCAGTGCGGTTGCTGCATTTTTTAGCATGCGCATTCAGGTCACAAAATGGGACAAAATAAGTTTGGGGATTTCTTTCATGTCTACATGAACTTCAGTGATCTCATATCCCCCAAAAGATAGCTTTGAAGTAGAAGGAACTCCACTAGTTCAAAGTTGTTTTTTTATGTTTTGCACTTCAAGATAGGGTATCTTTACTGTGGAGTACCTGTGGAGACTAGTGAGGACATTTTAACATTTTCTTCACTATATTTTATGAGGTGGGATGGAGATCTCAAAGTACCAAATATGTCAGTCTGAATTATATTGAAATCTGCATTAAGTAGTGCAAACGTCATTGAATGTTTCTATTTGAGGTAGTGGTGCAGCCATTACAGCATTAGCATCTGGGGTTTAAATATTTCACTCAGTAAAAGACATCATATAGCTGCAATGAAGTGTAAAACATGTACAGGACACTGTCATGGAAAATGTTGAAAAAGAGGAAATATAAGAGTGCTAAGCATAATTGAATGGCACTCAAAATAGACCAAATACAATACAGTGTGTTGTCAAACTCTGTTGCAGGGCCCACCTTCTGCAGTTATAATGTGGTGGCCCAGGTTGGGCCCACGGGCCTTGCTTTAGGCTTCTGCTGGATAGAGAGCATGAAGCTGATGTTGTTGAAGAGTACGGAATAAATGAACTACAGATGGAAAGATTGGATAACAAGAGAAGCGAGAGAAAGAATGAGCAGATGGAGAGTCTGTGAAATGGAGAGGAAGGCACACAATACTGTCACAGAGGACCCTGCTGTCAGGTGCTCCTCCTGGCAACATGTGTGGAAACACTCTAATGGACAGCAACAGCAGTTGTTGTGGGAAGGAAGGCTGTGTTTAATTCATTGTTTTTGTATCGTCCCAGATTCTCCCGCCCTGTCCAGAGATTTTAACCAATTTTCTCTCAAATTCAGCTGCAGTATATTACACCAAAAACACAGTCACCAGGTCCACAATGAATAACTGACACAAAACAACAATACAACCGCACAAAACATATCTATTTACATCCATTCAAAACCTTGTACAACACTCTGCATATAAAACCTGCATTTGTAGCAACAGTACCAACGTCAAACATGTATCTTCACGGCATCGTGACAAACAGGCAGCTGGTAAAAGCTGCCAAAAGCACATGATGCACTTTGCTGCACAGACGCATACACATCAAGTGGCTTATTCCCTCTTCAATGCGCAAATAATGTATGTAAATGGATTCTTTGTTACCCAAACACATTTGCACAGACATGTACGTAAATATAGGAATCCACAGACACAAATACACAATAATCCCTCACACGTTCATCACCATTTTGCAAAATTTAAATTAAAGCATAGCAATTTTTCTGTTAATTCTCCTAATTCTTAGACATCAATAATGTGATACTTAATCATGCCTCCTAAATCTTTGTTGTTTAAACAATTAAAGTGACTACTTTTAATGTGAAGCAGCAGCAGTAGGATATTAAGTGTGCATCCAGCATCTGGATGTGGCGCGGGAATGCAGACCATAAATAATACCAAGAATGGGGCTTGATTTTATGAAAAATCTTAAAAATGATAACTTTAAAGACCTCAGCAGTATTCTGTGGTGCCATGTCAATTCTTGGGAGGTAAAATATTTAGATCTGCGTCGCCAGGTCCTCTACCTTGTCCCAAAACATGTGTTTGGTGGTCCTGGCTGTGGAAACAGTGGAAACGCTGACCAATCAGAGCACACTGTTTTTTTCTGGTAGGGGGGCTTAAAGAGACAGGAGTGTTTCAGACAGAGGGTGAATACAGGTATATTCAGACAGACCGTATGAGATAAACAAAGTCTTTTTTGAACATTAAAGCATGTAATCATGTTCAAGTAGAAACCCAAAATACAAGTATGAATCTGAAAATGAGCATGATATGTCTCCTTTAAAATGTTTAACATCTTTCATCAATAAACCAGTTGTTATCAATGAACCAAATTGTTAAAGTTCAAGTTAAACGTAGGCAGCTTTGTCATGTTATGAGAAAAAGATATGCAGTCATCCTTTGAGATAAACAACAATTTAAATAGTTGTAATGCCACTTGAGAAAAGATGGATTGTATTTAAGTCTTTGGACCGGCTTGGAGACTTTTACTGAATGATTGCTGGTGAGTCTGTCTCCTTCCTCAACAGCTGCTGTTGAAGTGCCCTGGAGTTACACAATGGACCCACATTTGAAGTGTTCAATAAGCAATTACCAAACAGTGATAGCATTGGACAGTTTCTTGACTTAAGGGAATGTGAGATTAGTCCTCGAGGTGTTTTCTGAAAATACAAATATAAGAATAAATGTCAGTCATCTTGAGTAAATGATTAGAAATGAATTAAGAGCAGTGGCTACGGAGCAAAACACAGGCCTCTGCTAAGCTTTTCTAACAAATAAATCTAGCCAATGGATGAATTATTTTGTTGTTGTTTAAATGAATATTGTCCAAAGACTCTGCTTGCAAAGCTCTATTTTCTTGAAACCGCATGCAGAAAACTTAAGCTTAAGCAGTCCAGTGGTGCAAATATACAGCACCCCAAATATGCTTTCAAATGATTTCTTTTTGAGTTGCGTTTATGTCTCAGAGCACCGTGAAATGTACGTGTGTAAGTGTCTCTCTGTCACACACGCATGCATTAACACTAAGGCACATTCATCGACATTCATTACAACAAATTAAACTCAACAGGTCATACGTCTTCAGACCAGACAATTGACACAATCATATTATCATGTTCCTGTTTGGAGTGTAATAATGATAAGATCAGAGCCGCAGGCACACAAACAGATTAAAAAAACCAGACAGATGTACTTTTTCATAAACATGTAGTACAAGCTGATAACAGCTGCGTCCTGTTATCATATGAGGAAGACAGATGTTAAGAACTTGAAAGATAGCAAGTCTAAGAGGCAGTAAGATTCAGAGCAATAAGTGTTTGAAAGAACGAAAGAAGACCCAAATAAAAATCATCATAGAGAAGAATGTGTTTATTTCTCTCCAGGAAAAACGGACCAATGAAGCAGGGCTAAGCAAACAAGGTTGTTAGTATCTTTAGGGCAATGTGTGTGTAGGGGGGGGCAGTGGTGATGAACAGCAGAGTCGAGTTCCACTCAGGGAGCTCACACTAATCTGACTCGACACGCTGAACCCACTCTATTTTTACTCCCAACAAATCTCCCGTTTTGTCCGACACTTACTTACTCACCCTCCCTTTTCTCCTGTTTTGTCGACTATCTTCTTGATTCTCAGTCTCGCTCCCTCTATTCCTTTCTCCCTGGTGCTGCGTTGGTGTTTTTGACTCCCCTGTCTGTGTGTAGACAGTTCAGAGCTCAAATACATAATATATGGTACAAACACTTACATCTCCATGGACACACACACATAATGCACACCCTGCAGGATTCACCGTGTTTGCCTTGGCTTATTTTGTATGTGCTTACCTGACAGATTTGCCAGATTTGTCTGGAATGTGTGTGTGTGTGTGTGTGTGTGTGTGTGGATATACAATACAATATGTGTTTGTGATTTGATGTGTCTGTGTGACTTTAACCAGATGAGCTGTCCAACTATGTTCAGGGTCACAATGTGATAAATGACACACACACACACACACACACACACACACACACACACACACACACACACACACACAAAACATACACTGTTAAATTAGTCAGAAGATATAGGTGTGAGGTGAAGGTGAAGTTCACCACTGATTGCTTTTATTATTTACTTTTCATTATTCTAATTTAACCATATCTCTGCCTTCATTTTTCTACCTCTACTGTCTCCCCCATCCTCCAGACACGACTGCAAGAGACTACTACAAGAGCTACCCAATGGTGGATTACACCTACCGCCAGTCCCCTCCCACGTTCCAGCCAATCAACTTCCACCCCAAGGACAAGCCCTTCCTCCCGCCGCCCGACATCCACGCGCCACTGGCCATCACGATCAACGCCTCCCAGATCCCCAAGCCCAAGATCTCCAAGACAAACACCCACCCCCTCACCTCCAGCTCGGCCTTCAAAGCATGGGACCCCAGTAAGAGCCACATCCAGCACCCGGTGGCCACCCACATGACCCTCCAGGGGCAGCAGCACCACCCCATCCAGCAGCAGCAGCACCACCACCAGCCGCTGCACCAGCAGAACAGCCGGCGCATGGCCTACTCCAACAAAAGGCAGTTCAGCATCGAGACGCTGCCCGAGCTCTTCTCGCAGCCGCTGGGCTACAGCCACTCGCCGCATGTGCACCCCAAGCACAAGGGACTGCCCACCAACAGCAAGACGGAGGTCACTGTCTGAACATGGGGATGAATGGGTGAATAGACAGAAGAGGAAACCAAGTGGTTGTAAGCAACTTTCAAAGAAATGCTCAGATATCTTTTATATCCAAAGCCGTAATGGCGAGAGGAGAGAAAGCTAATATCGTGTATAATCTGATTTATTTTATTTTTTTTACATTTTCCTCATCATTGTTGACAACAATAATAATAATAATAATGTCAGTGATATTTGTGTTCTTTCATGACCACTGGATCAAAACTAAAGGTGGTGGATTGGCAGGTGCTGGCTGTGACTCTTTGAACCTGGCCGCTCCTCTAAATAATTGAGTGGGCTCTCAGTGTGTTGGCACAGCTCTCCCCTTCTTCTGCTCTCAACCCCTTTGCACCTCAATGACACTCTGCACAGCTCTGTAGCACCACTCCACCACGCACAAACGTTTAAATCCCGCATACACACGCTATTTACCCCACAAACGACCCATCTGCTACTTCAGCACCACGGACAGCACCATGGATTTATCACAACACAGCACAGTGATAGTCGCCTTCGGGGACGCTCCTGAAACACACTGCGGCGGGTCTGGTGTAATCACAAAATGGAATCAAGTCTACAGTGGCCACGATCAGCTACGGCGCCGGCGGCGCCGGTGGCACAGCCGGAATGTGGCGCAGCTGCGCCCGGTGGAGGCTACTGATGTTCCAGAGCCATAAGGTCGGGGCCATGGATTCTAACTTGCACAAACCTCAGTGAGATAAAGGATCAATGAGTAAGGCAGACTAGACTAACATATTCAACTAAACAACCCCTCTGCCACTGCACTCTCTCTGCTACTACGAGATGGAGAGGGGTGATGTCAGGTTAACAAGGGGGATGCATTTTGGTCATTTTGCTAACAAGGGGGATGGCATCCCCAGTAAAAATTGCCTACAGTTTTTTCGGAAACTGTCAGAGAGGCTGGTAGGGGGAGTGTTTCCCTTAAGACGTTGACTCCCCATCACCAGAGACAATGCCATTGTGTTGTCAGCTCCCATTGCCCTCCAGCACCTCCAGAGAGTGAGATATCAGCCTGGCAATTCATACCAGCGGGATCGCGGAAGGGGGGAAGGGGGGTTGGTTATTTATCTCATTCCAGGGGCAAATGAGATGAGAAGGATCTGAACCGTGTACACACACACACACACACACACACACTACACACTTGTCAAAAGCTACAGACTGTTCCCAGCAGTCTCCTCCCAGTGACACACAAACAGAAACACACTTGTCTCTCCACAAACTGATCTTTTGAAACTGGCAAAGGGATTTAGCAAGCGCTCTGTTGGTATTAGTAATGGTTTTTTGAGCTGTCACTTCAGTCACTATCTCTTGTGTTACTGTTGATGTCAACCTCTAAAGAAAACCAACGATGGGTCACGATACAGAGAAAGGGAGCTAACGAGTCCATGTATCCTGATCGGATGTTATGAAGTCATTGCGTTCTCTCCTCTTCTCTGCTCCACACTAGTTTAAATGAGGCTGGGCCAATGCTGCATATTGGTACAAACATTTAGTTGTACCAGGAAGTGAAATTATGGCCTCTGAATATAGATCATGTACATCCATTTTTACATTTGACTCTATTCAGCAGATGGATCCACAAGTTTGCAGAGACATGATTTCATAATCAAACACTTCATGATTAACATCATGAAGTGTTTATGGATGTAGGAAGAAAAAAAGCAGTGATGCGTTACTTTTCACAGTATGGCTATTCCTAAACGCAGCTGTTTGATGCATGTGTTTACTGCTGCAATGCTAACATAATCTGAGCGGCTGAAACCACTTGTCAGTGCACTGCAATTTACTTCAGTCCCAGTAATGCTGTCCTTTTGCATCCAGTGAACGAAAAGTGATTTAATTCCTGCTTTTAATGCTTTCAAACACAGTAAACACATCTAGTTTTTTTGGCATGGAAATTATCAGATTGTAAGTTTTGATGCTTTTATGCTATTTACATGTTGCGTCTTCTTTGCTGGCTCGCTAGCGTTAGCCACATTCAGGACTCCGCTGCTTTTGTTCAAGGCTGAAGGGTGTATGAACCCCAAAGCTTCATTGTGTGGACTTCTGGAGAGCTGCATGCAGTCACCGGGGCTAACGTTAAGCTAGCTGTTGATGGTCAGTAAATACCTCCAAACTCTAGGCTATTTTGTTAAACCAAAATCTATTTCTTCTATTTCTAATTAATTAAATACAGAAATTATGTGTTCCATCTTCCATTTGATTTAGCTCCTCGTCTGATGTGTACGGTTCCATTTAATCAAAGTGAAATGACCTGTAATAATCCTTATAATAATAATAATAAATGATGCCTCGGATGTAGATCCCTATATAGTTAGCCACAATGGCCGCTCCAGGTGGCTTCTTTTAGTCAGACTCCGACACAACCGTTTGAAAGGATGGAGGTGGTGAGTGTAGACCTGTAGAGTCACATTCATGGGAAATACATTGAAACATACCGGAATTTATCTTTGGATGATAAAATTAATGGAGCAAATAGTGTAACTATTTACTTGCTTGTGAGTGATTAGTAAAGTAATTACTTTTTATCGTAATATATTTTACATTATATTACATTTTTCAAGTAACTTGTCACACGCTGACAATTGCTTGCTTCAGCTGCTTTTCAACCTTCAAAATCTCCACACCACCTCCACACCACATTTTCTCCCCTCCTCCGCCACCGTTCAGAACAGCCCAACAGCCAGCCTGACTCACTGATTGAATTCACCTTCATTTGTTATCGTGAGGACACCAGCTATGCCGCAGTGCATATGCCTGGCGCATGCTATAGCACATCAGACAGGTGGTGGAACCTAATCAAACGGCAGCGCTTACCAGAAGTCACACACTATTTTGCACTTTCTCTGGCTTCCTCTCTCTTTCGGTCTCTCTTCTGTCGCTCTCTCTCTCTCTCTCTCTCTCTCTCTCTCTCTTTTTCCACTTCCTGACAGACTGTCTTCTACCCCCCCCCCCCCCCCCGACCTCCCTCTGTGCATCCATGTCCATGAAAGTTGAGCGATGGATACCAAGCACTTGTCTGGTGTTTGGTACCCAGTGCTCCAAGCTGTTGTAAAGCATGGTATTCTCACTGGGTCCTCAGAGCATGCGGGGGGGGGCAAGCTATTATTAATGACAGAGTCAGTCACAGGGCAGACTCCAGATTTACTCCCTAATACACCCTCATGCTCACACGCACATGCAAGCAAACCTCAAGCTCTCACACTCAAACGAAAACATTCACACACTGGCATCCACAAACACAGACATGAATGACCAGATGCTTTACGATCCATTATTCACATCTGGACCTTTTGCTGGTCCCGACCTACATTTCATGTAAAAGAGATATACATTTTTGAATCCATTGATTTTCAGCCAAATTCCTCATTTTGCATCTCAATTTAATGGAGCTGTGGATGTACACAAGCGAATAAAGCGAGCGACGGAATAAAACTTTAACTGGAGAGAATAAATTAGCAATATAATGCTTGTTTGTAATGCTGCAATGGCTTCTCCACTTTAACTCTCCAAGATGTGAAAAACCTGTAAAGCAAGGCTGCTGGAGTGGTGCTTGGAGCTGCTGGCATGCTTTTGTAATAAGGGATCAGCACAGAGTGGGGATCATGAATACAAAAGCATGAATGGGATATGCATGGTGTGAATATGCATCAAACACATCTGCGCTTATGCTCTCGCCAGCACTGCACTGTATGTAATGTACCATGTTGCAGCAGGTCTCTTCTCCATGGCTTTCCTTTTTCTTTGACTTTCATTGGGTGCCACACTTTAAGTGGGTCACTCCATATATGAAAAGTTTTCTGGCCTCTAACAGCCCTACCAAAATATTCTGTGGGGTCTGTCCTTAAGAGGTTGAGAACAAACGAGGAATGACAGCGAGTAAACAAGCAATACGCGTCGGTAAAGCAATAAGCGCCCAACCGTCCTCACCCTATCCTCATCTCTCTCTCTGTGTCTTTCTGTCTGGAGTCCTCCTCGGAGTTTAAAGGGCGAGTGCTAATGAGGGTGTGGGTGCGTTCAGACCGAGCGGAGAGCTGAGCAAAAGATTGGGCGGTGTTGCATGGACTCAGCTGATATGGCGATGGTTGTTTTTCATTTGGATTAGTTTGGGTCGTCTAAAAAAAACATTAATTCTGGGTTTTATCTCTCTGATGTACTCAAACAACCAGCTTTCAAACGCATGGTGTGACTGTAGCTGAAAGGGGAAGTCGGTCTTTACTTACTGAATTGCACAATTTCCACACCATAGCTATTGTTGTGCTTGGCTCTTGGAAGACAGGACCCTTTCTTACTCTGGCTGACTTAACAAACAGCACTGGAGGTTTGACACAATGGCAACGCTTGCTCCAGGATTTACAATAACAGGAGTCTACAGTAAGTCCTTCAGGACAAACAGAGCCTGAGGACAGGCTACCAGCAAACTTCTTCTCAACTTTCCTCAAGTTTCGTTGGCTGACATTGCTCACAATGATTTTCCCGACAGAGTTGAAACAACAAGCACTGTGAATGGCAGATTCTTGATTATCTTCTTGGTCGTTGGGAGATGCGCATCAGACGTGCCACAATCACAAGAAACACTCTTGCTGATGTGCTGGAAAACACCTTTTAGTGTTAATTTCCCTGTTGCCAGAATTTTTTTCTCAATGCTGAATGGACTCGATGACTCCCTTCAGGCAAAGGACTGCCTGGAAAAGCAGTTGGTAAAGCTGAACAAATTAGACCGAAACAGCTTCTGATGAGCCACAGTTTTGCCTCTGTTGTAGACAATGTAAATACTGGAACACATGCAAAAACATACACGCACATACATACACACGAAACAAGACACAAGAGCCACAGTAATTATATATCTTCCATACGATGTCCACAACTTTGTGGTACGCAACAGGACCAAAAGCCTTGAATCAGGGGAAACTGAGTACACCTAACTGATGCTTAATCAAAACAGTGAGAATGCTGAGACTGTTTGGATCATCAGTTTAGAGTGCACTTACTCAATCTCTCCTGATTAACGACAGACTATGGCGCCACTCGCTCATCTCAGAGCTAACTGACTGTTGTTTGTAAAACTTTCTCTCTATAAAAGAAACAATGCAAGTATTCTACCACGGGTTATCCGAATGCAACCTGGTAGACATACTTGGGCTCCATGATCCCTAGCAATATATAGATTATGGTGTATGGTTCAATTGTTTCTTTGTTTTCTGTCAGTTTGGTTTTTTGTAATGTGTTTTTTCAAGGATTAATCTCCTGTCAAAAACAAAAAAAAAAGTTAATTTGACCAATGGAAAGTTTAAAGTGCTTCCAGATGTTAGACTCATGGCTGCGCACCCTTCAACCCTCCCCCTACTCACCTTCCTTTACCACCAGAGGATGTCATATGTTTGAAGCTTGTGATCTTTTGAGTTACATTGTATGGTATACATGCACTCATGTATTTAATGTTAAAAGATATTGCATAGTATCCAAGTGCTTTGCCAACACATTAGCTGAAAGATGAAAGGAAGAGTCAGTGATTTCTTGTACAGCTTTTGCATCTGCAAAAAATGACAAAAAAAAAAATTCATGCAACGTTTCATGATAATTTGTAATGGGCAGCAGTAGGCTGCCTTGGATTGCTATGTACTACTTGTGTATATATGTATGCTGTACCACTTGTCTGCTGTGAAATTTGTTGACTACTCAGCTTATATAAGGGCTTTTTATAGATATAAAAAACAGACTGGGCAATCACTCTCTGTAACTCAAGACAAATTTCTCTAGAGTTTTTTTTTTTTTTTTAGGGATGACGGGATGTGAACAGAATTTTCATGCATACAAAATGCTATATAAATAAAGTTTTGACTGACAAACTGGCTGAACTGTCTATAGGCAAACATACAACGTTGGCCCATGTGTCCTGTTTGAATAAATCTTTCGAGAAATATACCATTCATTTGTTAATCGTACATGTGTGAACTGGCTGTTTCTGTTCAGGAGGAGCAATATCTTAAGAAATGCTAACATAAAGAACTTTTTGAGACAGCCTAAACTAGATCATTAAAAGTACAGTTTGACATTTTGGGTGATACGCTTGTTCGCTGTGAGTCATGCTGTGTCTCAATTCAGAAACTTTGGTTGGTACACTTCCATGTAGTACACTGTGTAGACTATATACTACACTGGATTTAAGGGTAGTGTTGTCTCAAATAGAACATGGCTGTTGTGCACTTACCGGAAATGACGAATTCGTCGTCTTTTTATCAAAAAATTGCAAGATGGCAACCATTAAAGGTGAGAAGTGTCCACACTCAACTCTTTGTTAAGAGTATACTATCCGGGTACTAATAGTGCACTGCATTTTGCCATACATGTCAGTGTGAACGCACTTATGCACTCAAAATAGCAAGTGTAACTACGTGAAAACGCAAATTGAGATCCAGCATTAGATACTATATGCCGAAAACACACCAGAGCAGTGGCGAAGTGTGGCATGTGGCGAGCTGCCATGCGATGTCTACGGAAAGCTGCGCCGGCTACTTTGAGCTCAGTTTGGATTATGCCATGATGTGCAGCCAGAGAGTACCTGCAGCCAATCAGTAAACAGAGTCTTCTGACTCCTGTGACATGTTGACCTTTGTCACAAAAATTCCTCCCCGCCTTAAACACATGAACACACCTCCCCAAAAAATGTAATTATCGCAGCGAGCAACGTACGCATCTGCGTACCGGAAATTTGTTGTGACCGCACGGACCTGTGCCAGGCTAGCTTTTCCCCCTTTTTTCCAGTCAGCATGCTAAGCTAAGCTAAACTAAGCTAAGCTAAGTGCTGACTGTAGCTGAGACATTTTCAGGGAATCAACAAGTAAGTGTAATAGTTCAAATATTTTTAAGCATCAATAGCAAACATCCGTTTGTGGCAACATGTCATGACTTATTTTCTACACTTTTTCACAGGATTAAACTCAACGCAGAAAAGGAAATATACCAACAGTTGCCTGAACGGATCTTGCAGACATTACAGGTAAAAGCTGCATCTGATATTCACCAAGTGCAGGCTTGTTGGAGCTTGTCTAAAAATATCCAGGGAAATACAAGAAGATAAATATCTTAAATGAGTGGGTTCACCAGCTGGGTAAATTATCACAAAATAACCCCCAAACGCACTGACTCTCATAGACTGATGATATAAACAAGCACCCAAGAATGAAGGTTTATCCCAAAATCATCCTAATTAAATGGCCGTGACAACAACATTCATGGTAGTGCTAGAATAGGAACTGCCGCCTCCTACAAGCTGCAGCCCAAAAGATCTGCTTCAAGCTTTCATTTGACCCAGTTAGAGAGTTCCCAAGCTCGACGCCCTACACAATATGCTTTCAGGTTTACTGCTAAGAGCCGCACATTGAAACGACAGAAAGTCACAACATTTAACAAAAAGGCAGACAGGTATACCAAAAGGTTAGAACATGAGGAACTGAGAAAAGGGAATGCCAGTTTCCTCATCCTCTAACATCACCTGTATTCAGCTGGACAAGGGAGAGATAACATCTCTCTCTTTCTTTCTCCTCTCTCTTCTCTTCCTATGTCTTTGTAACACACAGCCTAAAGTCTGGATATCCCAAAGAGGCTTGTTGCCTCTTAATTTGTTCTGACATCATCTGGGATTTGACTCGATGTGTTTCCCTTGGGTTTCGAGCGAGCTGGCAGCATGTGTTTTAGAGCCCTTAAGTGTGTGATGTCATCCGACAGTGTGTGATGTCATCCGACAGCGCGTTAAAAATCCTTTTGCGTCGCCTTGTTTCCTGCAGCCTGTCAAAAGACCAATCCCTTCTGCCCACACATGACGGAGGTAAAGTTCAATCGTAATGCATTAAGAACAGTTTTGTTAAATAGTGATTGGTGAGAGAGACCATACACAATTTATCAGGCGTGGTATCTAATTGACCAACTGTAACTAATTATTTCTCACTAAGTGCAGCAACATCCTCACGGCTGGATCAATAGACTAATCCAGTTATGAATGTCTGCACAGTCATCTGACTCAATTTATTTTCAACCTGCAGCTTGAGCTTACATTTAACATCTTTAATAAGATGAGTTCGTTAATTGGTTCTGACACTGATAATATGATTGCCCATTTATCCTGCAATAAAGACATGCTGTGAACTAGACATTGTATTGCTTTTGACCTGCAGAAATGTCAGTGTGCAGCGAGAGTAGGAGGGAGACAAAGAGAATAAAGAAAGCATTACAACATAGTGTGAGTAAGAGACAGAGATTTGACCTCAAATATTTTTGTGTTGTCTTTCTTTGTAAAAACAAGCATTTGAATATTTTATGCACATGGCTGAAAGAAATAGAGCAAAATAAGCATATCTAATGTGCACAAAGTAAGTAATGTGTAAAAGACAGAGGAGTAACAGATGTTCACACATGAACACACATCGCTGCAGAACAATGTAGAAAACATTGTGTCGTGTCAATAAACAACGCAGCCAAGAGGTTAAACAGGATGTGTGTCCCTGGAGGCCCGTGGCCTCAGAAACACAGAGCGGAAAGGCACTTTTCGACTCTGGTTTTATTAACATAGCATTCTTCATAATGACACAGCTTTCACTCCCAGCGGGGTTCAAAGAAAAATTCACAGTGTTTTTTGCATATATTTGAATTCAAAGTGCTCTTAAAATCTGAAAAAGATGCAAGTATAGAATAAACCTCCACTTTAGCCCCCAAGCCCTTGCCCCACACTAATAGTCATGCAGGTGTTTCAACCCATTGTAATAATTGTTCACGTTCACAATTGCAAGAAAATGGCAACACAATAATATTAATTATAATCATGGCACATACATTAGATACCCAATAGATATATAATCCATATATGAGTAATAGCTTCATTAATCTAAGAAACTGGAAACAGTTGTCCAAGGATGCAACACACTGGGCTTCGTGTGTGTGTGTGTGTGTGTGTGTGTGTGTGTGTGTGTGTGTGTGTGTGTGTGTGTGTGTGTGTGTGTGTGTGTGTGTGTGTGTGTGTGTGTGAGCAGGCAGGGCAGTGGGCATCATCTCCAGCTGTCATAAATGTCACAGTTCATTTGTGTGTCTCAAGGGTTTGGACCAAATCCATCACAGAGAGCAAAAAAATAAACTCTCTCTCTTTCTCCATCTCTTTCTCCCACTCTCTCTCTCTCTCTCTCTCTCTCTCTCTCTCTCCCTCACTCTCTCCCTCCCTCCTTCTCTCTCGCCCATGGCGAGGATCCTGGGGCTCAGTACCAGTGTATAAATGTTGTTATTCAGGTCAGAGGACACTGGAATATTGCATTACCATTACTTATTCAGCCATCTCGCCAATACTAATGCAGGAACTCTGCATTTTAGTGGCAATACAAAAACAAACCTTTGAGAAAGCAATATAATTGTTATCTAGGAATTTATCATATAAAACAATTATGCATCCAATCAATAGGCCCTTTTTCTCTGCAGAAAATTGTACTTGTCATAGGAGAAAGAAACAAGCTAGATATTATCCTCCGGAGGTAGAGACAAAGCAGAGCTAAAGGGAGTGTGAGTATTGGACTTACATTCATCAGGTAGCCTGAAACATTACTCCAAAAGAATGCTAATGGTGCTCTGTGTCTGCTGGATGTGTAAATAGCATCTGATCATGGCCCTGTTTTTGTTTGTAGGACAAGACAATCCTGATGAAAATCGGTGCAGTGCATGTGCTTATATTGTAAAGTACAAATGTAGACCAGTACATAGGTGTGCACCGATGCCACATTTTTTCAGACCAAGAACAAGTACTTACATTTGTGTACTTGCTGATACCGAGTACCAATATCAGCACTTAATAATACCATTACTGTGCTAACAATTATTTTGAAAACATGCTTTATTTCATCAGATGACTGAAAAATGTATTATTATTTGCCATTTTCCTGATGCAATTTTTGCAATTGGGATATCAATTATTAACCGTTTAACCGACAAAAATAATTTTGACTGTTTAATGCTATCGGTTAAACGGTTAAAAGAAATAAAAAATGGTCCACAGCTGGTCCACCTTAGAGGTCAGCCCACCTTAAGAGAGCCTGAGCCTCTGTTGTCACTAGCTTCGGGGCCAACCTTCAATTTAATCAGCAGGTGGAGAGCTGGAGAGCAAAGCATGTGAACTTGGCTTGGGTGTTGAGGAGTTGTAGCATATATTCACTGACAAATAAACTGTACACACGCTGCACTGCTACATTCGCAGCTTTAGCGTTACTGTGTACTCCATACACCATCACACACACATACACACACACACACACACACACACACACACACACACACACACACACACACACTCTCACTCTCACTCTCGCTAACAGCTGAAAACCTTGCAGCTAAACTAATTGATTCGGTGGAGACTAAAGTGGTTGTATTGGAGAAGATTGACGATTATGAGTATGAATACATGAGCACAGCATCGGACCGATGCCGGACGCTGCATCGGTGCATCCCTAGATGAGAAGCATTTTGGAACGCATTTATTCATGCCACATCACCGCAACGTGCTGTGTTTGATTCTAACCGTGGGGCCTTTGTTGTATAATGATAATAATGACTTTATTTGTATAGCACCTTTTAAAAACAGAGTTCACAAAGTGCTTTGACAGTATGTCATAACGCATTTCCATTCTCTGCCTTTAAAACTGTAAAATAAAGATATCAATGCCAAAACAAAATGTTAAAAGTTAAGGAAACAGTACAAGCGCAGTAACAACATCAAATCCAACTAATTCCCTCCATCATTCCACTGATAGTTAGATAAACAGAGAGAGAAGAGGAGGAAATCAAGACACATTGGGGCCATACAGTGTCCAGCTGAACAAATGTTCCTCCCATTGCAGTGTGGAGGCAGCACTGGCATTTTACCAGCCCACCTTTGTGCATCCTAGCGCTGAATGGATTTTAACCGGCACCTGACAGAACCAGATAAGACAAGAACTGCCACACAAAGCCACTCACTGCAGTCGATAATGACAGGGCAGAGAACCAAATGAATGAGGAACCAAAAAAAAAACACCAAAAAGCCAAACGAGGAGGAGGGGAGGGAGGGAAAATGGGAGGAAATATCCCCCCTCTAAAGAAATATTGTCAAAAAAAAGAACGATCGCAAGAATGAGACTGAGATAGATAATACCAGGAGAAGAAAGGAAGAACAAAGGATATCTGGGAGAAAAGGGAGATGACATTTCCAGCAGCACAGGGAGAGAGAAGCGAGGAGCGTGCGTTTGCCGCAGAACTAACAGAATTTAACATAAGCTGTGGAGAGAGAAAGAGAGCTAGATGGGCAAAGGCAGGAAGAACCAAAGGACAGCTTTAAGTCTGGTGCTGCAGGGGAGAGACAGACAACCAGAGTGTGCCTGGAGGTTAATCCAGCTAATGCTGTAGTTGACTGAAGAGTTCGCAGCTGGAAACTGGGCCATGGAGAGCTGAGGAAGTGCTTAGCCTGGTGGTTTGATGGGCTAAGTGACATGGAGGGCCAAAAGCATGTGGGTTTTACTGGTTTTCATTTCCAACCAGAGGCCAGTCCACTGAGCCATTACAAACAAAGACCCTTACTTTTTTTCAGTTTTAGCCATGCTAGATGCTGTTGAGATGGTATTATCCAGACTAAATTTGGTCCAGATTGAGATATCTCAACAACTAGTGGAGCTGGATGGATTTTGCGTGAAATTTAGCACAGTAATTCATGGTCCCCAGAGGATCAATCCTCCCCGACTGCCTCAGTAACTGCTGATTGGATTGCCATAAAATTAGCTACAGACATTCAAGTCCCCTCAGAATGAATTGTAGCGCCACCATCTGGTCAAATTTGTCCAATACAATGCAATGGTTTATCACATTCCCATCGGCCTCAGCAGTACTTTGTGTTTGTTGCTAATTAGCAAATGTTAGCATGCTAACACGCTAATCTAAAATAGACTCTCAGTCTTGTTTTTTTAACCCAACATTTTTAAGTAATAACCTAGATAAGAATATCTCTGTTGAGACACAAACTATTCTTTTCTCTTAGTTTAGTAATTACATTTTCACTCTATTTTCTTCACAACTTTTGTATTTTCAGTATGCGGAATGTTTTTGTCCTTTCTTTTTCCCCTCTTTTTTTTGTCTGTTTATATATTTGTATCCTAGTCTTCACTGCTTTGTCAGATGTATTTATACGTATTCTGTTCAGTATTGCCTAAGCAACCTTAATTAGTTAATAAGCTGCTTATCAGGAAGGCACTCGATAAAACTGAAGTGGTTAAATAAGAGTAAATAAGAAGCATTGAGGCATTAAGGTGTGTATTATTATAACAGTGACACTGAACCTCATCAGGAACAGAAGGAGACTGTTCAATTCATGTGTACATGGAAAGAAGAGCACTCACTGGTGCACACCAACATTCACACACATATTCACCCTCTGCTCTTTTATTCATACGTATTCATTAGCATATCATTTCCCCTCTTTCACATTGCTCTGCATCCCAAAGACGTCGCCCTCTCTCTTTCTTGTGCTCTAATCTTCAATCAATAAATGTCCTCTCATACAAGCACACACACAGCCAGCCAGACACACACACACACACACACACATGCAAATCTGCAACTCTGCAGGCCTGGCCAGCGACAGCTTCATCAATCCGGTCAGCTCTCTGTCTGCAACCAGCTGTCAACACACATTCAGAAGTGTAACAGGCTGACAAAACAGATTTAGGTGTGTGTGTGTGTGTGTGTGTGTGTGTGTGTGTGTGTGTGTGTGTGTGTGTGTGCATGCATGGGTGTGTAATTGTGTCGCTTATTTCAAATAAATAACGTTTTAGATTACAGTCTACAAATAACTGTATAGTTATTAAGTTTATAGTGTATTAATAAAATACCTCACAGGTATATCACAAAGACAGGGGGATAAGGGGGTAAAAATGTGTGTTTATGAGGAATTCCAGCGGAGGAAATGAACATAATGCATGAGGGAAAATTAAGTGCTTTAAAGAGCAAAAAACATTGGAAATGTGAAAACTTCTATATTTTAAGTTCTGGGTGTGTCTGCTTAAAAATGAAGATTTTTTTTAAAGCAGATGACACAGACGAATACAAATGAATCTGTGTTTTAAGGTAATTACCAAAAAAAAGTATTTTCTAGACTGTAATGTGTAGCCTTACTTCTATTTATATTATATATTGACACAGTACCAGAGGTGGAAAGTAACTAAGTACATTAGTAGTGTACTTAAATTTAAGTTCGAAGTACATGTACTTTACATGAGTATTTTCTTTTTATGCAACTTTACGCTTCACTACTACATCTCAGAGGCAAATATTGTACTTTTTACTCCACGACGATTGTCTGACAGCTTTAGTTACTTTCAGAATTTAACTTTTAATATCCTTCCTATCCTGTAGAAACCACATGTCTCCACATTTCATGATCTTCAATTAGAATTGAACTGAAGGATTGACTTCAGGGTTTCTCCTCGCCTCTTAAACTTTTACGTTACAACCAAATTCAAGCTGGTTTTGACCTTCAAATCACCAAATCAATGTTTACTGACATTGATTTACAATCTGAGGAACTCCAGGGGCTCTCCTGAACGCTATACTCCTAACTCACTAACTCTGCTGCTTAGGAGAACAGCCACTGCGATTGGAATGATTGTCGCTCCACTTAACTCCGCCTGATGTTGTCAGCAATATGTCAACATGATTAATGAAATCTAGTATGATTCGTTTGTATTTGATTATTTTTATTTTACTGTTTGAAAAGTGAACTTTCATTTGACATCAATATCTTACATAATACAAAATATATGTTACATAAGATTACAATCATATCATGATATCAATCAAGGTAATTAAATGATTGAATTGCAAGGATGAAATGTTGTCTCATAGTCTGCTTTTTAAACAACAGTTCATCTATTGCATCTGGCATATTTAATGGTATTCTCATATTAGACTGTGTGTGCTCTTGAATTTCTGTGTATTTATTTCAATCTAGGTGTATGAAGTGGAATGAAGAGAGATGTAGACGGAGCTTCTGACAACACAGGCTAACGCAGAGATGGAGGTGTGTCATGAGAATAAAGAGGTAAAGATGTAACTGAAGAGATGACTGAGGACGGAAAGGAGGAAAAAGAGAAATAAACTGAGTTGGTGGAGACTGTAAAGTGGGGATGTGTGTTTGAAAGATCTGACCATACAGTATGAAAGTGTGTGTGTGAGAGTGAAGAGAAGAGGGCAGAAAGAAAGATCTAAAAACGAGGACAAAAACACAAAGAACAAAAGAGGGAGGGAGACGGAAAGAAGCAGGACAGTAAGTGAGATGAATAGAGGAAGTATAAAGGGGAAAAGGGAGTAAAAGGCTCAGGTGAAAGATGCAGAGCGGGTAAGAAGAGAGTCCTCAGACATCATGGTGCTATTAGATGGATATCCTCCATCAATCTGCTCCGTCCACTGCTTCATAAACTCAATTAAACTGCAGGCCTCCTGAGGAAGAACACTCTCCTTCTCCATCTATCTATCTGAATCTCACTCTCCATCCCTCCCCCTCTAATCTGGCGGGAGATCTACCAGTTTGTACCATTAATTCTCCACTCTTTCCCTCTAGAACAGCACACCCTGCCTCTATTGTCAGAGGCAATATAACAAAGGAAATTAGAAAATAGCACTACTGTCCATAGATCATTTACTTAACACCCTTTGTTGCCCTCATTTATCATGACTTGAAGTGAAAACAGATCCAGGTTTGCAGCATTATCTGATTCTTGAATCCTTAATATATTTGCAAAATTTTACAGTTCATGTCAAGGGAACGCTGGTTATATTATTGCACCGACAAGTCAAATTCCCCTTGCTTTAAGCGCCAGAACAACAGGGATATAAAGAAAAGAAAAACAGAGAAAAGCACTCCGGACTACTTCAGAAAGCGAAGACAAGCCCCAATCAATACCTCTGCTTTAAAGGGGAAATGATGGGAGATGGAGAGGTGGGCAGCAAACAGCACATAAAACCTGATGGATAGATAGAGCCAAGACCTACTGCACAAAATTAATTAAACTTAAGGAAATTCATGGTGATTGGACACATCCATAATTACTCTGGCTTGATCGTGTGTGTGTGTGTGTGTGTGTGTGTGTGTGTGTGTGTGTGTGTGTGTGTGTGTGTGTGTGTGTGTGTGTGTGTGTGTGTGTGTGTGTGTGTGTGTGTGTGTGTGTGTGTAAAGATGGAGGTCTTATCGCGAATAAAGAGTAGGGGGGGTTGTGTGTAGTTGAAAATGAAATGAGGTGGAGTGTGTTTGTGTGTGCACTTTTATATTATCTCTTTGGAAGGGAAGTACCTCACTCCCAGTGAGTAAACCAGTCATTCATCAGGTAGCAGGCGACCCAGTCAGTCGGTACTCCTTCTGACCAGAAATCGATCACAATGAATCAGTGAGTGTCTGCTGGGAACGTTTCCTCCCAAATGTTCTCCAGTACAGCTTTGCTGAGTATGCTCCTGCAGCACCATCTTCCTTCACTTCCTTACTGTGCTGCTAACTGCTGTTGCCCGCCGACCAGCTGGGAGTTCAGCGTGTTGCTTTAGGAAACAATCACCCTAATTGCAGAGAGAGAGAGATAGACACACACACCTCATTCAGTTTTCCATCCTGCATGGGAATTGAATCTGCAATCTCCCAGTTGCAAACCTGAGTGGCTGACCTCTGACTTCACACGTTTTTAACCCATTTTAGCCACGATAGTGGTGTGGCTCTAAGGACGGCAATGTCGGTTTGTCTGTTGGTCGGCCTCGACTGAGATATCTCAACAACTATTGAATGTATTAACATGAAATTATGCACAGATATTCTGCAGACAGGCAGACCTTTCCTCGTGAGCCATCAGTGGGTCAAAATTGAAATTTGTCATTTATGACCAAATATGTACAATATATACATTCTGCCCCTCCCTCCAGCTTCCCACTTCCTCAAACCCACTCATTACCATTCTCTTCCTGTCCACCAGATGCCCTCTCACTCCCACATGCAGCCACTCCCTCCTGCCCTGCAGTAACCCCTTTTTCTCCAATCATAGTCACCTGACCTTCCCCCGCCCACCTGCTTACCTGTTCCTTACCTGCCAGATCGTCAAAGTTGCCAATGTTGCTTTATACCATTGCTTTCCAGTCATCTGAACCTGTGTCCTGTTGCCTGACCCTAAATCTGTACCTACCTACCTACCTGTCTGACCTTCTACCTGTTACAGGGACTGGTGATTCTCTGCCTTACCCCTTTGGATAAGTTCACCTCTTCAGAATGCCTTCCTGGCATTTGCCTGCCTGAGTAAGTGTATGTACCTCCATTGAGTCTCCATTTTTTTTTTTTTTTGCTGTGGTAAAATACCTGCCCAACTGATTGCATTCAGAATTCATAGCAATTGATAGTATGCTAACACGCTAAACTTGATGGTGAACCTACCTGCTAAACATCAGCATATTAGCTTTGTCAATGTAAGCATGTTAGCATTTAGCTCAAAGCATTACATCGCCTACAGCCTCAGAGCCACTGGCTAGCATGGGTGTAGTCTGTTTTTTAATGAGTGAAGAGTTGTTTCTGAATGAGGAACATTTTTGCCTGAACTGTATCCCTTGTTATACAATATCACTTTATTCAGATTCTACTGAATTCTCAAATCAACAGTTGCCTCAAGGATAAAGAATATGTCACAACTCAAAGGCACTGGGGTGAAACTAAAAATCTTTCCTTTGTGTAATTTCCTGCATTGATGAACTTCTTCACCTAAAGTAATAAAAAGGATATGAAATGAGCTCAGGTTTTTGTGAATGTAATGATTATTGTTCAGACGTAAAACTGGAGATGGAAAAATTAGCTCAGATTGACTCAGATATAATCTGGGTCACTACACAGCATGAAAATAGAAATATAAAGAGTAAATTATACACTTTAATGTTCTTAACCTTTTGTAACTTTAGGCCTATTTGCTAAAAAATAATTCTGAGGACCACCTTCCCACATAAATGAGAGAAAAGAACATAACATGACAAAAGTAGAAAAAGTAAACTGAACTGTCAATATTTGCCATGCCACTGTCAGCTGTAATGACCAAATACATGTTCTGTTACCCTCACCCATCACAGCCTGCATTTATGAATCACAATTTATTGTATTACGGGTCTTATTTCCTCATCAGCGCAGGGTTGTCTCTACATCAATTTTTCAAATTAAAACTGATCCATTTTGTATCAGTGTGTCTGAGGGAACGTGAGCTAGCCAACAGTGGCAAATCATGATGTGTCGTGATTGGCATGGTAATATGAAAATGTAACTGGTGATAGAATGTATGCGTTTTTAACCATTTGGCAGTATCTAGCACACTAGATGGCACTCTGAGGCCCACCCGTGGGCCTATATTTTTAAGTGGACATTGAATACTTTTCTATGTTTAGTAATCAGTAGCCAACAAAACGAATCCTGGTAAACCTGCTGTTTTTGTTGAAGGTTTAAAATATATCCCCATTCAAAGGAAAGCTATTGGTTTTCCTACAGTCATTCTTTTTCAATGCAAACAAACCCACAGAGCTACTAAATGCAGTACAAATCATTAGTAAGCAATCAAACAGTGGTTATGACTGACTCTTCTCATTGTCCATCACTACTCCCTGTGTCACTTTGTAGTAATCTACCTCAGCACCACTACAGTCTCTCGCCATTGCAGGAGCTGCAATTGTTCTACTCAATTACCAGCATTAATCTGCTTCATGTGAAGCTTTTATGTTCCCTCTCCACAATAACTAACCTGTCTCCCATAGCAGTTCAGTCAAGCAGCACTTTTATAGTAAAGAGCTAAACAGTCAACAGAACATATGGCACATGGTATCAAAAACTCAGACGGGGTATGTACAAAACGATCGTATTTTTCTCACAAGTTAAATCCATAACATGTCAAGTTCAAACCGACATTATTGGAAAAGCACTCAAGGCCCCGCACACCCACAGATGTCTTCGATTACTCCCGCTGATTAGATGTTTTTTAAGGCGGACTGTTGTGTTGAGCTTTGTTGGAAGTTTGCTGAGGCCTCCCAATTCTAGTTGTACTCAAAATAAATTGCCATTAGGCTAATAATGAGGAAACGTGAGGGGACTTCAGACTTAAAGCTGCACCAATCCCACTGGATCAACTGACTGTGTGTATGTGAAAGTATTGATGAAATAATTCCTTCACCCAGCAACAAAGGACAAAGTTGACTACTTGCTGGTGAACAAAGTGGAGCAGCGAAAGAGATTTCCCTCAACAAGGCATAATAAGCTTAATAAGGCTTTTTTTTGGCCCATAAAGCTTGGAATTGTATTTAGTATTTTGTGATCAAGTGTAACAATGCTGGGAGATTCAGGAGAAGGGAGTGAGACATGGTATGTACAGGCCCGCGTAGTCCTGAAAAGA
The DNA here is from genome assembly GCA_032191485.1 of Leptoclinus maculatus. Lineage (NCBI taxonomy): Eukaryota > Metazoa > Chordata > Actinopteri > Perciformes > Stichaeidae > Leptoclinus > Leptoclinus maculatus. The sequence goes on from JAVDOI010000002.1 coordinate 6,908,639, forward strand.
CGTCTAATCGGCAAAACACTTGCATGTAATGGTGTGTGTGGGGGAATCAGTGCTAATTGACACATTGCGTCTTGCATTGGTGGTGGTGTCTTTCCATTTCAGAAATCAGAAAACAATTCAAGTCTCAGTAACTGTAGACACAACTGCCTTCATCATATTGGAAGAGAGGTACTCTTGGGGAGGGAGAGAAACCCAGGTGTTCACGAACACATCGATGATTTTACCGTTCTGGATGAGGAAAAAGGTATAGCAGCATTGTTTTCTTCAGTTATCTTCATTCTCATTTGTTGTCACCTGGAAGAAGGTGCAGTCACTTTCACTTTTGCTCAAGTATGCACAAGGCAAACATCGTGAGAAATGTACAAAAACAGTAACTTAGTTAGGGATACACAGTAGCTTTGGCTGCATAGATAAGTGGGTACAGTTAAATGACAAAGAGAGAGTTTCACATCTCAACTGAAATACAGTTTTAACAGAATCCCATGGGGAACGTTTCCTGTAAGATTACAGAACACTAGTTAAAAGTTCAATTACTTTAGGCACGCCGGCCCATGATAAGCCAACTTCCACATTTCTTCCACACATTTTCCATTCAAAATAGTCTCTTTTATTTAACAATATGTCAGACTAGATTTACATTTAGATTTACAAAGCACCATTGTTCTGATTCCCCATGCAGGTCCCACCTTTTTAATCAGCCACACTTGGCAATACATTTGGCACCTGTAAAGCAGCTGAATTAATTTATTACACTCCGCTTGCAGTTAGTTCCCTCTGTGCCACAATGAACGTTTCGATCCCATCTCTTTGTGATCGCTGAATTAGAAACAATAATGCCAAGGCAATCGAGCACATAATCAACATTGTTTTAGAGGCTAAATGAATCCCATCCCCTCTCGTAGTGGAGGATTAGAGATTAAAGAATGTAATCATGCAGAGTATTCGGACTCCTTATCACTCCAATGTTCGAAACTAGTAAATAAATAACATGGTTCATTTTAGATAATCATTATCAGTGGAGATTGACAGTAATATGGAATGGAGGTAATAAATGAACCTGATTCTCATTGCATTTCTCTGTTGTTTTACTTCTCTGCTATCCTGTCTGTGTCTATCTCTCTGTGTGTGTTGGGTGAGTATCTATTGTTCTGGGGTCAGGTTGAGAGGATCTGACTGCTGTGTTGAGCTGAGTTTGGCTCCAATTAAAACAACAACACTTGACAGCAGCAGAATACAAAGTGAGAGATACTGCAGCTCAGTGGCCTGTATACTCCCTGCTAACCAATTCTCTCTCAGTTTTTCTTTCCCGCCCCTCTGTCTCGCTGTGATGAGATCAATCTTTCATGATCGCGGTTGGGAGAAAAATGCCACATTGCAGCAGCAAGTAGCAAAAGGCTACAAAGAAACAGTGAAAGTAAGATTGGTATGAATAAAAGAATGGTATGAATTTCAAAGCAGAAATGTATGAAATATAAAAAAAGGTGGCCAAGCAAGGCCCTGTGAAGGTGTGACAAATAGCAAACAGGAAATAGATCAAAATGACAAGGCGATGTGAAAATGTGCAATAATGAAAAGCACACCCCAAAATATGTGGAAAGCATAAATGCAGACGGATAGAGATAGTTAGTATAAGAGCATAAAGATTTTAATCTCTGCAATACTGGCTGTGTTTATTTGTGTATGTCCCTCCCCTCAGGCCTGTTTCTTTGTGTGTCTCCTCTATCTAATTCTGTTTGTGTCCCCTTCCTCTCATTCTCTTGACTCAGCCCTCTGTTGTGGGTTTTTTTTCTGTGTGGCTTCATATCTTTTGTTCGCTGCGCTGTCACTTAGTTGCTCAGGGCTACTTGTTCCAGCTCATCAGTAAAGTCAACTAAACAGTGCCGGGCTCAGCTCCCTGCAGCTCTCCGGCTCTTTACTCACATCTGAGAAAACATCCAAACTTTCTATAGACCCACCTTCTAATTGTATCCACCCTGAGCAACTGCACCACAGTTTGAATGATTTTACGCATACAATGTTTTTTTCTTTTTAATCTTTAGCTATATCTGAATTGACCATTTTGACAAATCTCTCCCCAGAACAGTGATTGTCCAATCATGTGGTTGTGTCTAGTAGGCGACCCACAAGTTGTGAAACCCTCTCGAGATGGTTGTGGGCGATGACCTCGAATGGTTAAGGTTATTCTTGGGCTGTCACTGTAAATCAATTATCCCTGTGTTGATAATGATTGGCACAACAGCGTGATATGCAGTATTATTGCCATTATTATTATTTTTTGCATATTGTTTCATTATCCTGATTTTAGTGTTATATAAATATGCTATTTTATCTGCTTATTTATTATTATTCAGTATATTGTTGCTTTTTAAAGAACATGAAGTGAATCAAGTTTTAGAAGTAATTAAATACTTGTTTATTGTTAAATGCAGAACACAGAAGGCAATGAAGCGCAGCGTTTTTCAGCTGAGATTCTTTGGTTGCGTCTGGTTGCTGGCACAAGGTAGAGTGTTTGCCTTGGATTAGAGGAAGGCTGAGGCAAGTAGGGAGAGGACGGACCCACTGGTCTGTGTATTAATATGTCTTCCATTGTTGTTGTTCAGCACTTGTTGCATACATTTGGGATGTGCCGGTTGGTCTTCGTGGTCTTTGTCCCGCACATACTCCGTTGTGATTGGACAACTGGGTAAAAAGAATGACAGTGACAGGTGCAACGTTCTATCCAAAGTTGAACATTTCTCGACTATCGGAGACCAGAAAAAACAACACCAAATGTGGAGCAATCGGTGCAGAATAGACGCTCAGCTCCTTGTCACGCCGGTGGCTTGTTTAGCATACTGTAAATGCACTGCGCTCCCATTTCAAAGAATGCATGAACATAGCAGTTGTGGCGGTTGCGATTATTGCGAAAGAATCAGACAGAATATCACTGTAAACTTCATGGGATTAGTGAAGGGTCAAATATCTGACTTGTGCGTGACAAATATACTGTTTGGTTGCACAATAAAATGTTTATTTTTGTGTTTTCAGTTTAAAAAAAGGTGTGTTTGGGAGCGTGGAAATATATTCATCAGAAGTGAAGGAAAATGTCTCCAGAAAGATCAGATGTGATTTTTTTTTTCTCTCTCTCTCAGGCTGTGAGTTCAGCACTCATTCATGTTTGCTGGAAGTCTTTTTGAGACTCTTTCAAAAGATATCCTTTGGATAAATGATCGTGTGGTTTACTGTGGCAGGAGGATTGTGGCTTGCTTGAAAAAAGACAGTTAAGACTCTAACTAATGTAACTTTCCCAATGTAACCACACTTTTGGAGGGGACATATCCTTAGGTTACATTAAAGAAATTCAGCAAAAGAATGTCGACTATCCAAAGGGGATAGAGGCTCACAAAAGTTGTTTAACATTGTGACTTGTCTGTTCGCTAGTTCCTGTGCACCCTTCAACTGCTAGAGCTACCCTGTGTCTTCCTTTTGCTCTTTTTCGTTCTTTATTCCTTGCCATCTGCAGTTTTCATTTATGTTCTTCGACTGACTTTCCACTTCTTTGTGTAAGTAGTTGTCTGTCATTGTCCCCATGTGTGACACCTGGTCTTCCTCATAATTTGTCTCCTCTGCACTTCTCTCCTATGTCTCCTTGAAGTATTACTCCAGATTTTTTCCAAAGGCCTTAACCTTTTCAGCTTGACATCCAAAATTACTCCTATAATCACTTCTTAAAGGTTGAAAAACAAAGCTTGCCAGGGCATTCAAATACTGCACTTTGTAAGCAGGCAACAATGCACAAGTTATCAGCAATTTATCAGAATCTCACCTTGACTTCAGGCTGTGAGCCGTGTTACAGCAGGCCTTCTTTTAGTTCTCCGCTGTCCTGGTGAAACCAAGTCTGTCAGGATGTTGTTGACTCCAAAACGCTCCACTGCACACCTGCCCATGCACGTCGTTACCTTTGGTCCTAACTCGGCCTGCATGAAAGTGGTGTGTGTGTGTGTGTGTGTGTGTGTGTGTGTGTGTGTGTGTGTGTGCGAGAGAGAGGTAACAAAATCTGCCTACCAGAAGCAGGAATTCCGTTCCCAAACTGTCGAATTGTTGCTTTAGGACTCGTTTTAGGGTTAAGGTTAGAATTGTGTTTAGGATCAGTTTAGGGTTAGACATTTAATTGTGATGTTAGGGTTCGAGGCAATGGATTGCATGAGATAAATGAGTCCTCTCAAGTAGACTTACAGACGTGTGTACGTGTACACGTTCTTTACCCTTTGGGATTATGATTCCTGTATACAGTTTAGTGTAATTGGTGGATTAAAAGCATTTAAAATGTACATCTATGTGTAGCTGTCTTTATGGATGTATACATCTTTAGAATGAAGATAGCTAGAGAACATTAGTATTAACGTCAGAAATAAGTAGTTGGGTATTAGGCTTTAGGGACCAATCCAGACTGCCAGGTTGGCATTGGTGCCAATACTTTTGGATCAGCACATGCATCCCTATTAGGGATTAGGGTTTATGTAATGAATGCAGTCATCCGGGTGTCATATTGAAGTTGTGGTTTCCCATCCGTGAACCTCCAGAGAAACAGTCAGAGAAGTGATTTCCTAGGATCAACAGAAGGGAGTTAATTAGAAGACTGCTGTTTTTTTGTCATGTGAAGGAGATGTCAAATCCTTTGTTCAAGGACATAAATGTTTGATATAATAAAAAAAGATATACTGTACATACTGATAATACCACGCACACAAAAGTCACTGGTAAGAGTAAGAAAGTTGCACTAGTATTTGTGAAAGTTTGATAAACCTGGGGGTTTGCTTCTGTAATTGTTTGACAGTTTGGTTTGACATAACGAAATATTTATTGTAACTGCAACAGCTCAAACTGTCAGTGAGAGTCAGTGTGAAATGTTATTTGCGGCTACTTTTTTCTGTTCATGACGATGAGGACAGTTCCAGTTACACAAAGCTATTACATGAAGTTGCAGTGCATACATACAGTATGTGCACCTTTTAAAAATGAATTCTGGCAGATGTGGAAGGAAGACCTGAAAGCAAATGTGCTCTATTTTTTACAACAGATGTGCTGTGTATATATATATATATATATATATATATATATATATTTTTTTTTTATTCTCTGTGTTACGGTGTATTTGGTGACCCTCTCAGATTCTGTGACCTAATTTTGAAGTTGAGCTATATTGCCGCTACAGATATCTTTATAATGGCCCTACACTGTATTTTGACAGCTGATACTAAAGTGGAAGAATTAGCATTAGCCATCAGAATACAAACCAACTTTATTCCTAAAAGGTTCCGTGCTGTTTCTCATGAGTGTATATGTGCTCATGCTAGTGCCTCTCACCCAACAAACTGTTGTAGTTACAGCTAGCAGACTTGGCAGCTCTCTAAATTGGAGCGTTTTGGTAGCCGGTGTTTCTCGTTGATCTCGCAGCACCAAAGAGACTAGAGGGTACCGTTGTGGGTACTGATTCCATTTCCTGTGGCATTTTTTTTTTTTACCATCCTAAAGGTTTTCTCTGAGGAGACATTTGTGGGACACGGAGAATTGCCTTCGTAAGGACTGCCAGCTGGCTTGAACCTCTTTCTCTAAAATGTCCCAGCTGATTCTGTCCACTCTCTGGTAGCTCCTTTCTGTCAGAGATCTGATAGTCTACCAGTGGCTTTCTTAGCCTGTCTGCATCAAGCCTCACCTCAGGAAACATCATCTACGAATAGAATTTAACTTTTTAAAAACATCCCACTGCAGCTGTAGGAGTGGAAGCCTTAAAAATACATAGCATTTAGACGTGTATGACGTGCATTCAGTATTCAGTTTTTGTCTCCTAATACACTCGTATCAGAGATGAAGGTATTAATAGCAAGTACTGTTGTATTAGATTGTACAAACTGTACAATATTGAACTTAGTGTAAATAATACAAACATTATTAACAAGCAACAGTGTTCTCCTCGGTTACTTCTCTTTCCACTGGACTTCGGTCTAACATTCCTACCGTCGGTGTGCCTCTACTCCCGACAAATAAAGCGTCTTCACAGCTAACACTCCAGTGTGCACTTATCTGAAGCATTGAAGTGGACGCTCCAGTGCCACGTCTTTTCACATGGTCTAAAATTCGTAGTGACACATCCTAGTTACAGGTTTCATGAGTGCAAAGACATTTCTCTCACAGCCTCCACATCAGTGAGCACACGGTGTGCATGCTGTAGATGAGTCTGCTTCTGCAGTTTTCCTTTCAAATTTGACGAACTAAAGGTCGTAAAAAAACACAACACAATTTTAAATCCTCGTCAGAATTCTTTTGTAAATGCATCTCATAGGTATAAGAGTGTTTTTGGGTCTCCAGCATTATAAAAAAAAAAACAGAAACCTGCTGTGTTGGTGTCTTGTCTCTTATGCAAGACTGTGATGTCTTACATTGGGCATCATGTTAAGAAAACCCAAACAACATTTAAAAAAAATCCCTGGGTCTTATTATACCTTCCAGACAAACAAGTGTGTTCAGCTGGAATCACCATCATAACAGCTGCATATTACTTCTGTCGGATGTGTTCTGAGCTGGTGCCATCAAGTGGAAAATGTGAGTAATGCAAAATTACAAACCAGCTCTGTTGCTACTGAGGAATTTAAAGCTTCCAGGCTTGTTCCAATGTTAGTGAGCTATATCCCAGTCTGAATCTGTACTATGCCAACATGAGTGAGACAACCTCGATATGACGTTTAGGAGTTCCGTTTAGAAAATGTGCAGCTTGTATTTTGAAGAGGGTGGCCCCGTGTGCACAAAGACTTTTTATCTGGTCAATATAAAAGCAGGTCTAATTGTTGCAACAGCCAATGTGTCCATTAAAGACCATTCAATCCTTAGTTCTCAGGTAACAAGTGTTCCCCTCTCTTACCTCCTTTTTCTCCTCTCCATCACTCTTCTTCTCTGTCCCCGATTCCCCACTCTATGTCTGCAGGTCTGCAGGCACCAGATCAGGTCCCTGTAGACTCAGACACCATAGCTCTGCAACTACACACTTCTCCTAATGAGGGACAAAATGAGTTCGCAACCCCGATTCAACTGTAACATTGGCTCTATTGTGGTTACGACAGTACATCGATTGAGGTGTGTGTGTGTGTGTATATATAGGTACACAAAGGCAATTTCCTGTCCGGGGCTACATGGTTACAATGCTTTTGGATTGTTTGAACTACACAGGATATTTTCAAAAATAAAAGTGTGATTAATGGTTTATGCTTTTGGTGTGCATGCAGTAAGTGTATAGTATTGGTAATAGTGCAAAAAGGCACTCAAAACACTAACTTTGCGTTTTCATGCTTTGGTTTTTGGACGGAGTAATTCGTTATTAAATTAGTGAGCTTTAGAGGTTCTTAATGCTAAGCTAAACTAGCCAACTGCAAGTGGGAGCTTCATATTGAACAGACAAATGAGAGTGGTATCAATGTTCTCATGTAGCTCTCAGCAATAAAGCAAAGACGCATATCTCCCAAAATGTCAAACTATTCGTGATCCCATGATGATCAAAAGTGGAGGCCACTTAAAGTTCAAAATAGAATGGGCACACAGGCCCAGATAAGTTGTCCCTTTCACACACACATGTAGGTGGCGGATACACATGAACTCATCGGCACACACACACACGTTGTCCAGCCCAAGGGCATTCCAGGAAACGGCTGCAAAGGGTGACTGAGGACAGTTAACATGTCTCCATATATTTATGCATCTATGTAATTATGCAAGGGCATGCCACTTATTCTGGCCTTGGCTTGACACAGACAAGGAGCACACAGCAGCTGTTGACCCAAGTGATTCCTAAACGGTGACCTGTCCAGCTGGTTGGCCGTCTCCAGTTGGTTGCCTGTGGAGGGAGCTGACAAGTTGGGGTAAACAAAGGAAGGAGATAGAGTTGGTCTGAAGGTACAGATAGACATACAGTATCAGAGCGGGAAGAAGGAAAAAGCAAGGATTTCACACCCTTGTCATCGTGCTTTCCTCTGCAAATTAGCATTAAATACTGGCTATGTTCTTTCATCAAAGTCTTAATCTAACACCCTTAAGCAATCGGTTTCCGCATGAGATGAAAACGGAGTAAAAGCAAGTCAGACATAACTCAGAAATTAATTCACTGTTTGGGAGTCTGTTTGCAACGTGCGGAAAAACAAAAAACGTGACGTGCATTGTTTATATGCTTCTACTTTGCATGAGTGCATTTTTCTTTTAGTTGTCTTAAGAAAAACTCAATGGAGTACTTTGTAATAGCTGCAAAGTCTAAGCCCTTTACAACTAGAAAGCTAAATGGATGATCGAAAATGATAGGGGTTAAGGAACAAGGTCAAGCGTGTAGGAGGAGGAGGCAAGGAAAGAAATGAGAGGAGGCCTGAAAAACCGAGGGAGTGCAGCCAAGCAAAAACTCCCAGGGTAATTATGGATTTTGAGAAAGCGGGGCTGCAAAGGAAGGCTATAGGGATGTGAGAGAGGAAAAGATAAGCAGAGAAAAGAGATCTGATGGGAAACAGGTGATAAATCAACAGGAAGGTAGGCATATTTGGTAGTGGTGAAAGTGTACCACAAAAGAGGTAGCATGAGGACAAAGATACAAGGAATGAGCAAATGACAGATGAGCTGAGGTAGAAGAGGGGGATGGAGCACGGAAAAGAGGGCGAGAGTTAAAGGGCGCAAAGGAGGATATCCTTTTTTTTTCCATACATGCTAAAAGAGACTGCCGGGACCAATTGACAGTCATTCAAACTGACATCTACAGCAGAGATGAAACCATGTCGGAGTAGGCATGATTGGACAAGAATAATTATCACATTTACTGATGTGACTTACAACATTTATCCAGACTCCTATGAGACTGAACTTAATTAAATGTGGAGGCAATTGCCGTGGCAACGCAAGAAAGTACATATTTCAGCACATTATTATAGCATCAGCAAAGTTTACATAGTGTTTATAAAATGGGTAGCTCAAATGAAGCAATCTGATTGGTTCATAGCCATTACAATACCCACATACAACTGCTATGACGTCACATATAGCGTCACACTTTCATTATCACGTGTCTGAAAAACAAACTAATGACTAATGTATTGTCATAGTCGCTTGGCAACACACTTTGCGTCGGATGACTGTGATATAATCACAACATACGACAGCCATGTCATGAGATATTGCTTACACACATATATATATTTATATATATATATATATATATATATGTGTGTATTTGTAAATGAGATTACGGGACGTCTCCCTGCAAAACATCAGCTGCAGGAAAATTGCAAATTGCAGATATTCTGTTACCTAAAACTAAGAACCTGACACTCTGCTAGTGTGCAGTGCAAACTTTAATTATTCCGTGCTCAAAGTGCCAGGGTAACCTTCACAAATGGTACATGAATCCCTTAATTATGCACATCAGTGCTGAATGAAACATTAAGCAGTGGGAATGCAGTTCTTCCAGTAAAATTCGTCTTTCAAACACTTACCTGTTAAAAGCGTCCATCTTTTCTCTGTCTCTCACCTTCTCTCACACCCACACACATCAACACACACTTTGAGGTCACTGCGTATTAGGAAACACAAATCAGAATCTTTTGATGGAACTGGAGCTGCCATTTAATCTCCATTTTTATTAATTTGCAACACCACAATCCTTTTAGTTTTGATGCCTGAATCCTGACTATCTGCCTCTTAGTATTTTCACTGCCACTGTGAAGGTGTGTACTATTGTTCTGATTCACAACTTTACCTCTCTAACCAATAAGTTTAGCCATGCAAGCTGTAAAGCTCTACGGATGGTTATTGTGGTCAGTTGGTCAATCACTCTGGTCCAGAATGATATTTCAATGTTGGGAGGATTGCAATCGCAAAATACATTGGATTGATTGGTGCATAAGTTTAATGTAGTTCAACTATCCTTTGTGTCGTGTGTGCTAATTTACAAATGCTCTCATTCAAACTAAGATGTTGAACTTGGACACATTACCTGCCATACATCAGCATATTAGCGTTGTCATCGTTAGCATGCTCTAGGATTTAACTGCTGGCATTTTCAACAGATAAGCTCAGGTAAACCAAATGCACTGCACAGAACAGCAGACGGACAAAGATGGCAACCAATTTTACGGAACATTTAGCAGCTAAAGAGCCAGATATTTCCCTTAGGAGTTGGTGGAGACCAAAAACCAGAGAAGAAATGGAATTTAAATGTTGCTCCGAATCTGCTGCATGTGTGTAAATAACCAACTCTTTGCAATCATGAATCATGAACAGCGATTTAATCAGATGATGATACGATAATAATGCTCTTTACCAAGTCTCATTCTGTAATGTTATATTATATATATTACCTAACTTTACTAAGGAGCATACTAGCATAATGTAATCACATAATGTGGTAACCAGTCTCACTTTTATTTGTTTTTGAGCACAAATTGGCTGAACTGTATCACTATAAACAATTTCACCGTAAAATAACGGTATAATACTGGCAGCTGAGACGCCAGTAACTTACTGTTATTACAGTTACAGTGCCGCTACAGTAATTTATTCATTTATCTTAACATATATTAGATTACAGTATGTGATAGTAGAATAACTGGGTTTTACAGTAAGTTTACATTATATACCAGCATGTATTACCGTGTATTACTTGTCCTCAATCATTTAAACAGCTGACTTTGTAAGACAAATAATAATATTAAGACATTTGTATTCCAAAACTGAAGAGGTACTGAATGTTTGGAAGAAAAATTAATAATTAAACACACAGTTCAGACATGTAAATGTGACCTGCACGAACTACATGACGGTGTAAAAGAGAAGAGAAAGCAAACAGTGAGAGAGAATTTGACCGCCTTACTTCTTCATCATTGTAGAGACATACTTTGCCAACTCCACTCCCTTTTGAACATCATCCCATTCCTTCTGGTTTGCGGTTCTACAGTTGACTCTATAATAGCTCAAATAAACACAGTTAGGTAACCAACGTTACAGCGTCACACTGTAATTGGTGATTAACTTTACAATTTAACGTTACAGGGCTTGCTTTGCCAACTTTAGCAACCTGATGTAATGAAACAGACCCAATGAGATTGTAAGATACTGTTGTAAATCCACCCTAAATTTACAGCAATTCATTACAGTATAGGCTTCTCATATTCCAACTTGTTAACTTTGCCCCACAGCTAAAGCAGAGCCTATAGGAAGAGAAGTCCACGTCGCCCTTATGTGTCATGGAAGGATTTGTCACCGCAGCAGGAGGGTCGGTGTGACTCACTGGGTTTTGTCACAGAGGTACTGCAGCGCTAACAACTTTGGCCAGACTGACAGTACCCTTGTAGTTGGAGAAAAGGTTAACGTTTGTCAAACGTCACATGGACACTCATAATTGTGGTACTAACTGAGCTGATTCAGCTACTCGGCTGCAGGGAGCAAGGACAGGCTAGGTCTGTCTGCATTTATTACCCACTCTCTCTAAGGAGGGGTGCTGATCTAAAGGCCATGGACCAAGTACGCTTCACATCTGTCTGCAAAACATTTTAGCTGCACAGCGAGATATCCACCATCTGGAAAAGTTACCTTCTCTGCTATCATGGTTAATACCAAAGAGTTTAGTTGACAAAATAATGTGGACTATCTGGTGTATTTGTGTTTTTCAAGACACGTAAAAAAGCTACAGTATTCACAAGTGGGATATTTACTGATGTATTTTATGTCGTATAACCAAACGTTAAAATCGCTTAGGCTTGCGTTAACCACAGATCTTATTCCAGGCATCTAACCAAAAGCCCATTTAATAAAAACAACCATTGACTTAGAGACGAGGGAGCCAGAAATGTAAAAGTACTGACTCATTTCCATGTTTTAGGGCTCATTCCTGCCACATTCTACAGAAGAATTAGAGATTCAGGGCCTCAGTACACTGCCAACATTTGTCTTTCCATTATGCTCTCTCATTCAGCTTTTTGTGTTTTAAATATATCAAAACTAGATGAAAGTATTAGTTCCCATTCTTATTTTCACTGCATTTCCTTTTCCTATTAACTTTTTGCTTTTTCCAGAGACCACCCAATTTTGCTGAGCATTCACTTCCTCAGCACAACGTCAGCCTTTTATTTCTGATTGGTGCTCAATGGAGCAATTAGCAGGTTAACTGCCTTCCTCATTGGGGGTTTTGATAACAATGTATGAATATAGAGATACAAAAGCATTATAGATTAATTTGTTGAAACGGTTAATGTTTAGTGCTGGGTAGTTTTGAAACTGCAACCTTCTGATCAGAATCCATCGCTGTCCTTAAGATGCATCTCAAACTACAGACGTAACAACACTGTCTCTTTGTGGATGCTCAGAGAACTTCAGTGAGGCTATTAGCAGCCACGAGGTAGTGATCACAATAAGACTTATTGGATCGACTCCATCATCACCTTGTCCCCTAACGGTTTAAATGAGGACTTTGATATATCTTATATAGGATTAGTATCCCCCTTTGGATCTATATGTACACATAGCATGAAAACAACCTGCATATATCAAATGTTTCTAATATGCCACTTAGTCTATCTATATTTACAGTTCTTGATGAGTCATTGTATCTTGTTATATGGCTCCCAATGTATTACTTAATTGAAATGAGTGTTTGACATTTTTATTGACTCTTGTGTGTATTGATTGATTTATTTTCCTCGTAACAAAGATATTTGTACCCATAGGATTATAATTGGATGATAATGTGATTGGTCATTTTGCAATATACATAGTGAATTACTCATTTCCTTCCTGTGGGTATTTACTTGAGGACCTATAGTGGGTGATTCCAAATGGGGCTATATTATTTGTATTGCAATTGTATAGATTTTTCTTCATCCAGCACCTATCCCTCTGAGATTTTGTGCATGTGCACACAACTACGCAACCGTTAGACCCCTTTTTCGTTCTGCCATTGGTTGTTTTTTACAGTTAAATGATCAAAGTCTTCACCAGACTTCACACGTTCGCATTTCTTAAAACTGTGCACTTATTCAGTCATTAAAATGCAATTCCATAAATGTGTGTGTTTGTGCAAATGACACTTTGCTATCAGAAATGGTCAAAAATAACACCAGATATTGTCAACTTTGCAGTCAATGGCTTTATATGTAGGTAGATTTACAAAAAAAAAACTATTACACAAACAATATGCATAAACATATCGACTAGATTACTTAAATAGGTAATACTATCCATCACTATCTGTTGCAATTTCACATTACAGGTAGCAGCCAGCATCAACACATACAGTATCAGAGCAACAAAGGGTGACTTGTGCAGTAATACATTTCACTGGTCTGGTTTAGCATGTCACTCAGTTGGTTAGCAGAAGGCAAAAATAACAGAACCCAGATTCACCTGAGCCTCGTAGCTCCTTTAAGGGAAATCAACCTAAAATAGCCAAATACTTACAAATATTGGGTTTGAAAATAAAGTTAAAAATAGATTGCACATCCAATATTTATGTGCAGGTGCATGAGACATGTGATGGTGACTGCTTGGAAGGTAAAATGTATGCAAGGGTTATTTACAGGAGAACACAATGAAAGATAATGCTGGTTTAGTCTTTCTTTGAGAGTTCTTGTTTTTCTGTGCTGCTTTGATCCTTCATTCAGTTCAGGCCTGTGAGGTTCAAAATGGTTCATGTGTGTAACACTGTCATAATCAGATAAACCTGAAAACATGTCATCTATGCATTATCTTGAAACTAGACAGAGTACGTGTTCTTTCTGATGGCAGAGTGCACCGAGATTATAGGCTGTGAGTGTTACTGGATCCAGATGTTTAATCTGGTATATTTTAACTACAGTTTCCTACAGAGTTTGGTTGAGGGTTCTTTACTACTTCTTACCCGTTTCACCTCATTTGGGTATAATTTGGACCTTCACACAATAAACTAACTAGCAGATTTGAATGCAGACTGCACAGGGAGTTGCCCTCTGTGCTATATGATAACCATGCCAACTCCCAACAGTGTGACTGTAGCCAAGCAGGGAAATGAAGGCACAGAGGTGTGTTGTATATCCAACACACTCTGGTGGCTGTTAAAGGACTCGAGCAGGTTGTTATTAAGATGATAGTACAGGACATTGCCCGGATTATGGTCACATCTAAATAAAAAATAAAAAAACCTGTGGATGAGCAGTTGTTTAGAATAATCCACATGGCAACAAAAACTGTATAATATAGTATAATGTATGATCAGCATCTCCCTGTGAAGCTGGTGACACAGGCCAAGAGGCAAGACGTCATATAACAGGGCTGTGGTGCAGTTCACTTTCAGTTATAGCAGAGAGAAGATGTAATTACATTCTTGGGTTTTTTTCTGACACAGAAAACTGTTTTAAAACCTTTAAACCAGGATTGTCTGGGAAATGTAGACTTTTGAAGTCAACCATTAACAATGTCAACCAGGGTTTACTTTCATATACATAGGAATGACTGAATTAACAATTAACTGATCCCAGTACTGCTATACAGACATACACAACATGTTTTTATATCACCTCTAATCTTATAACCTCAGCGTGAGTTAGCCATCAATCACCTGCTCAATGATGTGACAATTGAAATGATAATGTCAAGTAGAGTTGAATTCAACAGAAACCGTTAAGACAAATGTTAAAGGTATAAAAGGATCACTGATAGGAATTTAACTATAGGCTAGCAAATCAAATTTAAAAGTGCAAAATTAAAATATGATTGACATTAAAAGACCCTCCAAACATCTTGCTCTTATTTTCCATCACCTGGCATCCATAGAATTGAATATATTAAACGTATCTATATGTCTAAAAGTGCACACTCGGATTAATTCCATTGTAGTCAACGGCAGATGATTTTTACAGCAGAAACCATGTGGAAAACCTAATATATTGGTATTAACATCAAAAAACATAATTCCTTCTTCAATAACTAAACTGAAGAAATTAAATCTATATTAGATAAACGTTGCAACACCAAAATGGATTTGTACCTTGTGCCCAAGTACAAAAGCTAAAGCACTAAATAAGCTGAATGCACTAATGTGCAAGAGGTATTTTAATGTTGTAGGTGGTTAAATTACAGCCATCGGGTACAGTAGTGGAGTAAAAAGTGCAATATGCCTATGTTGAGAAGTAAAAGTATAAACTCTTGCAAAATGTAAATTAGCGTTGTTGCGATGTACTAAAGGTATTAAAGATAACTGTAATATTTAAATTGAACTATTGATATCATGTTAATAATACAAATATGATATTGTGTTAATAATCCAGCACCTCTTACATCATTTTATATATACAGGTATGGTGACGGACTCTCTCTCCACCTCCTTGCACTCATATTTTGAGTATAATTAATTTGCCAAAAAAGAAGACAAAACACACAATAAACCAAGTTAAAGTTGCATTTGACCGCTAGCATTATTATTAATAATTTATTTTTTCAAATGTTCTGCAGGCAATGTAATAATATTGTTCTTTTGGCTTTAATAATCACGTAGTGAACATCTGATATCCTGGCAGCCCTAATGTAAATGGTAAATCACTTTGCAGTGCCACAAATCTAAATAAACGTAGTTACATTTCACTTCTAAAAAAGCTTAATTAGAAATTTGACTTTTTATAGATTTATTTGTGAGAAGGCGACATTGCTGAAAATCAGCTTTTAGTGTGGGAAAGTAACTGTTTTGATAAACGGCTATGTTGCTAAATCCAAACATGTGTTTTGTAAGTACTTTGCGGTGTATTGAATTCGAGGGCTCTGAGTTCCCCCTAAGTAGTAGTCACGAGTAGTCATCGGTTTTAAGGAGGAAATTAAATGTAGACGATGATTTTTAAGGATTTACTGGTCAGTTATATCAGTTATAGCTTAGAAAATGGCCCTTAGCTTAAATGCTAGTGTGTAGCTTATTTACAGAAAGAAAGAAAGACGTTTAGTTTGACTGTCTGACTACAATAAAAGTGACCTGGCGAGCACTCGGTAACTCTGCTGCTCTCTCAGATTACATGTTTCTTCCGCCGTTGATGACGTTACCTCCTGGAGGGGCGATGTGGATGGAGTCCAGAATGGGCCGCAGTATCTGGCCAAACGGTCTGCAGATGAAAGAAAAGAGATTCGATTTTTTTAGACTGAAACATTACATAATAATTGCTCTTTTATTTATGCCTAAACCAAACATGTAAACCCTACTCATATGTGTGTAACTGCATATTAACAGACTGTATTCACTATTGTTTCCAGTTGGGTTAACAAAGTGTTTTATATCATGTCTTTTCCAAGAAATGCAATTTGTATTTTGCTCTCTAAACAAGTTTGAAATTTGTGCAACTTCATTCAAGATTGCACGACAGCAGATTGACATATGAACACAGAATAGATAGTTCACATGTCACAATAATCCATACGTTCTCAGTGAACCTGAGGGTAGAGAAGCAGATAATGAACATTTTAGCTGTTACTTTTAAGTGGAAAATGTGAAACAGGCAAAGACGACAGACTTGATGGAAGACATTGGCAGCTGACAGACTGTGAGTTTCACACTCACGTGGAGAGGACTTCCGATGGAAGGTCGGTGATGTAGGACGGGATGGACCCGCCCGTCAGGAACTGAGCCACCTCGTTGGTGAAGGTGTTGCAGTTGTGCTCAAACAGACGATACCTGTCACCTCTGAACAGAGGAGAGAATGGAAGAGAGTTAATGCATCAGGTAACAGCTTTCATATATTGTGACTAGTCAGTAACAAGTATGGTTAGACGCGTGAATTTAGCCACACAGTAGGATAAACAAACTTTGAGAACTTATTGGGAGTCCCAATTATTATTGGGAATTCTTCAGCTACTCGACCTGTATGTGCTTTCTCCCAGGGAAGAGAGGTAATCCATGAAGATCTCATCAGACACTTCTGTCTCGCCCAGCTCTACCACTGTGTCTGGAGGCCCCAGCATCGTCCCACCCTGACAAACACGCAGCAGGGAAATGGAAAACGTTCACAACATTCACACATTTTATGAGAGCTGTTGAAAAGTGGTCCGAAGAACAGATACTCTAGGCCCATTGTGTTTCACTGATTTGCATGGATAACTGCTGAAAGATAGATTAAATCAAGGGTAGATATATAAGGCTAGCGATATTCTGTATTTTTTAGATTTTATCCATTTGTATATGTTATTTATTTATATCTTTTTATATTCAATATTTTTCTTAAAAATACCAAAACCAACCATGCATTTATCCTATAACAAGTGTTGTCTGTGTAGCCAAAGCAATGAGCCGTACTGAGTGACAAATCCCTTCATTACAATGAACTTTGGGAGCTGAAGTTTACTTTGAGTCAATCCCACATACTTCATGCCAGAAATAATCACTACAAACCAAATGTGTCCTAATCCACAGCCGGTTTGATAAAAAAACTACACTGTCCAGCTGGTTAGGAAATAACTATTTATTTTTTAAATGAAACTAAAGATAGCTTTAGATGAAAACATAAAACAGTGGGTGTTTTAGCTTACAGTCCAAAAGAACACTGATATTAACACTCATTGGTCCACACCCATTCAAAGCAGTATAGAATCAGCCGGTGGCTGTAACTTTTGGTTTGCAGGCATTCCCTTCATGAGCTTGTTAAATGAAACTTGTGAAAGGAGTCAGTCCCCTTCTTACAGACTTACCGGCGAACAGCTAGAGATCCCCTCCCCTCCATAGAAGAACTCATCACCGTATACCACTATGGCTGTGTGCCTGATAGAAAAGAACACGGAACTACATTCAGATCAGAACAATATTAAGTGGATTTATTTAGAAATTGTAAGTCAGAGCCTTTTTACCAAATAACAAGCCACAAACCAGACAACCTAATGACTCACTTATTACACAGTAATGACATAAAATCTAGCCTTAGATAAACCCATGCTTGAATATTAAAGTGGGATTAGTTATTTTGGGTCTAATTATACTTCACTTTATGATTTCCTACATTTTCGGAAATTACTTTATGCAAAACAAATAAAAGCATCATCAGACACATTGTTAGTAGCTGTTTTCCACAGGTTTATATGATTTATCCGGGATTCTAATGCCTATCTGCTCTGGGATCATAAATAGGTTACTGGTCTACACCTGATGGACATGAGAAGCAATGCTTTCATGATTTAGAAGGTCAATATTTTAGATCCCAAGCAAGCCAGCTGTCAAAGTAACAGAAAGAAGCAGCGTACCATATACCATCCAGTTGCTTTCCTGTAACAAAAAGGGAAAAAGTAGTGAGGTAGATGATCTTCTCTGCAAGCAGCTCCGTGGAGCTGTAGATTACAAGTGTATAGTTTGACGTCAACAGCCATTAACGAACCATTCCTAAGGATGAACATATATCACTCACGCTTTACAATATATTTTCAAAATAAATGTATTAAAAAATAACTAGACCTTCATAAGTTAATTAAAGATCGGTACACTGCACGGCAACAGTTGCATGCAGGCAACATAACTATGCTAGCCACAGAAAGCATCTCCACCGGATGTGTTATTATCACTTATTAGTCCCCAAGGCCCGGCTGCATCGGATTTTTTATCTGTATACTTACCTAACATGATGGGGCTGAGGCTGCGAGCCATCCCTCTCGATAGATCATAAATATATAGTTGTACATTGTATCGCGTAGCATTCTTATCCATAATGTAAACCCCAAAATAGCTTTTTTAATTTTGTATTTTCGTTTGCCAAGCGATGGACATTTAACGGCACAGCTGACTGTGAGGTTTCCTGAATTATGTCATCACGTTTAAGAACACGTGGAACTCTTCCGTTTCCACTGCTTTCAAAATAAAACATTTATGAAGAAACGTCCTCAACAACACATTGTAAACTTTAGCGGAAGTTGTCTTATTTTGAAATCAAATGGTATATTTTCCGGCTTTACCCTTGCTCCCACTAAATTACTTGACATTTTAATTGTAGCTGGCAGCAGTGTTTGCTGCATTATGTGCCACGATCAAAGAGCTTGTCACGAAGAAATGAGCAACTCAGTATCCCTTCCCTTCAGCTAACATAGACAAAGCCCTGAGACTTTAATTTGAATGTAATGCCCCACACTTAAATCCAGTAGAAGAAGAAGAAAGGGAAGACGTTCCGTTGAATAAAGGCCATATTATATTAACGTATTTCCTTCAAACAGAGACTGCTGTCTCGGCTTTTAAATATTATGGTTTATTGAACTAGCAAGTCCTCAAAGAAATTGGGACACCCACACGATGGTGTTTGTGTCGTAATCCCTGATGACCACTGGAGGGCCCTGAACACAAATTATTTTAATCTGTGGTACACATTCCGAAGCAGAGGGTGGCGATAATGCACCCAAAACTGTGGTTGTCAACCACCGCTAAAAATCAAAAGAAGAAGAGTAGTTTGCCACAACGCCTCACTACCCCTGGACGGACCAAAATAGACAGTAGAGGGCTGAGCAGCTGTGACATAAACCAGAAATGGCTTCCACCGGAGTTCTTCCCTTCATTAGAGGGGTAGACCTCAGTGGAAACGACTTCAAAGTAAGCAATATTCATTCATTTTTAAAGCCACCGGTGTTGAGCAACTAACACGTTTAGCAAGCTAACGTTATCTCACAACAAACGGCTAACGGGTGAGCTCGCAAAACTAGCGTAGCTTAACGTTACTAGCGTTGGGCGTTAGCCAGTTGACAGATTTTTGACATGGACAACATAGCAGTCTGGTGTCGGCCATAAGCGTCCTGTGGTTTACAGTTTTCTGTTTAGGGGAATGGGCTAGTTAAGGTAACATAACGCTACTTCTTTACTTTGTACGCGGTTACATACTTCTGGGTAGTTTGTGATAACGTAGCTAGTCCTTGTTTCCAACGTCACGATAGCTAAATTAGCTAATTTAGCTCCACTGTTGGCTAACTCTGGCTGTCTGGATTAGAAGCACAACCTTCGTGTCACAACATGTCAGCTTTCTCAGCGTTTAAATTGGGTTTGTGGCCTAAGTATAAGGTCACAAACGATAACGTTAGCTAACGTTTTAGAGTGACTCAATGTCGTCATACTTGTTGGTTTTGGCACACTTTGCGAGCTCAGTTTGGTAGACAGAAAAAGCAGCAGTGACAGCTGAGATCATCTGGCACGTATTTGAAACATTTACGTAATGTTGCTTAACGCTACCTTCCATGCTGGCATGGAAGTAACGTTAGTACAGATAAGCTGTAGAAATAACTGGTTTATCTATCAGTTAGTGAATGGCTGATGTTCTGATTTAAGGTAGTGTAAAATGACATCATTTCCCTCATACAAGTTGTGCCCAAGATCATATCGCCTGTTACATTTCAGCTTTCTTACCCTGACTGTAGAAGATAATATAGACTGACCGTCACAGTGTCTGCTGCACTTACTCATGTAGTTATTTGTACTGACCCATAATGACGATGAAAATAATAAGGATGATGTCAACTTCTAATTTTGCATGTAGACACATCCATTCAATTTACTGTTCTCATTCTACTGTATTCACATGGTAAATATGCAGCGTTTGATACATTTGGGCAATGACTTGGAAATTATGTTTCAACTCTCTCCACCAACTCTATCACAATTGGACATTACAAAGACATCATCCCTCCAATAAAGTCAATGCCAGTATGA
Organism: Leptoclinus maculatus; assembly: GCA_032191485.1. Taxonomy (NCBI): domain Eukaryota; kingdom Metazoa; phylum Chordata; class Actinopteri; order Perciformes; family Stichaeidae; genus Leptoclinus; species Leptoclinus maculatus. Next base: position 6,929,313 of record JAVDOI010000002.1, read on the forward strand.
CTGATGTCAGCGGTCATTCTCTCTCCTCTTCATGTGTGTCTCCTACCTCTCTCCCCTCTCTGTCCTCTACAGGGCGGGTACTTTCCAGAGCATGTCAAGTGTATGAGCAGTCTGCGATGGCTGAAACTGAACAGGACGGGGCTGTGCTACCTCCCGGAGGAGCTGGCCTCTCTGCAGAAGCTGGTGAGACATTTAGGGCTTTTTGCTGGTCGTATTGGCTTATCCTCACATCTCTAAATATAAAGGCATTGACTCATATCATTGGTGTTTCTGTTCTGTCCTGTCCTCGAATCAGTCTTCATTATAATGAATGGACACCCTTTAAGTAGTTCTTTTGATATTGTTTTGTTTTTACCACTGCCACAATGGTAGTAGTGTTATTTTCTATATTGTCAGTAATGGTAACTGTGTATTGTATGTATTTGTCAAATGTTATTTTAATTGCACTGTTGTTCGTTTTTGTCTCAACCTATATTCATCTACCGGTACTTTGATGGGCCATTTCTTACTGCAGTGTTGATAAAACACCTTCTTTACTTGATGTATGGGTAACAAAGGATTTTAACAGCACCTGATTAAGAACACACCCAGCCATACTTTAATCGCAAATATATTTGATAGGATTATTTTATCTAAACCTCCGAAGCTGCAATCAGCCGGCCTCTGTTAAAAGCTGATCAACATGCCAACGTGCTTGATCTTACCAGGTGTAAGTACATAAGATTAGTCTGTTATCGTGGCTAGGAGTCGCAGTGTCTGGGGTTTGTTTATCTGCCTTGATTTTTATCCTGTTTGCAGTTAAATCATTTTATTTGGAGACAAATGGGCATTAGTGTAGCAAGAAGTATATTGCACAGCAGTGACCGGGGCACCTTGTAGAGTGTTTTTATGGGGTTTTAGATAATGCTTTGTTTTGTGTCTGTAAACAAAACCTCTTGTTTTTCTCTTTTTTTAGGAGCATCTTTCAGTGAGTCACAACAGCCTGACCACTTTACATGGAGAACTGTCCAGCTTGCCAAACCTTCGGGTAAGTGACACCCACACATGCATAAGAAAATACACATTGAGCACATGCCGATTTCTCTGTTTCTACTTGTACCAATGTGTAGTTTATGATAGAGTCCTAAATGTGTTTCACTATGTGTGCAGGCGGTGGTAGCCCGAGCCAACAACCTGAAAAACTCTGGAGTCCCTGATGACATCTTTCAGCTCGATGACCTCTCTGTGCTGGTACATAATAATATCTCACAATCCCCCCCCCTTCTCTGCTTATCAAACACTTGAATATCTTTACACTTATTACCTTCCCTCCTTTTCAATTAATCACAATAACAATACATTTCCTCCAGGACCTGAGTTACAATCAGCTGTCAGAGATCCCCCGGGACCTGGAGAACAGCAGGAACATGCTGGTGCTGAATCTGAGCCACAACACCATTGACTCCATCCCCAACCAGCTGTTTATCAACCTGACAGACCTGCTGTATCTGGACCTGAGCGACAACAAGCTGGACAGCCTGCCACCGCAGATGAGACGCCTGGTTCACCTGCAGACACTCACACTGAACAACAACCCCTTGATGCATGCACAGTTGCGGTAAGTGGAAATTATTACCTCTCTCCCTAATCCTAAATTCATAGGCCTCATGTTAGGCCTAAATCGTTGTGGTAAATTTATTTAGAAAACAGAAATAGGCATTCATTTAATTCTCTGTTTGTCTGAGCAGCCAACTGCCAGCCATGGTGGCATTACAGACTCTCCATCTGAGGAACACCCAGAGGACCCAGAGCAACATGCCGACCAGCCTGGAGGGTCTGACACATTTAGCAGGTATCTCTCTCACACACACACACACACACCACTCTCTTGTTTCCTCCACGTATTTAGGGACATTTTCCTTCTTGCATTGACTGATCAATGTTGTACATTTTTCACAAATGTGTCTCTTTGTGTATATCATCATACTCTCTTTCTGGGGAAACAAACCTTTTACGAGCATGTGTTCCCTTCTGTCTCTCCCAGATGTTGACCTGTCATGTAACGACCTGACTCGGTTGCCAGAGTGCCTCTATTCACTGGGCAGTTTGAAGAGACTCAACCTGAGCACTAATCAGATCTCAGAACTGTCCCTCTGCATTGACCAGTGGACTCAGCTGGAGACGCTTAACCTGAGCCGCAACCAGCTCACCTCACTGCCCGTAAGGACAATAATAATTAAACCACGCTGTTTTTTACTACCAGTGTTTAGAAAAGCGGTGTAGATGGAGTTGTTTCAATATAAAACCACAAATGAAATTAGGTTCTGTTTGGGTGGTGGCAGAAATATGAGAGATGAATATCTCGAGATCCGTACAAACTGCCTGTATGGCTGATTATAGAGAAAACTCAAATTTATTTGAGTAGTAGTTATTGATATGCGTTTCCTTTTGTAATTTGTTTAAAATGTGTTAACGGTTTAAGTTTGCTTGTGTGTCTTGATCCAGTCTGCAATCTGTAAGCTGTCCAAACTGAAGAAGCTGTATGTGAACTCTAACAAACTGGACTTTGATGGGGTTCCGCCAGGCGTGGGCAAACTGTCCAGCCTCACCGAGTTCATGGCCGCCAACAACAACCTGGAACTCATCCCAGAGGGCCTCTGCAGGTGAGTTTGACAAAATGTTTGAGGGTGCTGTGTTGAAACCAGTTGAAATCGTGTTATTTTCATTCTGCATTGCTCGACTGACATTTTTTATAATTGGCTGATACACGGCAACTTAATATTTTGTTTCCCTAAAAGGCTGAGTCTTTATGAAGAACCATTCAAAGTTAATTTTATCAGCCAAATTGAACAGCTATGTACACATGTATTGGTAATCTGTACAAGACACATTTTGTCACCACACAAGAATATGCGGTTATGTGAACTTGTGGTTTTGTGTTCTCTAGGTGTGGCAAGCTGAAGAAGCTGGTGCTGAATAAAAACCGCCTAGTAACACTGCCTGAGGCCGTCCACTTCTTGACTGATTTAGAGGTACAATACTAAAGCCACTTGTAAAGTAATCAAATAATCCTGTACTACTGGGTAAATGGTGGATTCATGCGGGTTTGATCACTTTGTAACCGTTTCAATAAGAGGAGTAACGTGACTGTGACCTCCCTCATTCCTGGGGAGAAAAACATTGGACATGTTTTCATACTTTAGATTAAACGTATGTCACGATAGATGTAAGGAATAGATGGGATACAGCTGGGTAAAGTAAATGTAATACACAATAAAATCATATAACAGTACATATCAAGTTTCTTAGGGAATATTTTTAAAAGATTATAGACAGGACCTGAAGTGATGTAGCAATAAAACGTATTGCTCTGTAACGTCACAATGATGTCATCTAATACATATATTTCATTGAATATTACTTCATCTCCACAAATTCTTATTGTTAAAAGCAAAGAGTAACACAAATATGTATCTATTAATATGTATATCTCTCTGTAGATTCTGGATGTACGTGAGAACCCCAACCTGGTGATGCCTCCCAAACCAGTCGACAGAGCAGCAGAGTGGTACAACATTGACTTCTCCCTGCAGAACCAGCTCCGGCTGGCCGGGGCCTCCCCTGCTACTGTAGCAGCTGCTGGAGGAGGTGAGTGTATTGATACATCTAGAGCTGTCTGTAGAGTAGGCACATGAATGCGTACAGTATCCGTGCCTGTTGTTCTTCTCGCAGTAGAACAGTTTTTTTTTCGAAAGGCTTAAATCTCTGTCTGTCTGTCCAGGAGCCAGCCCCCGAGATCCCCTGGCGAGGAAGATGAGGCTAAGGAGGAGGAAGGACAGTTCTCAGGACGATCAGGCAAAGCAGGTGCTGAAGGGCATGAGTGACGTTGCACAAGACAAGAAGGACATGGAGGTAAGGGAAAAGATGAAGAAGGATGTCAACACAGCCCACAGGAACAATAATAAACACCAAAGAATTCATTTACATTTTATTTACGAAGAAATCTGCTAATTTTGCAGGAGAACGGGGATTTTAAATATGGTGATTTAAAGGTCCGGCGCTGGGACAAGAGTCTGGAGAAACCTCACCTGGACTACTCTGAGTTCTATTTGGAGGATGTGGGGCAGGTAATATATGTGTGTGTGTGTGTGTGTGTGTGTGTGCGCTCTCTCGTTTCTTAGCTACAACCAACCAAAGTGCCTCTGAATGTGCCGAATTAGATTGTTCTCCTTTGCATTGTTGAGGTTATTTTATCAGTGTACATATCTCCTCTTGTTTCCTCGTCCTACAGGTTCCAGGTGTATCGGTGTGGCAGATAGAGAACTTTGTTCCGATGCTAGCGGACGAAGCTTTCCATGGCAAGTTCTACGAGGCTGATTGCTACATCATCCTCAAGGTAACGCATCAAATCTGCCGTCATTTACAGGCGATGCGTGCCAGCAGATTGTACGGACTGTCATTACCTTGATTATCGTCAGACAAATTGGAATAATCAAACGACATGGGACGTCTTTCCTTTTTGCGATTGTAGACTTTCCTGGATGACAACGGCGCTTTGAACTGGCACATCTACTACTGGATCGGCCAGGAAGCCACGCTTGACAAGAAGGCCGGCTCTGCCATCCATGCCGTCAACCTCCGAAATTTCCTTGGAGCGGAGTGCAGGACGATACGGGAGGAGATGGGAGACGAGAGCGAGGAGTTCAGCGCTGTATGTATAAATATAGTGTGCATACAGTGCTAGTAATACACAGAGATATACACAAATAACGAGCAAGAAACTGCTGATCAATCAAAGCTTAAGGTGAAGTCCTTGTGCTTCACAGTTCAACATTTAGTCTTAACTTCATTCTTCTTTTATTGGATCCGGTACAGTAACTCTCTCTATATCAGTATGATTAACCATCCACTCCGTGCTGTTCTAAAGTGCTTTTTGTCTCATCTGCAGGTGTTTAACAATCAGATCTCCTACATTGAGGGAGGAACAGCCAGCGGGTTCTACACTGTGGAGGACACGCACTATGCTGTCAGGTGAGCTAGAAGGACGTTTATTTTAGAAAACTCATCTTGCATCATTTCCGTCAGTATTCTTTTTTTTTAAAGTTGTGTCAAATGTATAATGTTATTTATCTTTTGCTTTCATTTATTGTAACTTTGTTTTAAAAAATCAAGTTTATTTGGAGTCTGGATTATTTTTGTCAGCTTATATCTTCAACACATTCAGCTGTAATGTTGTAATGTATTCATATAAGATGCTCTTTTGTCTGGATATATATTTTAAATCAGGTTTTAATCATTTTGTGTGTCTTATCAGGTTGTACAGAGTTTACGGGAAGAAAAACATCCGACTGGAGTCTGTACCTGTGAAGGCCTCCTCCCTCGACCCACGGTAGCTCTCTCCACCCTTTCTGCCTTGTACACATGACGTACACATGACGTAACACATGTATAGTTTGCTACACACTCCCTGCTTTCTAATTCTTTGACATAACCACTGCATTTACTGTAGACCTGCAGTTCATTAGTTCATTTTTCTTCCTGCTGCTTTATTGTGCCCATGACATCGTTGTCTTTTTTGGCAGGTATGTCTTCCTGTCGGACACGGGGCTGGACATCTTTATTTGGAGAGGAGCCAACGCTACTCTCAGCGGCACCACGAAGGCGAGGTAGGACACAAATCAATAAGTAACACCAACTTATTGCCACTTCTAATGAAAGTCTCAAGCCGGTTTCCATGTTGCGCTCACAATTTAACATGAAAAAACTTGTGACGCAAAGTGTGCATCGTGTTCATCTTTCAGGCTGTTTGCAGAAAAGATCAATAAGAATGAGCGCAAGGGGAAGGCAGAGATCACAACCCTCATGCAGAACCAGGAGCCTCCGGGGTTCTGGGAGGTACTGGGAGGACAACCAGAGGAGATCAAGAAACACGTACCAGATGACTTTTCTCCTGTTAGACCGAAACTATACAAGGTAAGTCTTCATACAGTCCTACTCTCCATGACTGACTTCATCCTGTTAATGTGGTCTACAGTAGAGGTATACATGCAGTATTAAGGGAGCGTAGGTGTAGGGCAAATTGGTCAGTGTCGTAGGAGGTTTTTAAGGTTCGCTGTTGAGCTTTCTGCTTCATCACAGGTTTGAAGTCATGGTAACTGTGTTTTTTTGTTGCTGGCCCATGATGTGCAGTATGTGGGATCGGCCAAATACCAAAAATGCTGAATGAAAAATTCTCTTGTATTGTCTTTGCCTGCACAGGTGCTTCAGTAACAAAATGTCTGTGCAATGACAACAGGAGCACTCCTACATGTCATAACAGACAGCTAGAGAGTACATTCTCTGATGTTTTCTCTATCGTTGTCCTGTAGGTGGGCTTGGGTCTGGGCTACCTGGAGCTGCCACAGATCAACTACAAACTGTCAGTCGAGCACAAAGACCACAAGATCAAACTGGACACTTTGCCAGAGATGAGACTGGTATGTTCATCTGCTGCATATTCACTAGAAGTCATGATTATACGACTGAAATAATGCCCAAAAAATGTTTAAAATGTATTTTTCCTACTTCCTCCATATTTCCGTCCCTCCCCTCAGGTGCAATCTCTGCTGGACACAAAAGGCGTGTACATCCTGGACTGCTGGTCTGACGTGTTCATCTGGATCGGGAGGAAGTCTCCGCGTCTCGTCCGAGCCGCTGCCTTAAAACTGGCTCAGGAGATCTGCTCCATGCTGCATCGGCCCAAACACGCCTGCGTCACCCGCAACCTGGAGGGCACTGAGTGCCAGGTAATACCGCACCACTTCAAATGCTGCTGCTGCTGCTGCTGCTGCACACTCGAGGCTGTGGGAAGTAAACATGTTATGATGGCAAAATCCATTTTGAAAATCAATAACATCCACTTGCTTTACCTGCTGTTTGGGTCTAGCAGTATATAAATACACCTTACTGTGGACACTTATAGTCTCGTGGATGATCACTCCTGTGCAATTCTGCAAGAAAGAAGAGAATGTCTTGAATGTGATGTTGCTCTTTAAATGGTTTATTTACACCCTTTGAAATACACATGGTATAAAATAATAATACATCAATTGAATTAACAAAAATATATATACATATATAGAACAACAAACAAGTGGGGCATATAGATAGCTGCAGCAAAAAGAGAGTTTAGTGCTGAGTAAGCATTAATTATTCATTGTTTTCATTTGTTACTGACATCTATAGCTGGAAGGTATTTTATGTTTAGACTGAACAGGAGCAGGATGTGAAGTACTACCTGCATATTATTATTATTATTGTGCATATCAAATCCTGTACATCGGTTAAATGCTGTCATTAAGTGTACCTCATATTCTCCTCATGGTATCATTTAATGTTAGTTGCTCTTCTTCCTCTTCCTCAGGTGTACAAGTCCAAGTTTAAGAACTGGGATGATGTGTTGAAGGTGGACTACACCAGAGCAGCTGAGACTGTACAAAAGAAGGACAACCTACAGGGCAAGGTCAGTGATACATATATACGTGTGTGTGTGTGTGTGTGTGTGTGTGTGTGTGTGTGTGTGTGGCCTCCACATTGAGCTGCTTGTACTGTAAGTGTTTATCTGTCTCTCTCAGGTGAAGAAGGACGCGGAGCAGAAAGACCAGATGAAAGCGGACCTCACAGCCCTCTTCCTTCCCCGGCAGCCAGCCATGCCTCTTACTGAGGTAACGACGCACGCATGGTTATTATTATCACTGTTGATTGGTGAATAAAGCAAACCTCCACTTCATACGTATTCATCTTGTCTGTCTAGGCTGAACAACTGATGGAGGAATGGAATGAGGATCTAGATGGCATGGAAGGGTTTGTGTTGGAGGGAAAGAAGTTTGCTCGCCTGCCTGAGGAGGAGTTTGGCCACTTCCACACCCAGGACTGCTACGTCTTCCTCTGCAGGTAGGGATGAGCAATGGTGTCCAGAATACATGTATTCACACGTACAAGAGAACATGCTCCACTGGCTTGGAAACTGCACTGTCAACATGAGTCATTGTCCTGCACTAATCTCATTCTGCTTGTGTAGATACTGGGTGCCTGTGGAGTACGAAGACGAGGAGAAGGAGAAGAAGGAGGGGGAAGGCGGTGAGGGAAGAAGAGCAGCAGCAGCAGCAGCAGCAGCAGAGGACGAAGAGGACAAACAGCCCGAGGAGGACTTCCAGTGTGTTGTGTATTTCTGGCAGGGCAGGCAGGCCTCCAACATGGGCTGGCTCACTTTCACCTTCTCGCTGCAGAAGAAGTTTGAGAGTCTTTTCCCTGGAAAACTGAAGGTATCTGGATAGATTTGTACACATTCTTGGACATTGTCACGCTTAAAATCAGACTTTTAGCATAAAATGTTTTCCAGTTTTGTGCTGAATTGATAACCGTAGCCTTTCTTGCTGTTTTAGGTGGTGCGTATGACGCAGCAGCAGGAGAACCTCAAGTTCCTGTCCCATTTCAAGAGGAAGTTCATCATCCACAAAGGGAAGAGGAAACAGAAGACTGACTCTGCTCAGCCCTCCCTCTACCACATACGCACCAATGGCAGCGCACTTTGCAGCAGGTAGACGTAGTGATATTAGCACCGTCACTCAAGCGTCCTCCACAGAAGTCTGGTTTACGAGTTCACGGGAGAGGTTTTTTTTCTTTAATGTAATTGTTCTAATCTCTCTCTTAGGACCATCCAGATTGGAACAGATTCCAGCAATCTCAACTCGGAGTTCTGCTTCATTCTCAAGGTTGTGTGTCCTCCTACTTTAGTACTTAAAGACCAACAATGTCTGCCAGGTCGCCGATTAACGGGATTTGTTCTCTGCAGGTTCCGTTTGAGAGCACAGACAACCAGGGCATCGTCTACACCTGGGTGGGACGAGCTGCTGACCCCGACGAAGCCAAACTGGCCGAGGACATCATGAACTGCATGTTTGATGAAACATACAGCAAACAGGTAAATGAGTCTGTGCACATGTGTGTACCTTAGTTGAGAGAAATACTTTAGCTTCTGTGAAGTGTCTTTCTCTATTTTTTTTTTTTTTTTTTAAATGTCTCTCAAAAATAGATTCCGCATGAAAGCATATTTTGTCTCCTAGGTAATTAATGAGGGGGAGGAGCCGGAGAACTTCTTCTGGGTGGGGATTGGCTCTCAGAAGCAGTACGATGAAGATGCAGACTATATGAAATACGCTCGGCTCTTCAGGTGGGTGAACATTATGTCGGTAATATGAAGTCATTCTAGTTGAAAGAAGTGTGTTTAGAATGACAAATGAATATGCAATACTAATACTAACTTCTTTTCTCTCCTTTCCGTATTCATCTCCCCTCTCTCTCACATCTCCTCTCCCCTCCCTCCCTCAGGTGTTCTAATGAGAAGGGTTATTTCTCTGTGTCGGAGAAGTGCTCCGACTTTTGTCAGGACGACCTGGCCGATGATGATATCATGCTGCTGGACAACGGCAAAGAGGTAACGATTGATCCTCGATTCATCAGAATGTCCGCAGTGAAATCAGTTTGATTTCATCATTTCATGTATTACAAATCAAATATTTTTTAATACATTTTTTTCCTAATTTCCTTGTTTCCCATCAGGTGTACATGTGGGTCGGTACTCAGACCAGCCAGGTGGAGATCAAACTTAGTCTCAAAGCCTGCCAGGTTAGTGACAAACTGCCGTTTGTGTGTACATGCGCGTATGTTTTTTTTAGTTTGTGTGTGTTATACATCCATATCCATATCTTACTAATCCTTTTCCTCTCTAGGTTTACATCCAGCACATGCGCTCTAAGGACACTGAACACCCCAGGAAGCTGCGACTGGTGCGAAAGGGGAACGAGCCCCACTGCTTCAGCCGCTGCTTCCACGCCTGGGGGGCGTTCAAAACCACCCTGGCATAGACCAACGCATGCACAGAAGCGCTCACACATGTATCAGATTTTATTCGCTGCCATGCCATTTTGTACCAGAAGGACGATGATCGTGATGAGGATGATGTCTATGCCTAACCCTAGCTTTGCCTGAGCTCTGATTGCCCCCCCCCCCATCCCCCTCCTGCTCAGCGCTGCTCTCAACCAACAGGTTACAATCCGAGTCTGCCTACAAAAGAAACGATTCAAGTTTAGCACAACTTCCCAATCAGGGAAGGATCTGTTGGCTGTTTCCCCGTCTTTGGAACAAACAGAAGTATCACTCTTTTTCTACAAGCTTTTTCAGCAGCAAGTCTGAATACTGTTGTTAAATGAAAGAAGAGAATTGTGTTTTGAGATAACAAATATGTCTACGGTGTACAGAGGCTTTATATAAACTTAAGGGAGTTGAATGCCCTAACATATCAATCTGCTCTGCTGCTTTGACTTGGCTCGTGCTGCATGGTCAACAGTCTTCAGTGGGGGGGGGGGTTAAATGGTCACTCTGGTATTTACAAACCCGGACCCTTTTTTTTCCCCGACTGACTTAATGGGGACAACAATTCCTGAAATTGGTCGAGTATTGAGGGAATGTCATTTTAAGTGTCTTGACATTTTGGAAAGAGTCTCGTTCTGAGTCATTGCCTGATCTGTTACAGCAGTAATACCGGATCAATTTCAAACATTGTTGTCCCCCATTAGTCACTTAGACCCACAAACATGGGAAAACAAGGTCCAGATTTAGAAATACCAAAATGACCCTTTAAGTGCTGGTTACTGCAGGAGTCCCTCCTCCGTGCTTGTGCTGCTCATTTGAGGAAGTTTAAAGCGGATACAAGTTGAATATTTACAGTTTTTTTGTTTTTTTTCATCATTTAGGGACTAAACAGAAAAACGCACTATAATACATTTTCTGAGGAATGTCTGTTTCTACATATATGTTCCTGTTTGTGCGGACTATACAGTTTGTGTCTGTACCCTGTGCGCCTTCACTGAATTAGGAAAGTCTGGTGGTCTCACCTCGTCTAACTTGTCCACTGAACTCCGAAACCTTTTTGTGTGTTTCAACCGAGCAAAATGTAACGTTTTAATGTAACGATGCTCTGGACGGTCATTTGTTAAACAGTTACAGTTATCTGGCCAAAGGAAGTCTTGAGCAGAGGTGCGGGTCCAAGGTATCGTGTGAGACGGAGCTTTAAGGACAGATGTTACAACATGGACTCCGTGGAGCCCAGGAGATACTGAAACTAAACGATACTGTGTTCAACTTGTCTTTGTCTTGTCTCTTTGGGAAAGGGGAGGGCAAAAACAGCTGAAGACTTTATTTCCAAAATGTAAATGCCTGTAAAAAAAACTACAGGCATCATGTTTAAAATTCGCCAGGTTTAGAAAATGTTGTCACAAATCTTTTCATCTTTTTTTTTTTAAATATGTTTCTCGTTTTGGAACAAAAGACTATTTAGTTTTTTGCCAGATTTGAATGGGAGTTGCTATGCACCATATGAGAGATATATCTTAGTAAATATAGTGACTTCTCCTTCCACTGATCTCAAATCAGTCGTTTGATTGTATGGTTAACAGATGAGATGTGGTCGGTTTACTTCTGGATCGGTGCCTCCAGGGTCAACCTTTAAGTACAGAACTGCTGCAGTGCTTCTTGTTGTCATGTGACCGTTGTAGTGTGCAGCCATTGGTCCAAGCTAGATCTGTCTATGTACCATATTCTCAAATGGCTGCAACTACCATCATTTGGTTTCGTTAAACTTAATTTCGTGGGGTGAATTGTATGCCTGATGGTGTGTTTGAGTCCGACACATATAGTATGTGTGTTTATGAATATGTGCACATGCTCCTGATGCCACCTGCAGATGCTTTATTTATGTATTTTATATTAAAATAAAATCTCACATCACATATTTTGTCCTCTTGCTTTCTTATTGCACATAGTTTAACAAAGACATTTCACCGTTTTACAAGGGATATGTACCAAATATGTCTGTCTGAGACGAGTAACTTACTGCAGTCTCGGCAGTCAACATTTTTGAACACACTGTTATGACTTTTTTGTTACACTATATATATATATATATACTATGTTTTTTATGGGTTTTTAAATTACAAACAATATGACATGTCATACAATATTATATTTTTTATGACTTTTTTGTAACCTACCATACTATGATATTCTTTTGACATACTATATTATGACTTTTTTTTAGACAAACTATACTATGATTTTTGACATGCCATACAATGACATGTCTATGCGGTGGGAGGAGCAAACTTGACAGACCCTGTCTCTACCGACATTTAATACTATGACATTTTTTATGGTTTGGTATAAGATGACTTTCTTATGACATTTTTACGATATACTATGCCATATTTTTTTATTATTTTCGCATAGTATATTTTGGATGGCATACTATACTATGATTTTATGACATTTTTTTTTTATTCAAATGAAATTATTCAACAAACTATACATAACTTTTCATGACTTTATTTGACAGAACATACTATGACGTATTTTTCTGCTGCGCAGGTAAAATAGAAGCGCTCCGCCAAAATGTATAATTCTCAATTATCCATCAGTTATATGTCCGGGTCCGGATAGGACAGCATCTGGGTCCGGATCCGGACCCCTGTCCTATACTATGTCTTTTTTAATTGACTGTTTAGACATACTAGTTTAGCAATATAAAAACACGTACCTATTGATATAAGAGTGTAGTACGGTCTATCTATCACATAAACTGTTCGAGATAGTGAATGGTTTCCTTCGGGAAGTTGTTCCAAAGTTTCACAGCCTATAATTCCATATGTTTTTGTTGATCAGAGACTTAAAGTTACTACAAGGCGCATTCATTTTGTGTCAATCTTGCCGGTCCCTGTGGACGGAATGCGGAGCTCAGCACCTGGCTGGATGAGGAGACGCTGCTGCCGGGTGCTGAGCTCTTCTTCTCTCGCAGTGAAGCCTGATCTGGGTCTATCCACTGTGAACTGGTCTCTGCTGGAGTCTGAACTGAGGGAGTTTCATCGGATTTCGCACGCACTCCGACCTAAGGGCACCGATGAAGAGCATCAAGAATAACTGTATAGAACTAGACAATCTTCTCACCGACTTATGTCGGCCATAGAGGGGCACTAGTATACCTTTGAAACTGTTTCATAACCAGTTCAAAGTTCCTCACGGTAACTTCAGGAACCGTCTCAAGAGCTTTATCTGGAATTACGATTCACCTTTCAACTCCTGTCACTCCAAATAACACCCAAGACAGATTTAATTGCAAACATTTTATTCAATAAGATTTGCACATCAAAACCAGTTTACAGAGAAGAATATACACTACTATGCACATAAACATCATCACACTGACTACAGGTCACTCATACTGAGGGACTGACTCTTCCCGGAGCAGCACTCAGCAACATCCTGGTTAACTGAGGTCAGACACTAGGACCTGCTCTTTTTCAGCTTAGACATACCAGCAAACTCCTAAACAGTGCACATCTGTATCTACTTCACCATCTGAATGTGAATCCAGCTGTTTTTTTTTTCTATTGTGTTAAATCATATTTGCTGCTATAATTTTCCTCTCAAAATATAATTAAAGAGAACAATGCGTCTATTAAAAAGCATTTTCTCTTTTTAATAAATCTCAACTGTGGCTCATTTAAGTGCCATTTCCACAGTCAAGTTGTGTCTCACTGACATAGTTTGTCCATCAAATGGAAATCAGGCGGACCAGCACATAAAAGCCACATCAAACCTTTACTAACACTTTTAAAAAAAGGATATAAGGATAACTTTCTATACCCAATTTTGATGTAAACATGTTCCCCCATTAAAATAGTAAAAGATCTCTGTATTGAAGAATATCGGATTTTTCTCTTTAAAAAAAGTTCAGCATGACTGTCAACTACATGAAATACAAAGATGGTAAAAGTTAAAGAAATGTGTTTAAACGTGACTTTTGAAACACAAAGCTGAGGGCTCATTCAAGGTATTAAACACGGACATATTATGCTATTGAGCTGTATTAAAAAGGCAGGGAAATGAAAACATACTCACATAGAAATAAGAAACAGACCTCCTCCTGGGGCACAAGCTCATGAATACAATGAACAGCAAACATCCAGGTCAGATATCAGAGGAATGGGACAAAAGAAGCTCCCAAAAATGCATGAAGACGTCCCCGTATGTTAAGACAGCAGAGAAGGAAACGAGTAACGTGAACTGAAACCTTCATGCAAATACTCATTATGGACGAGAATCACTGTCCAAATTCCCAACTGCTGACAAGAGTCTAAATAACGTTAATTAAAATCTGTAACAAAATAAATCAACTATCAGATTACAGAAGAGCAGTAATATCGACAGCAACATGAACTGCTGCTTCTTTGAAAACGGACACAAATGAGGGGTTTATTTAGCTATAGCGACTATTCCAGTGGCTAAAGAAACCTTAACATGTAATGCTGTTCCATAGTGTCGTCATCAAAGTAATATATGGCTCAGCTCAACCAACAGGAATGTCAGATTTGGTCCCATGTTAAATAGCCCTGTATAGTAAAAAACATTTTATGGGCACTGTTCTTTATTTTTAAGTAATTACCAAGTACCCGTGTAAATTATGGGTGCACATAATTACAAGACTGCGACGCGGCTCAATAATGCTGGTTAATAATGATAATAATGTGTGTTGTTGCATTTCCTATTGCTCAGCCTACAAAGTAAAAGTCTGGATGATCGGGGTTTAAAGGTAAGGGAGGAAAGAGTAGGAAAAGAAATACAAATCTTCACAGTGATAATCTGATGCCAATTAGAAGCAGGGCTGCTGGAACCTAAAATCATCTCACACAACCACAGCCCATGAAGTTGCACTCATGCGCACACACACACGCGCACACACACACACACACACACCACGCACACACATTACTGTGGTTTACCAAGCAGGCTAGACAAGAAGTTAGGCCCCTGGCTCTCTCCCCGTCTACTACTCCCTCCTCCTCCGAGGGGATCCATCTGGTTCAGTTCAGACTGATCCAGCATTTCAAAGTCCTCTCCGTCCAAGTCCGTGTCCAGCTCGGAGCTGGACTGCTTGCGGTAGCTTCGGTGGGCTCCGGCCCTGGGAGGGGCTTCTCTGCGAGGGGGCCGAGGTTGCAACGCCCCGGCCAGCGCTGCCTGGATCATGTTGCTGGCGATGACTCCGGCCAAGTCTCCGGCGAAATCAGAGGCAGGTGGCAGCCCGCTGAGAGAGAGTTCTGCATCCAGGTCCTCCTGGTCCGAGTCCAGATGAGCATCTACATCCAGCACTGAGGCCCGGTGACTAGCTAGCGCGGACAGACTCAGCAGACCTATGCTGGTGTCGTCGTCGTCGTCGTCGTCCATCAGAGTGGCATCGGGGTTGATGGAGGGGAAGCCTTGGAGGTCCTGAGCAAAGGATTCCTCAGCGTCACTGTGTCTGTCGAGATCTGACCAAAGATACAGACGGGGACACAGTGAGGGACACGGACCAACAGGAAAATAAAAAGGAAGACAACATCTGGAACACCTGCACACTTACCCTCAGAGCCCTCTGTGAGCGGGGTCTGGCCACGCGATAGGTTAAATGTCCCATTATCGGTGTAGGACACCTCAGCATCAGAGTGCTCAGAGTCGGTCAGAGCAAGTTCTTTAGCAACAATAGCATCATCGAACTAGGAGAGACAGAAGAGTGAAACATGTTACATATTCTATAAGTTTATGTGTTTATACAATGCCTGAGGCAATAATATATTATTATGAGGCATAATAAGATGTTCCCTAACATCAATATTAACAGATTAATTAAAATATCAAGAGACTTTGGGAGTTAAACAGACTTACTGATGGGCAGAAAGCAGCCAACTCTTCCTCCTCGCTATCATCGTCTTCACCCGAGGCTAAGCCGCGGAGAGGCCTCCGCAGGACTGCAGAGAGGAATGACGTACATATAGACAACGTGTTTACATTTACAGTCACCAACAGTGCCGTGTCATCAGTTTAACAAGTGGATCCAAAGTCCTGAAGACATCACGTATATGCAACGCAGTAAAATTAGAACCACGTTGAATTGTTCTCAGATTAAACATTGATGTTCAGAAGAATAACACGCTGTTAAATCTGAGTGAAAGTTATCTTTACGTAACATTTCTTTGTTTAAGGTCCAATTGTGGCTTTGACTTTATTTGCATTGTCAGATCATTTGAAACATTTTAAATGTGATGCAATACTCACACTGATTATCAATGGGCTTTGACATCATGTAGCCACAAACACTGAAGTCCAGTCTCTGCAGGACCGGATCCAGCTTCATACACACATGCTGAAAAACCCTGTGATAGGCTCCCAGAGGAGCCAGGACAGTAGCCCACACTAGAGGAGAGGGAAACAAACCGTGTCATTAGGAAAACAGGAGGGACAAAGACGGTAGGATAACAGCTGTGTTTGTTTACGGTACAGATTCAGTTCCTAGATTACTCTCATCACTTAAGACACAAGCCTGTGAGAGCTTCAGTAGAGAGAGAGACAGACAAAGTGGGGATAGAGGGGGCAGCAGTTCACATGTAGAGCAGCTGTGGGTCATTTCAAGACGTCAGAGGAGAAGGCCTTGGCAGCTCGTGCCTCGCCGGCTCTCCAGTCCACACTGGTTAGAGGGTAGGAGATTAGCCCGCTCTCAGTCTGACCTCCTTTGCTTTCTGCCTGGCTCCACTCCACTCCCTCCCTCCCTCCCTCTTTCCTTCCTTCCTTGTGCGCCTCATCCCGGGTTTTTAATCACCTCACAGGCCAGGCTCTGCTCCTGGAGCCCCACAGGTCTGGTTTCAGCACCCATGTATTTTTAAAGAGGACTAAGTCGAGCCGAGTTTCCCTGCCAACGCGGCCCTGCGAAGGAGCCGGGATCTGTAGTTAGAACCGATTAAACCGCCGGGACTCACCAGCAGAGTAGGAGAGCACCAGTCCAGGAATGTAGCTGCCGACCGCAGCCAAGCAGCCGAACACTCCACAGGTCAGGATGCAGAACTGACACAGAGCGACAACACACAGGGAGTCAAGTCAGCACCTAGAACACTATACATATACACATGTACCATATACATAACTGTGGTACATGTCACATCTGAAGCTTACAACCAGAATCTATTGAGTGTGGTCCTCACCTTGCCAGGCTGATGCTGTTTGTACTGCACCACACTGGAGAAGAGAACTGCTCCACTGACCCAGGCCTCAGCGATGTGGTGGCACAGCTCAGGCACACTGAGGATGCCCGGCTGCACCAGACCCCAGCTAGAGAATAAAAGGGGAAATGATAATGATTAATAACTGTATACACGTATTATTGTTGGTATTATCTCTTAAGGTGGTTGGTTACAGTAACAAACCTCTCATTTTCTGAATCGTCCAGGTTGCTGACTGTGTAGAGAGAGAACATTCATCACTTTAAGAAACATGAGCGACATATAAAAACTCCAAATTGTGTTGCATTTTCTTCTTAAACGTTTCACCACTTTGATCTCTTGGTGTGTGTGTGTGTGTGTGTGTGTGTGTGTGTGTGTGTGTGTGTGAGAGAGACACAAGTTCAAAATCAGGTTATCAACTGTTTTTAGATGTAATAGAAATCCCTTTCCCTGCAGACTGATTACACATCTACTCTGACTAAATCACATCTGTTGCAAATGACCGCAACTTGAGGAATAATCTATCGTAAAAAAAAAAAGCAACTTCTATCACCTCCAATCACAGGCCAGATCTTATTTCTCCAGGTATCAACACTGACAACCACAGCCAGACCAGAAGCCAGCAGGAACAGCAGGCGCAGTGAGCTCAGGGCGAAGAACCTGGAGGGGAATAAAAAACACAGATGAACGGACAGCACAACACAGACAGAGCAGTAACCAGATACAAAGTTAGACAATTCAACAGCTTATTAGAATGAAACCACAACACCGGTTTCCTTAATTCAGAATGAAGAAAAGGGGAAGTTACCCCTCCCTCTGGTGTGTCTTAACACTCATTAGTTAGCCACTTACTTAGGATATAATGTGACATTCTCTTCTTCACATATTCATATTAATAACTTGTATTAAAAAAAGGACCAATAAAGACAGTGTTGACAATGAAATGTCCTCTTCACTGACAATGGAAGAGCTAGAGGCTGCTTCTAGATATCGCAGGTGTTGTTTAATGCGGTTCCATCTTTGTCCTCAACACTTAGAGTCCCGATGTGTTGCTCCACTTTCAGATCACAAGACCTCATAATGTGTCGACTACAACAATGTTACAGGATTCTGCCAATCAGCAGAGATTAACAGAACAAAGAGTTTGTTGGCAGAGACGAGAGGTGTGTGTTGGTATTTGGGGCAGCAGTGCAATTAGTACAGCAAGTAAAAAAAAAACAACATAAAATGTAAATTGTCTTAGTAAAACTAGCCCTATGCAAACACAACAACATGTATTTGTACTACAAATTGATGCAAAACAATAAAATGGACCTGTTGACAAATCCTTAAACAGCACTTTTTGGAGACGCACGTCATTGTTTGGTGGTTTAGGGTTTAATTATTTTGTGAATGTCCGTTTCCCCACTTGGTGCTTCAAAAAGGGAAAACAAGACCACCTCAGTGAGCAATGCCTCGTCATCTATATTGACCAAATGCATCTGCACACACGAGGAATTTGACCCTGTTTTCTTGCATGCTCTCAGTATGCACACATAACGGTTACATAACAAGGACAAATAAAGGTAAAGAATAGACATGACTATTATGGACAGAGGTATTTCTTTAAACAAATAGGTGCACATATGAATATTATATCAAATGATAAGACCACTTTGTGCATTAGATCAGAAGTGCACTTCTTTGGGCAGAAACTAGCCTGCACCAAGCGGCTTTACACGCCCGGTGGTCTGATGGAATGAAGTCTGAATGACTGAACTCCATCAGCAGACCGGCCGACCCAGCTTCTCAGGTCAGTGATTCTCACCATACAACAATAACAACGTCACCTAATCTAACCGAATCTTGGCCTCGTGGAGAACAGTTCTGGTCTCAGGGCTGATCACACCTGGAGACATTCAGGAATAGACTGCTATTCACTGACACGTGCTCAATACATTACTAAAATGACATTCCTCTAACTTCTGTGGTGACAACACATTGACTTGTAGATTGCAGAGGACTGGTAAAGCGGATGACCCCCGCGGCACCACGCTGTCATCGAGCTTAAGGAAACGGTAGAAGTGTCCGTAGAGTCTATAAATAGAGCCACTAGTCAGCCATCTGTCTCGTCTTCAACTTGACGGGTGAAGCGTTTGTGTGAAAGCACCAGCTGTCACGCTGGCACACCTGCTGACGACCTCTGTATTGTCTAAAAGCAGGTTGCTATGACACTGGTAAACACGAGCTCGGGCAAACACAACGAGTTAGCCATTAAAATGTACTAAAGTAAGAGTTGTAACTCACCAGAACACAACGTTGACCGCGGTGTAGAGAAGCACACCCTGTAGAGGTCTCTCCCACACCAGGACGGACTGTAGGTAGGTCAGGACGGGCTCGTAGGGCCCCAGCCGGGACTGAAGAGCCGCTTTGACCGCCCGGACTTGAACGTCTCTCTCGCTGGAGCACGGTCGAGTCCGCAGGCAGACACTAGACCCTTGCTGGACGGAGCAATCGTCCGCGACTTCGTCTCCCGTTGCACCAGTGTGCGCCATCTTAGCGTCTATAGTCGATACAGTCCACCTGTCAAATAAAGACATTAGTGGAAGCAGGTAACGTTACATGCGGTGCACCACAGCGCCACGGAGCAGCTCCACTCAAAACATCGGCTAACAGGTCTCGGCTAATGAATTGCTAAGCTAACGGCTAGGCTAAGCTAAGCATGCTGTATCATCGTGATAGCGTCTAACAGTAAACACCACATTATAATACAAGCGAGCATGTTATCAAAGACAGTGATGACACGTACTATTTCGGCATTTTTGAAGAAATGACGCGCTCTCTTCGGAAGCTGACAATATGGCGTAACCTGTTTTCTGTTTTTCTGAGTCCTCAACAGCCAATCAGAGTCCCTTCAGGCCCTGCGTCATGCTGCGTCCAAGTGCAATGGGAATCATTTGTTTTGCATTGACAAACATGTCAGCAAGCCATCATGAAAACCTCTTTTAAGTTAAAATAGTCATGTATCCATTTTTTTGTCCTTTATAATTTTGCATGGCTGTGTACGAACCAAATAAAGTTGAGCAAATAAAATATATATTTTGTTCGATTAAATATGTTGCAGTTTGTGTGCTTACACAGAGGGTGATTACATTATATGTATTCTAAATCACTGAAATGTCAGAAACACGTCCCTCGAGCTGTGACCCCTAATGCAACAGAGGTCTGGTTACACAATCATCTTCAATGTAAAAGTTCGTTATTGTGTTATTTAAAATATTGATTGTACATATTTTAGATGGAAAATCGGAAAATTGTGTACGCTACTGTGTCTGTCTTTAGGCTTGGCACCATAAACTGTTAGAAGAAGAATATGGCAGTGGAGTTGATGGCTTATTAAAAGCGTTAACTGTATTTATAAGCTGTCTACAGTGCCACCCAGTGGCCACAGTGTATAACGACATCCTGCTGTAATGGCTTTATTTCGAATTACTTAACCGGAAATAATACCATGCTATTGTGTCTAACTTGTTTCACAGTTTTCAGCTACAGTTACACTTTGTGACCACAAGGGGGCATAAAAACTCACGACTAGAGATGCACTATCTACTGTATAGTCATGAGTTTTTCTCAGTTTTTCTTAGAGGCAGAATATTGAAAAAAAATGTATCTTATTGTAGAAGCAACAGCATTTGTCACAGTCATACAACTACTCAGCTCCCTCCACACACACACACACACACACACACACACACACACACACACACACACACACACACAATATTTATATTATTTTACGTTGTAAACTGTGACTGCTGTTTCTTTAACATGTCGTACCCCTCTCTCTTTTAAAATACACAGATATGTAGTTAAAAAAAATGGCCACTGGACGGCAATGAACAGTCCATCAACTCCGGGAACGTCAAGGTAGAAACATTGATACTTCCGGCAAAGACTTTCAAAAATAAAACGTTCAAACCACCACAGGAAACAAATTTAAACCAGAGAATGGATGCAACCTTCATGACTTTCATGTGAAGTTGAAAGCAAGGATTCCCTACATTTTGCCTGGATTTTCTGCCTGGAACATTGAAATGTGTTGAAAAGTCGGCTTTATGACTCAACAAACTCCGACACAGTAGGCGGCGGTAGTCAGCTTTATTATCGCTTATCAACCCGCCTATACACAGCAGAAGAAGACTGCTTGGAGCGTCACATCAGCACCAAGCGGGAAGCAGCGCTGGTGGTGGAGCAGTGTGTGAGCAGTAGTCGACTTTACTTGTTTTGTTTAGCTAGCAAGCAGGCTAGCAGGCTAGCTAAATAAGGAGCACCAGAATACCGAAGATGCCTCGGGAAATCATAACGCTCCAGCTCGGACAGTGTGGAAATCAAAGTACGTGACCGACGAGATGAATGTTAATATTGCTATCCCTCTTCTCACACTCAAACCATACAACGTTAGCCAATGTCCGACATTTAAGTTAGCTAGCTAGGATGATCTGTCACGTACAGGCGTTAGCTAGCTAAATATAGCTCAAATCAAAATATAGCGAACATAAACAGCGACAGCGTGACCTAGCTTAGCTTACGAGTGGGTAACGGGATCTCTAACGTTACAAGTACAAGACACGTTACCGTTAACTGACGTTACCTGCGTGGTGTCATTCAGACAACAACGCAGGTTATGATAACGTGAAGTAACGTTGATGTGCACACAAGGTCACAAACGGCTAATTAACGTGTCCTAACGTTTACGTTCTGCTAACCTGCTCCTCTCTCTCTCTCCCCCCCCCTCCCCGTTTTTTTTTGCAGTTGGTTTTGAGTTTTGGAAGCAGCTGTGTGCAGAGCATGGCATCAGTCCAGAGGGGATCGTGGAGGAGTTTGCTACTGAGGGGACCGACAGAAAGGATGTGTTCTTCTATCAGGTAACATTATCGCTCACATCACGCGTTACTAAAGGAGCAACATTATGTGCCACTAGATGGAGTGGTTGCAGTGTAAACTGAAGGAACTCGGACTCTACAAGCACACACACACACACACACACACACACACACACACACACACACACACACACACACACACACACACACACACACACGGCCCCTCAGAGACTGTGCAGTATCACCAGATAACTCCTGGTTATTCCTAACACTCCACAGGCTGACGATGAGCACTACATCCCACGCGCGGTTCTGCTTGATCTGGAGCCGAGGGTGATCCACTCCATCCTCAACTCTCCGTACGCAAACCTTTACAACCCGGAGAACATCTACCTGTCTGAGCACGGAGGAGGCGCTGGGAACAACTGGGCCAGCGGATATTCACAGGTGATCACCGGGAATGACGTGTTCCTTTTTGGAACCCTGAAAAACAACAACAACAACAAACGCGTAATACATCTAAAATTCTGCTCTGGTTTTTATCCTTTCCCTTTTTAGGGCAAAAAAATCCAAGAAGACATCTTTGACATCATTGACCGGGAGGCAGATGGCAGTGACAGTCTGGAGGCAAGTCTGGAATAAAAAAAAAAACTGATTTAAAAGTAACGTGATATTGTTGCGTGTAGACAGAAATATTACAAAGCATAGTCAACTGACACTCGTACCCCAAACATGCAAGAAAACATCAAAAGCATTCATCGTTTGTAGTTCATTTCAGATGGAACCTGTGGAAACAGCAGGAACTTTGTCCCGAATAATGGACACAAGCATGTAATAAAGCCACCACGGTACCCAGACCGGCTCAAACAAACAGGAAACCACTTGTTTGTGGTTGTTTCGCGTCATTTTGCAGGTGTAGCTCTTTGGCCCCGGGGGCCTCTGCCCGGTAGGCCCGTTCAGTAATTCATCAAACGTGACTTACATCTTTTATTGCGGTACAATAGAAACCAATGACTTGATCTAAACTATGTTAAAATGGTGCCGGTGCCTGACATCCTAAAACTAGCAGAGCCCCACACACACACGCCTCACTATTATTCTTAGCCTCTTTTTTTTTTCTGGTGAACTTCATTCAGCTGCCAGCCTCCCATTAAAGAAAAACACTCACATTTCCTCTCAAGGTCTGCAATTTGTGTAACTCATTCACATTATTATTGAGTGTGTGCGTCGGATAAGAAGGTGGGCCGAGCTGCCGCGAGCGTGTGTGTATGTTGGCAGGGTGTGGCGTGGTGATAATAGCCGGGCGAGTGTGGAAGGCAGGTATTACCGGGCTGTGTTGGGGGGGGGGGGGGGGAGAGGAGAGAGAGAGGGAGCCTATTTGTGAGGTGGGGCTGCACTCCCATTTATATAACTGCCAAGGGCGAGAGGCATTTGCTCACCCACACACATTTGGCCTTTTTCTGGAGTTTACAGTGAGCTTCATACACACGTGGCACATTTGCTGGAGCTGTAAACGTGAGTAACGTTTTTGTCTTCGTAGGGATTCGTCCTGTGTCATTCCATCGCTGGGGGGACGGGCTCGGGGCTTGGATCCTATCTGCTGGAGAAACTCAATGACAGGTCAACAAATGCAACTTGTTGGAAAACAATTTATTTTCCCGTGTAACTCGGTCTGTGTGTGTGTCTGTGTGTGAATACTATATATTCTGATCTGCAGGTACCCGAAGAAGCTGGTGCAGACGTACTCCGTTTTCCCAAACCAGGACGAGATGAGCGACGTGGTCGTTCAGCCGTACAACTCGCTGCTCACGCTGAAGAGGCTCACCCAGAATGCAGACTGCGTGGTGAGCAGCTGATTAGTCCCAGTGCTTCACACCCGCAGCCGTGGCCTCTAAACGACCTCCACAAGACGGCTTAAAACACACTTTCACACGAGCCCCGGTTAGCTCGTCAAAATACTACACTGTTAAACTGCTCCTCTGTCAATGAGCTGAAACAGGAAACTAGACAGATTGTTACTTCACCCTTTTGAGTGTGTGGTTCTGTAATTTGACGACCCAGTTGTCGCTTTTGTCTTTTAAAGTTACGAACGTGATATTTTACAGTTCCTTTAGTCATTGTAAAAATCCACCGACCTCATTTGTGAAAATCAGAGGAAACGTCTGAGTTTAGGTCCAAAGTTTACTGGAGGTTAAAGATTTAAGGCAAGAAAATGTATTTGAGGACCAACGTTGCGACACCAAGGGCCGCTTCATCGGAGTCAGATCAGAGACTCGCATTCTCTTAAATAACCTCACAAAAACTCAAACATAGGGAGGGGACAACGAGCTGCTTGTAGGCAGGGTTCACAAACATCATACAATAAAAAGGGAGAACGGTACATCGATGAATCCATAAGTAGCTCTTTATGACATTACATCTGTGTCACAAATATGAATAAGAATAATAAATGTCAGCATCTAAACGATACCAGGCCCACACAATATCTAAATATCTTCCGATACAACTCCCCTAATAAGGAACTCCTTCTCCCGTCAGTAGACAATCCCACTCCTGAGGCCTCCTCAGTGATTGTGCAACAGACTAATAAAGAAGCAAACTGCAGCGCCAGCAATCGAACTTAATAAAAGTCTGTCTGACATTGGTGATTGTGTTAGTCTGAGATGCTCCAGCGGTCTAATGGTGTTTCCTCTCTAGTACCTACTTCCTGCAGGGTCATGCATAAGGGCCCCTCATGTTGATTAAGTTAGCCAGAGAGCGAATAGACTCTGTCCCCCTGTTGCAACTGTGCAATGTGTGTTTTACATTCGGCTCACTGTGTTACCCTTCAAGAGTCCTCCCACGGACACGTTCGTACTCTTTAACATCGGCAGCAGTCTATTGACCTACCAAGTGTTGCTGGAGGGAATCTCTTCTCTTTCTTTTATCTCTTTTCATGTGTCTAATAATAACCCTCCTCTGTGTGTGTGTGTGTGTGTGTGTTGCACATCAGGTGGTGTTGGATAACACGGCTCTAAATCGCATCGCCACCGACAGGCTGCACATCCAGAACCCCTCGTTCTCTCAGATCAACCAGCTGGTGAGTTGTTACAGCCTCCACCTCCTCCGGTTGTTTTCACAGCTCGTCAGTCGGGGGGGAGGGGTTTAGGTATACCAGACTACCAGGCCGTGTGCAAACAAAGGCCAACGTCGAGACAGGCTCGACTAGACGCTCGTCGCTCGCTTTCGAAAATCGACGAGCTTCAGAAACTAGTTTGGCGAGTCGGTTGCACGTCGGACCGGATTTCAGCTTTCCTCGAGGCGCTGTCAAGCAAGCTGGTGCAACAGCTTGCTTGACAGGAACCACACTTGGGAGATTTTTAAATTAAATAATTATCGCCCATCTCTATCTCCTCATAACTTCTGTGTAAGCTCTTAGCAGACTGTAGTAGATTGAAACCTCCTGTGTCTGAGCTGTACCTTCTCACACACACACACAGGTTTCCACCATCATGTCTGCCAGCACAACCACGCTGCGCTACCCGGGCTACATGAACAACGACCTCATTGGCCTGATCGCGTCCCTCATCCCCACACCCCGCCTCCACTTCCTCATGACCGGCTACACACCACTTACTACTGACCAGTCGGTGAGTGACAGAAGAGCATCGGTGGGACTGTGATGGAAAGCAATCTTGCAGTTCCTCGGTTCATATTTAAAGTACTGAAAGTCCCTGAGACGTTGTAGTCGGTTAAACGCGCTGTGTTTCAGGTTGCCAGCGTGAGGAAAACCACGGTGCTGGATGTGATGAGGAGGCTCCTGCAGCCCAAGAACGTGATGGTGTCCACGGGACGGGAGAGGCAGTCCAACCACTGCTACATCGCCATCCTTAACATCATCCAGGGAGAGGTGGACCCCACGCAGGTACGAGCGCAGGCGTGGAAGGTTTCAATCTCCCATTTCTATGGATTCCAGACGGCTTTAAAATCACTTTTTTTTTGTACTCTACTGTAGGTGCACAAAAGCCTCCAAAGGATCCGGGAGCGTAAACTTGCCAGCTTCATTCCCTGGGGTCCCGCCAGCATCCAGGTGGCTTTGTCCAGGAAGTCGCCGTACCTGCCTTCGGCCCACCGAGTCAGCGGCCTGATGATGGCCAACCACACAAGTATCTCCTCTGTAAGTGCTGCGTCACCTCAATCTGTTCAGTTGCATTCTCCGCCAGTGTGTATTCATACAGTTGAGACCGGTTTGTTCTGAGCCAATACTTGAAGGATATGGATTATCCTAAAACGGCAGCAGTTGGAGGGGAATTCCACAAAAATTAGGTTTTATTTTGGGGGATTGTCATCCTGTCAAATTCCTCTTTTAGTGGTTTAAAACATGAGCTGTGAAGTTGGGGGGAAAATGCAGCCTTGTGATGTCATTAAATGACTTCCTCTCTTTCCAGACAGTCACATTATAATGCCCAAATTAAATTTTTAAGTATTTCAGTCATCCGAGGAAGTTTCAGTGAAGTCGTACATTTTCGTTTTCCTTTCTGGCGACACAGAAGTTAAAAAAAAAGTATTCCAACTTTTCAATAAGTCCGAGTGAGAAACTGAAACTGTATCACTCACACCTACGTCTCTGCTGTCCCGCAGCTGTTTGAGCGGACGTGCAAGCAGTACGACAAGCTGCGGAAGCGGGAAGCCTTCCTGGAGCAGTTCCGCAAAGAGGACATATTCAAGGACAACTTCGACGAGCTGGACAACTCTCGCGAAGTGGTCCAGCAGCTGATCGACGAGTACAGCGCGGCCACGCGGCCCGACTACATCTCCTGGGGAACGCAAGAACAGTGAACGGACTTGTTGTCTTGTGTCTCAACTACAATTGAGTCAGCATACCACGCTTAGATAGTTTAACTCAATTTCTTCACTTTTCTAAATATCTTACAGGTAATTGGCTGCTTCTCTGGTAAAATAAAGACTTATTGGCTTGTTGTAGCATTAAATAGTAGAACATGATTGTTACATACATTTGAAAAGAGACGGATGGATGACTGTTAACAGCCATAACAGTTATTTTATTAACCAAAAAAGGGAAGAACTGTATCACAGCCATGAGATTCTCAAACCCAGTTTAAATAAAACAGGGAAGTGAAAGTAAGAGTTCTTCTGTGCAGAGAGCATCAATATATCTTGTACAAAACGATCTATAAACGTCTGTTAATAGTGTTCTTCTCTCCTATATTCAGCTTTCCTGCCTTGCAGACTATTGTTGTCAGCCATGTCAGACAACCCGTCGCCTTGTTTTGCTCTATTGTTGTACTGAGTACAGTACTACGTTTAGGTAGGTTTACAGTAAAGCGTCCACAGCCTACGACATGATGGGAGTAAGACTGACGGACCGTGATGCATGATGGTTAATGCAGGCACCCCCCCTCCCCCAGGGCATTTCTGTCGTGGTGCTTTGTACCGTCTGTCTGCTGCTGACACACATTGCTCATTTTGTTCCCGCTGTACGTGACCAACAAGAATATCGAGTTGGGAGTTGGGCGCGAGCCAAAAAATGGTGTTGACATTTCAACGGCGTTCGTCAGGCACAATAGGAAAAGTAACAGTTTGAACGGATGAACAAGAATTTCACGTTAACACTTTCATCTCTACGCCTGTAAATATACTCGTAATGAATTGCTGGTTCACTGGCGTCCTCTGTATTAAATGAATGTACCGTTTCATGTTGCGTGGCTCATTGGACCGCTTTGAAATGATGAATAAACACGTTTTCTACACTTTTCCATTAGTCTCACCTCTCTGCGAAATGATGAAAACGCCACTTTGGCTTCACCTGGAGCTGCAGTGTTCTGGAGGTTGTTCATGTAACTCAGTTAAGGCTCATTACCTCAGGGGAACGCAAAGGCACTCGGCAACGTGTGCTCAACCGGCCATTGTTTTTAACCAGGTGGGGGGGGGAGGCTGCTGCTGGCGCCAAAACTTCAGCCTTTTATAAAACGTCTGGTTGACAACAATAGTCCTGCACTGCTTCACTAGTCGAGGCTCAAGAAAAGCACATTTTCTGAAACTGAAAGAAAGGAAATGACGGCTGAGGCCACACATCACTACTCCACACTCAATATGGTAAAATGGTGCTGTTTTTTTTATTAATTACATACAGTATTTATAGTTTTTATTGCACTTTCAAGTTAGTTAAAAACAAACAATAGTGCAATTAACTATACACACACACACACACACACACACATTACATTAAAAAGGTACCATGCAGCGTACGAACAAGCTTAATACAAAGCGACGACATGGCAGTTTGATTTATCTGCTTTTCAAACTTGGAGCTCGGAGCTGCCTGCAGCTGCAGTAGAAAAAGCAAAGAGACGGCTGTGCAATGACTCGTCAAGGCCTTCCGTGGTGAGGCTGGTTATCGCATGGGGTCGTGTAGCAGACTGTACTCTAAAATGATATTTACAAAGCCTATCTATGGTATCGGATTCTTAAAAAGGTAATCTACATTAAAATAAAGGAGTACAATGTATACAACAGGATGTCTTCATATTTGTCTGACATTCAAGTTTAAAGAAAAATTAGTAAATGTGACAACAGTCAAATATCGATTGGGGGATTTTACTGCTTTTGGGATAATTTATTGTTATAAAAATAAAAAAAGAAACATCTTTGGTCCATGCTTAAACCCATGACTTGGCGAAAACTTTGGCTTCACAAGAATACTCAAACAGTGAACACAGAGATGGAGCTACACAGGATGTACACATCTGGACTGCTTTTAAGGAGCAGAACCAAAAGCATGTATGGCTCTTGGTTATTAACCTTATATCAAAACACATCCGGGTCTGCATTTAAGACATAAAGAACAGTAAAAAATAGCAACGTTTGCATAAATAATGCTACAAAAGCACCCATTGGCCTGATTAACAAGGTTTCTGTTTAAATAGCAGGGGACTGATGTGGAACTGCATGGTAAAGACGGCGTCACTTCTTAAATGATCCAGATCTCTGACTAAGGGTTTTATGTATACTCCGTTTCATTTCTTCCATTATATATATATATATATATATATTTTATGAAAATAACAATAAACAGAGAAGCACCTGTTATTTTCAGCAGAGTAGAGCTGTGTTAGGAGGATAGTAACTGACATAAGCACAATTGTCCAATCAGTCAAGTGTTAACTAAGTTTGGTGTCGAGGATTACAGCCAAGACAAGCAGCACAACAAAGGACACACGAGAGAATTCTGGTGGGAACAACGTAGAAACAGCTCCACAATCCTTTGGTTTTCTGTGAGACAAAATTAAATCAGGTCCTGAATGTGTTATCCAGGAAACGCTTTTTCTTGATCAAATAGACACACACTCACACACACACACACACACACACACACACACACACTGATAATCCCATCGGTAACAGTCTAGATGGCGATGGCAGCCAAAGTGACTTAGCTACAGAGTTCAACATCTGTTTCCAGTTCCAAGTTCACATGGCTGACTGCATCAACAGTTCCAGGTAATGCAAACCGGGCTGAGACCTTATGAAAACGGACCGTCTCTGATGAACATGTCAGCATAAGGGCACGTGAGAGAGTGACTGAGTGAGTGTGTGTGTGTAAGAAAAAGAGAGAGAGAGCCAAAGACAGAGGTGTGTGTGTGTGTGTCACTGAATGTTCCCAACACTATTCCAGCAGTGCATGAGGGACGACCGCCTTCTAGGAGAGGCAATACAAATATGGCACAATTTGAGAGAAGAGAGAGAGAGAGAGAGAGAAGAGAGAGAGAGAGAGAGAAGAGAGAGAGAGTAGTGTTTTCACTCTAAGCCATACCTTCATGAGTACCACAGCTTATTGTTGCCATAAGTCCTAACTGTGATGCCGTCTCTCCCTGATGCAGCAAGGCTCACGCCAGCGTCTCACATTGTCGGGGGGGGGGGGGGTTGCCATGTTGGGTAACAGAGGTGGTTGCGTGACAGGATGGGGTGGAGGGTGTGTGACAGCTCATCAGCAACCGCATTGGTTTCTGTGGGTTTCTGACCTCACTTGCAAAACAGAACCCCCTTGCCTCCCCCCACCCCCCCCCACCCCCCTCCATCGGCCAGCTCCTTCAGCTGGAAAGCTCAGCAAGGGTTTATTTTCACGGATGGGGAGCGAAAACAGCCCTCTCTTTGTTTTGGCTGCCGTGCCGTTCCCAGTGGAGGAGGCGTGGTGTCCTGAGGACCGGGGCTGGGCCTCATAGGGGCCACGTGGAGGAGGACGATGGGGGGTTGGGGGGTGTCCGGCTATGGGTCTCGTTCAAACTGGGTGCGAGGGCAGCTCCAGCAGGGTGTGTTTGTGCGTCGAGGCTAGGTGATGGAATCCCACCCCTGTGCTTTCTGTTATGGTGATGTCCGCATCTTCCCCTTTCCCTCGCTGGCGACGGATGGCACTGAAATACGCATTCATCAGCTGCATGATCTCAGTCAGCTGTGACAGAGAGAGAGGGAGAGAGAGAGAGAGAGAGAGAGAGGGAGAAAGAGAGAGAGAGGTCAGATTGGTGGCAGTCTCAGTGTCTGTCTGGCACTGTCACACGAGGGTGGAGACGGATGATGTCATCCAGCTGGATCCTCCAGAAGCCAAGGATGATGTTGTTTAGCAGATTTTGGAGGATACACACACACACACACACACACACACACACACACACACACACACACACGCACACACACACACCAGAAAAAAGAAGCATTACACGTACTTGGATATTTCATCACTTTGACATATTTTATTCGGGCACTGCTGAGGAGTTACCCTGACCTTGGTGGACATGACCACCAAACCACCCTAAGCCACAGTGACCATTACCCTTACTTTAGTCCTGCTAATGCTTGCCTAAACATGGTGTGTGAGAACATAGAGTAAAACAGTCTCCGAGTTTAAAACTACACCTACTCTTCAACTTTTAACTGTCACCCTTGAATGAGCAGCAAATCTCGCCCTCACCCTTAACTCCAGGCCCAACCACAACCCCCCCCTGACATTTCGTTCTCTCTCTCTCTCTCTCTCTCTCTCTCTCTCTCTCTCTCTCTCTCTCTCTCAAAACGCCTGCACATTCATGTCAGAGCAATATGAGACCTAAAGTTCATAAAAGTAGGAGCCTTACTGGGCTCTGTTTCAAGTCGCCTGTGCGTCCAATAAATAAATAAAAGCCACTTGTGTGCCCCGTGAGAGATCACAGAGGGATTTTTTGTTCCGCGTGGGAAGATGCAAGCTAATCTGCCCCGTGAAAGGCCAGATCTGTTCTCTGCTTGTTTGGAAGAACATCCATGCTTCTGAGAAATGTTGCCTAATATTTTAATCCAACCACTGCAAATAAAACTCCCCCCCCCCCCCCCCCCCCCCCCAGTTGCCATTTAATGCCAGGATGTTAGACTTTTGGTGGTTAGCATCGGTTGGAGAGCGGGGGCAGGTTGTGTGCTCTCTATTTAGACCAAATTAATGAGTGTTTTTAAAGTGGGTCAGAGAGCTGGAGGGAGGGGGGGGGGGGTATCATGAGCAGACAGCGTGCTTCTTTCACTTACTCTGCAGAACATGGCATGGTGATAAGGCCACTTGGCCCCTGTACTGTACACAAACTGAATCCTGACTCCTGACTGAGAAACAACTCAAGTAATTAAAAAAAAAAAAGAATAAAGATTTGACTTCCTTTAACCTTCAGACTGTATATGATGACCCGGGCCGTGAGCCACTATACCTTGGTGGTTTCAAACAGCAGATCCCGATCCCCAGCTGTGATCTTGAAGGTGTTGCTATCAGATACGCCGTAAGAACAGATCTGGCCATAAGGGAAGGACTCCAGCGCCTCTGCCTCTCCCTGCCGATACAGAGACACGGATGTAGCAGCTACACCCAACCACAGCTTCTGGGAAAAACTCCCTGTCGAACTCTGGGGGGGAGGGGGGGAGGTAAGCAGATGTCAGAACAGCTCACAGCTATGCTTTGATTCATCTCAAGAGTCCAAGTGACTCTTCAGCACCGAGGGAGTGAAAACAAATACTCACAATGTAAAAGTCCACTTCGTAAAGAGTGCATCCAAAGCCCGACCACTGGCGTGCAATAGTGAGGTAGGCAGCCATACTGTCCCTGCGGCTGTAGCCGGCCAGGTCTTTCCAGCGCTCCAAGATGGATCCCATGACAGCTGCCGCCTCCTCCTTCAGCCGGCTCCGCAGACGCATGTCCTGCTCCACCTTCTGCTTGTGCGCCGCTATCGCCGTGTGGCTCCACAGCGTCCCAGCCAGGAGGCCCGTGGGGAAGCGCTGTGCCGTGGGGCAGTCCTGAGCCGCCACCTGGCAAGGAGGCAAGGCTTGGGGCGCAGAAAGGGACACGACGACTCGAGCCTCGAGCATGGGACCTGGGTAAAGCTCGTCCAGAGGAGGGCAGGGGGCATGTGTGCTGAAGTCACCCATCAGACACTGAAGCCTCAGGGACGCCAAGGCCTGCAGGTCCTCATCACAGGTTGGCAGCTGGCCACGCACCACCATCTCATGGCACTGCAGAGCAAAGGCCGAAGTGAGGACAAACGGGGAGAGACCGAACAAATGTGTCAGTTATAGCCTCAGTCCTGCCATCAAATCCCTTTTTATTTTGTCCCATAACTCTTTTATGGGAGTCCTCGGGAAAAATGCTCTAATGAAGCCAGTGCTGGCTGCCTTTTACACCCCCCCCCCACCCCCCCCCCCCCCGCACTACAGCCAGTGCTCTTAGTCATGCTTTTTTTATGCACTGTGCTTTATTGCAATCACAGCCTATGAGACGTTAATGATTGTTAAGTGAAAACGTAATAATCCAATGAAACGCGAGGAATGAGTCACTGCAGAACAATGAATTATGTCTCATTATCAAATACCAAAGACACTCTCCAAGGAGCACTCTGCCCTTTGAGGACTTGTGTTCTGCTACATTACCTGCTCAAAGAGGAAGAGATACTCAATGCTGTCCACTGATATGCTGTCAGCATCCAACAGGCAGTAGAGCTTGAAACACAGTTTCCATTGGGATTTAGACTCCGACTCTTTGATGGAGAGGCTGCGCAGAAAAGACAGAAAGGGAACAAATATACCAAGAATTAAAAGCCTAGATATTAATATGTTACAAGATATTGCCTCCTCAATGTGTAATAATGTTGTTTAGTAACGTTGCGGTTTATTTGTTCGCATGGTTTCATTTGAGACTTTGCCTTGTGCAACCAAATGACATCAGCTTCACCTTGGCTGTCCAGCGACTGGCTGGCTTTGCCGACAGAAATAGTGACACAAGTCCAGTTTCACAGTAAGGTGTCATGTTTGACCAACAAGACCAGACAAGGTCACCGGTTATCAAGGATACTGGATAACGCTCGGCATGGGGAGTCGGACTAGCGAAGATAAATATACAATCCGCCGCTCTGTTGGCATTCATCTAAGGGGCGACACGTAGATAAGAGATTCCTGCCAGACGGAGACAAAGTGTTTTGATAGCGCGTCTGTCTGCTTTTGGTTTTTATTGTGTCTGACCTCCCCTGGGTGTCTGTTCTGTTCTGTTTTACAGGGTGAAGACGGACAATCACTTTTCAAACCTGGTCAGGATGTCTGCGATCAGAGCGCTGCCAGCGACCGGCTGCTCCCACAGTGCATTCTGCTCGTACAAAGCAAACGTGTTCTTGCTCTCCTGCAGGCCGAGCTTCTGCTGCATCATTCGAACCACCTGGTGAGGGGCAACGGGAAGAGCGTTGAAAAAGACTGTGCTAAAAAAGTTTTGAACAGGAACGTGTGAGAAGCTGACCGATTGAGAAAGTTGTGCTTTACAGTGGAATACAGTTAAATGTGGCCAAACCTCATTGGCCGTAGTGTGCGAGCTGATGAAGAGCTGGCAGGATAACGGGCCAGGATAGTGCACGGTGCACAGCATCTCCTGTCGGCTCATCAGCATCTGGATCTCCTCCCAGGATGGCACACACTCCCGACACTTGGTCTTCTCCAGAGCCTCGCTGATGAAAGACGCATAGTTATCCATCTCAGACTCGGGACTCTGGCTCTGGATCCTGCAAGAAAGAAAGAGTGGGAGTGAGACGGGTGGATACGGGTCGTGTGTGTGTGTGTGTGAGCGCATTTATACTTCCTAGATATTTGCCAGCAAAAATGATATTCAATACTTAAAAGGGAGAACTTGTTAATGCTCGAGATGTTAACAGTGATTCAAAGTCTGTAAAGTTGTGTGCTATGATTATGGACTTTGCGTCATCCTATTAATTTAACCGAGTTCTTTATTTTCTTTGAGCTGGCAATGCTCGAGAGTCAATGAGGCGAGGAATGACAAATGTTCTCACTTTAGCTCTTAGGACTTAAAAAGGCTCAACATCCCTCAATCCCTCAAAAGAAAAAGGAAAACGGCAAAGAAAACACGCTTGACTTTGGGTAAGCGCACGAAACAGGAAAAGGTGTTTCCGCTCCTGTGAACCGGAGTGACCCGCCACTTCCTCCCAGTGGAGTGTCCAGGAGTGGTAAGGTGAGTGTGTGTGTGTGTGTGTGTGTGTGTGTGTGTGTGTGTGTGTGTGCGCTGTTGTTTTAAAAAGAGGGGACTCGAAGGCAAGCGGACACAACACACTCCAACTGGAGCCTGAAGTGTCACACACACTTTGCGCAGTGTGAAAGGTGCTAAATGCAACCTGATGGAGTTATGAGCTCAGCCCTGTGTCAACAAAGGGAAAATAGGAAGGAAACAATCATACCACGACCGTCTCAAAAGACACAAAACGGAGGACAGAGAGAGGGGGAGCGAGAGGGCCTCAAACATTCTGCCAGACATCGAGAGGCCTTCTCACTCCCTCCAATGTCTCTCGCTCTCTCATAACTATATGGCCACAGGGTGGGATTTACCCTGCTGAAACATAATTAGGAATGTTCCACTGGGTCTGCGTGATCCTTCCTATACCCTCCTGTCTTCACCCCTCTCTGCTCTTTTCCTTCCTTTCTTGCCCCCCCTCCTCTGCTTTCTTTCTTCTGGCCAGTTCTCTCTGACAGCAGACATTCCCTGGGGGGTTTTCTCAAGGGTCTGGGGGAGTGGAGGAGGAGGGTTTCTGGGCTCACTTCCCAGCTCCTCAGTCTTAGTTCTGCCCAGCTGCAGCCTCAGCACAGATCCACAGAGTGAGAGAGTGTGCGTGAGAACGATGGCAATACGCATCAAAACACACAGGCAGCTCGCTCCACGGTGTCATTATGAATCGCCATCGCATGCAACCGTTGTATTAGCTAGAGGGTGATACCCATTACAGACATATAGATAGAACATTTTAGTGGTTTGATGGTATGGAGCAGGAGATTAGCACTGTTAATAACTTAGATTAGCATGCATGACAGAGGAGCTAATTCAGACCTGTAAATCCAGCCCTGAAACGCTGGATCTGTCTGGGGAACACGCTAACAATGTGAAGGCATATCACGCTACTATATCTAAACTGGTGGTCTGTGGTGCTGGCGCCTGCTTTTTGTCCACCGTCTAGACCCCGTGTTGTCCCTGCTACTACACACTACTGGTTTACCCAGCATTCAACCTGACTCCTGGGCTGATGGAGTATTCTTATGGGACTGGGATGGCATCTTGTTGCTACAACTTGACTTGGATCCCAATCATGCAAAAATAATTTTCATTAATATAAAACAAAACACGTTTCTATTTCTTTGAACTGAAGGATTCACTGTAGTGTTTTTCCACCTGTCTTCAACAAGTCATGTTTCCCAAAATCCAACCGAAATCTTTCTCTTAAAAAAGCTGAAGACATAAGCTGTGGCCAGTTATTGATTGTAATACTTACAAACATTAATGTCAACTGTATCACCCTTTTAGTATCTCACCTCTTGAGGTGGAATCGCAGGTACTTGAGCACAGTGAGCCCAGGCAGGAAGGTGCAGCTCATGCAGGTGAGAAGCTGCCAGTAGCGGAGGTGTGCGGCAGTGTACGGGGCAGGAGTGTAGCTGGTCTGCTTCACTAGCTGGCAGTAGACCTCGTCGCGGAGAGACCGCAGGTCCAGGCAGGTCTGCAGCACGCCCTGGATGATGGGAACCGGCTCCCGTGCCGACTCCAGCTGCTGCAGGCAGTTGAAGAGCTTCACGGCCTCCTCACGCACCGAGCCATAGCCTTTCCCACTGTGGTCTGGAGAGAAGAGAACAAGTGCAACATTGTCTTATACTCCGATTGGATTTTTCTTTCCTCCATTTTTCCTTTTTTAATATTTTGTTGTGTAAAAATGAAGTTGCAGCAGACGTTTAAGCTATAACACTATTTATTACATCATATTATATTGTATTACATAGTATTAAATGCGTTTTTTTTAATCTTTTTGTTTTGTGGTGTGCCCCTGTTTGCACTTGTTTTACTGAAACAGCCAAGCAGAAAGGTCCTGCATTGCATTGTGCTAAAAGCTGCCTCTGAGCAATTCAAACAGAACAGGTATTACACATATTTCCAAATGGCAACAAAAGCCTTGAACGGTAGTTACAGAAAAGGGTTGAGTGGCCCGTTTCAGCTAGATAGCATGAATAACTGTTCATTTAGTCTTACAACAGCATCAAGGAAGACTCACTAAACCCACTTCAATTGCAAGCACTTAGTTGCCTGTAAAAGTACTGATATGTATCAATACTTCAATATTTTTTGACAACACTAGTGCAACTTCAGACATGCTAGCCATGCTAACACCTGATGGGTATACGTTAACTACTTACATGTGTGCTCCAGGCTGCCGTAAGGGAAGGGCAGCAGAGGAGCGTACAGGGGGCACTGGGTGTACTTCAAGATGGGATTGTGCTGGTAGATGTGCTCCACTACCTCGGGGTTGAACTTATTCTCCTAAAGCACACAAGTAAAAAAAAAAAGAAAATAAAAAAAAAATGTGACGATAACATCAATAGACACAGTAAAAAAACAAAAACTTTCATCTGCACTCAATATGCCTGCAGCCAACTTGGAAGCAAGTCAGTGAGCGGGTGATTGAGCATGTGTGTTTGTCTGTCCGGGGTGACCGGGGTCGATTTGACCTGGGTCACAATTCAGCTCTGGCAACTTTCAAAGCAGCATGAAAGGTCAAGTGATGACCCAGCAAACCGCACTAGCGCGACTGACACGTTATATATTTTATCTGCTGGTGTCAATGAGTTTAGTGTGCGTGTTTGTGTCTCTCGTTGCCTATGTGGATGGATGGATGCCTTCCAGCGCTACAGATGGCTTCCATGCTACTGCCCTCTAGCACCTGTTGCTCATTAGCAACGTTGCCACTGCTCTGGATCTCTCTTCTGTCTCTGCACACCCTCAAACCAGCCGCCCTTTCTCTCTGGCTACAAGACAAGCCCGCTTACCCCCCCCCTTCTTCTTAGTGGGGTAAAGTTGACACATTCTTCTGAA
Source organism: Leptoclinus maculatus (assembly GCA_032191485.1). Taxonomy (NCBI): domain Eukaryota; kingdom Metazoa; phylum Chordata; class Actinopteri; order Perciformes; family Stichaeidae; genus Leptoclinus; species Leptoclinus maculatus. The sequence goes on from JAVDOI010000002.1 coordinate 6,966,671, forward strand.
GTGTTCGGTGCACAATAGTGACAGGCTTGTCTGTTTGAAATGTGGGAATGAGATGCTGCCCTGTGGATCTTGTGTAGCAGGATACAGTACAACATCCCAGATGAAATACTTGCACTGTACGTGCATGGTTAGGCCCATAGACTTGTTCCCTTTGGTCTTCTCCTGACACATGCAGTAGTTTGAAATGTTGTGAAATACGCTTATTCTCTTTATTGACAAAAGCTAAATGAGAGGATCGATGCCACACTCAAAGACTGGAAATGGGGAAACATCTAGCCTGGGAGCCGATAGCTTCAAACATAGCATGCAGACATGCGAGTGGCATCAACCTTCTCATCCAACTCTCGGCATGAGAGTGAATTAGCGAATTTCCCAAATTATCCATTTTTTTTCTAAAAGGATAATTCTCATTTATAACAACTTGGGTTTTGTCATTTCTATAAGATATATGACGACATTATGCTCACCGAAGAAATTGCTACGATCTGGTGATACAGCAAGGGCAGTGGAGGCAAAGAAACAACAGAAGGCTAAATCATCTAAACCGCTTCATTTGCAGGTGAAAGCTAAACTATGTGCACCTGAACTGTCGCTGATAATATCTCAGTGCACAGAAAAGTATAGTAGGTCAGAGTTGGGCCAGGAAGTCTGTATGTGAACTGTGAGGGATAATTTCACACTTTGTTTGTCCTTTGTCTCTTAAATATGGTGCGAGATTCACGACAGGGCAGTTCTTCTCCATGTCTCTCTCTTTCACACATGGCCTCTGGCTGAAGGTTTAAGGCTAACACTGCAATCCCTGCTCTCCCTTGTGTCTGTGGTTGGAACATGAATCTATATTTTAAAAGATAAGAGAGCAGTCCTGTTCATTCTCTCTTTGATTTTTCCACTCAAGAGGGGAAATACCTCGTCTATTAGAGAAAGTGTGCCTTTGTGTCAAGGTGAGGGAGTAAGAAAGCAACAGACTGAGAGACGGTGTGAGAGAGAAAGACGAGATGACGAGACTTCAGACGGGAAAAGCAGAACAATGAGTGAGGTGCACTTTACAAGCAGGCCCACCAAGGCTCGTCCAAATGACCAACTTGGCCCCTCCTGGCGAAGCAGACGGGGGCAGACGGAGGCAAACAGATTAACCACTTTCTTTGAGATTAGAGACTCTCGTTGGGAGATTACCGAGACAGGAGGCCAGGCAAAGGACCGCTTATCTGTCCCTTCTGCTTCACGCCAAGCCCTCCTCCAACCTCCTCTGCCAAAACTGCCCCTCTCTTCTCCTCGGGGGCTGCAAGTCGAGTCATCTGTCTGCTGAATGAGATTCCAGCATGCCGTGTTCTCTAGCAACCGCTGGTCTAAAAATATGGCTGTCCCTTATAAATACACTTCACTCTCCTTCCAATGCGAGAAGGTGAAGCAAAAAAAGCATCCTTCTCAAATCCCACTAATCAAACTTTTCTGAGCACCCAACAACTGGAACTAACTTCATCTTGAAATCGCCTCTCTGTGTCAGGTCTGTTATTGTGTCCTGTCCCGGTGTGGTGGACATAAGATGAGATCATTCAAAAGAGAAAAAGGCAAGCAGGGGAAACTTTGGACTTCAGGGCTAATGAGGCCGTGTGGTTTCCATGGTGACAGAACAGAGGGGGAAGCAACAGCAACTGTATGTGTATGTTTTTTTTGTGTGTGTGTGTGTGTGTGCGTGTGTGTGTGTGTGTTGCGTGGCCCACCTCGACGTCTCGAATCAGGAGCTGTGTTGGTGTTTCCACTGGTGCTTTGGTATCAATGATCTTCTGGATGGCACATGCCCAGTGCACAGCCTCGTTGAAGTGCTTGGTGTACAGCCTGTAGCAGTGCTTCCGCCCATAAACTGTGATGCTCCAGTGGCCTGGAAGGAACGCGGACACACACACACAAAAACAGAGCGTTCTATATGATTGGCACTTGAAATTCAACCTGCACTTCATCTGAAAATGTTAAGTAGATGGGGAAGAGAACAGTGAAATGGTCTCTGCACGGGACACCCCGTATATCTGGTTATAGATATACGGGGTATAACCCTCTCTCGGTTTCATTGAGAATCAAAAGGTCAGCCTGAGAGGAGCCTCAGACTATAACCAAACAAAATCAGATATTCCATCGATGAGCGAGAACACAAGTGTTAAACCCCTCAGTGATACTCTTCTTGGACAAAAAGTGAAAAAAGACACACTTCCTCCATGTGCAGAGGAAGTATTAGATGTAACCCTGGCAGCCTGGCCGGGTCTGGAGGCCCACGGCTGTTATCAGCCTTTCCTGCTACGTGACTTGGCACCACACACGTCTTTGTTTAGGTTCTTGGTGAGGTACAAACCTCAAATTAAGAGGTTTGACAACTGAGATTATAACATGGTGATATTGCCATTGCCAACTATGAACCTGTTTGGTGCACTTAAACTAACTCAGTAAAGTTTCAATGATGCCAGAGATAGAACCCTTAAGGGGAACTACTATTTTATGGTAAGAACCTGAAAATACAAAGGGGAAGTAAATGCCTCATGCAACTTTCTCGGTGACTTAGGAGGAACATAAAGTTATTCCGTAGTGAAACACCCAACCGTGCTTGTGACAAAGCCACGATTGAAAGTGCACTTCTGTCCAGAAAAGTCCCCTGGCATAGTCAGTTAGTAAAAACTATGTTTGGGTTTCGGTTCGTACAATGGTTTGGACAGTTTAAGCGGTTTGGGGAAATCAGCAGGACATAATCCCCTCCATTGATGGGCAGGCAGACAAACGTAGAGAGAGGACGACATCTTTGAGTCATCCCTGCGTCTCTTCCCGTACAGAAAATCGTTTCCTCTAAATTCTCTATGTCTGTTTCTTTCATCCCAGAAAGGGAAGGGGGAAGCCCCCAGTTGGTTACTCAGATGTGAGGTTTCTAGACCAACCGTGAGCCACATCTTGGACCAAACACAGCTGGGGCTTCCCAAACTGACTCAGAATTACAGCACTCATGGTTAAGGGAAAGGGAACCACATGAAGTCGCTTACAATTTAAAAAAATAGGGAATTAACACAGGTCCGACTGGACTCTACAGAGATTACAGGCAAGCACACATGAGCGTGAGTCAGCTATGCATCAGCCCGCCTGAGTGCTCCTCACCTGTTTCCTTGTATGTCTGCTTGTCTGGCCAGATGACAGAGCAGAGGCTGGTGAGGACCAGCGTGCCCAGTCTGCGGGCTCCTTTCTCTGGTCCGCTGTAGTAGTCGAGGGAGTCCTGGCTCAGCGCAAACCAGTACCGACGCTGCTTGATCCAGTTTCCTCGCACCTCTCGCAACAGCCACCCTATGAATAAGATACACACGTGTATCATATGACAAGTCAACTTCCAAAATGAAATAGCACAGTGGCTCTTGCGTGATTATTTCATTGATTCGTCGAATAACAGAAAATGAATCGGCATGTTTTTTGATCATTAGATTCATAGTTTGAGTAAATGTCAAAAGCAAAATGTCAAACATTTGATGGTTTCAAATTCTTGCCATAGATTATAGTGAAATATTTTTGTGTTCTGGACTGTTAATCACAAGACATTTGAACCTTGTGCTCTAGACAATGGACATTTCACTGTTTTATGATCTTTTGTAGAGAAAACAACTAATCGAGAAAATAACTGGCAGATTAATCAACTAACTTGCAGCTCTATATGGCTGCATGTACATCACTTGAAAGACTTTTTACCAAACGTTACTGTGAGAAATATACTTTACATCCTTAATTTAACTAACAAAATAAAGCCAAAGTTATAGCAATTTATTGCATTTATTTCCACCTGCTTTGAGTGTTTTGTCCCATTTTCCCAGCAGTAACCGTAAAATGATTACGGCTGTTAGCTACCCAGTGGGGTCACACACACACACACACACACACACACACACACACACACACACACACACACACACACACACACACGCACACGCAGCTGGACCGGCTAGGAATAAACAAAGCTCAGGTAGACATAACTCCACTATATGTTTACATAGCAAATAGTCGTTTGCTTCCATAGTAATGCTCTGAATTTCAAATATAGCACCTTTAACCCATACGTCTGGCACGCCCTCTACTATGCCTTCAGACAAAGCCTTATGTACACATTAACTGCACTCCAGGACAAGCATTTCCCTTGAAAGGTCTGGGTGGTAGGTGGGCTAGTCGTGGAGCTACTAAACCAGTGCTGCCACACCATGTCTTCACTAAGAATAATCCCCAAAGCATGTAATTGGCCATAAAGTTTGCAGCAGTCTGTATGAGAGTGCCTTGTTGGGGTAAATACTAGGGGATAAAAATACAGCCAGCTAATGGCATAGGCATTAAAGCCTGCATGCAGCCAACATAATTACCACTTTAGAGGTTGACAGAGTGAGAAAAGGAGAGAGAGAGAGAGAAAGAGAAAGAGAAAGAGAGAGAGAGAGAGAGAGAGAGCGATGTAGTGGAACAGTGTGACAGAGAGAGAGAGAGACAAAGAGAGTAAAGCAGACATGCCTTCAGCCAGCTCATAGGCATGCCCATTGGTCTTGCCAGGTCTGGCTCCAATATGCAAAACTGTTGTGTTCCCAAAGTCCTGAGGGTTTGGAAAGACTGCAACAGCCCAGATTCACTGCTCGACAGCAGTGAACTTCTTCCCCCCCCCCCCTCAGCTATGTGTGCAAATTGTTCCTAATAAATATGTAACCTCAGAGCAGATAAATAAACTAGTTTGGAAGAGCTCTGTCCAGATGCCGTCCTGGTACGGGTCACAGTTCATCCAGAGGGCTCGGGGAGAGGCTGGCAGAGGGCAGAAGCAGGCCACCTGGATCAATTCTAGACAGGGTTCAAGGGCTGCTGTTGGGTGGCTGCATGTGTGTTAATATGGTTCGTGGATGCATACTCGAGAGTGGTTTGAAAGAAACAATTAGGCAATGTACATTCAGCTTCCTACCCTGTGAAAGACGACAATGACGCCACGCCAGCGTCACAGCTTCCTCTGTGGTTAGCAAGCTGTGCGCCACCTGTCAGACAGCGCTCATTTCGTCTGCTTCTTTCTTTCTTTCCTCTGCTCTCACTTACTTCTTATGTACTTTCATCGCTCCCCATTTCTCTTCTCTCCCTGTTTTCGTCCTCGCCTCAAATAGGTTTTCCCAGGCAGTGCAAATCCTCCATTGCCTCACTGCTACTCCAAAATAAAAAATAAAGAGAGAGGAGGGGGGGGGGAAGGCTCAGCCTCTCAGGCTATGTTTCCTGTTTAAGAATGCTTCTATATGATATAAGTGGAAAGTTTAAACCAACCCAATATAGACTAAAGCAAAACCCCTGAAGGTATTTAACACCACATCAGAGGGGCAAAGCATCAAAAACCCACCGTGAAACGGATAAATAAAAACCATGAGGTAAGTTGGGCTGAGCTTGTTGACAGACTGGATGTACGACGGGGGGGGAGGCAGACAAGGTGACTGGGTGAGAGACACGGAGAGAAGGGCATGCCTGCTGCCTCGACGCCTCTGTCACAGACATGGGACGTCCAACAGATGCTGCTCTTTTTGGGAACTTTAAACAGTGCGATGAGGAAAGGCAAAGAGAGGGAGAGAGGAGCACAGTCCCATGTACACCTCTCCCATGGTCTCCCATCTGGATCCCATCTCTGTGGCCTGCTAATGTCTCCCCTGGGGGCCACGGCTCACATTTAATTTGTTTCATTTGTGACCCCTGACCCCAAATGCCCTGCCCCCTCAAACACAGATTGTGCAAACAATCTCTCTCTGTGTGCATTTCTATCTCTTTGCTGCAAACCTCCCGTCACTCTCCGAGTGCTTGTTCCATTCATTTTGATGTGACATTATAATGAAATGCAAGCATTGCAAATAAAAAGTCACCTCACGTCAAAGTTCAATTCTAAAATGTGATCATGCGCAAAGCCACAGGCATATGTATGCAGGCGTTTCACTGATAATATAAACTCTAAACTTTCAGGTCAGCCCATGAACCAAAAACCATAACTTTAGCTTGTTTTAAGGTTTTGTAAATACAGTTTGAAATCAGACAGAGATTCAGACAGTATGTCTATTTCTTTACCCTGTCAAAGTCCACACTTGTTCTTTACATTAGTGGTGACAACCAAACATTAATAGGTCTGCTAATGTTGTCAGCTGGATCTTTATAAAATGATATATTCATCAACATACTATGAATTATAAATTGGACCTGAACTTTCATTTCTTTGTACAAGAAACTCTTTGACTAAACTTTGCTTCCCCTTTTGGATCAAACAGAGCATGAGAATATCTGCATCATCAAACAAGCAGCTCATTTGAACTGTTGATCATCAAGGGTACGTCAATAAACCGCTGTCTTCTTAACATCTTTTCCTGGAAGCGCTCCATGGCTTTTACAACTCCTACCATCATGGGTCTATATCTGCAATGTTTGTGGCCTATTTTAGACACTGGGTCATATCAACCCCTATGTAGCCTCAGGACGTCCTGCTGAAAAAAAGAAAACTTTAATGGAGGAACTGTTGAAGACGTATCCTTGTGCACAGAAGAGAGAGGGATTATCTAACGCCCTGAGATGTGGTGGCTGTAATATTGTGGTCAGTTTGAAGGATGAATCCCAAGTGACACTGTAATCAATGGCCCATGGAAAATAGCGGTCCACTCTCTTGGAGGGAAACTATTCTCCTCAAAGAGTGAGACAGGGACAGAGAGGGGACAGCAGTAAGGGAGGGGGCACTAGCCAGGAGCGCATAGTAACTGCTGTCAGAATTAGGCAATCTGACTAAGGCCATTCCAAACAGGACGTAACTTATCCAACTGCTGGCATTTTACTGCTGCCTTTCAGAAGCAGGCCAAGAAAAAAAAGAAAGAAAATAAATTCACACAGAAATATCCTATGAGATCATTCCTCAAAAGCACCAGACACCCAAGATGGCGCTCCTGATGCCAGTAGCATTCCCTTCACGGAGACACAGGGGGACGAGGGGAGAGTGGGAGCAGCTGTGCCACATGTGGTCAGAGAGGAGCCCGGCTTCAGCCCAGCATGCAGCAATAACGGTACTTATTAGGAGATTATTAGGGGAATGAAATATATACTATAATTAATGTATACAACCAGGCCCTGCAAGGACCTCATTTATTAACTGAGAGACAAAGTAATACTCTTAAATGTTTAGTCTGTAAAGTGTAAAAAGAGCCAAAGCTGATGTCTTCAAATTGTATGTTTTGTCTAACCAACAGTCGCAAGGATATTTGATTTCCATTAATATATATATATTGAAAAAAATTGCATTTAAGAAGCTGGAACCACTGAATGTTTAGCATTTTTGCAAGAATAGCTAATTGCTAATCAAGATTTTCTGTCGATTGACTGATTAATCCACTTATTGTTTCAGCTGTAGATGCGTTCAGGCGATGGAAGACCAGAGTAACGGTGGTGTCATGTGACTCACCTTTGACTAGCAGTTCAGGCTCTTCCTCCTGGCCCATCTTATTCTTCTCGATGATCAGACTCTTCATCTCTTCAGACACCTCTGAGACAGTGTGCCTGTGTAGAGGAGTAGAAAGAGAATTTAAATAACTCTGCTTCCCTCTCAACTGAAGTCTTCCCCTGACTACTCCCTCCCATTGGACAGCTAATTGGCTCGGAGACACACAGTCTCCCCCCCCCCCCCCCCCCCATGTGACACTGTGCCAACTACAAGCCTCTCTCTGATACTCTTAGGTGGGGGTCACACAGGGGGGACTGGAAGAAGTGCCATGAATATCTGTCCTCCAGCGTCCTCCCAGTTTCCCTCTCTAGCAGTACCCAAACACACACACTGATGCATACCACGCCACTGTGGACAGCTCGTCTCTCTTTTATCACTTTGGCCGCCGCGCAGAGCGAGCGACTGAAAATAAATGTGACAGAGTGACGCCGGCCTGACTCCCAGCCAGCCAGCTCTCACCGGTCAGAGGAAGGCAGAAGGTTCAAGAGGTCACAGCCTTGGATAGTTTAAAAACCAGAGACATCAAAAAGATCTGTAAATCTGTTGAGCCGCTGTCCTTTCTTTCTCCGTTTAGTGCCTCACGAACACATCTGCAGCTACCTCCATATACAATGATGCTTCAACATCTGGTCAGGCAAGGTTGTGGACTGATTCAGACTTTGTTATCTCAGGCCAAGGCCCGTGTAAAGTCTATTAGAGTGTTTGTAGCTTTTATCTCTCTTCATTTATTTATCTAATTGCTCGTTAATTTTCTCCATTTCCTGCGTCTAATTAGCATGTGAGGCACGAGTGACAACCCCCTCCTTCCTTCCTTCCTTCCTTCCTTCCTTCCTGTCCTGCTAGGATCATCGCTTAGGAAATGAATCAAGCCCTCCCTCCCAGGGACATTTGGCCTCCTGTTACCTACTCCTTCTGCCAGCTGATTTACGTCCTTATTGATCTGATAATTCCGGAAGGTTCCTCCTCACGGAAGCCAGCAATAATCAATGAGTCTAAATATAGCCTTATCTTTTTTGGCTCCGCTTACATGACTGCAGAAGCCATTTCCTTTCACTGTGTGCGCTGACCTGATCCCGTCTATGCTAGGGTTTATCATGTTGACCTCTGTGGCATTACACGGTGCTTATGCTTCAATGCATACAATTTATTTAATGCATTTGCTGTCGAAGATCCTAACCGATTGGCATCAGTTCCAAATTTAGGCCAATGTTCAGACACGGTGAAACTCTATATTGTGGGCCAGTTTTTCTGTATGCGAGTGTGAACTGGTTTAGGGTGTCACATTATACTCAGTAAGGCTGTAGAACTAAGCCGGCTCGCCTGCAGCAGCAGCCTATGGGGACCTCCGACCCCGCATCAACAGACCCCAATAATAGGCATTAAAATAAACACAGATATGTGACGACGTCTCTTATTTGAGGTTGTTAAAAAAAACGCTGCTACATAACGGAGACATACACGCAGAGAACATCTAAACGTAGCCCAAATGAGAGAGGAACTCGATCTATAGAAAAACTACGCCTCGAGTGGAGAATATAGCCTGCTGTGCAGGTGTTTATGTTCCTTGGATTATTGCTATTGTCTGGGATGGGCTTGCATCCAAAAAAAACAATCCTTTTAGCAATGAAGCATACACTAATAGCACGAGGCTTTTTTGATTTAGAAACTTTTAAACCAGCAGCCTTACAGAAAATAAAGAGGTGACTTCCAAATTTACAGTTTATTGAAGAGGTCATGCGGTACACATGGCTATGCATCCTGGGGGAATATTCTTTGAGAAATGAAACTTGGCTCTCGTGTGTGCAGATTTCTACGAATTATAGGCATTTTGCCATTCCGCTGAACAGACCTTAACTAGCTTTAGTGCTTCTTTTAGGCCACGTACAGAAGGAGGAGGGAATGAAATACAGATTTTGACCTTTAGTAGCACGAACTAGCCTGACCTTCAATACAATGCTGCCTGAGCAGAGCCAGTTTGATTATTGTGCTCAGAACCAGCCTAATGTTGATGTGGGGGGCCTTTGGATCTCCACAGCTGTCCAGCAGCCCTAAAACATCCACCTCCACCTCCACTCAGCCCCCACCAGCCTCCCATGCTACCGCCCCCCCACATTCCCAGAAGCCCCAGCAAAGGCCGTGACGGTGGGGCCTTTAGTGGGCAACTTCCTGTGGAGTGCAGGAAACAATTTGACATGGGGATTAGACAGCACGGAGAATAGAGCTCTCTCAGAGAGAGACAGAGACAAGTCATGAAAAGAAGAGTCAGAAAAGAAGAAAGGAATATTTCCCAAATATACATACATTTACATCCTGTGCAGTTGTGTGAGTGTAAATGTCCCACAGCTGCTGTACAGAAGTGAGAGACTGTATGGTGTAAAGCATACAAGGCCCTTTTCTATCGGGTGAAATGTGGCAGAAGAGTCATCATCAATCATTACTTGTCACCACTAATTTATTTGTGCCCTACTTTCATAATTTCACACACACAATATCACATCTCTTTTATATCTAAAAAAACACAATAACAATATGGTTGGGACAACAGAGAAACACAGTATTGGCTTGTTGGAATTAGGCAATATTAGGTATTGATCTGCCAAAATGACAAATAAAATACTCTAAATTACATGAGGTCACCAAATCCCACGTACTACAAAGAGTGATAAAGGTGTACGTTGTCCCGCCCTAACAGGTGCGACAAAATCAACAGTAGAATAGTGGAGATGTCAGTCAAGTACAGTCTGTACACGCCCACACAGTCCTAACAAGAGCTACAACAGGCTGTCAAGTTAGGTAGTAAGCTTTTTTTGCCGCCTCTTGTTCATCATGCCGGCCTTGATCCTGTCATTTCTTCCACCGGGATTACGTGATGAGCAATAACTGCAGTTATTGTTGAAAGCAGAATTTTAAATCATCAAAAATATCTTAGTGCTCTGCTCGCTTATGCTACGTTTGTTAAACTATAACTGCAAAACCGGTCACACCAGCCTAAGTACGTAATTCCAAATCGGAGATATTGGGAATATCTGACATGAACAATATCTCCCCCTTGTTGAAAAGAACTATAGTACTGTAAACAAACCTTTGGCAAAATGTCAGCTAAGCCTTCACAGCAGACAGCTACAATAACACTAATACAACTGATTCACCTAGGGCGGCAACTCCCTTGCAACTCTTTCAAATGTCAGAAAATAGTGAAAAATGCCAGCTTGGATTTCCCTTAGCTTTGTTTTGTCTGACCAACAGTCCAACGCCCAAAGATCCCGTTCTTCCCATTCTTATGACATTGAATGCAGCATTATTTAAGCTACAGACTGAAATGAACAGCATATGGACTGTTCCTCCTGTACATATTGTAATCGGGTCATCGCAGCCGATGAGCATATTGTCTGCAGCCCTTTCATGGTGACAATGGTGGTGACACACTTAAATCCACCAAGTGTGAGCAGCACAACGAGTTGATTAGTCTGCGAGTGCCTGTCTGGTGTTGGCTGCTGGAGCGATGAGCAATTGATTTCAGTCTGGGGGTCTAATCAAAATGCCGAGACGCTAATTAAAGTCAGAAAAGTTGTGTCCTTGCTCTCGGGCTTGGGTGACCGCAGTGGAAACAGTGGAGACATGTTCCGGCACACAAAGCGGGTCCTTGTGACCACAAGAACATGCACGGTTGCAAAAGCGACCCTTGTGTGGACGTGTCACTGAAATACTTTGAGATTTATGTGATGGATGAAACGTCTGGTCCGAAAGGCATTCGAATAAATGACCTCAAACCTCAACAGGGATTGATGAGCCTGGACAGCAAACCCTGTTGATGTCCAAGGTCATATAACTGTGCACAAATGACATACATCAACACAGATTATTAGACATCCGAAAAAAGCACTGAGGAGAACGCTATATGAGACGACCTTCGTGTCAGTGGGTCATACTGTAGCACTAAATAACCAGCTCCTCTTTGCAGAAATCTATTCCTCTTAAGCCTTGATCCCCTCCCCCACATCCAATGGGCCTCTGGCTGAAGCTGGGCTGGTGGGAAAATGGGAATGTGGTGATTAAGACTGGGCCTATGACCTCCCAGCTAAAAATACGCTGTTTACTCAAGACAACTGCCAAGAAACTGTGGACTAGGCAGAGGGGAGAGGGAAAAAAAGTAATGTTTTGAAAAAAGGAGGGGGGGGGGGGGGGTCTGTGACAGGAAGCCTGAGTTTGTGACTGAAGGAGAGAGTGTTGATCAGCAAGACATTTTATGATTGAGAGTAAGTGACTTGAAGTCACTCTGATGGTGTGACTTGGTGAATTCAAACTTTTTATATTTGCTAGTGTTGTAAACACGGACGGGTTGTGGTGACTGGATGGTTGACAGACAGGCCGATAGACACTCAGACAGGCAATTACCCCGGGGCCCACTTCTAAGCTTTTCACGCAAACATCCACACGGTTCATGCATGCTCACACTCTCTCTCTCGCACACGCACACACATAAATTCACACACATGAAATATATGCTGAAACATTGGTCTCTTTCAAACATTGCAGCCTGGCAGCCACACCAAAAAAAAAAAAAAAAAAGAAGTCTATAAAAATGTCAAAGCAGAAGGGGAAGGGGGGGGGCTAATGTGAAAGAGGACGGAGCAAATGGTGAGACAGGGAGATGGAGAAGTTCCTTCTGGTACAGCTAGTGCTCTGTTCTTTGCCCCAGCTATGAGAAGGAACCTAAGAGTCAGGAAAGCAGGGGTCGAAAAAAAAAAAAGTGATGACGTAAGACAGATTTGAGTGTGAGCACAGCAGGAGGGAGCAAGCTGCTTGGGACTTTGTGCCTGACTGAGAGACAGACAGGAGAGACCACGTGCCGCCCGCCTGCAGAGATACGTCCATCACCCACACCCGCAGTAAGCTGCCTGCGACTGCGAGAGGTCAGAGCAAACACACAACATATCTATTACAGGACTCCTGACATACGCCAAACGAATGGGTTTTCAGCCTCTCCAGATTTGTGTCTGCAGTAAGCCTTGGTCATCTTTCTTATATTTGTTGAAATTCTCTTTTACAACCCGACAACAATCAAAAATTCAAATGCCCTGACAAAAAATATATATCTGATCCCGTCCAATCATTTAATTTGGCTCATTTCAAACTTCACGTTGCAGTTCCTGGATTCACAAATGACAGAATGCATACCTGCAGAACCATGTCGGGCTACTTATTAAAGCCAAGTCCAATCTCTCGACGCTAATGGAGTCAGTCCATCGTCAGTCATCACAATAATAAAAGTATATCTCGTAAAAGAAATCCCTCAATAAATGCACATATTTCAAAAGAAAAATGGACAAAACTGTCCACCTTGTTACTGAAAATGTACACTAGCATGCTCTGTGTCGCTTTCTTTTTAATGACAGCAATATGTGTCTATGTGTAATAACTCTTATTATATGAGGAAAAATAATGAATAGAGTTGCCTGTGCATGTGCCCTGTAGCTATGTTTGTGTAATACAAATCCTGTTAGAAGCCTAAAAAGGCATAACACAGACAAATTATGGTATAGGTTCAAAATTGAACGTGACACAATGTGAGCATACTGTATACAAAATACATTGGCGATACTCAATTATAACTAGGTATTCTGTGTGAGCCCTGAAATGTACCGACCACTCAGAAGCCGGCCCAGCTCCTATCCCTAACCACATCATGCTGGCAGCACGATGAATTATCCAAGCATTACCATATTAACCTCAGTCTAGTAGGACAAACATAAATCCCTCCAATTCATCACCGGCACAGCTGGGCCGTTAGTCAAACTAATAGTTGAGATTAATGTCACCTTCTGGACAGTCCAATTCAATAGCTCAATAAAAGACAGTAAACCAGAGCTGCCCTGTCTGTTACGTGAGACTGAAGATGAAAGGATATGGAACCATTTGCTACGTCACAATGCCCGACTTGTAAGAGCTTGGCTTTCCCTCCGCACAGCTGAACATCTGGGCGTGTCCAGTCACTGGCCAGGTAATGACCACGCATTACACTCTTTAATCTCTGCACTCAGTGTGATAATTACAGCCAGGCGTTTAACACACTCCCTTCAAAACCAGTAGTTAATTAGGCCATGTGGCCCGGGGCCACCTCCACTATAATGTAGAGGTGACACACATCCGAGCCACACCTCTTCTAGGAGTGGTGCTGAGGTAGGACTGAGTCACCCTGTTCGTAAGCCTGCCTTCTTCCTTTCCTTCTTTCCCCTCGAGCCTCGAGAGACAGCTACTCCTGTCCTGTAAAACAGCGACAAAATGTCACATCTTCTGCTCCCAGTTGCCCACGTCCTGATGCAGCTCTTCTCTTGCTGAGTATTGTTGCAGACCCTTGTCTATTCATACGTGGTGCGTGTGTGACAGTCCCACAAGTCGAGCTTTGTGACTCATTGCTCTGTGAGTCGGCAGATGTACAGGAGAGATTGCAGATGAGGGAAGTGTGTGTGTGTGGGGGGGGGGACGATAAGGGCATGATGCCAGCGACAGAGTGGAGCAGAGCCTGGCTACATCACTGTCTGAGATCACGGCCCTGCACTAATAGTCTGGATCGAGCCCTCCATGAATCACTCACTTCATTGGCACCAGCGTTCACTCGTCAACCACATGACCATTTGAATTTCATTATCATCGTTCCTTGTAACGAGCAGTTTGATATACCGACTTTAACTAACAAAGTGATTGAATTTGTCTATCTGGAAGCCGGACAGAGTTAACCTATAATTTGATCACGACATTCTAGGTTTGAAGATCGACATACGATTGGCCAATGTGGCCCCCGCAAGCAGCCGAGCCAACCTTTGAATGGCAAATCAAACAGTCAAGAGGTTAATGAGTGAAAACTGACAGCGGCGTAATCCATAAGCAATCAAAGCACCACCGCAGCTGGGAAACATCATCTGAGCAAGCTCAAATGACTTGTCAATACACATGCGAGTCTGCAACGCTTGTATGTGCACACATGTGAGCTTGGCGGTGGATTTGTGGTTCGGCACATGTGGCACAACTAGACGCAGGAGGAGAGCCCCGTGAGAGGAAACACACAGTGCAGATGAAGTGAGAAATCAAGTGATTAGCCTGCACTTACACATGTGCCTGCCGGGTGATACAGAACTCCCCGGCACCTCAGAGGAAGTATACGAGCAAAATAAGGAACTACCACTTCCTAAAATTCAGGTTAAAAAAAAAAAAAAAAAAATCAGTTTCTTTTTCTCCTTACCCGTTTGTTCCATTGGCTGTGAGAGTTGGTTGAGAAACAGTCACTTCAGCTGGAGTCTGTCAACAGAAGAGAGAGAGAATCGGGTAAATAGACGATAATGCAACAGGAACAGCAGTCTGTCCTCAGAACTAGTCAACAGGTTGGAGTGATCCCTCAATAGTTTGCCTTCAGTGGCCATGTTACAGTAGAGCGTGCAGCCGTTCCTGGCAGACTCAGCACATAGCTGCTCTGTTCCTGCAATGCTTGGCTTCCACTTGCAAGGGGTGAGCTGGTGGGGAGAATTATGGCATTCAAAGCAGGCTCATTTAATATAGGAGTGGGGAACAGAGGAATCATTTGTGTAATAGCTGCGTGCACCCCGACCAGCAAACCCCAAAAGGCTTTTTACTCAAGTCAAGTCATTTCTCTGAGAAGGTTGTGAACCTAAAAATAACCAGAGTCTTTGAGATTGCACTCCTGACAGGAACTGTTGCCTTCATCTTTTCTATCCACATGTTATATATATATATATATATATATATATATATATAGTCACAAGTTGGCTTTAGCTTGATGAACAGGCCCTGGATTGTATAAAAACAGCCCATTGCGGGGTAAAATGATGGTGCATTGATGTTGATTATCTGATGAACACAGCCACAAGTCTGAAACACTTTACGAGATAAGTGTTCGAGAAACGATCTCGACTGTAAGCCAGCTGCTCGTATCGAATCGCATTCCCTCTTTCTTGGGCGTCAGTTTTGTATGGAAACTGGGTTTAGTGCTTCTACAGACTACAAATGGGGCTGCCACTGGCAGACATGTACAAATCTAATTTCATGTGTGGAACAATTCACTTTTCATTCAAAAGGCTCCCCCCTGTTAAGCAGAGGACAGGAAAGGGTGTTCCACGGCGCTCAGGCCCCTGGATTCCCAAACCTGACCTTGGAAAACCCCCATCAAACATCAGAGCTTGCCGTCTGCAATTTGGACAGAATCCCCGGTGTGCAGGGCAGCACTGTGTATCCTGACTTGGTGTCTCTGTGAGCCACAGCCTTGAGCCAGCTCCTGTGTCTGCCCCCCCGGCCCAGCACAGGGGTGTTGGCCTACCTGAAACTCTATCCAGGTCAGCTCTGGGCCCCTTACAGTTCACACACACCACACTTTACTACTGGGCAAACCAGTCTAAGTATAGCCCTTGCCCTGCAGACAAAGTCGACTGCTTCTTTTTCAGATTGCTCAAAAATATCGAAGAAAACTGCAAATGTAACGGCTCGTATGGAGTCTGTGTTATATTTATAAGGCAGATGGAATGAGATTTGACTAATGTTTAACTTAGGGTGAGGTAGCCAATAAATGTCAAACCAGACAGGCAAGAATAACTGAAGAGCGTCAGAAAGCGCCTTGTGAATGGAAGAGAGTGTTCATGGTAACGCTCCCTTAAACCATGAACGATTTAGCCTACAGCCCCAGAGAAGAGCCTTCAGACAGGCAGCCATGACTGAAAACTACAAATCCATAATAATCACATCAACGACTGCAAAGCTGTAATTCCATGGTATAAACTAATCAGAGGATCAATAAACTAATGAGTCAGAGAGATCAAGTTAGAATATTTTTGCATGAGTCTCCACAAAACGTGCTGATTTAAAGAAAAATAGCTTTCCAATAGAGTTAATGGGCTGTGGAATGAGGAACGAGGATAGCGTGCGATGCAGAGCCCTGGCAAAAGCTTTCCCTTTGGACGGGAAGGGGATGAATCACTCCAGACTAGAGCAGAGCATGGAGGGAAAGAGGGAAAGATGCCGTGATGTGTTCGTTCCGTGGCTGACTTCCGCTCTCGCTCGCCCCCACCCCCATCTACTCTCTCCTCTCTCTCTCTCTCCCCCTTCAGCTCTCCTGAGAGGCTGAGTAACCGGGAGGAAATGCTTGGGCTCAGCCAGTGTCGGCCTGAAGACCAGATGTGTGGCCTGGAGGTGGTGAGGCAGAGATGCAAACGGAAACCGAATATAAACCAGCGTACCGTGACACCTCTGAAGACAGAGGGCAGCAGCGACGCTTAACAGGACCCGCTCCAAAAAGGCCGGACTGTGCCCATTTGTTCCAAGAAACAGGATGCAGTGCAGCACTCATGCCCACACTTACAGCTGTGCAGGCCTTAACACTCAGGCGGTGGTGGTTTATTGGTTAACGTGACTGAACGTTGGATAAGAACTGAATAAAGTTTCAGTGGAAACATGGAAAGAAGAGAGAATGACGGATGTCCTGTCCTAAAATGAGTTCCTTGCTGTCCCAACACTGGAGGCATTCAGCTCAGTTTGACTGTTTGGGCAGCTGTTAGAGAGCAGTTTCTTTGAATGAGGACTGTAAACATGCAGTGAAATGGTTCTGACACGGCCCTGTGCTCTTGAGGGCCAAGCCTACACAAACGTCAGCACTGACTCATGATTCCAACCTCAGTGAGAAAGAGTCCTGGCAAAGAACAAGGTGTCGTCTATGGCTTGGGTGCTGTGGATGCTACGCATCGTGGCATTCTCTGGCAGCTTGTTGGAAAACAACGCAGGAGATGGTGGTAAAGGTTTTGGATGTCTTGAGTGAGGGAGACTCCACCAGGCCTGTGGGTTACTGTGGTCAACCCTGGCAGGAGCTGGAAAGAGGCCTACTAAATGGGGTAGTTCAATGTTATGAAGCCCAAAAGAGACACACACACACACACACACACTCCCAGGGCGGTCTGACCTGCTCTCTGAAAGTTTGGCTTCAGAAATGAAGCTCTCTGGTTAAACGATGGGACGTAGCCTTGAGGGGCTTTCCCTGGGACTCATTGTAGACCAACTTCAACCCTACGCCCCACCTCCTCCGTTGCCACCATGGAAAGCCAAACAGCATCAGTTGGATACGTATATATTTTAAGGGGCGGGGCTGTGAGGTGTGTAACAAATTGAGTTTTTTTTTAAGAGTAGTCAGCTGTGGTTTTAATTATTGGCTCAGCGTGAACTATTGACATATAATTACAATACCCAGCATGAACCAGTGACACAGATCACAAGGAAACAGGATTTGAGGAAGTGGATTGATTACCTGTAAGCATCAGGGAATCAATAATCAATAACTTAAGAACACCTGGGTGGACTTAAAACACACACAAAAAAGACTTGGTGATCCAAAAGTGCAGTTTACTTTGGTTACTAGGCAAACAATAAGTCAATAAAGTGGTTTCCTTTCATTGAGACGTAATCAGATAAACTGAACAGGCCGAACCTCGTGATAGATTACTAAAAGACTGTTCCTCAAAGGGAAATATATCAATCACATTAACACAGGCAGACTATTATTTTATAGCTTTTCATATTTCATATTCATGAATATTTACGAGCAAGAAATCAATAGAACCAACACTACTGTGGGCCAGAGCAGCTCTAAAGACAGAGAAGCCTCATGAGCTTCACATGAGTCAGTTTGACACTGTCATACATAAGCAAGGCCAACAATGAGAGAGAAAGAAATGAAACCAGTTCAGAAATTTGAACTGGCCTCAGGAATAACCGTTAAAATGCAGCAGCATCATACGGGTCTCATCTTCTAGAGATGCTAAAGGCGGCGGGCCAGAACGCCATCCCTCAATCAACGTCATAATCTCTTAAGAGCCCCACTCTTCTCCTAACAACACATCGACAGTTCAATAAACCAACGTTAAACCCAAGCCACCTAGAGGAGCATAATGCTTGCAGATGGAACAAAAGTGGAATTTTAATCCGGGATCAAGTATCCAGGAAAGTTACAGGAAAAGGAGATCTCCGTGTCTCACTTTTAAAAGGCCATCAGGCGTCTCCACATGTTACTATGATCTCATATTGATCGGGAATATGGAGCGCAGTTTTGGTTCCTTTGACCGCCAATTTGCCAGGCAGATGGTACATTACGACCAAGACGGGGATGTTTGCCAAGAAGAAGAGTGCTACACACCATCACCTCTCTGGATACCCCTGAGCAACAGATGTTTCCCTTATCTGGCGGCTGCTGGTACGGTTAGATTTCTGTTGAGGCAATAACTGTGTAAAATGGATCTGTTCCCAGAGTTTTCATGCAAATCTCTACGGTGTCACACTGGTTGGTTGCGAGCAGACAAAGGGGCCAGTAAATAGATAAGCAGGCTATGCAAGTTATGGCCCCAGCTGCTATTACTTTCATCTACAAGGCCTTGCTTTTAGTGTAGAATACCTAGACCCATGACACCATGGAACACATAATGCAAATTAAAACGCCAACATTCTGCTGATAAAGAGTCTTATGTCAGGAAAAGCACACGGCTCCAATTAATATTTAAAGGTTGGATTTTTTCTAAGAGACTGTACATAAAGATCTGTACGTTGGGTCATACAGATTGAGCCTACCTCAATTGAAGGCAACAATGCCCCCTCACAAGTGGGTGGACAATGCTGAACTCTCTGTGCCTGATCAGATGACTAACATTACAGAAGACAAGGCCGCAGTCTTATTTGCAATTGAGCGGACGGAGGCCAAACAGACAGGATCACTTCAACACACTGGGTTTTTTACAGCTTGCATCAGTGTGTGTGTGTGTGTGTGTGTGTGTGTGTGTGTGTGTGTGTGTGTGTGTGTGTGTGATTGCTCAATGTTGCCCAAGCCTCCAAGACTGTGCAAACCTAAACGTCAAGCTGGCCAGCAGCAGCAGCACATTCTCTATCCTGCATCAGTAATAAAGGCTAGTATTTAACAAGTGTATGTACATGTGAACACTGGAGATCTGCAGAGAAAAAAAATCTTATGAACTCAGTTTGCATTTCTTGTAATACCTTTTAGTTCCAATACATATTTACTTTTCAAAAGTTATCATTCATATTAAGAACTGAAACCACATCCGTTTGCACAAAACTGAAGTTATGCTCCTGAAGTTGAGCCCGCTTTAGAAAAAGTTCAAGGTATAATGTGCAAGTTGTACAGGGGCAGTTTTACCGCCATTATTTATCATTCAATACAATATGTTATGAACTGTGTCACTGAAGTATTCATGCACAGGAGTTGTAGTCTAGTGCAGGTGGAGATTTATTTATTTACCCGTCCATTGGGGGTCAAGTCCTCCTTGTTGCGCAATTCAAAAGACTCTTCCTCCTCTTTCTCCCCATAGTCTCGTCCGAGCAAACTGAAGCCCTGCCTGCAGCACAGAAACCAGCAAACTCCTTGCAAAGGCATTCAAATGAGGTTACGTGTGTCGTCTTCTGCTATCCAGGTCGGTGAATTCAACATTCACCGTGCTGTCTCGTCCGCAAGTAACTCCAAGAGCTGCGTGAGAGCATACAGGACAGCCTCTCCATAGATATCCAGCGAGGAGGATGAAGGGTAGCATAAGCTTACTCTCTCCTGTCTGTCAAAGATAGTCTAGGAACATGACAGCAGTCTTACTCCAGCAAAACCAACAGAGAACCGGTTCAAGGAAAATCCACCCCCAGGACTACCTCGCTCAGGACACCTTTGCTGTCCCTGTTTGAACAACTTCACACGTCCAAAGTACACCGAAAACAGAGTTAGTTTCCAAAACTGCCACTATGGGTTAAAAATGCATCAAGTTGAAGGCGCCTGACAAACGCGACGATGCTGCTGTAAGCGTTTTATAAATGGATTTGGTGAGAAACGTAAAACGCGCACCTCTGTAAAGGACCGACTGTCTGACTTCTGAGCTTGAACAAAAGCGTGCTGCAGCTGGGACAGGACAGTGTGGGAGGAGAGACCACGCCCCCCGACTTCACGTTGAAACTGTGATTGGCTGAGCACAGACACTCCTCGGAATGACACGCCCCTCCACGCTGACAAAGCGTCACATGTCCTTTATTACAGTAGACGTTAGTAATCATATCATCCGGAACACCTGATATTCATAGACACGACTGTCTGTAGTGCTCATTAGTAAGGATATTTTTTTAACCCACTGCTGTAGTATTCACACAGGAAGTTATTTTAATGTAATTATACAATAAAAATGAAGACTAAAAAAACTAAAAAATGACTTTATTGCACTTCATAGTGAAGTATTATTAATTAAGTATTAACATTATGGAGAAGTATTGATATAATTAAAATAAGTAAAACCTGCATTCAAAATTATGTTTCACTCTGAAGTTCATACATATGAAGTAGTATTTTTATGCAGAATGTTACCTGTCAGTGTTATTTCATTATTGTGCTATTGATCAGTGCTTCAGCGCAGTAGCTGGTTACTTTACTTGTTGATCACATGTGTATTTGTTAATTGTGTATGACAGTACTTGAGTAATGTATTTAGTTACTTTCCACCACTACATTAAATATTCCCTTTTACTGTCAGATATGTTACATGGTAGATTTTTAAAGTGTTACAGCCTACTATACTTTGCTTATACTTACTTTAAATCAATCGACATCAGCAGTGAGTGAACCGTACAGCATGACTGACTGACTTTAAAACAAACTTTATTTGAAGGGGAGATCAGATATGAGCGTGTCACAATATCACGAATTAACTCAGTTAAACAGTATTTGGTTACAGCTCTTTCATGCTCCCTCTTTATTTTTTCTCCATATCTTATTCTTTCTCGTACTTTACTTTTTCTTTCAAATACACACACATGCATGCACACACTCCTCCCCCACTCATTCCTCTTTCACTTTGCTGAACAGTCTACAAAGATACGGCAGTAGGAGGTAGGAGGACTGGTGCTAAATCCAGACACGTGATATATCCAAACCCTTGTATATGCAGCCCCCTCGGCGCTCATGCTTATTTCTCCCTTAATATCCCTTCATTTCCCCTTTTCTGCTCTGTGCTAACTCCCCCACACACATCTCAGTCAGCTGGCTTTAACTCGTTCCTCACCGAAAAGAGCTCTTAGCTGCTGGTCCTCCCACTTTAGCTTGATGGATACGCTCCTCTGATTCACTTATCCCCACAAAACACACACACACACACACACACAAACACTATATGTTTTTGCCGTGTGCATGCATAAGCACAGTGCCCCTTCAGATACTTTTAACCCTTATCCCTACTTGTTCCCTGAGGGCTTTGTAAATCAATAAGAAGCCTCATGGCTGCACCTTTTCAGCTGGCGTGTACTCAGCATTATGGACAGTAATCCTGACTGCCCCTCACCCCATCTGAGCCACACTCAGACACTTTCAAGTAACAAACACACTGCCCCACATTTCAACCTCTAATGGTTACATGAGAGGAGAGAAGGCTATCTGCACCACTGAATATAATCTACTTTATTTGAGTTTCCTTTTCTTTTGAGATGCATACATTACAAAAGAGCTTGCACATATTCATTATGCAAGAGATGATATTTTCTCAACTCTTTTCTTGAAAGTACAGCCGCCCTGCCCCCTCTGCCTGTATCCACTCTGCAGTATCTCTCTCGAGGCCAGATCCTCCCTGTCCTCCCCCATATCCCAAAACAATACGCTGGGGGCCCCTGCTTCCACAGACCTGGAGGAACATATGTTTTATTTTTAGAGCTCACTCCCTCAGCCCACGCTAGTAAAGTAAAAAAAAAAAGAGAAAAGCCCTCCTTCCACACGGTTTCTGAAAGAGCTGTAGTCAAATACAAATAGCATATCAGCAGTATAATCCTAAAAAAGCAGTAAAAACCATCACCCAAATACCGTCTGCGATTGCCTTTTTATCATTTATCGAGAAAAGAAACAACAAACGATATTCTCCTAGTTTAGTCGACTTATAAACTCTCCCCTAGTCTTTCAGTCTTGTTCACTGTCTTCCTCTTCCCCCTCCTCTGTCCTTCTCCTCCCCTCTTTCCAGGAGATGACACATGACTCTCCATTAACACACACACACACACACACACACACACACACACACACACATACACACATTTGGATACTCGCAAGATAACCTGATACAGTGTGTCAGGTTGAGGCACCAGATCAGGAGAAGGGCAAATGATTTGGTTGGGCTCCCAGAACACAAGCCAGGCTGGATAGACTCAAGCCACATGAGAGGAAAGTGTGAATCTGGAATACAAGAATAGTTATTTGAAGGCTTATAACACGATGGGATGTGGATGCTGGATGTGGCGGAGCTGTGGAATCCGGGCAAATATCTACAACAACGAGTGAAACAGTAGGAATAAGGTTATATTTCTTGCAAATTAAAGAAGTTGACGCAACTTAATGCAACTTTGTCCTTTATCTTTTCTCTTTTTTTTTTTTTTTTTTTTATCTCTGGCTGGTCCTACCCACATCCTGCCTGCCACTCCTCACAACACTGCTTGTTGAAAATGGCGTGTGGGGTTTTCAACGGAGACGTAGAGTCGACACAAGTTGCACATGTCAACTTGATCGGAGACAGAGCAGAGCAGTGCACTGTTCCCTCCTTTCTCTCTCTCTCTCTCTCTCTCTCTGTCTCTCACTCTTTCCCCTTTGAGTTTCTTCCTGCAGGATCCTGTTTCACTGCAGCCCACATCGCAGCCACACTCTTATGTTGGTGAACCAGATTGATTGTCAACAGAGAGGGATATGAAATGTAGTCCGCCGAGGAGCTCCCTGCATGGTTCCCATTTGGGTGGCTGTGTGTTATGTTTTTCTTTCTTGTGTTCTCCGGGTGATGATTGATCACATCTTGTGATATGTTTTGACTAGTACTGTGGCATTTTTGCGTTTGAGGTTCTATTTGAAACTGGGCCTCCAATGTGGTCTGCTGGCACATACTATAGAAATCAATAACAAGCTCTGTGTCTGTTCAAGACAGCTGCTCTGTCTTTGGTGATCTACACAAGTTACTCTTCAGAAGACCGGTCCAAGGTCAGAGTTTATCTGACAACCCCAAACTAAGGATTTAGGATAGGAACTAACCCCCGGCGACCCCTCACCCAAGACTCAGACAGGATTTCCTCCCCGCTGTGTCCAGCGTTGGACTTAACCCTCATCCTACAAGAAAGATTGTAGCCGACCCCTCTCACCCTAGACATAAACAGTCCGAGCCCCTTCCATCTGGCAGGAGGCTGCGGTCCATCAGGACCTCACGCCACATGAACAGTTTTTTCCCCATCTGCAGTTGGGTTCATCAACAAAGCCCCACTGACTCTGTCATCCCCCGGTACACTCCCCACCACATTCTATATTTAAATACACTTGACACTTTTACATTACACTTACATTATACTTGCGTTTTGAAGAACTGTTATCTGTTTGTTTGTGCACTATATTTTATTGTAAATTTCAATATGTTTCTATTTTTTGCACTGTATTGATTGTTTAATGTTATGCACCTGCACCCACCATGTCAAATTCCTTGTATGTGCAACATACCTCGGCAAATAAACGGTTCTGATTCTCTGATTCTGATTCCTGCCGTGCCACCACCCCCTTTACCACCAGCCCAGTGTGTTTAGGTCCAGCAGAGATTTAGGCTCTGGGTTAGTGAACAGAGGACTGCTGTTTGACGGCTGTTGGCCCGCGTAATGGGATAGGGCTGCTGTGGAGCCCTAACTACTGCACCACTTGACCTGAAGTTCCCACTGTGAAACATCCAGCTGTGGATGTGGATCGTTTGTGACGGACAGGCTTTGTGATGGAAGATTCATCTAATTAAATGAATTATGAATAAATTGGAAAGATCTGCGTTCACCTGCACACACAGGAGTCAGACTCTTGTTACAAGATTAATAAAAAAGATTGTTCAGCACGCAGCTGAGTTCCCATCGCTACCTTGTCAAGAAACTTCGGTCTTCCTGTCTTACTGTTTCCTCAGGAGCAGTGTTTACCAGTATCAGGGACAACACAGGGAGTTGTTTCTAACCCTGTGGGCACATCTGTTCCTGGGGACTGTGTGGCACACAGGCTCGTGTCAAGGAAAGGCCAGGCTGGAGAAAACATTCCCAGCTTCAACTTCTGACCCTCTCGCCCCAGTTAACCCCCCGCATTCCCCCTTCCCCTCCTCGCCCGGGTTCATTACAGTAACCCTTAATGCTCCAGACTCATGCACACTGACTCAGTCTGTCAACGCATAAACTGCCTGCAGAACTTGTGCAATGGATGAATAATTGTGTTGGAAGGAGGCATCTCAGGTTTTAAGAGACTGAGTGATATTCTATACCTGAGGCATCTGTCTTGGCTACCATTAGACTATGGATCCATTATTGACCCCATGTTACAGCACCAAGCTATTTTTCTACTACACCGTGGAAAAAAACACAAGCAGTGACATAGTCCCTGCAAGTGATTTTTTTTAAAGTCCCGGTTGTTTGTTTAGAGCAGCTGTTGGTGGGCAGCAACTTGAAAATGTCAAAGAAACACGTCATATCATCACTCTTTAAAAAGATTTAAGGCTGGCATGTCCAAATGCAAGCATTTGGACATGCCAGGACCATCCATTAAATTCATGTTGTTACATAATTCAGATTATTCATAGCTCTGCACCACAATTCAGACATTCCTCAGCATGGGGGGAAAATGAAAATAAGAGGAGCCTCATTATCTGTAACCGTCATCAAAAGCCAAGTAAGGAGGAGTTGTACTGGAATCAGAGAGGCAGAGAGAAACATGGGGGATTGATGGCAATGGATAGTCAACCAGAGCAGATAATAAACCAGGAGAGCTGAGACTAAAACTTGCAGAGGAGACACAACAACTTACAACTCAAACAAACGGCAGAAATATGCCCTCATGTTGTCTGGTATTTTCACATCAAAGAGGAAATACAACAAAAACAGACAGGCTTCCCCCAAAAACCAGTGCACAATAAGTCCTCTTATTTCTAGTGAAGGATTTCTTAAAGGCACTGAACAATCAAGTTGTCCCGTTCTTATTCCTGTTAATTTTCCTTGATTTGAAGGAAACTTGGAGTATCATCACATACTTTAGGCAGTTTACAATTAACTTGTGGTGTTTGAGATGGTTAATGGTTGTGGTACTGTATAGGTTTTAACGTTGAGCGTGAGTGCGAGGGAGATAACTTATTGACAGTTAGGGAGGCTGGGCAGAGAGCCAAAGTCCTTCAGCTATTTTTAGGATGCTGACTGTGTGAAAGTATGCTGAATACAGAATTGATGAAACATTGCCAAAATCTGAACCTGTGAGGGATTAGAGGTGTCTGTGTGCACTTGCATTTATAAATGTGCACAAGGGTTCTTTTGCACGGAAGCACATGCATGCACCCAGAGCTAAGAATGCAAAAGTGGGTGCATGTATCCAATTCATGGCGAAGTTGTGTGTTGCATTTTCACCACGGAGAACTACTGAAAGATGGACATGTCAAAAGGATTTGTGGAATCATTGGAAATGGTCTGCTATTGGTGAGGGAGTCTAGCCCTGTGCGCCTGTGCTCGGTCTCCCTCTTGTTTCCTGTGTTTAGATATCAGCCTTGAGAGTAGCTCTTAGCAGTACAAGCAGTATAATTACTGAATATGGAAAAAGTGCCCACTGCTTTACCTCAGTCTGGGCAGCAGCCCTTCACAGAGCAACTGAGTAAACTGCTATTCCTTTGGTCCAATTTGCGAGTATGTATCTGGGTGTCTTTACAGGGAAACCCACCCTAAAACATAATTGCGCAATCCTGTGATCTTCCACATTTAAAACATTATTGTATACAGGAAGTCTCAAGGCAAGAATCAAGAAAACCAAGGCGCCAGTGACAATGAACGGGAAGCTAATCTTCTACACAATTACCTATCTTATTTGATTTACACTTCAATTAGTTTGCTTCAAAAGTTCTAAATAGCTCCGTCATGTATAGTGGCAGGAAATCATCAAACATAATGGGACACTGCACACAATGGAACTCTGCCATTCATAGTTAATAGGTTTGCTTGTGAGACTATAAAGGAGATGGAGCCTTCCAGGCATTTTATCTTTTTAGTTTAGTTCAAAGTAGACCAAGAGCCAAAAGATTTTAAAATCTAATCAAGATATAAGTGAATCTCATGCACCTACAACACTCTTGCATTGGTAGATATACCAATTCATGGCCTTTGTATGAATGCATTAAAGTGTATTTTCTCACATTAGCCCACACATGTCACAACTATGCTTATTGGCTGAAAGGTAACAACTAGGGCCGTGAATAGACAAACAATAAATAGTGTTGCACCTTCTAGATGAGCAGCGTTTTAATCTCAGATAGTCATACAGACCCTTGCAAAAATAAAAAGTGAAACTGTTATCCCACACTTTACTCTGCACTCCAGGTCAACATTATATAGCATGTCAACAAAGTTAGTTTAATCTGGATGTGTTTAGAAAAATGCATGCTACTTTATAAACTGTGTTTGTGTGTTGTCACATGTTTCCTTTAGGACTTGATCCAGGCTGTTGCTAGGTGCCGTGACCTCCAAGAACATTCATGGATGCAGAGGGTGAACCCTGCAAGGAGTGGGGCTGTATTTTATTTCTGCACCCTCCCCCCCACCCCAAACACACATCCTGACTCACACACTGTACACCACAAACTCCCCATGGGCTTGGCCTGTTCACCAATGGTTCATCATCAGGCCCAATGTCCACTCCAACCACAAACTAATGAGCTCTTGTTCTCTTTTTGACCGGAGGAAGCAGAGGAGTTTCTGATTTTACGATGTAGGATATTTCAGTCCTTTTGAAGAAAGGATTATGTATGACATCATTGCAAACTGGTCTTAAACACTTAGTTTCTACACTACAACGGTTGGAAGAAGTAGGTCTCCCCTCCATTAGCTGTATGGATCACTGCCCTCCTGATGCCTTAACCCCCACCCCCCCCCCCCCCCCATCCTGTTAGTGGAGTGGGGCCCAACCTGGAGAGGACAAGCCGTTCTGTTGCCTTGCTGCCAAAGGTACTTTACTCAGAGGAACTGAGCTGGGGAGGGGAAAGACACAGTTTGCACGTCTGGCCAAATATTTCAGTGTGTGTGTTTGTGTGTGCATAACACAGTACACTGCAGAAATAAGCCCGCAGAACTTCTAGGCATGCTTGCAAACTTGAGAAAACTCTTGTCCAAGTTAATTTGTGTCCTCTGATAACTGAATGAGAGAACCAGTCAGCTTCTTGAACACAAACGCAGAAACATTGCTGTTTATCCAACATGGACACCTTCATGCTCTGTCACTTGGCGTGACCTTTTTCATCCTCACTCATCATCCTCCCAGCTGCAACTGTCATTTGCTACAGTCAGCAGTTTACATCAAACAAAGCCCAAGGCAGAGCAACAAAAGAGAGAAGACAGTGGGCAAACAAACTGGGAGGCAGACTAAATAACTGCGGCTTGTCTGCTGCGTGAGGGAAACACAAACCAGTGGTGTGTGTGTGTGTGTGTGTGTGTGTGTGTGTGTGTGTGTCACTGGCTGTGGCTCTGCATCTGTGTATGTACGACCTTTTCTGTGTGTGTGCTCGTGTTGGGAGCAAACACGAGAAACAAAAGTGTCTCAGCTCCATGCATCTCCACTACGTCGCAGCTGTTTTTGGTATTTATACTGAATGCAGGTGTCAGTGCCGTCGTCTTTGTGGAGCTGTCACTGTGCATATATCTTTTCTGTGGATAAATCGACTTCAGTCACAGCAAAGGGTGTCATAACTTGTACTTCAACACACATCACTTGGTTGTTTCAACACAGTAAAGTGAAATCTGATGAGAGCTTAGATGACGTACAGACTATATATATAAATATATAGATTACAAGATGGGTAAACCCAGATTAAAACAGCAAAAATGAAATGTTGTTTCGAGAGTGGTATTCGTTTTTTTCATATACCTCTAATCGAGAAAGCAAATAAACATATTTCCCAAAATGTCAAACTATTCCTTAAAGCAGATACTTAGCAGAAGTTTGTTTTAAGTCTGTTACTTTTTCTTTACAATTTTTTGGTTGTTATTGATTTTTTGCTGCTTTGTTTTTAAGTTATTTGTGCCTTAATGTGTGAAACTGTGAACTGGTTGTCTTGTCTTGGCCAGGACATTCTTGTAAAATAGATTTTAAATCTCAATGGGACTATCCTGGATAAATAAAGCTTTGAAGAAATACAATTAAAAAGCAACTGTCTCTTGGTTTTGTAACATTCCCATCACCCCCGGTCTGTGTCCTAAACTAAGTTTGTTTGTTTGTCCACTCTGAAGAGTGAGTGCTCGAACAGGTTGCAGCAGCTGTCTTGGACACACCAGTTGAGCTAACACTGGGGGTAGATTTTCAGAGGTGGGATCCCAGTCTAGGCTTATTTTCAGATTGGCCCTCACCAGCAGGAGGTCATACCAATGTATGGACACCTGGGGGGGCAGCTGCTTTAATACCCCTGTTTACAGCAGATCACCTGCCAGTATGCAGGGAAATCAGGTTCCCATAGGTGGTAGCCAAAATAAACACCTGTCTTAGAGTCCAACTAGAATACAATCCTGTTGAATTCCCCATTTTCTAACACCCATTTTCAAACCAGCGACCGTCAGCGTTACTCACTACTGTTTTGTGTTTGACACATCAGGAAACGCATAAATACAGCCAGTGCTCACCACACAAAACCTGACAGATTCCTTCATCGATCTTCATGACAAGTAGCATTCAGCCATGATAACACATCAGCAACACTATCTCTTGGAAACATCTGGGCGTGAGTCATAACTTGTTTGTGAGTGTGTACTGGTGGTTGTGGGCTTGGCTGTTTATGCCAATGTGTGAGACTGCTAAGTGTTAATGTGTGTTTTCGTGCTCGTACCCTCAGCACATGTCCCATGCAGTGTAGCCTACAGTGGCACCCCCATGGAAAAACACACACAATGCTCATGGGGGCAAACCAAAGTACAATCTGATCCCACAAAAAAAAATACCTGTGAGAAACAAGGCCCTCACGGGTCTCCACCTGTGAGTTTGTTTGTGCATGTGTGGGTTTCTAAAAGAAGTCGGAGGAAGATAGAGTGTGACCTGTGTGTGTGTGTGTGTGTCTGTGTGTCAATTAGTTTAAAGTGGAATAAAAACAGCAGTAGATCATAGCTCTTGGTGCATGTGCATATTTTCAGCTTTGTTTTGGTAACTCGCAAATGGCTCATTTGGCTCGTAAATGATCTGCCCTATTTTCCTGTTGGACTCATTTCTTAACCCAAACAACGTTATTCATTTATAGTTAAAGGTGCTAGCAGCGCTAAAAGTGCAAACTACGGATGAAAGTGCTGACAGAGGTAATAGTGTTTACCTGGGGGGGGGGGGGGGGGGGGGGGGCACTAACATGCGCTAGAAGCACCAGCAGCCAGCCCGGCCATGTACACACAAAAGCACAGAGAAGCTCTGATTACTACACACACAGAGAGACAGTGACGTCATTCTCTTCTCAGGTACACATTACTCCACTATATATTTTTACATCGCAAATAGTGGTTTGCAGCTATATTAATGCTCTGACTTTTAAATAAAGCTTATTTAATGTGCAGGTTCAATGCATTTTGGCAGCAGGAAACATCATTTAAAAGACCTGCAGAATAAAGATTGTGGGAGAGTGTGGAAAAACAGAGATCCATGTCTTAGCTTAACCTGACATCTAGTGGTCAGTTGTGGTTTAACTCTGAAACTACTGCAGCAAACTGCAAAAGATTTACTTATGAATGACTTTTTATTTTACTTAGTACTTATTGACTGAATGTTTCCATTAAACTTAACTTATTGGTCTAAACAAGCTATTTAATTATGTATCAACTGGTATGTGAAATGTTGAAAAGTAATTCATAAATCCTAAAGTGACGACTATGAGGTGAATTTATTTAGTGTTCTGCTTGTTTTAAGACATTTTAAAGGACTTTTTTTCTTCTTATCTTGAAACAAGTCAGCCTTCATTGTGAATAGGTGGAATTATTTCACCCCATTCGCATAACTATTCCTGTGATGAAAATAAGAGGATTGCAGGACTGATTTAGGATATTTTTGGGTATGTTGGGTAACAAGATGCCAAAAAAAACATTACTTTGTGGGAGAGGTTGGGCGTTGAAAAGCCTCAATTACATTTGCCAGGAATTCTGCCCCTGCTTGCTCTTGTTAATCAGTTCATCACTTGAGCCTTTGTGTTGTTTTTCCCACAGATGTGTGGTTTAACCACAACCAGACCTTATTAGGACTCCTCTCAACCGGTCTCTATGGTTACTATAAGATCAAATATAAAAGGGCAATGGGGAGACAGATGGCAATCCAGCCTAACCACAACACTCACATCTATAAGCTAGGTGCAGATGTGTGGGAGAGAGGTTTGTGTGTACCAGTACTGCACATCTGAAGAAAACAGAGCAGAGACTATCAGACAACAACATCCTAACCCTTGTTGTCTAATAGTATAACAGAGACAACTCACTAAAGAAATTAAATAATGCTATTTGCATGTTGTTTTATCTTTCAAATAGGGGAAATATGTAATATATATAACAAATTACAATGCAGTTGTGTGAAATTATTACACACTTAAAAATAGCATTGCACCTTGTTTTAGTGTTTCTGTTAAATAATATGGATTTGGCATAAATAATATGGCAACAATAAAACCTCTCGTGTATATCCAGAACACTTCAGGAATCTATTGATTTCCACTGCAATTGAGATAAATCCTTTTTGTGAATAGGTAATAGGTAAATAGATAGAGATTTGATGTCCGACTTTACACTCCACTGTGATGTTCTTCTGTTAGCCATTGTTGTCTCTCTGCAGATATAATTCTATACTCTTATGTTATTTCAGGGGGGAAGCCAGTGGCAGGGAGCTTACAAACTACCAATCTGATTTGATTGAAAACACGGTAAATCCCACGCTGGCCCAGGCATTCAATCTCGTATCATCACTGGCACACTGCCGTCCCATAAACCCAATTCTTAATCCCAAAGCCTTTTCTATTTTGTCGTCAATGTGCCACCCATTGCCACAAATCCCCCTCTGCCTCAGTCTCTCCCCGCCCCCACCCCTCATGTGTATGGGGATGAGTCTGAGTTCAGGCACAGCTGGCATCATCATCCTGTAACCTGTTCTTCTCTGGGCATGTTTGTGAATGCACTGGCATGATTAGAGTACCTGGGCAAGGTCAGACAGACGACCCGCAGAGCTGTGCAGCCTGCTGGTCTGCCGTGACTGTCATTCTACATGGTTCTGCTGCTGATACAGGATATTAAACTTCCATCCTATTTTGGGGTTCAAGTTCAGATCTGTTTTCCTGGAGAGAAAGACTTCTTAACCACCTCCTTGCGCAGCGCACTACAGTTAGCAGCCACGAAAAGTGTGCCAAAGGACGATTTGAGATGCCAGGGAAGAAGAGAAGAGGACTCATAGTGCTTTGGTGATATGATCCATCCCAGGAGGAACATTTTTGTTTTTGGTGAAGTTCCACAAGACTTATTTGGAGATTGAAGACAACATTCTTCTTAATTGTTTTTGGAAAAATACTATCACTCTGCGCCTGACTGAAAAAGTTTTTTTTTCCCATCCCCCCCTTCCAGTCTCCTCGTGCATCCAGACTTCTGCAGGAGGGGCCCGACATAATCCCACTTCCACCTGGCCTACAAGCACTCTGCTAGTTAACAACTTATATCATGCTGGAGCCACACCATTACATGACGGTCATGTGAATTAAACAATAAAAAAAATCGAATAAACGAAGAAGTGCGCGCTCTCGGCGAAGCGCAGCATCAGCACCAGCATCCGATGCGCGTACCCGCCCCGGTAGAGGCTGCCCGAGATCCCGGGAAGAGGAGTTGGAGCTGCGCGAGTTAAAGTTGTGCTAAAGGGGGGTGAGAAGATGCTGCAGAACAATCTACGACCTTATTAACATAGCCTATGCGGAGAAACGTGCACTAAGTGAAGGATGACTTGCAAAATACTGAGCATATGCCTCTTATTTCTGGGTTTTCAACATTGCTCATCACGTAAGTCTTGTAAAACAGCAATTGTTCCTTTATTATCGGCTGCTAGAATATTATTAAAATATGTCAAAGTGTATGTACATGCCTTATCTGCATATTGTTTATTGTCTGATCATATGCGTGAGAAAAAGTTGCAAGATAACATGCGGTTATAAGTGCAAAATACCACTGGAGGGCAAAACGTAGCTTGCAGGTGTTGAGATCGTTGAAGGGCAATACACGTTGCGATAAAAACAGACAGCCTTTAAAGCACAGGTTTTTACATTTCGCTGTTGGTCTTGGCAGCTGTGATTTCAGAAAGGCATTATTTTGCGGGATCACACAAAAAAAGTGTAGAGGCATGCCGCGTCGGTCCTGCGGAAGGTGCGCATGGTTATCCCCATTGCACTGGACTCTCTGCATTGCAGTGCTTTCGCTCAGCCAGCACGCAAGTTTCTGCGCCGCGAGGCTTCAACTCTCGACTTCTTCGCAAAAAAAGCACGTTGCTGATCGGGAATCTATTTCATTTCTGACATAATAATCTTCAAATCGCTATGAACCGTGTGTGTTGCTGTTGTGAGGGGGAAAATCCGCTGAACACGTTATCAAAGGGGCGGCGGAGATGGCAGGGCACAGCGTCCTGACCGGGACCAGCCCACTGCAGTACTTTTTTTGGGAAGCCCACCACCTCTCCATGAATTCCTAAATCTTGCGTGCACGCGAAGAGCGTGGATTCACCTGGCAGGGAAATCATTACTCGCTGTTAGATCAGTGGAGTCATGTGGCGGGTTTAGTTTAGACAGAGGTGGGGCTGTGTTTGGGGCTAAAATTGGGCTAGGGAAAAGGTGCCATCTACCCTTCTATCACAGAGCGTTTATGCATACTAATAAGCTTAATGCGTGATGTCAGAGTCAGGATGACCTCACAGGGTCCTCACTGTTAATTAACCCCATACTGCCATTTGCATGACTCATTAGTTTTTGATATCAGTGGGAGATCGGGGAAGAGGGATGCTTTGTCATGTGACTTCTTATGGATAACTGTATTTTCAAGCTGGACCAGATTTAGAGTATTAGTTCAGGGTGCTGAGCTCTTTCTTTCAAGTTGTTCCAGGGAAATATAAACAGTTTTCACATGATGCCATGCTGTTGATCAGAAGCTACATGGCATGCTGGGAAGTGAATGGTTCTATCTTATAGTTATTAATAAGTGAATGTACAGAAAAGGCAGCAATAGAGTGGAAGTTTGTAAACATCATTGGATTACAGAATGCTTTACGTGTGGGCCTGTGGGTTTGGCTTGTTGTAGATCTTGTTGGTGTTTTATTGGACAGGCTGACTGTATATCTGCTCCGTGGATCTCTGCCAGATTGAAATGGAGCCTCGGGTCCCAGAGCACAGTGACCCAGCCTGGGGTGGGGCTGAGGCTCACTCAGTGTGTGTTTGAATCAGGAGGGTGTGATACATAAATCTCAAGTTTCTGTCATGGTTAGCAGCACAAGCAGCAGGAGACTGTTTGGTCCATGTGACGGGAATTCATATCTAGAAGGAAGAGCATGTTGCTTTGCGTGGAAAGTTGGCCGTTTTGTTCTGTTAGACAGGAAATTAAGCTGGTCGAGGCCTGAATTTAAGTCTGAATGTGATTCTGATGTGCTGCATGGCAGACGCCACCCACTGTGATGCCTGCCTGGGTATGAATGATTTATTAAAACCCCTTTAATAGAGCATGATATATTTTTACTACCCCTATGTGCTTTTTTTGCTGCAGTATTTGCAGCAGTAGTTTGATATATTGTTGGTGGACATCTGCATTCAGTTGACATCTGCACACATTCGTGGGTGCTGTCTGAATCCTCAGCTGTCACGCACCACAGGCTGGTGGCAGGCAAAGGAGGTGCCTCTCTGCATATTGTATGTAACAAGCAGTAATGATGTGTCAGCCCAGACACGCAACCCTTCACTTACAGCAGACTGATGATTCAGCAAGACTGGTGCTAGAGATCTACACGGCCGCACTGTTCCCCCACAACGCCTTAATGATAAATGGAGAAAGAGACTACTCTGTGTGGTGCAGAGAAGGGGGGGGGGGGGGGGTGCAGGATCACAAGAAGAGGGGTGAAAACCTGGTGACTCTGCACAGGCTTCAGGTACACTTTCGCTACTGCATCATGACAACACCCACTTGGGTTGAGAGAGGCAGAGAGAAGTAAAAAATAGCAAGATGACGAGCGAGGGTATGAGGTAATGGGACGCAGCGAGAACAAGAAAGATTGGATGATTTTAAGGAGAAAAAAATAAAGAGAGAGAGGGGACTCAGAGTGAGGAAAAAGGAAGTAATGCATTGAATAGGTGGGGGGTGTCTAGTGCGTGACAGTCTTGCCATAAGGAGGAGCTGAGGAGCTGTGTGGCCTGGATTAACCTGCTGTAGTCTGGGATGGAGCCACTCTTCACATTTAAAGTCAAAATCCTCTCCTCTACTAATAATTGAAGGAATGAAACAAACACACCTCAAGCCATTAGCTACAAATATACGCGTAGCCCGTGCAACTGCAGCAGTGTGGTGATGAAATATTGTTCGTTTGAATAGCCATTTGAACAGTGACTCATTTCAAATGGCTCTACAGTGTAGTGATGGAGTGATGCAGCAGAGATCTGTTATCGATCACCTGCAGCATAGCATGGGAATTCTGTATGATGAAGACGGAGAGAAATCCTCTCAGCGAGGCAGAAAGTCAAGGTCACGTTTCACTTGCTCAGCACATTTCCTCCACCTGAATGAGCAGCGTGTCCTTGCACGAGAGGTGACAGAACCCATGCTCATGTGACTAAGAAAGACAAGGAAACGGTGTATATGTGCTGTATAATGGCTCAGGAATGTTTCATGCATTATTTAAGGCAGTGTAAGGCAGAGGACGGAAGCACTCCACTTCCTTATTTCTGCAGGATTTGCTGTGATCACTCAGTCATCTGCTCCCTCACAAAGTTATTTCAAATTTGAATCTATGCAGCACCTTCCTCATCCTACTCCATCTGCAGCCTGTATAGTAATTCTGCTAACGTCTCCTGTTTCCAGCCACTGTCCATGACCTCTGTGATTGTAAGATCAGGAATTACAATGACTGAACTCCTGTTTACTAGTTAACAACTCCAAAAGTTTGGAGGGGATGTTTCCAATTAGGGAGAAGGAAGAGGAAGGTCAGAGCGGATTCTTTGTGCACTCAGACTAGAAGAATTCCAATTCTTTGTATCTGCCTACCTTCATATTCAAGTAAAACCCGTAGCCTATCTATATTAAATCTTTTGGGAGTGTCGCAGAGCATATTTTTTGGCAGTTAAAATGAGACAGTGTTTCTCTTATAGCTCGAGGTGAGTGCATCGCGCATTTATCCGCAAGCAGGGACACAAGCAAGATTAGGAAGAATTATGGTCAGTTTAAATAGCCGTTGGCTGGGGAGCGAGCCTGAGCAGATGGGTGTTGGTCCTATCAGTCTTATAACCGCATGCAGGACAGCATCTCAACATGACAAAGCGTTCGACTTTCTTGCTCATGAAACTGCATGCACTTCCAAAAAAAACCATATATTTACAGACACACGGGCACTGACAGGCACGTACACACACCCACCAAGACATTCATGTGACGCAGCAACATTTTTATTCTGCCTTCTACACAGGACCAGACCTCTTTTGAAATAGGAAAGGGGGTGTAACGGCATGACTATCACAATAGTTTATCTCAGAGATAGCGTGCATAATCAGTAGCTGTCAGTGTCATATTTCACCACCCATCCTGTGAAGAAATGAAGATGATGCACGCTCAAGCGTAGATGCCAGGATGTTAAGTCTTATAAGGAAAGCCATTTAAGGACTGTGGTTTGCTGTGGAATATGAATCTGTGATCTCACTATCTGCATACCTTTACCAGCAGAAAGACTAAATGCGTTTGCGCTGTGTTCTGAATTGAATTGGATTGAACCGTCCAAATTAGTTTTTTTACGTCTAATGGAGCGTGGACTAGCTTCTAATTGAACTGCAAATGGTTGGTTCTTATCAAGCTGCGCAGCTGTGCAAGTCTGTGTTGCCCAGAACTATATCATTTTGAAAGTGATGTGAATCCTGCATTATGAGAGGTCCTTTTTTATTGACTCCTGATCTCGGCGTCTTCTTTATTGTTACTGCAGGAGAATGTGTTGATCCGCTGGTCTCCAGCCTCTACGCCTCCTCCTTCCTGGCCTCCTCCAGATATAACTTTCTTTACTCTGCCAATTTTGCCAAATTGTATGGTAAGTTCCTAATTGTAGTGTCTTTGAGTTCATCCATGATTTCACACCATTCACCTTACAGACCTTTCTAATGGCAGATGGCTTAATTTATCACTGCAGGAAATGCACAGGTGTACAGTAACTAATAATATTAATAACACTGGTCCTGTTAGTACAGTAATGTTATAAGTTACACTTTACAAGTCAAAATGCTCATCGTGAGAATCTTCACAGTGACAGATATAGTGCAATATGTGTTTGGGACTCCTAAAACTCATTGGGGATCTGTCTCTCTCTATATAACCTACTTTCACTTTAGCACAGAAAAAAGACCTCAGATGACATAATCTATCAACTGAAGGAACACTGTGGTGACTGTGGGAATTTATTTGGGATATTTGCATATTTCAGATAGAGGCCTACAGTATAGTTGAGAGTCTAATCCCAGACAAAACAGTATAGTAGATGAACTTTACTCATTAGAGTCCCCCCCCCCCACATTAAACAGGACCTTAAAATGGCTGCCACGAGTTACAAATTCAGTTGAAGTCACAATTGCTTCGGTCATCATGTATCTGTCCCCCCCCTCCCCCTCTCCAGTCAAACTCTCCCTTTTCTCCCCCCTCAGGCAGCAGTGGCTGGTCCCCATCCCTCAGGGACAGACAGCCATGGCTGCAGGTCGACCTGGGCAGGAAGTATCGACTGGTGGCCATCGCCACCCAGGGGACCTTCAACTCATATGACTGGATCACCAAGTACACCCTGCTCTATGGAGACCGACCGGACTCCTGGACGCCGTACATCATGGATGGAGGCAACTCTGTAGGTGTCACTGAGCCAGGATGGTTGGGGCGGGATGAGGGCCATAACGGGGATGAGGCGAGGATTAACTAGTCAAATGTAATCTTTACAGAAGATTCAGTGGGTGTTCTATTAAATTCATTGTCACTGGCACTGAAACAAAGACAGCGCAGCATATTATCTCTCTCAACACTGACGAAGCTAATCTCATCATCAGTTCATCTCCAGTCCCTTGATAAGTCGCAGTGACTCAATAACTCTCTCTCCCCTATTTGCCGCTCTCATCTGTTTTGCAGACGCTGCCTGCGAACTGGAATTATTATCAGTTGAAGAGGAACGTCTTCCATTACGCCTTTACCGCTAAACACATTCGTCTGCTGCCTCTGGCGTGGAACACGGAGAATGGAGGGAAGATCGGCGTGAGGCTGGAGCTGTATGGCTGCTCTTATGGTAAACAGGACTGATGGACGCTACCCAGGGATTTACAGTCTCTGATTCAATTCCAGGGGCTTTCTACAATCCCGCTGTTTAATCGTATTTGATAATATGCCACTAAATCTGAGCGCCAAATATGCTACAATATGTTCCGAGTTAATAAATGACTAAGCTCAGTATCACCTGATTCATACTCAGAAACATTAAACACCAGCTAGATGCAAACAGATCTGATGAGCTCCAGGAAATGTGCCATGAAGCATTTACTCCAATAATCCTTAAAACCTCAAATATGTACATCACATCCTCTGTTGTGACTTTTGAACTATTGAATCCATTTGGAAATTTTGTCCGCAGATTCCTATGTTCTACAGTACAACGGGGATGACTCAGTGGTCTACATGTACCCGGAAAAGAGGTCCCGTACACTGCACGACCACATCGCCATAAACTTCAAGACTCTGGAGCAGGATGGTCTGCTGTTACACAGTGAGGGGATTCAAGGAGACCTCTTCACCTTGGAGCTGAAGAGAGGCCGTCTTTACCTGCACATCAGCCTAGGTAGAGCCTGAGTTGTTTGAATCATCATCTCAATCCTGAAATGGAGCCACGTTGTCTGCGGGAGAAAACTCAATATATTGACTATTGTTGACCGTAGCTCTACATTTCAGCATTTTCTCTCAGTTTGACATTAATTTGAGCTGATTTAGAGTAATTATTGTTGTAATTTTTACCTCCCCACTGTTTTTTTTTTTAGGAAGTAGTGTAATACACAAAGTTGATGGTCGTACTACACTGACTGCTGGCAGCCTTCTTGATAATCTGCACTGGCACTATGTCACCATCAAGCGCTCCGGTCGACAGGTGAACTTCACAGTGGACAGTCACTCAGTCACAGCCATCTGTAAAGGAGAGTTTACACACCTGGATCTGGACACGCAGGTACCTCATAAACGGATCACATCTATGTTACAGTATAAAATGTAAAGGCCATGATAAGTGAAGGAAATGATGAATGAGCTGGATGCTGAATACATTTACTTAGTGTCTCTTTGGAGGATACTTCCAAAAGCATTGAAAAGCTGAAAGCTGAAAGTTGAAAGCAAATAGTTTTATTCAAATATACATTTTTGCATATAATTATATTGTTAATGATGATGTTGATGAGTGCCCTAATGTCTTTATCCTAGTTATATGTAGGAGGTGTCATAGAGCAAAATTTGCCTCACCTGCCCACTACACAAAATTTCCGGGGCTGCCTGGAGAACGTCTTCATCAACGATGTCAACATCATCAACATGGCTAAGAGAGAAGAACCTGAAATCCGCATCCCACGAAAGGTAGGGCCCCAAACCATCATACAGCATCCCAGTAATATCGCTGGTTCCGAGGATCTCCATGAATTATAACCAAACGGCATTACTTTATCTGTTCCATGCTAACAAAACAATAACAATACAATAATACAATGAAAATATTTTCATTCTAACTCGTATTTCTCTTTTTTACGCTCAGAAAAAGATGCATTATGCCTGCAGGGACATTCTGCTCAAACCGATGACATTTGCTGGGCCCAACAACTACCTGCAGGTGCCGGGCTTCTTCAGGAGGCCTCGCATGTTTGTCAAGTTTAAGTTCCGCTCGTGGGACTACACTGGGCTGCTTATGTTCACGCGATTTGCTGATGACCTGGGCGCCCTTGAGCTGGGACTAAGCGAGGGACAGATCAACGTCACTATATTCCAGCCTGGGAAGAAGAAACTCCAGTTTGCTGCAGGTGGGTTAAACATGTGCTAGAACATACATACATACCCAAAATAGCTAGAGTGTAACCTGCCATGCCTAGTTACTGTTGTTAAGCTGTATTTGGACAATCCCTGTTTGGGGGCGGGGTTTAACTAACACTTGTGAATTTATATAGCGCTGCAAGGTGCAGGCAATGATAAATACTGCATTAGATCTCTGCACTGAATCTGATTGTAGAAACAAAGCATGACAGACATTTCTCCAATTTCTAGGCTACCGGCTAAATGATGGTTACTGGCACACAGTGGATTTAGCAGCCAGAGACAACCTGCTGACCCTCACAATTGATGAGGAGGAGGGCTCTCCACTTAAGATCACCAATCCATTCACAATTCGGACAGGAGACCGCTACTTTTTTGGAGGTGAGGGGATGACAATTGTTCACAAAAGTCCTGAAATCAACTTTGAAATCTGCACGGTCCAAAACATACATTTGCTTTCCTGCACTTAGGTTGCCCGAAAACCAATAACACAATACGGAAGTGTGAGACCAAGCTGAACCGCTTCCATGGGTGCATGCAGCATATCTTCATAGACAATGAACAGCTTGATATTGACATTATTCTGCAACGACAGTGGGGGCGCTATGCTGAGTTGTTGTTGGGCACTTGTGGCATCACTGACAGGTAAGAAACATCACCAAATTTACAATGCACAGCATAAAGCATACAGCACTAATATGACTGATAGCAGGACAATTGCATAAGGAAACAGATAAATATGGCGCTGCAATAATGTCTTCTCATGTCATTTAAGTTGTAGCTACCAATTATATACCCCTATCATACCATAGTCTTTTAAAATGACTCACATTCCTATAACATTTCATTATTTCTACATCGCCTTGGCTCTTTTATGGTGTTGTCAAAGTAATGTGATCTCCTTCAAGATGTTTGTGAAGCGTTTGGCATTGAATTGTGAGTCTCAAGAGTGAGAAATCACTTCTTTAGAGCTGATGACATTGTTTCACCTCATGAAACCTTATCTAAAGGCTCGAAACAAAAAACAGCTAACAGAGGAAATAGATAGTGTGGAAATGA
This sequence comes from Leptoclinus maculatus, assembly GCA_032191485.1. Classification (NCBI taxonomy): domain Eukaryota; kingdom Metazoa; phylum Chordata; class Actinopteri; order Perciformes; family Stichaeidae; genus Leptoclinus; species Leptoclinus maculatus. The sequence goes on from JAVDOI010000002.1 coordinate 7,007,559, forward strand.
AAGAGAGCAAATGACACACACACTTAATGCAAGTCTCCCTTTTGTAACATCCAAATGCTCAGTCCAGGCATGTCATTTGTTCACAGATGTAGTCCAAATCCATGTGAACATGAAGGCAGATGCATCCAGTCCTGGGATGACTTTATATGTCTGTGTGAGAACACAGGCTATAAAGGAGAGGTGTGTCACATGTGTAAGTGCTGGCTGGCAATCTTTTCACTTTAATAACTATTTCTTTGCAGTTGATTACACTTTGGCCCATACCGTGTTTCTTCGGAATAATAACAAATTGATCATCTCGCTTCTCAAACAGCGGTTTATAAAGAGTCATGTGAGGCCTACAGACTCAGCGGCAAGTATTGGTCTGGAAACTACACCATCGATCCTGATCTTAGTGGGCCGCTGAAACCATTTGAGGTGTACTGCAAAATGAAGTGTAAGTAATCACTGTCACTAGTCAAATACAGCTTCATCAGCACTGTGTGCTCAGTGTTTGCTGGATCCTCAACGGATTGTTAATGAAAAGCTTGAGAGTCAGGTTATCGTGTTCCTGTAATGTGGGGAATTAAAAGACGTTATAAAACAAGATAGCGCAGTTCTGTGTGTGTGTGTGTGTGCATTTTCTATTTCTTACCTTTCCGTTTGTGTTTTATTCTTTTCCTGTTTTTAAACATTACTATTGCCTCCATCTTTCTGTTTCAACATGTAATCACCAGGCAGTATATTTGTTGTGCCTCTTCACAGCATATAAAGCTTGGACAGTGATTCTGCATGACCGTGTGGATGGTACCAAGGTGACTGGGAGTTCAATAGACCGGCCGTATATAGGAGATGTCAACTACTGGAACGCCACCTGGGATGAAGTCACTGCTCTAGCCAACACCTCTGTGTACTGCGAGCAGTGGATCGACTACTCCTGCTACAAGTCCCGTCTCCTCAACACCCCAAGTAAGTCAGCTTATTCATTTGGTAAGTGTGCTTATGGAAAACAAGAAATATAGTAAACTAACACACCATTTCTTTTTCAAAATAGACGGAAGACCTTTTGGTTACTGGATTGGTCGTAATAATGAGAGTCACTATTACTGGGGTGGAACATTCAGAGAGGTCCAAAAGTGTGGCTGTGCTATCAACCAAACCTGCACCGACCCCAAGTTCCAATGCAACTGCGATGCTGACTATAGACAATGGTAAGAGAGGGGATGCATTGTGCAGGTTTAGCTTGTATCTGTGACACTGACGATGAAGTCTTAACCTCCCCACTGTGGCTTTTCAGGTACTCAGATAAGGGCTACTTGGACTTCAGAGACCATCTGCCTGTTAGGAAGGTGGTAGTCGGGGACACCAACAGGACCGGCTCAGAAGCCCAGTACACCCTCGGACCCCTCCGCTGCCATGGCGACAGTGAGCTTAAATATTAAGGGTTGTGTTCACACGGTGATGTTCTGCTTTGTTGAAACAGTTTTTTTTATTCATACATATACAGTACACGTATTTCAATGTTTTCCAAAGGAAACATCTGGAACACAATCGCCTTCACCAAGCCCACCTACATAACCTTCCCGACCTTCAGGCCTGGCTCCAGCGCTGACATCTCCTTCCACTTCAAAACCTATCGTGACCACGGCGTGTTCTTGGAGAATTCTGATGACCAACTGCGAAACTTCATTCGGGTAGAGCTGAATTGTGAGTTGACATCATCTGCTACCAGAGAGCTATTCTCCTCAGACAACTGATGTATTTAACAATAACCTTTCCATGTCATCTTTTCTCTTCCAGCCACCCATAACCTTATGCTTGTATTTATGGTTGGTGATGGCATCGTTAATGTGACACTACACTCCCCTGTGGCACTCAATGACAACGAGTGGCACTTTGTTCAAGCCGAGATTAATGTGAAGGTGGCCCGCATCAAGGTTGATTATCAGCCATGGGCCGTCACACGCTTTCCAGGTCAGACTTTCGTCACCATGCAGTTTACGCATCCTGTCCTAGTAGGTAGGTTGCCTGAGGTGAACTTGGATATTTGGCATGACATATACGTACAGTGGACTTATTGTATCCTCTCTAAACTTTTAATAAAGATGAATGACCACTGATAAAAGTATTCTTTGTAATAGGTGCCGCCAACCGCACCCTGAGACCTTTCTTGGGGTGTCTTCGAGGATTGCGGATGAACGGTGTTCCTCTTGATCTTGAGGGGAAAGTAAATGAAGAACAGGGTATAAGGAGGAACTGTACGGGACAGTGTCTGAATGCTACCATACCATGCCGAAACAGCGGCCAGTGTATAGAGGGCTACGCTTGCTATACTTGTGACTGTAACAACACAGCTTTTGATGGCTTCTACTGCCATAAAGGTGAGTTCATGCATGTTTCTAACAAATACCTTCACATAGTAACTGACATCATCGGCAGCAATACTTTGCAACTGATATCTAATTTCACAATGATCTTTTGTTAAGACATCGGAGCTTTCTTTGAGATTGGCTCGTGGCTGAGATACAACATACGAAAGAAGCCTATATCAGACGAAGCAGCATGGGCCAACTGGATCGACCCGCATTATGACAACTTTAGCCTTGGCTACAATGACACAGCAGATGACATCGAGTTCAGTTTCAGCACCGTTTCCACACCGGCCGTGTTGCTCTACATCAGCTCCTTCGTCCAAGACTACATTGCCATCATCCTCAAGACTGACGGTAGGGGAAGCTCAGAAACAATCTGAGAAAGTGAAAGCTTTTTGAAAGGGCAGCAGGTTCATTTTATTCACAGATTAGGGAGTAATAATCTCTCAAAACTACTGCAGAGGTTGATGTAAAGCAGTTACTCATGAAAAAACCCCATATTGATGTCTTTTGTTTTCTCTCTTTCTATAGGTAGTGTAGATCTGAGGTATAAGCTGGGGCTCATAACACACAAGTACCAGCTGACTCACCGAAACCTGGCAGATGGATACCCCCACTACGTCAACATAACCAGACACAACAGAACCATCAAAACACAGGTTTATGCTGATCTGTGGTTTGTTATTTTCAGTGAAGTAATAAGACTGTTGTCCACTCACCTTAGCTTAGCTTAGCATAAAGACGGCAAACAGCTAGCCTTGCTCATGAAGGTAATAAACTCTGTCTTATTTTGCCCTGCCCACAGGTGGACTACATGGAGCCCATAGTGGAAAAGATAACCTTAGTGGAGGACGCCAGGTTTGACTCTCCAAAGTCCATGTTCTTGGGCAGAGTGATGGGTAAATATCCAATTTACCAATTATTGATGAGAACACGTGGGCTAATGTTTTCATCTGGCTGCCAGTATTATTATTATCATTATTTTAAGTTGGAACTCTGTTGATGTTTAATTGTTTCCGTTTCCACTCTTTCAGAGGTTGGTGACATTGACTATGAGATCCAGAGGCATAATGCTCCAGGCTTCATAGGCTGCATATCTGGTGTGAGATACAACGTCTACGCCCCGTTAAAGGCCTTCTTCCGTCCAAATGAAACCGACCCTCCGGTAACGACACAAGGCTACGTATCTGAGTCCAACTGTGGCGCCTTCCCTCCTATCCTGGGTTATGTACCATGGGAGGTAGACCCCTGGTTTACCACCATAGGTGGGTTTATATGTCCCATAATGCACCTGTACAAAAAGAGAATATTATTCTGTGTTCATCCACTTATTTGTGCACCTCTCCCTTTCAGAGTATTTTTATATCCACGATGACCTAGGCCTGTTTTGGATAACAGGTAAGATCTGCTTCTTTATAGAATTGCTCGGTTGTTTTGCTCACTATTTCCCTCCTCTCCCAGAAAACACAAATAAGCCGTTTGAATTTCTCTTTCCTTTTCCCCTAAAATCCTATTATCCCAAATTAGAGCAGGTTTGTCAAATTCCAATGTGGACTTTTGAATGTTTATTTAAGTGTCTGACTGCTATTGAGATAGCAAATGTAATACATTTGAATGTATTACATTTGAGATAGCAGTCACAAAAATAAATAAATGAACAGTCAGACATTTCTAATGCATTATTATCATACTGAAGAATCTTTTTGATTGCATTTGGTTGAGGTCAGATTATCTTTTTAATCTATATGAAGGAAATGAATTCAAGTAAAATAGACCTATATGACCTATAAAACCTAACCCTGGGCCTATATCTATGGATTTCTGGGAGGGAAATCAATATTTAATATACTTATTCCACCATTTAATCCACATGATAACTCTGCACCGTATTACAAGAAGAGTGTTGGGACCAGATGAGCGGTTTGCAGCACAGTATTACAGATGATGGAAAAAATTAGAGCAGGTCTCTCTGATGAGCAGGAGAGGCTAGAGTCTCAGGATTAAACTGCAGCACAGAGACTGTCTGCTGTCTGAGACCTTTATCGGATCAGCTATATTTAGTCTGCATGGGCCCAGCTTACTGTTCATCATTGATAGATGCTTCAGTTTAATAGATCATTCCAGATTCAGAGGTATTATGCTAATGCAGGACATCAGCGTTCCATTAATAATTGGTGCGCCTTTCAAATCATCCCAACAATGTTCCCCTCAGGTTATCAGACATCATCCCAGTCTGATATACTGCACAGGATAAAAAGGTTATGACTGAAAAATATAGTCGATAAAACAAAACTGCAAGTGAACAAATTCTGTCACGACGATATTGAAGATTCCTTCATCTGTCCTGTGACAATGTCACTTTAAATACGATTTGTGTGTTCTAAGCTCTGTGTTGGGTGCTGTATGCCTTTTCAGCAGAATCGATCCATTCTCTATATCCATTAATTGAGGGTATGAACCTAAGGTACTGAGGCCTTTCCGAGCAAGCACTGGCAAAAAAAGGCTGTGGAGACACTGTGGACATTTCGCCAGTCCATTACACAGCGAACACACTGACTGACAAACAAAGAAACACAGCTGCAGGCAATTTAGTGTCTCCAGATCCGCTGACCTGCATGACTGTGAAAGGAAACCCGAGCAAACACAGGGGAGGACATTACAACTACACAGAGAGGACAAGGGTTGAGGTCTGTTTTCAGCTTGACCTACTGAACAACAATTCTGGCTCACAGGCAGCTGCTCTGTGAATACTCAGGGACCACAAGTGACCACATTACAAATCCAGGATTAATTTTGGAAGCTGACATGACCTTTAACAATCAATGAAATTAGTAGCACCTGAGAACTATTTTTAAGATCAGTCTCAGTGTGATGCTTGCCAGTACAAAAAGATCAGAGCACCTCAGTTTTCACAAACCTCATGACTACCTACGATCCCCATCCTGGTGTACACGGCCTGGCTGGCTCCAGTACATATCAGATGACGTTCTGAATTTACAAACCCAGCACAAAGCCACCAATCTCCCTCATGTCCCAATAGCTTACTAGTGACATTGCATTCAGTAAGTTATTTATAACTTGCACTCACATTGAGTTCACTTACAATCAACCTGTGGACATTTTTATTCGTATTCCAGTTAGCCGGCTGTCGACCAAACAGCCGACTACCAGGGGTGCACGGTTAGGTTGTGTCTCGTTTTCGAAGGTTAGGTAATGAACGTTTATGCAAGTTTACATACATTATTCAACTTTTAACTGACCACGCGATAAAATGCTAGACGGACTTTTTGGAGGACTGATATGTTGATAAATCCGCAGTCTAGCAGTGTAGTGCTGCGTCAGAGCGCAGTGCCTTTACGCACGGCCTCTCACTGTGTTTATCTTGATTAAAACGCCTGAAAACTCCAGGCTGATACAGTATAGCCATACAGACATCTACACACACTGCATATGTTAACCCTTAACATGACCGTTTATATCAATTACTCACCCTGTTCCCTTGAATTCCTGAAGACATTTATTTTTTATCTCGCATGCCTCCATGGTAAACGGAGAATCCGAAAACGGTTTAAGTCCTTGATGTATAGAAGTAAATGGAGGGCAGGTTTAACAACAGCAAACGATATCAAAACATCGCTTTACAAACTGTAAAGTTCAGTCGTATGCTCACTACTTTACAAACAAATCTTACATTTCAAATACTTCCGCCACTGCCGTCTAGAGTTTGCGCAGGCGCGCTGCAAATACGTGCATGAGGCGGTGGAGGCATGTGAGAAAAAATACTGTTTTCTTCAAGAATTGAACTAAGGTCACACGCGGTGAGTAAACAAATGGTCAGTTTGAGGGTGAAGTATTCCGTGAATGTTTTTCTGTCTTTATTGTTGTTACATAGCTCTTGTTTTGCTTCTCCTGCTGTTTAAATAATTACTGCTCATCTCTTTATTTTATTTTTGTTCCATTGATATAACCTTGCTTTATATAAAGCACTTTGAACTGCATTTGTATCAAGAGGTGCAATGAACTTGTGATCAGTGATACTTTAATTAAACAAACAAACTAAGAGTTCTAGTAGCCTACTGGCCAGTCTGCTTCAATGACAGGTGCATTTTTAAATGTGTGAAATGCATAAACAAAGTAAATACAAAGCTCATGGCACCAACGATGTTTTTAGAAATAAAAAATGCTGGATTCAGTCACAGCATACACTGCTCTGTATGATGTTTGCACCTGATAGAAACCAGACGTGGCTGATATAATGCAATAACATAGCATTAAAAACAGTGCCTGCTCCTTATCAGTATTTCCAGAAGCACATCTTTCCTCATTGTATTAGAGATTAACTCTGACTGTGCTATTTTTAATCCTTTAGTCATAGTCATCCTGGCACTGCTGCTGCTCTTTGGAGGCCTGTACAGCATCTATGTCTATGCGTATCAGCAGAAGGGCAGCTACCGCACCAACGAACCCAAGAACCTGGAGTCCCCCAGCAGCTGCAGGCCCCTGACGGAGACCCTGAGGAGAGAAAAGAAGAACCTCCCGCAAATTGAGGAGGACTTCAGGAGCAACTAGCATCACAGGACCTTTGGGACAGTGGGTGGGGTTTGACTGGGGGTTGGGGAGAGGGAAATAGCACTTAAAACAACCACAGATACCTGTATTAAGTTTTCTAATTCTTTCATTCTCTTTTTTTACATCTTGGTTTGTGTTCGTTTCCCAGGGTTGAGTGGGATCAGATGCCTGGTGCTCTACATAGTATGTATTTTGGTAAGGCCTAAAAGTTCACATCAAGCCCCATGTTGCGTGAGTAGCCAACAAGTCTCACATTGTGTTGCAGGGTGAAATACTGAAGTGCCTCATCTGAGCGAGCTTGATCTGAAGTCACATTATAGCTTATTCAGATAGGGTTTAGATTAGACACTGTGGGATCAGGATTTAAGGGATGTTTAGTTACATTTGGAACATCAGTTGAATATAATCTAACCCTTTTATTGATTGATTCATTTTTTTTCCTGAACCACTTTCAAGATCAGTTAAAGCTAAAGATATCTTACTGTATAGATCTATTGCCATCTAAGATATACCTTTTGATGACAATCTCTCATGGAGCCATTTTTGACATCATAGCTTATGATCCGTCTTGGCATTTGAGCAGAAAGCACATCAGTGCAAAAAAAACAAACAACTCAGATCACAGAAACAAAACTGGTGTTCCTGAATAAAAACATCCAACCGAAGAGAGAACGCACCCGACGAGCATGGAGCTTTGATATGATACATATATAGAGATTGTAAAAGGTATACACGCTTATATTTGTTGTATTGCAGCCTATAACAGTGCATTACCTGTACAGAATGGCACATGTAAGTGGTTCAGAATTGCCACAGTGTCAGTAGATAGCAACTTTGCCGCTCACAGTATGCTCAGACTCCTAAACACATTCTCAGCTATGGGGCTTCGGAAATGAGAGTGCGATGATATGTAGATACTCCCTCTGGTGTGAGAGCTAACAGGCTGTTGGTGTGCTGCAGAAATCCAAACAAACAATGAGGTGATGAAGCTCAGCAGGGACAGGGTGACCTACATACCCAAGTTCTCATTCCTTCTGTCTTACTTCTAGTCGCTTATATTATGGTCAAGCTGCCAATAGCTCGGTGCTAAAGAGAGTTTGACTCAACATACCTGTCTAACAACAGTACAACAACAGGATCAGCCTTCTCATGATCCTTTCAATTCTTGATTATGAGCATCTTTCAGGAAACAGCTGCTCCCTGTGGCCATGTGGAGAAGCACATATATACACACATGCACACACACACAGTAACATATGAACAGAGGACCACAAGAGTGTAAATGCTAATATTTTACTTCCAACTCATATTGCTCCAATATTTTTGCATACTGCTGTAGGACAGTTAGCCGAGCACGCCGTCACCGCTGCTAGCTGCTTGTTTAGCTGCTTTCAGTGGAGAGTCGAAAATTCTACCTGTATAGTCCAATGAGATTTTCCTCTCTGGTAAAATGAAATTTCGTTTGATGTGTGGTGCAACCAAGGCTTCAGGCTATCATCACTCACCACAGCTCTCCTTGATACTGGAGCACTATTGTGTAGGCCTATGTGGAAAAATAGTAAAACATTTGTAACATATTAGCTATGCATTTGTAGAGCATGACCGCACTTAACATCCAATAATATGAGCTTTTTTCAGCCACCAATGATGTTAACGTTTAATTTGCAGATGCACAATAGCAAATAGGATGTAATGAGTGTATACGTGAATATACGAATAATGTGTTAAGCGTTTTTTTTTTTTTTTTATTCCTGTGGTTTATACAAAACAAGTTGAAAACAGTTTAAAATGGAGTGCTTTGAATGTAAATCCTCTGACTGTGTAATGTATGAGCGGACGCTACAGTGAAGACCTGCTCAGGTGTTTTCACTGTAGGCTGCTTAGTACTGAAAGTAAACTTATTCATGGTAGCTCTTTGGAATGCTCAGGATAAAGAAAGTACAGAACATGTTCTCTGTAGCACTAATACACCTCCACAACTCCACATTGTTTGTTTCTTTCCGTTACATATGGGCAGAACTGTGCAAAGTTGTACAGTGACAGGATGTAAAGACTGCAAATTACCATAAAGGCACTACTTCCAAACAATGTATGAAATTGTATAGATTGGGCCAAAACTGGCGTGTACAGGCTATATTTTTAAGAAAGATCTAATGTGATGAATGATAATGAAAAGTGAGCAAACGGAGTGAAACTGTTGGTTTGTGATCGACACCATAGTTTGTGTTTTTGTTAAATAGACAATCACCACTCAAAGTTCAACAAACTTGGGCCAAATATGCTTTGCTGTCTATTAGGAAAGAGTAAACTTGTCAATCATATAAATGTATACACCTCAATGTATTCAACAGGCTATGAACATTCAGCCTAGCAGTGTCACTTCATTGCCACTCACTAGTTTAATCATGCGTGGTCCCTGTGTATTGTGTGACTGACTAGATGTTTATCTGTTTGTGTATTCATAGTTTGCCAACCAAGATACTGATTTCAAACGACGACTCTCTTTACAAAAAACTATCGCGTGCACTGATGCCAACTGTCCAACTCACTTATTGTCGTGCACCCACCGTAGAGCAGTGAGACAGAAACGAGGCCTGCGTGTAGCTCAGAGTGGCTTCTCCATGTTCAGGCTTCAGCTGTTCAATTTCAAGCACGTTGAATCTGTGCCGATCGGATCATATAGGGTGGGAATAAAAGGGATTAAGGTAAAATGGCCAGTAGAGGGAGTAGGCCAGAAGGATGTCGTTAGCTCAGACAGGCTATCTGCTGATTTCACCGAATATATACCTTTTTTTTTCGGGGCTGCTTAATGCTTCCTGGAGTTTAATCAAAGTTTAACATCAGAATTAAAGTAAAAAACACATTTAAAGGGCCATAAAGTTCAATTGGGGCTATGAGAAAGTCATGATTTGAGTCTAACTTTATTTAAAGTATAGAGATTACAATACTTAAGGTCTTAATACTTACTCATATGAATCTGCAGATAGCCTGTGACATCATATATAATCCGACGATAAAGCACCAGAGTGATTAGTAGGCAGGTCAGACCACTTCTCTGCACCATCAAACCAAATCCTTCTACAACAGGTACCAGAAATGATCATTACAGTTGTGTTTGTGATCACACTGAATTTTTTTTTTTGTGTTCTTATATCTGCTTGATTTTGTTTTGTAATACTTTCACTGTAAATGACCATTACTGTGTAAATCAAGGCAAAGCCAAACTCAATAAAAGAAGCTTGAAGGAAATTGTCAATGTGTTATTTAAGGTGAGATGTTTTCTTGTTTTTTTTGCACAGACAAACTCACAGACTAGAACAGCATGTTTTAATGTATAAAGTTAAACTTTTATTTTTATAGGCAGACACTGTACATAGCAGTAAACTCCATTTTGTTCATCCCTTTTGAGAAAGATCTCATTTAAGAGTGGGCTTTAATGTTTTATAAATGAAAAACAGGGTGGATAACAAATCTGGACATATAAAACAAATAAGGAAGATGATAAAAATATATTTTACATTCACATGTGGGGGACTTTAATATTTGGTCAAACACTGATAATTTTGCTTTCCCCAGGGTCACAACCTTGCTAAGGTTACCTTGAACACACCTCTGTTAATTATGCAACACATCCACACTATTTCAGCCTTTTTCTGTGTGGACTCATTTGGCACTTGTATGACTTTTATAGGACGACATTTACTGTGCGACTTGTTAATGTATTAATGATTTCCATCACAAAATGTGAAGTCCTCAAGATCATGTAAATGTGATGATACATGTTTGATGTGCATGCACATCTGTCAGAGTACCAATAGAATGAGTTAATGTGTAAAATGAAAAGAGGGATGAGATCTCTTCACCATCATCACCACAGGTTACATTCAGTCAGTCGGTTTCTTGTCTGGTTGCCTATTTTTTGCAGAACAATGATATAAATGCACAATAACTTATCTCACCATCAAGATGTGGCGGTGATACTTGCCGCTGAAAAAGTTCCCAGAAGAACGTACAAAGCTGTTGAACCTGGTCAAGCTCTTCTGAGGAACGGGCAGCGGGTAACATCGCACTACAATACTAAAGAGACTGCACGGAGCAGAGTCCGACTGAAGCTAATGCTGTGGCTAACATTGTATGTTGGTTTTGCTTATCCAAGAGACAGCACATGCATTTCACTGATCATCATTAGGTACGATGTAAAAGCTTGCGTTACGTATTGAGAGGTCAAAGAAAAGCCGGTCTATAAGTACAGTAACAAAACTGCTTAGAGAGTAACACACTGTATGATGGGTAATCACAACCTCTTTGCTTTTAACAAGATGAAACAAAAAAAAAAACACAAAAAAAAACATGTGATCCTCTTGGTGCGGTAAGCGATACAGATTAATAGTATTTCCACTTTAAATAGTTTAGTTTCATAAGCTTGGCGTATACACTCTTGCAGGTAGGTGGGCGGGTTTGGGCAGATGAGAGGGAGAGCTGACTGCTGTCGCTGAAGGAGGTGGCATGGTGTCTGCGGGGCGGGAGCTCCAGCAGACAGCAAGGGAGGGACTCTCTATTTTTAGAAGTGCAGCAGAGAGGACAGAGAAAACTCGTCAGCTAGATGTGGCGCTACGGAGAGGGACAGAAGCATTAGTGGGCGGCTAAAGGGTGAGGGAAAGGGTTACGGAGGTAGGCAGCAGGTGTAGCTAAGCCATGTCGACCTCCCTTTCTATTCCCACATATTTCAGGGCATCCGCTTGGCTGTATCTGTGGAGGGAAGAAAAGTCAGAATTGGTATACAGTAAATACGGATACTGGTAGATTAGTTTATCACAAGGTACCGCACGGCCTGGTTTTCATTTTACTTTGAACCTGCTGGAGTCACTAAAAGGCCTGTGACTCTACCTGTAGTCAAAGAAGAGCTCCTCTCCTTGCAGGATAGCTCGTTTGGCAAAGATACCAATGCGGTGGTCTCCATTTACCATTACCACTGCAAAGGCAACAAACACAGCATTAGCCAACGAAAGACTTGCTTTCATCCCACAAAAGCAATCTAAATTCACGCTCGACTCCGTAGCAAAACAAACTGATTCGGTCCTACCTTTTGCGTAGCAGTTTGGATTAACTGAATGATTTGCAAAGCGAATTTTGTTTCCCTTACGCGTGGCATCCACAACAAAGTCTACCGAGAGACATGGAGTGCATTGAGGAATGTGTAAAATAGCATATAACATGGTGTGGTTATGAGCAGTGGAGGAATAGGGAATACTTGCCATTGTTCAAGTTGAAGAGGAAGCTGGACATGTATTTGTCATAGATCCTTCCGCGTCGGTCCGCCTCATCCTGGGAGATCAGCTGCTCATGCGCACACACACACACACACACACACACACACACAGGAATAATAAACACTGTAAGTACAAAACTTCAATCAAGCCTAAAAATATATATATTTTCTAATCTGACAAAACTGCATGGACTTGCCTCTCCGCAGTATTCAGAGATGAACTCATTCTTCTGAACCGGCTCTTTGATGAAGGTGCCCCATCCGGCGACATCTGATGGAGCCAAAAGCAGGTGCTGAGAGAAGTCACAAGTAGGTTAGGTTAGGTAAGTCATATAAATATACACTAACTTCTCTGCAGAACAACAGAACATCAGGTTTGAAACATGTAACCACTTAGACCTTCGAGCGTCCTTGTGTACCTTTTTCAGGCCTCTCTGGATGCTGCAGTTCTTGCAGGTGATGACTTTGCTGTCCCAGTGATCTGCAGTGCCGCAGGTCATGCACAGGTCCGGGTCACATTCCCTCACGGCCAGGTAGCAGGGACACTGTTTAGTGTTGCACTGCGTCTTACACCTGCAGCCTGGGAAGCGGTTCTGGCCTGGAAAACATTAGGACACGCAGCTGCTCTGATAGAATATACGTTATATATGACTTGGCAGAACACACAATATGATTATGATAAATAATTCCACGCCATAATGCAGTTGCAGCACAGACACTCAACGGCAGAGTAAAGCTGAGAAGCCCATCACTCAGAGACCTCTGCTGGCAGATATGCTGAAATACAGTTTTGCAGAGGAAACACAACACCCTCCGGGCAGATGAGTGGAAGGATCAGGCAAGAATAACCGAAATGTCTTTGCAGCAGTCTCTCCGCTTGGGGAAAACTATCGGTACGCATTTGCCGTTTCAACCTGCGAATCCCTGGCCAGTGCGGGTTTTATGTGACTGTATCATCAAGCGTTGTTGCGCTGGAGCTGCCTGACTCATACTGATGTTGTATATCAGGCACAGAGCCTGTCACATCCCTTTGATTCCTCTCCAAGTCTTCAGAGCACACACATGTGCAACCAGGGGCTGCTTCCTGTTTGGCCCCGGCTCTCCTCTGCTACGGGAAAAGGCGAGGTAACAGTCGGGCAGGGAGGGAGGGAGGGAGGGAGGGAGGGGGGGGGGGGGGGGCTGAGCCACAACGGATGAACAAATGAGGCAAAGCCATCTTTTTCCAAACCGTTGTGAGATATTTTCGTCGTAGGTCTTATCCCCGTCCTCTATTGTAAACTCTCCAGAGGGCAAAATAGAAAAATGCTTTCCTCCACCATGTGGCCATTTCGGAAAACACTGTTCTAGGTCATAGCTGCTGCAGCAGCGAATGCCTCATTGTGAACACAGCTCTGTATTAAACAGACACCCACCTATCCCCGGCCAGAGGACAGTTTCTCCTCTGACCACTGCCAGAATACTGCAGAGTGGTTTTACATTCTGCTGCCGTGCTCTATTGTGGCCTGGAAAAAAAAGCTTTCAGTGGAAAATGTGGTTATGACAAACAATTTCCCCTGAACATGACAGGGGCAGAGCGAGCTACTTATGTCTGGTTGCTTGTGGAAGAAAGAAGAAGCATCGAGTACACGGGAGAAATGGTGGCACTGGTGAATAAGACAAAGGTGACACTCACACTCGTGCTCGCACTGGCAGAACTTCTCACAGAAATTCTGGGATATCACACACGGGCAGGAGCTGTCGCATGGATGGTCGGGGTGATCACATGGCTGGTATTTGTACACCTGATTGGACGAGTTATCTGGAGCAACAGAGGACAAAGACCTCAGACTGGCACAGTGAACTGCATCATATTTCAGAATGCATAGTGTAGTAATAGTTGTGCTGTGGCGTTTTTCTCAGGTGAACATACCTTTCTTGAGCTGAATCTTTGCCCATAACCTGCCACATTAAACAAACACAAAGACAGGGTCAAGACTCCTCTAACGTGGTCCACACCTCTTCGGTTCACTTGTCATGGCTTATTGAGTCACAAGAATTGAAATTTGAAAACTAAATGCAGTGTAAATACTGATGCAACAGTGCAGAATACATGTAATTCTATTATCTATTCAGAGAGCTGTCACTGAGGGCCAAGCTCCCTTTTGCAAGAGATCATGTTATCTTAATGTTTCCATCATTTAGCAAAGGGTGGGCAAGCGAGGGAGAGCAACAGGAGATATCATGCCTGTGTTTGCGCTTCTTCTTTTGGGGCGCGACGCCTCCATCAACTAAAGGAACACGATGGATGAGGACTTCCTTCAATGCAAACTCATACACCTGTGGAAAGTGGACAATGACATAAACAACAACAACATATCCTGCTAATTAATTACAAATGTACACTGTGAAGAAATTCTTTTTTTCTTCATTGTAATTACATTGTGTCATGTTCTACCCCATCAAGCGGAAAAGCACATCGCCGCGATTACGCCATAGAACATCCGTCCCCCTCCATCCTACGTTATCAAAACTCCACTGCAGCACACGCACACACACACACACACACACACACACACACACACACGCACACACGCACACACGCACACACACTCAACCACTTCTGGCGGCCAAATCCCAGATTTGGCTTCTTCCCTAGGACACAGACATACATAATGATGCAGCTGGTTTCAGCCTTTCCACTCAGCTAAGCAGTGGGCGGGGTCCTCTGGATACCAGCAGGGCCGTGACAGGCAGTTCAATACTGGACTGGTCTGGACATGTGACAAGAGGCGCTAAGAAGGGTGGATGTAACAGACAAGGCTGCTTTCAACATGTCTTACTTTTACCCCATTCTTTACTGCGTGTGTTGTGCTCAAAAGCAAAAAAGTTTTGAAACTTAAGATGTTGTAATATGTTCTCTACAAGCCTCGCTACGCACATACCCACATGACACTCATTTGACTCAAGTCTGGGAATGTCTAAGGCTGACCGACTGCATCATGAGAGAATTTGGGAGACGTCACATCTGGTAAGCATCCGTGTTTATGGTGCCACATGCCATTCTCTCTGTAGTCAGCCTAATTATCCGCACCACAAAACCACAGGCACAGGATACATTAGCTATTATACTCGCACTGGCCCAAACACAACAGAAATCAGCGACGCAAGTATGCCGTCTACTTCAGTTATGCAATAGTTACAGAAAGTGTTTGTTTGTTGATTATTTAACATTTAAAACTACAATTCATAACTTATACATAGCTAGTAAACAGATGAGCCAGCTAACAACTCACAATTGCTGTACAGAAATCCTCTTGCTTCCATTTCCTAGTTGTCACCATTCCCTTTCCATGGGTTTGTTTTATGTGGGTGTGTTTTCTCTAAGTAAGTGTTGAGAGTTGTTACATCTATTTGCAGCCTTCATCTCACTCCAGCATCTAGCATTTTAAAGGGGAACTCAATCCGATTTTATACATCAAAATCTGGTCTTTGGGGGAGTATTCCTGAAAAAAGGCTTTGACGCCTTTTGTGCCTCCGGTGGCAACATTGTTTGGGTCTGAAGACTACAAGTTTGAAATAAAAATAATCAGGGGGTTACTTGCATTTGGTAAGAAATTATCTTACCACACCGCACCTCATCTCTACTTAGGGCTAGCCACTCATTGCTACATGCTATGTGGGTAATGTAGGTATCTCTGGTTTCTCTTTTAAACTATCCACTATGAGTCTGACTATGATGTACAGTAGGAGTGCAATGCTAATGCTAGTATTCCCTTAAGAAAATTCAGATTTTCATCCTACAGTTACCATCATTTGTTTAAATCTAAGCCATAATTTGTCATGTGCTATCATTAGTCAGTTTTTTTTAACGGTGAATGAATAAATCATAGTTAGAAACACCTGCATCTTCGCCATAACCTTAATATTTAAAGCACTTCTTGCTGTTGTTAAACACGGCCCCCATTTACCTCAATTCATCCAGACTTTTCTCCGTTTGATGTAGAACAACCAAGTCTTCTTCAAGACTTCAAGGTAACACTGGGTGAGTAATTGATATGCAGATGGCCATTTTGTGGGGGAAGTATTCCTTTAAGTGTGTGAACAATTTTACCTCCTTGCAGTTTTTTGTGCCGATGAGGCGAGCAATGGAGCAGAAGTTGTTGAAGTATGTGCCGTGTAGCACTCTGAACAGTGATTCCTCCGCCCCGCTCCACTGGACCACACAGCACGCCTGCTGCTCCCCGTCACCATCCCCTGGACGTAGCTTGGTGGGAGTCTGGCATCGCGAATTCCCCTCTGTTACGCACACAGGAAAAAAGCTTTAGTATCACTACTCTTGGCACAAGGTTCGGTTCATAAAACTCTTTTCTATTATTTTGTCTTGGTTAAAGGTTTTTGAGAGCTTTTTTTTTTTTACCTGCCCACACACACAGTCAGGCTAATACAACCCTCCACCGACACACACACATCTATTTCTGGGTGCCATTTTTGTCTATCTGCACACACACATACACACACACACACACACACACACACACACACACACACACACACACACACACACACACACACACACACACACACACACACACACACACACACACACACACACACACACACACACACACACACACACACACACACACACACACACACACACACACACACACACACACACACACACACACACACACACACACACACACACACACACACACACACACACACACACACACACACGGGACCATTCCTTTGATTTAGCTTTTTGGATATTCAAAACGCTTGTACACTCACAGCTCGAGGCAGAGAGCCGAATGTTGCTTGGCAACAGGCTGAATGCAGCATTGCCGTGGCCACATGCTCCAGCACTGAGTATTTTTATTAATCTACTCAACAATCTGTTTCCCCCCCCCCCACACATTATCTTAACACGTGCGAGGGAGTCTGCTGAGTCACTGGCTGAGCACGAGCGGTTTCCAGAACTAACAGAGACTTCCAGTGAGGCCCTGTTGGCGATGAACAACAACCCAAGAGGTCCAGAGGAGGAGGGGACAATAGAGTGCCAGAGGAGATTGCTCTTATTTCCCTCCCGCCGTTCTCCGCATGAAGATATCAACAGAAATGGTAAAAAAAAAACACCACCACAGAAGGAGGAGGGGGAGAGGGAACAATGTGTTTATCTTGGGGTCGTAGCATGCAGAACTAATGGCTGGTTTATTTTGCTTGGCAAGGGAGAGCTGGTATTGAGAGTAGATTGAGGGAGGGAGGGAGAGGAGAGAGCAGGATATGACTTGCGAGCTATCATCTTCGGCCAAATTTCACTTTTCTGAAGGGCAGTCGGGGCAGACAACCTTCCAGAAAGGGAGGGATTTGGGGGAGTTTATGGTAAATGACGCCTCCACCCAGTCATACAGTGACTCACAAACACAAATAACTGTGTTTACTGTGTGAGGCCTCAGAGATTTACTTTGGAGTACCTGAGAAAATGTTAATCTCAAAACAACAGGCAATATATAGTAATAAGTAATAATAAAAAAATAAAAAAACTTATAGATCAACTGAACCTCATGCCTAGAATAGAGAAAGCACCTGGTGGTTTCAAAAGCAGATCCAAGCCCAGTTGCTGTTGGATCAGAGCCTTACCTGAGGAGGAGGTGGTGGTTTCATGGTCACTGCAGGCCTCTTGTCCTTCCTCAACAGACGCAGACGGTCCAGGACAGCTGGAGCTGGTGGGACGCTGTTGCTTTCGGTGCCTCCGAGTCCTTTGTGACCGTAGCATATTCTGATCCACGAACTCTTTAGCCCCTTTCTTCAGAGGACGACAGGGGAAAGAGTATACAGCGCGATATAGCATGCACGAAAGCAAACAGAATGCACGATTAGGTTACAATAATTGTGAGGTCGGCATACCTCCAACAGGAAGCAGTCTACACCACATGGTTCAGTCTCGATGCGGATCTCCTTACTCTTCCTCTTGTAAACATTGGGTGTAGCATGGAAAGCTTTATGAAAAGAAAGAAAACTTATTTTGACTCCCTGTTGTACGTCTGGTGCATCAATAAGTATTAATCACAATCTCACTGGGACACATTACACCGCAGGAGAAATAATAATCAACATAAATCAAGCCTTTACGGTGGAGGAAACAGTCGTATTTGAAGCAACGTCTGCAGAAGAGCGTGTGGAAGGAGTGTAACGACTGCTCCCGCTGTACAGACTTAGCAAAGGGTCCGTCCAGGTTGGGGGTGCAGAGTGGGGGCAGCTTCACCGGGGGGGGGGGCTCCAAGAGGTCCTTGTACCTGCGGAGGGTTTTAGTAGAAATATATCACATGTGTAAAATTCCTTTACCACAGCACGGCTATGAATTGAAGCCGGTGTTTCTTTCTAAAGCTCTTTCAGATGCTGATCCAACTGCCCCTTTGAGGGAGCCACCATTATTACTTTCCTCCCTGACAGCTTGCGTCTCCATGGTGAACACTAGGCAACGGGCCTGTTCGGCATTGTGCACATGGATTCACAGTTTCACTGCACTTTTCTTACTTTTCCTTCAGCTCCTCCGAGGTGCCCTTGTAAGGAAACATTGAGGCGATGGCGGAAAATATCTTGTCGTTGGGGACCTTCTTGGTGCTGGACAAGTCCCTCGCTTTTTGGGAGACAGAAAGAAAGAGAGCCGGTTATACAAATAACACAGTTTTACCCGCATGTCGTGCTTTGATACAGACTCACAAATAAATCTTACGCAATGTGTTCTTTGAAACATTTTGCAATGGTACAAAAGATTTCCCAATTCTCAAGGCCGGTTAGGCAAAAACGTGTTCTGAAAACAGTTCTCAGAGAAGACCCGCGGTGTTATACAAACACTTCTTTCCCCCCCCCCATTATGTTTTATTCATTGCCCCTCATTCGTGGATGTGTTCGTGCACCAGCGCCTCAGTGACTGTTTATCCAGGTGTGCTTCCATTTCACAATCACTAAGTTTCACACAAAGCTTTGGTACGAGAGGTCAATAAGTTGTGTAATAAGAGCCTGGGTCATATCAGTGTAATGGACGAACAGGTTCCCTCACACGCCTCAAAGTGGCAGGGCGACCTTGCGGCAGCTGTACAGTGTAATGAAAGGAACAGTGCCAGCCTTGTTCATGCTGCAAGCCCTCTTGTTCTCTCACAGGACAAAGTCGAAACGCAGCTGAAGACTTGCTCACCCTCAGTGGTGCTCCTCCTCTTCCTCCTGACGAATGCCACAGCACCAGGTTTGGCATCTTCCGAACCCTCCGCTGAGCTCCTCCTCATCGCTCTCTCGTCCTCCTTCTTTACCGTCACCTCCGTCACCTCCGCCACGGCCTCTGGCGCCGTCACCGCTGCTTCTTCCTCTTCCTCCTCCTCGTGGTCAGAGTACTGGCTCAAGGCCTCCACCAGCTCTTTGAAGACCTCGTCGCTGATAAACGCCCCCTCTGGGACACAGTTAACATGTCAGAAGCTAAAGTGCCAATGCCTTAAATATTCATTGATGTTTTCCACACGCTTCCAGGCTGCATCATCAGCACATAACAAACAAAAAGTCCACACGGTAATGCTGCAGTGATATAAGGTACGAGACAGGCGCTACATTATTCATTCAACACACACCTCTGTCACCATGGACACCGTCGTAGTTGTCGATGAGTTCCTCCAGGAAGGCCTCGTCCTGTTCCAGCACCTCGTCGCCCATGTACGGGATGTTGTGAAGGAATGTCTCATCCTCCACCTAAGAAACAACAACTCCCATCAAGACAGGTATGCGACCAGCTGATGGCGCTTGTCACACCACCACCTGTGATGCTTCTGAGGACACTACGGCCTGGAAAAATGTCAAAGTAGCGTTGTAATTTGATGTCGTACCATGAAGTTGTGCTGCAGAGGCGACCAAGAGTACATGAAGGGGATTCCTGCCACTGTCGACAGTGGTCTCATGGCAATGGCTTGAGCTTTGAATTCTGGGAAGCCAAACTCCACTGTGCACATCTGTAAGAGAAGCAGAGGTGCGTTGGGGATGACAAGACAATAGAGCAGTCCTCAGCATTATTGGACAATTTTCGAATACATATAATCCAATACACATGCTGCTCGACACCCCAACAGGGAAAAAGATAAACCCAGTAAACACAATAAAGGGGAATCTGACAGCACGGGGGAAGAGAAAAATGCTGTCATGCCCTCAGGTTGTTGTTTGTATTATGAGCTCCCACGGGGATAGAAACCACTAGGCTGCATATTATGATCCATTTCTGGCACACAGCTTTGTTCTGAGATATTTTAGGAACACTTGACAACCAGGTGGGAATCAGAGCTGAACACTGGTGCTGCTAAGGAGGATGCAACATGACGGAGATGAGGAGTTGTTTCTCACAAGACACTCACACAATAATATAGAATTGGATTACTGCCAGAGCAGCCTGGGCAGGAACACATAGCTGGACAGTGCATGCAGGATGCTACGTGCAAAGTTATAATAGTTTCAATTCATTTGTATTGCATAAACCTAATCTAAAGGAATGGCCGTATTGTTTATTGTTTACAGTAATCTTCGCACTACTTTAGTGTCCAATGTGAAGCAATTGCGGCATAGTTCCCAGCTTATTTTCGTTTCAGATTACTATAATAACCAAGGTTATATGAAGTTATGTGGTGCAAAGGCTATTATTTTACTCTCTTTAGCACACACACTCACACACCTTCTTGTTGGCCAGAGCTCCACCAGACGTTGACAGAGGGATGGACTGAATCCTGAGCCTGGACCACTCTGCATTCAGGAGATTTGTCTGCTGCTCAATCTTTTGCCTGTTGGACATGAACAGGGTCTGGAATCAAACAGAACAAAGAGCATGTCACAACTCCTGAAAGACACATAAACACACACAGTGAGTGCTGCATATAAAAAAACACTTTATACTGCAAGCCCCCGACGCCATGCATACAGTACACATGCATGAATTGAACAAACACCTGTTTGCAGCAATGTTAATAATTGTGTTGACCCACCTTGACCGCCTCTACTTTTTTAAGGCGTTTTAATTGGCGAAGGCGCATATACTCAGACTTGACCCTCCGTCTCCACTCCAGCAGGCTGCGGGACGGTGCAAAGGAGGAAGGCTGAGGTTTTGGGGCTGGTGGGGCAGCATCTGTGTCAGGCGCTGGAGCTGCAGCAGCTGTTTCCTCCATGACTCTTTAAAAAGACAGAGATACTATTTGGCCCACAAAAGGTGTTTCAAAAGTGCACTATCAAAAGAGTGATTGCATCTTGGACATTTATTTTAGGAATTTCCAGTAATATTCCTATAAGGCTTTACAAAGTGTCTGTGGGACTCAATTGCAAGCGTATAGTGAGTTTTCACCACCTATTCTATCACACTAATTCTCAGTAATACAACTAATGGATGTTGGTATGCTCATAATTGATAGTTTGGTGTAACAGTCCCATTCTATAATTTATGTTAAATTACTAAGTCTTTATTACATTATACGGTGAGTACAACATACTCTCTCCCCCTGCCCCTCACAGACATACAACTTCCCCATTCACCCTTACTGGAACGTGAAGTCTATTTGAAAGAGTGCCCCCCTCTGTTTGCAAAACAAAACTGACATTAAATGTTAAAAAAAAGGGTTTGACACTGGTGCTTTAAATCGCTCAGGGCAAGACTGCAACTGACCAAACAATGAACAAACAGACCCATCGTGTGCGAACAAATAAGTAAAGTCTAATTATTTAACAGCACGGGGCATGATCCACATTGCTCAGGAGTGGGCGTGCCTCTTCGAAAAAGCAATACGAAGCGGAGCAGAAAAAGTGCGTAGTACAGTTTGTTCTGTGTTTCACAAGCACCTTAGTGCACATCAACTTCCCCGTCTGAGCTAAAACAGAATACAAAATAAGTACAACGATAAAACTCCGCTCGCGAAGCTGCTCTAGTGCATTTTTTTTTTTCTGGACTGCGAGACGTGCACACGTTTCAGCCTCAGCTATGAAGTGCGCTACGTCCTGTAGCTGCAGCCCCGTTGAGACAGAGCCACACAGAATCCATTTAAATGTGTAACACTTTAAAGACGTACGCACCAGGCACCGCAATGACAGCACGTTTTTCCAGCGGACGCGTGTGCACGTCTGCCTCTATATCCAGTGTCGCAGTTATTAAATACCTTCAAATCCACGGCTTGCGTCCTATTTGTTGCGAAAAGATCGCAACGCGATCAAATCCCTGTGTGGGGTTTTTTTTTTGGTTCTTTTTTTTTTTTTTTACAGTTGAGTCGAGATATCCGGAGCAATTAAAAGCGGTCTTTCTTATGGATCTGACGCAGATATCGTATCCACACGGCGAGGGGATCTCAGAGAATTCCCTGCGTTATCCATGGGCATGGTGCTGGAGGTTGTTGTTGTTGTAGCTTACAAATAGCTGCGCACTGTCGAGCCAACCCGAGCAAGGAGGGTGACGTCTTTATTATGATCACAGCCTTTCCTAGCAGAGGAGGATTTATGACTATTCTGCGTCCTGGGAATAAAAAGTAGCGTGGAGCAGCAGCCACGGCATAGCCATTTACACGCGCACACAGGAACTGATGCAACTGTCCAGAGTGCTAGATCGCCATCAAAATGCGCGAGGGCATGACGCTCTATGGGTTTCGATTATATATTTTGATCGGCATTTTAATGCAATGGTTAAAATTAATTAATTAATCTCACAGGAATTTTTGTTAGTGTTTTTTTCCCTTTAAATAGCACAACAAATACATTGCTCACAACACCGGAAATATATTCACATAATAGTTCTAATTACCCCGATTGTGCAGATTGTGTAGGTAAAATAACTGTCCAAAAATATTGAGAGTGAAAAATGATCAATAGTTGAAAACTCCTACAGTGGACTTCTACCAAACGAAAAACAGTTCAGCTGTTGTTCCGTACTCCTCCTCCAGGGAGAGCCCGACGCATTTCATCGTCCGTTTTAGAGAAAGGGGCTGGATGACGGTCCTCGGGGCACTGATGCCTTCACGTACTCCACGTAAAACCCTAATTTACTTAAAGTGACAACAAGCACGTTTTGGGTTTGTGTTGAGTATTTATGATCGACCTGATTAGTAGAAGGAGCTGCATCGTTTAAAGCCTTCATTTATGAAGCATTCCTTAAACTATAAACATCTATTCAAACATACATATTTTTGTGACAGTGTGAAAAACAAAACAGGAAATACTAAGCAACATACAGTCCACAAAAGCTATTTGCATATAACCAAAAGGATGCATTTCATAAATACATGTCCATGAGATATTGCTATCACTCCTCACAATAGATATTGTCACGCAATCTTTTCTCTTTCACAGACTTTCAAACTTAGGTTATTAGGAAAACATCTCTTTTAAATACCTCAATCAGAAAAAAATGCATATATTTCAAGGATGTTTGAGATATGACTTGACAATATTTTCGGCATATATTTAGTGAGTGTCATTTCTCAAGACCATTTCCCTGAAAAGAAGCGTTGATGCCCTTGTGGACAAGGCCACATGCCTTCGATTATTCAGCGAAGAACCACGACTCTATTTATTAAACTTATTTATTATTGGTTGTTTCGATGTTGTTGATGCATGAGGGCAACAAGTCAAGTATCAATTTAAGGATACATGTAGGCTATATTGTAAAATGTTATCCTGCATCATATCTTACAAGCTGTAAATATATGCACATTATTCTCTTTATATTCACAGCAGCTTGGTTTATTTTCTAGTTTATATTTTTCAAAATAAGCCCTAAATGAATAAAAAGAAACCACACAAAATGCTACTCCTGTGGCACCCAAGATGGCACTGTTCACCTACTTTTCATCCCATGACAAACATGTGTTCATACACACGCCTAATTTGGATAAAGAAACCTGGTCCGACATGGTCTCATATCATGCTATACCAACCCGACTGCCTCAGTGTGTTTCTCTATGCTCTCTGGTTCTACTGTTAATGCCATGCATTCCTGATTAGTAATGATGCATTGAGTGAGCAAAAGTCTCTCATATGATAAGGCATGTTTGCCGTGTCTACATTTGTATTTGAAGTAGCTCGTGCCATGTTGATACCGACCTGTCAAACGAAAGCAAACACACACAGGAAGATAAGTTTGGGGAGCATGGCTGTTATCAGCAGGACGTTTTTAATTCTGTATCATGTAAACAGTGTGTGTTGGTCTTGGCGCCTGTCATTGTGGGACTCAACATATGGGTGCAGCTTTAATGATCTTTGACAAAGGCTTGGAGATGAAAAGAATCACAAAGCAGCTTTAAAACATTCTATTCATGTATGTGTACGAAGCATTTATTCATAGAAGAGTGACATGCCAATTAAACATTCACTTATTCTGCTTTCCTCCGATAGAACGTTTGAAGCATGTCGAGCTCCTCCTTGTAGGCACAGCCATTCACAATTCAACTTCACATTGAAAGTTTGATGCAGATTCATTTAATTGTCTGTTTGTGGGATTTTTAAATTCCAGTCACATACGAAAAAAGGAGTGGCCTCCTTTTTCTGAAATGTAATGTGGAAGCAATTTTGGCCCAGCGCTAGCTGGCTCTCTCCCAAGTCCAGCAGCTGAGAAAGAGCACTCATCCTTCAGTGACGTGCATGAGTGCAACAGTTTCATTTTGGAGATCCCTTCTCTTTACCACAGAGGCTCAGCGTGACGTCAGATCCAGAGGTGCTGGGATGGGGTTGCTTGTCATTAGATGTTGTAACACAGCACAGACACATAAAACAGATATTCCTCCCTCACCAGCAGTGACAGTAAAGATCATGCTCTACAGCAACAGAAACACAAACCCTTAAAAGCATGTTTATAGGTCATAGGCAGTATTACTGCATATGTGAATTAAGTTACATAAAGCTTTTTGTGGCTCCAGACGGAGCCATGCGAAATCAGTTGCCTCAAGTGATGTCACTTGAGTCAGCGATTGCTGGGGCCGAAGTTTAAAAATCTGTCCGTGTGGCGTTAGAAGGAAGTGAGTACTGACTCTCATCTCAAACCGCCCCAGTGTGTGCTGAAGTTCACGGTCTGATGAAGCCAACAGATCAGACGATGTAGTTCTGTTGACTTCATCAGCATCGGTTACAAGAAACAACCCTGGGGGTTGTAAACGTAAAGACTCCACATGTACCTCAGTTTATTTACTGTTGCGGTGTAAGTGATTGACATCAGCTGACAGGAGGTAAAATTGGACGATAGCAATTCCCAAGCTATGCATTTCTGTTGAAATGTCTATAGCAGGGACGATAAGTTGCAGCATGAATCCTTTTACTCCAAGACTGCTCACATGCTATTAGTCCACATGTGTGTGAACCCATTATTGAAAACAAAATATTGCTTGTATTCATAAAAGCATGAATCAAAGGCAAAGGTAGAGATACAGAGAGAGGGAGAGAGAAAAAGTGAGGGTGGGGCTCTCCCTAACTTCTCTCTTTCTGTTTTGAAGCAGAGGGTGGGATGAGAGAAAGAAACAGATAGAGAGAGAGAGAGAGAGTGATGGTGGTGGTGCACCAGTGGACCATAGTTCTAACCTTATCAGAGTCTCTCTGTCCCATTATGTGAATCCGCCCATCCTAGGAAATGAGGGCTTCCTGTTGTTTTATAGAGCCTTCCTGCAAAAAAGGTTGAGATATGTAATCCCTACCCACCAGGGAAGACGAACAGAGCGTTATCAGGCAAAATGACAGCCACTAGTTTCTCACTCATGATTTCTGGGTGTTTTTTGACTCTTCTCATCTGGGGTAAGTAGACGATTTATACTGTCCATTTCTTTACTCTTAAATGATACAACTTCTTTACTTGCCCTCTATCTCGCCTCTCAAGAGGAATGCTTCAGGGGCTTTCTATGATTGAGTGGCTTTTAGAAAGGAGCTTAGCAAGTCTCATGATTGAGTTTTATACTTGAACAGTTTGGTTTAAGGGCCATAGAGTGATTTTGACCAAGCTGTCTCAACACATTTGTTCTTAATTTGTGTTACAGTGGATCTTGCGAATGCTATCACCAGATCATTACAGTTGATTTTATGATTCATGCTGTCGTTATTATTAGCTCCAATTCATTAAATAAGGTCTTTTATTCTTGTGGGAGGTGAATGTATTGTAAGTGTATATGTCCTTGAGTTGAATATATTAAGATTTCCTCAAAAGAGTGGCAGACAAAGGGAGGATGCATTGACCTCTTCACTCCTTACAGCGTACTCCTTGTTATTTCCTTTGCCTCCTCTACTTTCACAAGTACTGACATTTGTACACACATGATTATCATCATAATTCAATTTAATAGGTGTAAGAGTCTTTTTACTTTACTTCTTTAATCCAATAATATATTTTATTTCTCTTATAGCAGGATGCACAACAGTGGATTGTCTGGTTGATGAAAAGTTAGCGGCGCAACCGGCCACAACGATAGGTACCGTATGTGTATTTAAAAAAAAATAACACGTATAGGCTTCATGATCATGTATACTTTGACTAACATCACCTCCTTTTTCTACAGGGTATCACTCAACAGAGATGACGTTTGCCAGTAAGATTACATCTCTTTTCTTTCACACTTAATTATTGACTGTAAACTAAATGTCTGTGTAGTAATCTTGCTTTAATAATTTAGCAGAAATATATGAAAGTTATTTACATGTTTTACAGTTTCAATAGTGACTATGTATTTGTGTGCACTGGGGGATTGTTTTGGATCAGTTCCTTAAACTCATTTGCTTGGCCTGGAACTGACAAACACACAGAGCAGAGCACAGAGATCCCGTTTTTTTGCCAAGATCTCCCCGTGTGTACTATCATGAGAATCCAAGACAAACTCCTGAGGAGGTCTCCACCAGTGAGGGGTCAACAGCAGTAGACACGAGGCCCATAGTGGGTTTGGGTCAAAGGTTAACTTAAACCTCATTATGAAAAGACCCCACCTGGCTCAACTTCCTGAATTTGTTCGTCATTCACCCCATGCAACGTCTGTGATCAACGCATGAACTCCGT
The DNA here is from genome assembly GCA_032191485.1 of Leptoclinus maculatus. Lineage (NCBI taxonomy): Eukaryota > Metazoa > Chordata > Actinopteri > Perciformes > Stichaeidae > Leptoclinus > Leptoclinus maculatus. Next base: position 7,034,758 of record JAVDOI010000002.1, read on the forward strand.
GTTGTGAAACAACTGAAACTTTGGAGCAGCGCCCCTTTCACTGTTCCTCCTCTTGTGCCTTCCTTTTTTTTTTTTCCTTTCCCCTCACTGTCCCCCCTCCTTCCCCTGCCAACTCCCCCCAACTCGGAGCTCCTCCTCTGCTGAAAAGACACATTTCCTGATGTCATTACTAAATCAAAATGCTGCTCGGCAAACAGATGTTGTGAGAGGCCCAACATGTGGATTCAGTGACATAAATTAACAAGTTGGTCGTGAGAAAACAACCTTACATTCCATTTTTCATTCAATCAATGAAACCACCTCTTACACAGCACTCTTTAAAGTGGTGAGCGATGACAGTGAGAAACTACTTTACAGATGTAGCAAAATCATCAGACATAAAAAAAAGAAAGAAAAAACTCAAGTTTCCAACACATGTATTGGAAATATCAGTTAGCCGGCCTTTTAAACAGCTGGTCAGCTCTGACTATTAACTACTTCTTTCTTTATTAATTAACCTAAACATGAAATCACCGCTGTCTGCTCAGCACACCCTGCAGAGTCACGATTACACCCACCCCAAAAAGCTAAGCCCTAAATGTTTACTTATGTTTCCTATTTGGCAGAGGCAGCCCAAAAGGCAAATAAATCACATGCTGTGAGCTGGCCAGGCCTTTCGACTGTGAGAAACTGAGACTAAAAAGCAGAACAAGAGTTAAAGAGTAAAGGGTTTTCAGATGTGAGTCCAGCCCAGCTTGGGTGTGCTCCCTTTTATTTGGGAGAATGGAGAGGACAATCTTTGTTGCCTCCACCCCGTTAAAAAGGGAAGAAAATCCTAGGGAAACGTATGTTGGAGAGGGGAAGAGCGGCTGCCAAGGCGCAGGGCCGTCGGACAGATCTTCGGAGAACATCTGGTAACCGCGGGTAACACTGTTTGGACATCTGGTTACCGAAGGTTACACTGCGTCTCTTCCATCCTGTCGGGTTTCCTGTTATGCCTCGCTGTACACAGTCTAAGAAGTTTAGGTTTATTATACATGGTCACCGGTTGGGGAAATCGCACCTTTATTCATTTTTTTCTGACATGAAGGGAGCACTTGGTTTCATTGGGGTATTCCTCTCCTTTCTCTGCGGTGAGTGTGTGGTCTCCCTTCTACAGCTGCAAATGCCTGCCTCAGTACTAGACACGTGAAGGAACTCATGAGCTACAATAGACTAAAATACTCTTTGCATTGGAATTTGCTACGATGTATGTCTTATTTAATGAACTGAATTAGAAAGACCTTACATGACAGATTTAAAGAGAGTTTATGTCAACTGCCTTTACTACTTGATGTAAAGTTTTCAATCTAAACATGTTATTCTTCTCTGTTTAAGATGCCACTGAAGGAGAATCTACCTTGTCATTTGGTAGGTGACATAACTTTAAAACATAACACATAGTCATATAATCTGATGTCATACTGTAAACCCAGAATTGAATGGGTATCTTTTGATAATGTCCAGCACATATTTATTGTCATTTTCTAATCTCAATCTCTCTTTCTCTGTTCAACTCTTCAACTCATACAGCTTGTGGGAATATTTCTCACAATTGTTGGCACTACTGCAGCTACTGTGATGAATATTATCGTGCGCCAACAATGAATTGCCTTTCCATTCTGCTTGACCATCTCTGTCTCCCCAAATTTAATACCGCAATGGCATCGCTGAACAGCACTAACTGGTGCACTTGGGGCAATGTGAGCGGGTAAGTAGTGTGTGTGTGTGTGTGTGTTTATATTTGCAGTTAATTTGTTTTAACACAAAAAATATTGCTAAATATTTGCTGATGTCTGATTCCTCCTCTGCACACTCCCTGTCTCCACACTGCAGTTTGTATAGTAACCTAAGCCTTTGCACAGAGGAGATATCGGACTGTCTCGGGATCCCATGGCCCAACCCGCTGGTGAAACAGACCTTTGTGGACATTCACTCCAGGTTTTTCATGGACTGTCCCTCAGAGGAGCTAAGCGACCCAGCACCGGTCATCGTCTTTGCCCTGGTGATAACTCCCATCTGCTTGATCCCCATCATGGTTAGCCTTGTGGTGCTCAAGACCAAGAATGGGGACGGCAGCTCCTGAAAATCCTGAAACTCGGCTCTTCTCAGAATCATCAAGAATATCACGTTTTCCCTTTCCCCAAACCCGAGGGCTACAGCTCGTTCACACATACACCGCAGCTGCGCTTTCATCTCGCCCAGTGACCTTGCAGAGTACTGAGATATCAGCCACGGAGGAACCCCTTAGAGGAGATGCCACTGATTAAGAGTGAATGTCATAATCAGTGGCATCACAATGATTGTGTCAATAACAACCTCCCCGACGCTAACAGAGACATACTGTGACAAAATCTACGTTGATTGACTGTGAGAAAAAGTCTCGTTTTCAACCACTCCACCCGAGATCTGAACATGTATCTATCTATTGATCACATCCATTTTGCACACCCTATTCAGAAAACAGAGCTTGATTTTTACTGGAGAACCCAGTATTCAGGGTTATATTGACAAAAGCTGTGGAGCTTGCAAAAGTAAAGTCAAAATGTGTCTGTGTTGACTCTCCTCATTGTGTTGGACAGTAGTCATGTTGATCAAAGACAAGGTGATTTTTTTATTACTGAACCCCTGAACTCTCCTGATGCAACTGATTTTTTGCAGCCACTCAAACTTAACCCTGCTTTGAGCCACTAACTCGACAATGTACAGTACGTATGCAAAAGGCACATTTTCTTTAACAGACGGACGGACGGACAGACAGACAATCGTCTGTGCAGCCTAGCGACAAACACTGAGCAACGACACGAAGATATAAGTGTTATCTTTCGCCTGAATGATGAAGATGTGGTTATGTTCTGTTCAGTCTTGAATGACGACAAAGCCACTGTTAAGTGCTTTCAGATTTGGATCAAAATGTGTATTTATATAATGTGTTGTAATTATGCCATTGTGAGAACTTAGTGGACTTACTGTACCATCTGAGAGAACACATTCTGCCTGCTCTCACACCATTTACTGTATGTATTTTGATATACTTTTTTTATATTTTATACAATTAAATCTATAGTTGTATTGTCGGCTGTTGCTTGATTTTACTCATCCAGACCGTCGGAGGAATGAAAGCCGTCAAAGCTGGTTCTTACTCGGGTTTTAGCCAATCATACCATGAAAGAAGCACATTGTATTCAGTTCAGCTCATGTTCGTCACTACAACATATTGACAGTGTTGCAGCTTCGTTCTGGCTAAAGTGCCCTTTAACCTTTGTCAGTATTTGATTAAACACCCCTTTCCCAGGAGTGCCGTCCAGATGGCATTGCTTTGTGGCTCAGGTAGTGTTACACTGTATCTTCCGTAAGCAGTACATTGTGGTGCAGTTGTTATGCTGCACAAGTGCTGGTGTAGTGAAGGAAGCAGTGACAGCAGTCATGTATCACGCCCTCATCTGGCACACACAACACTGCAGGGTGGGCCTGTGTTTGTGTGTGTGTGTGTGTGTGTGTGTGTGTGCGTCTGGCAGGGCTGGGTGGGAAAGTGTGTTCGGTGACCTTCTTCCTCTCTAGATGTCGGGTCATCCTCTTCCCCACCCCCTCCTGATCTCATCCAATTCTGTGTTGCTCCTTACTGTTACAGCAGGCCAGAAACCATTTCTGATGCCTCTATGCAAGATATGATTGTGAAAACAAAATCCATCAAATTCTATTAGACACATGTTTCAGCAAACAGTGTGTTTGGGTGTTCGGTAAACCAGTGGAATACCCTCTGTCAATATACAGTACATGAGTTTGTGTTCAGTTAGGTAAACCCTGCCCTCTAGTGGTTTAGTGTGATATGGTGACAGACTGCTTTGTGACTCAGTAGCAGCACTTAACCAACAAGACTGTAATCTCTAAGAAAACAAAAGTTGCAGTTAATTAAAGGTTAATTCAAAGTCTTTTTTCTTTGTTAAGCAATCGGCAATCGGCTGATCCGCAGTTGTTTATCTTTGTGTACAGACAAATAGCTCATCTGTAAGCCAATATGTGTAAATGTTTAGTCTACAGAAAAGGATTGGTCTTCAACGTTTGTTTTACCCGATATTTGTTTACATTTTGGCAAACTGGGAGGATTAATAGTGTGCTGAATTAGCTAACAGCAGTTCCTGTTTGTAATGTACCCATGGATGTGTGTAAAGACGACTATTATTGGACCTTGATTCTGAACAAAACCTAAAAGGTCTGGAGTTTTGAGGAGTGTAAAACAATATACATAGAAGGCTAATAGCTAAAACAAATAATGTCAGTTACTGTAAAAGCTTACAATACAAACTTAATGGGTAGATCTGGGCAGCAACAGCACTGTGAAGTATATGCTATCAACTAGGACTCCTTTAAGGGAGTACACGAGGCCAATAGGTTATTCTCCTGTCCCTCAGCAATGCCGCAGCACAATTACACAACATGTTGGGATGCCTCAACTTGCATATAAATCAGCTGATCTGAACACATTCCCGTCGGCCTCAGTGTCAACGATCTGTGCTGACACTGAAGTGAGATGACTTGATGCTGTGGGGTTTGGAGCTGCTCTCTGAAATGGACAAGGGAACATGTCTGGAGTTCTCCATATATACGTATATATTGTGTTATGTAAAAACTGACAGTAGTTAGTTCGTAGATAGTTTTGATTTACAAATAAGGAAGATTGTTGAACTTTTATTGACACCAAATGAAATATCAAATGCTGCATGTGTAATTGATGAAGCTAATTCAATTTTGTTCTATTGTAAAAAGTTATTGCACATTGAAAACGCAGCAGTCATACACCTATTTCATTATAGCGTGATGATTTAACAATGATGATGAGGAAAATAAAAAGTAAAAGAACTGAAGCTAAACAGTGTTTCAGTTTTACTTTGTGGTCGTGCTGCCTAAAAACAACAACTAACAAACCTCCAACGCCACAGTGGAAATGTTATGTTAGCTATAGGCAGCTTAGATGTTAGAAAATATATATGGCACACCCATGTATAGAGGTATATACTGCATATTTCTAGAATCGAGACAGACGATATCAGAGACCTTTCTCTCTCTGCAGTGGTGATCACACCCAGCTGCGTCTCCAGTGGCAGCTTTTGGCTCTGGAGCCTCTGGGTCTCCTCATCGAGGGAGCTGATGACTGTTATGGCCCAGAGATCTGCCAGAGTGGTTGGAAGGACAGCAGGTAAGGGCATCCGTACATCAACTGCTGGCTCCTTTGGCAGACTTAGTGGTGTTGCTGGGGACTTTGGCTGTGGGAATAAGAAGTGGCTGACAGAGTCAGCTTCACTGCTTCTTATGAAGGCGCATTCATCAGCAGCATCAATGATCACAGCTGCTCAACCTCCACAGGTGGCCAGAGAAAGTCAGCGTCCTGGAGTCTGTGCCAAATATTGATGAGTTATTGATATCGCATTGGTTTTACAGATGTATTTATTCATAAAAAATAAAAAAAATCCAACAAGTTTATTGGAGCACTTCCAGACTGGAATTTTGCCAGACTTGATGAAAATTAAAAGATTGCAGTCATGCGAGTCATTCAGTGTGACACGAGTAATTACTTTGTTGTGCGAGATCCAGACAGCTGGCACTGCCGTGTCAGAGCTGACCCTACAGCTGGATGACACCAAGTAGGTTTGACATCAGCTGCTCGATCGGTCGGAATAAACTCAAAGAAATACAGGGCATGAGCAACCGTGTTCCACTGCCAGCTGATCATGTGAGTGACAAGAGGCAGAAATACACTTCTGTTCTTTTACGATGATGGAAAACCTGTGAAGGTCAACATTAAGATCCAGAGAGATTTATCCCCGAAAAGAAAACCCCAGGAGCTGCAGCTGGACAACTTGAAGGCAGAGCTACTTGAAAAACAAGCAGAGAGAGAGAGCTGGGAAAATCTGAATCAGGAAATAAAAACAATGCATATTGCCAGCTCTGGGAGATTACCTTAAAGCTGCCGCTGGTAACAACAAAGAACAATATCAACAGCAAAATAATGATTACGTTCATTATGATCATTTTAGGGGATTGGTTTTGAAAGGAGGCCTGAAGGGACGAGTTGTCCTTAGATACATGGATGAATGGAGTTAGTGCTGCTATGCTACTTTCATTGGAAAACAGTTGGCAACACTGGGCTGGGCTTTTATTCACCATATCTTGAGCCTGTTTTTTGTAGACACTCAGCATTAAGGCAAGTCTCTAAAAAGTAATTTAATTGTGTATCATTTAAACTTGGAGGCAGCGGAAATGAGCTGTGAACACAACACTGACATAGTGTCACTTTTTTACGATGATATGGCAAACATGTTAGCACATAGTCGACTATAGATAACATAAGCATCCATTGGGAATTTTGTTTCTGGCCACCTGATGAACGCAAATCCATTATTCGCTCTCTTTTATGTCTCCACTGACTCTGACTCTTTAGCTGCTAAACGCTTCGCTATATTCACCAGTTAGTCCCTCACTAAGTCTGTCCACTGTTTAGGAAAGGGCACGCAGCACACAGCAGGATTTAAGTGCTTCTTTTTTATGATGAGAACAGCTGAAGGAGCCGCTATGAGAGCACGAGAGGGAAGGAAAAGAACAGTAAAGTTTGGAATGTGGGGTGAAAAACAACAACAAGGACAGCACTATTTCCATGACATACATGTGATGATCACTGCCTGTAGTTTACATGCTTTGACTTAATGTGTGCCCTCAAAGTCATTTGGGGTTATATGGGTGATAACATGAATGCCAACGTGTTTTGATGGTTTACTACTTTGAATTGAATTAGGGTTTAAAACAATATGTATTACAGTCTTAGAGGCAGTGAGAAAGAAGCTTTGTGGCAGATCAGTTTTTTTTTTAATAATAATGCAAGTGTACAGTAGAGAAGTGTAGAGAGTTCTCCCTCAGGGTATCTGTATTGTTACATGATGCACATCTGCAAAATGAGAAATTATCAAAACAACAAAGTAATGCGACGAGACAACTTCCAAAGCCTGCTAGGAACAGCATGATCTTTGACCCTCACATCTCAGCCAAACTAACAACAACAAACATGCAGAACAGTGGAACTTTAGCTCATTTATTTATTGTTTTACCCGAGACTCTCTAGTGGGGAACCGGACTGAGACTGAGGCCTGAGTTTCTATGGACACAATTACAACTTTGCTGCTTAAAAGTCAAAGAAAACCGTATGTATACATTTTATTTTACTGTCACAGTGTCCAGTGCCTTGAGTGCACTTAAGCACACTGGATATCAGACAGGGCCTCTAGATGGCAGTCTTTGAGAGCATATTTAGTAGTTGAAGGCACTAACAAATGGCACTTTTTAAGTATACTTCCATTCACTTCCATGATCTGTATTATATTACTGATTGTACCCATGGTCATGCAGCGGTTTAGGCTGTTAAAGGGCTCCAGGTCACACCCAAACAAACCTCATGCTATTGAAATTAAAGCGTTTAAGCTTCTGTTTGGACACTCCCAGTTTGAGTCAATATACAATACAGTTCTCATGCCCCGTAGGCTTCGTTTCAAAGCAAATAGAAGGACGGAAATCCAAACTAGCTGGGAAGCTGAATCTTTAATGCAGATAGATTACGATCACGAGTTAATGCACTCGGAGCTTTGTGTTGATCAGCCCGGCTTTGTTGAGAATCAGACAAATTAAAATGCACTTTCTTTCATGCTCTGAAGAGACACAGCCACTGCACCGTTTTGGTGGTGATGATAAATAAAGACTGTACTCATAGCATGATAACTACAGCATCAGACAAAAATACAGAAATACCAAAAAGAAAATGCTCGTGAAAAGGCTTCACAAGTTTAAACCTGTTTTCCAGGTTTTCCGGTTTCTTTCCTCTCCTCTCCTCATCTCCTTGCAGCGGCTTTAGCTGGGGCCTTACTGTTGTTTTAGTGTGATCAGCTGATTGTTGTCTTATGGAAAGAGAGACTGTGTTGTGGCACCTCCACCCATCCACCTCCCTGTCCTCTTAGGATCCGGGAGGGATTTTGACAGAAGCTTTCATCATGACAAACAGGTAGATTCAGTTTCAATCCACCATTGCTGAGCTTCTTAAGTTTATCTACACCGGAAAATACATTTTTTTTCACATATTTTTTGCTTCCTGTTTAAGAAGTAATCTTAATCCCACTCTGTTCTTGAAAGATTTTTTTCAGACTCGCTAAAAGGAAATCGCATAATGCACAAAAGAATGCATTTGATTTAAAAAAAATTAAAAAAATCCATCTCTGCATGCACAGGGGCACGATTCCCTACACTCAGCGATGCTCATCACAAAAGCACTCAAACACATTTACTGTACGCACAAACGCACACACAAACACATAAGCACTCCTTCCCAAATACACACAGGGAACAATTTGATACAATACATGAAAGAAGACTTATGCGCAGGTATAGTAAACATAGAGAAGAGATTGAAAAGAAAAATATGAAAGGAATGTGTGGGAACTACTCATTTTAAAGCTGTGACGAACAAAAGTTTCTGCTTAGTGTCCCCTCGTCTGTTTACAGGGGCCGTCTTTCATTTCTCTGATACACTACCCAACAATGCTTCAGGCATTGAGCCTAAACAGGCCTCGTTTATGCCTCTATATTATGTATGGCTTTTATGCAAATCCAACGGCGACAGTGAGCAAAAAACCTTTGATCTGGGCTGCTTTGTGGCTGGAACAGTTAATGCAGCAAAAGCATCATGAATCTAACGGGGGAAAAAAAAAAAACGCGATCAGGAAGGCAGCGTTGACATTCTGAATAGAATCAGGGGAACCTGATAACTTTGCCTGTGATGTAAATTAGGAGCGGATGCTGCCTCCTGCCGTAGAACCCCACGTTCTCCTGAGGTTAATGACTGTTTCTACACTAAATTGGCTGTGCCATTGCTGCAAAAACAAGTTGTTAGATGATGAGATAACGCGTCCAGATTGTCATTTCTCACCAATTAAAGAATTATAAAGCCTTTAGTAAGCAGAATGAGTTGCTGAGCAGTCAAAATAATGGGGTCTTCACCTCATGTCTCTTTCACCACGTCATCAAAGCTCCTGCCAGGATCATAATTGCAACAAACTAAAAAGGCAAACGTATCTATTCATTTGCTCCTTGAGTATACTGTTTCATAAAAAAGAACCAGTGAATGTGTTTTGAACAATAAGCACATAGCTGAAGACGTTTTAGTGTTCCCTCTGGTTCTGCCAGGATGGCCAAGCCGACAACTAAAGCCCTCTTTATCTCAAAAACCTGAGTACAAATACTCTACTGAGTGACTTGAAAACAGATTTCAACAGCAAGTTTTATTTGGCCAAGAATTTAATATTTGTTTTCATTAGGATATATTATTATAAAAAAGGAATAGTAGAGAACAGTCCGTCTCTGGTGTCCTTACAGTTACAATTGAGTTACTTAAAGAAAAAAAAGAGAAATCCAAAGCAAAAATATTTCATAATCATATGCTCTAAAATAAAACACAGGTGGTTATTTTGAAAGAAAAATGCCAACCATGTAACTTATTGCATTACAAAAAACTATTTGAATATGATGCATGTTAAACCGTAGTTAGTCTCACGTGTTCACATGTGATGATGTTTGGTGTACTATAAACGCAGTATGAGCAACGATGGATGTGCTCTGATGTTGGGCAACACGAGACAGGGTGTGTCCCCATGCTGCTCTCTTATAGCTCCTATATGGAAGAAAAAAAAACTCCACCTTTTATCTCTTTTCAAATCTAAATGTCCCCTTGAAAAAGTTGTATTGAAATATTTCATCAATTTCTCTTTTTAAGCACTTTTGCATTTCTGAACACACACAAAACACATAGACAAACGGCTTCAGCAAAAAGGTTTATTTTATTCCTCAGACTCGTGTCAAGGTAAATACAGACAAGCTCTCAGTGTGTTTTATGAAGCTATCTGCCCTCGTCCTCCGGTGAGTCATCCTTTGATTCTCATTTCTAAAGATGCCATTTTAAAATCTGATGCTATAAAAACAGACAGAGGCTTTGGCTATAAAATGGGGTTATTGCCTCCTGGATTTATAAACAAACTAAACTCTGATCTTAAGCAGATTTACCGAGGGGTAATACCCAGGTATACAGACACATGTCAGCAGGAATACGTCTGTTAAATCATGCGCGTTGTCTGCTTCAGCTGGACGAATAAATTCTGCTGCTGGGACTAATGACAGGAATACTGGTTAGGGGTCTCTAGTAAGAATGCTGGCCCGAGGGTGTGAAAAGCTTATCCCACAACTCCACCTTCATGATGGCATTTTCCAGGGGAGACATTGTGGCCTTGACATCTAAGTATTGGCCCACATAATTGATTCCTGATCCGACGGCCTCCTCCCTGACAAACCCCAGCTCATGCTGCTTCTTCTCGTAGTACATTTCTTTGTACAGTGCCTTATCGCAGTTGCGGCCCTTCTTATAGAGGCCCACTGCAAACCAGTTCTTGTACAGGTTGTAGTCCCACGGGACTGAGAACATGATGGCCAGAGTCTCGATGTAGTCGTTCTGTGACCTCTCGAAAAGGTCGTAGGTCAGCACACCAATGCTGCCGGTTGCTTTGCCGCCGGACTTGGAGAAAGTGCAGACCTCCGTCTTTAGAGGGCGCACTGTGGGTTGAGGTGGGTTGTACGTCTCCCCATTCTCAAGGTACACCCTAACCATAAACACACACACACACACACACACACACACATATGTTACACGTATTCTTTTGTCTCTGTATAATACGTTTCAAGCCTTACAATAAATGACAAAACAGTCGTGGCTTACTTGGGGTTTATGAGGCAGTAGTTGTTGGTGACATTCCCGATTTCAATGGTAACACTTCTCTTGCTGTGCACATCGGCTGCTACTGCTTCAGCTGACTCCGTCATGTTGGAATGGGTGTTGAGATCAGCTAGTAAAACAAAAGGTAATTTAGGTGTTAACCATCTGAACCAAACGACATCGCAGCTGTGACTATAGCGCTTCCCTCCACCTCTAAACACACTGGGAATCGTGAGAATCACACCTACTCCAACGTAAAAAAAATATCTTCCTGACCTCTGCTCAGCTGGCATGCTGTATTGGCATTACATTGACCTTCAAAAAGGTGCACATGAACTGGCAACTGGGTATGAATGACGCATTTCAAGAGGCTAATGAGATTTCAAAACAGTTGTGAACAATTAGAGAATAACTGCAGACTCCCTTTGCCTCATTAGAGTGCACTTCTTCAATTACAGCACTAAGTAGCATGCAATAATGAAGCTGGAGTGAGAACACTAGAGAAAATGATCACCCTTTTTATCAACAGATATAAGATACAAATCAAACAAATACCCCATCAGGCTTCTGTATGCTTCTACAAATGAGCCACAATAAAGCTAATGAGCCATTCTGTCTACTGCCTCTGATCAAGCTCTTTAATTTAAGACTTTTCCCCAAATTTTCTAGGTGACTTACCTGCTGAGAACCTCTGTTGATGCTCCAAAGTCCCAAAGTGGGAAAAGTTACCTGGAAGGGAGTTGCCGGTAGTTTAAACCAGGATGTATGCCATCACCCAGGAAACCCTCCCACTTGTAAGCCAACACCCTGACAGCACACACCCTCTTTCAACACACATTCATCACCCACACAAAGAACTGAGAACCAAGAGTCCTGTATTTTTCCCTGTGGGATACAACCGCCACACCCTCGTTTGTGGCAGAGTTCCAGCACACTCATTTTCTCCGTTAGTTATTGTGGCTTCATAGACTGAGGGTTGGTCATCTCATTCCCGTGGAATTTTGCAAAGGAAACGAAAAAACAACCTGAACAAGTTGAGACGGACTTCGCCGGAGATAATTTACTCTTATTCTGTCTTTCTCTTGCATTCCAATACAACACAATAACTACACACTGATGGAGAGTGTCACACAGCCAGTGAAGAACAATACTGTCATCACGCCGATTAAAAAAACATCTATGCAGATATTCCATCTGTTGCTGCTCATTAGAATTGGATGGGTCCAGCTAAGAGATTAAGAAATCATTACTGTTCGTCAGTAATAATGAAAGACATATCCCACACAACACAAACATTGAGTCTGAATGTTTTATTACCATGATCAAAGAAAAAGGGAGTGTACAATGCACATACGCCCAAGAAATTAGCTAATGGAGAATCAATGAGCTGGCTGTCAGATATTGATATCTTTCAGTGGACACAAAGTACAGATGACAGTAAAATCAGTCTTCTTCTCCTCTGGATGTTTCTCTAGAATGCAGCAGCAGTCAAATCAAATGAAGTTTTATTCATTCTGTTGGGTACAAAAGCAACAAAGTACAAACTAACGACCCATTTTATCATACAGCTCCACTTTAACAATGGCTTTGCCAATAGAAGACATGGTAGCCCTTATATCAAGATATGTAGTTTGGTGTATCAGCCCACAGCCGTGAGTCTCGGAGCGGGTGAAGCTGGTGAGGTCTTTCCCATCGTACAGCTGCTTGTACAGCTGTTTGTCGCAGGCACGGGAATGCTCAACCACGCCCACGGCCAGCCGGTTCTTGTACAAGTTGTGGTCAAAGGGCACGGAGAACATGATGGCAATGCGCTCGGAGCAAACCCGGCTCTGCATGTGGAACAGGTCGTAGGTCAGCAGGCCCACGGAGCCCGTGGCAGTGTTGTCGTCCTTGGTGAAGGAGCACACTTCAGTCCTGCTGGGACGAACCGTCGGCTGGGGCGGGTGGTGACTGAAACCACTTTCCACGTAGACCCTACACAAGAGAGCAGGAGACAAATCCTTTCCATCAATACCGGTCAGTTGGTAACTTTCATGTCACATTTCCCAGACTTTTGATGGAAACAAAACAAGAGTTTTGCAAGTTTTGTGGAGATTGTCAGAATACTTTTCAAGTGCTGGGCTTTCCAGGGTACCTGAACTACCTTATGCTGATGGATGGAGTGTGACTGTGCAAGGACTGCTGTGGACTTCTAAGCAACAGTGAGTGTACCTGCATGCGATGTGCAATGAGGCAGTGTGTGTCACTGCATGATGGATAGGTGGATGTTCTCAGCGAAGTGATGTCACACATGAAAACCACCCATCCAAGATGTGGTCCGTCCTGCCACAGCTAGATAAATGTATGGGAGAAAATCCCAAAGACGTGGGTCATTTCTATCTACTTTACCGTTTTCTTTTATTGATTTCCCCTTTTTTGTAAAGGAATAGGCGGCAACCAAATCAAATCATTTATGTTAAATAGATGGTACGTCGACATGTCGCTTGCAATGTCACTGAGCTTTACTTAACATTTAGACAGTATAATCACATTGAAATAACAGACTTAAAGTTGTGCTTTATCTATGACTATTAGAGAGAACACAAGTTGTGGATACTACAGGACTGCTTACTATTTAGTGTCAAGATGCTGATTTAGAGCTGTAATCAGGAAATGCAACTTCACTTGCACTTCATAGCCTTTCACTGAGCCTTTTGAAAGCGACTACTTTTCACTGGAACAAATACAACTTGTCGAGTACACACACAAGCCACGATAATATGCAGAAGTCTTTTTCTACGTGAAGAAAACAATGTTGATGCACTGAATATTTGAGCAAGAAGCAAAAAAAAAAGCACATTTCTTTTATTATTTATTATAACTGCAATCATCACATTATTTTTGGTCACTAATACATTTCTACTTCTGTTTCAGTAAACATTGTTGTGTCTTCGTCCAGTCTGCTGATGTACATTTACATGTATTAAAATTGGTAAACACAGTTATGGACTTACTTGGGGTTGATGAGGCAGTGGCCACTGCTGACGTTGGATATTTCTATGGTGCAGTTTCTGTTGGTGGTGAGAGTGGCTGACGCAGCTTCTGCTGTTTCTGGCATCTTGGCTGAAAGAAGGAGCAGAACTTAAAGCTTACAACAGTGTACCCGCAAAAACAGGTTACCATCCAGCAGGTACTGTATACTGTGCAGGAAATGGATACTTTTCTTTTATAGAAAAGACAAAAAGAAAAGACGGAGTATTTAGATCATAAGTCATATTCGGTCAAAAGAATAATACAAATCTTGTATTGTTGATATGGTATACCTGTTATAGTCAAACCAAGCTGATTTTCTTCCCCTCAATTACAAAACTCCCGAGACTATCGGTACACGTTCTACAGTATGTGTACATAAAATGTGAATACAGCTCATATGAAACGGTTGTTATCTGAGAGAATAGGATAACCAAGACATAGATTGCAGTTAAATTATAATCTTGCTATAATTTGAAGTAATTATATTCACCTTTTGGAGTTTAAACACGCAACTTGTGCTAGAGAGCAGCGTCAGGTTTCCTTTTTCTCAGATCCTGCAGAGAGGTGGATAGAGTCTCCCCTTGTGTGATTACACCTCCACAGTACTTGTTCCAACACAAACACGGGCGTGTCCACCGTGCAGTGAGCACACACCATCCCTCATGGAAAATGATATCTCACAAAGAAGGGCCACGTAATATCCCACACATGCACAAGATAGTAAACTTCATCAATAATGCAGATTAGGCAAATCATCAAACTAACCCATGTATTAATTAGACAACATATCTGTGTCAGCATATTCGCCTTCACGGTTAGACATGGGTTTCATATCACCTCTGTATGTTGAAGGATTAAGGATTTAGCATGTTTTCCCTGAAGTGTAACTTAATGCAGCACATTGTTGTATCAGACGGTCTACTCCGTCACAGCTGTTGTTCTTCAGTTGAATGGGTATCATTTTATCATTTTGCAACGAACCCACTCACTTCTTTGCTCTTACGGGACCCTTTTCAGTACATGTGTTTCATAAAGATCCTTATGGGACGTTTCATGTTCTGACTCGCTTAGTGTGTAACTTCAATCCTTCAGGCATTGCTCAAGATCACCTGTTGTTGTTGCAGGTGATGGCAAGCGACAGATTCCTGCGGGAACCTCCCTAAATACGCCACAAATTTCAACACACTGTATGACTCTCGTACCACTAATTCTTTCACCGTCGACTCGGCTCCCACTGGAGAGTGGAGAAGAAGAGGAGGCACTCCCTTTTTTTTCCATGTAGGAGCAACTTCCAAACACAATGTATTGTGTAACACAGCATGGCACACTGCAGTGTTGTATTTCTTCATAGGATTATAGGGCCTTCCCAATTAAGTTTGTTTTGCAAACTTGGGTGTGTTTTGAGATGTGTTCATTATTTCACCGACCGATTCAAGTAAAATAGTATGGCAGCTGTTCTGTATCATACATCAGGCGCCTTGAACTTGATTTAAAATCCTTCAACTCCAATGCTTGAAGTCACCAGATGGCACCAAACATGCATTTGCAAAAAAAACACATTTGCACTACACAGACTGTGCCAGTTAATGTTTGCTTTCTGATGGTTAGCCAGTGACCGCAGCAGAAAATCTCCGTCAAGCATTACATATTCAGCATGCCCTTCATTACGTCCTGTGAAAAGGGCAGAGCTGCGTTCAAATAGTCGTAGTTGCACTACTAGTTATCCAGAGCTATAGAAGGCAAATGGAAAAGAGTCGATATAAACAGACTCATAGTTGGTCAAGAATTGTTTTTTACACTTTTGCTCAGTGCCCCCTCCCCCCACCCCCCCCCCCCCCCCCCCCCCCCCCGCGTTCCCACTACAGAACCACATTTTGCCATGATGACTCACACAGAGACTCACCAGACGAAAAGAATACCAGCGTCGCTGTCGCAGCTGGTAATTATGGTGGCTGCGGTATCAGTACCTCAACCTCATGTCACTCAAGATGCTTTTTTAGTCCGTTAGACACCTTCACTTCCTTTCACATCGCTCGCTCGGTCTGTTTTATACAAGAAACGTATCAGGTTTATGGTTTGTTGAAACTGACATTATACATTCTTTTTGTCAGAATCATGTAGATTGTAGACCTGCTTTTAGTAGACATGCCCACACACGTGAATTCGTATCCATTAAGAGTCAGACAGATTGTGTGCAATCTTACAAATATCTTTTATTGACTCAAAACTAAACTTTGAAGCAAATTGTGAGGCAGTGTGCAAAAAGGGGCCCCAGTGTTTGCTTTGTTTGAAGATACTCTCCTGCTTCCACGATGACAATACCGTGATGACCTTATTCTATCGTGCTTTTATTGTATCAATTTTGTCTTTTTCTTTGGCGTCATGTTTTGGAAACCAATCTCGATTTTAAATGATGAATGCCCAACTTTGCACGGTGAATTATAGCTTCCTCGTTTTGGATGGATGTATAGTGCAAAGGCGTAGATCGAAGCGGTTATAAACACTGATTTGTTCCAGGTACCATCCCTCAGATGAACAAATCCTATGGTAGCAACATTGCACAAAAGCTATAGATGCAACGCTTAGTTATTCATTCATATTTATTACTTTATTTGAGTGGTTTTAGTGATTATTGGAGCCTTGATGTTTGTTCATTGTGTTTTTGTCAGATGTAATATGTAAGATGTAATCTACCTACAAATAAAGTAACCTGAACCTGTAAATGGCTTTATAGCAGCTACCATTAACACCAAATCTGAGTTAAAGCTGAACAAATACAATATTTAATGTGACTGAACACTCTGTTTCCATTAGATTGCTTGTTTACTCTTTTGTGTCTTCAGCCTTGATTAAACTGTAAAGTGAAATGTTATCTCAGCATGTTGACACCAGTAAAGGCGTTATAGCACTTAAAATAGCTGAGCCATGGACTGTTCATTTGAACAACAGTGAAGATTGCAACGCAATCAACACCTTGAAGGAATAACAATGTTTCTGTTGGCTTTATAGCCCCAAGTGTGATAAATAGAGTGCACCTCTGTAACAATCAGAGACGAGGCTTGAACCCACTAGCGTAATTTGTAGAAAGGGCTGTTAGGATGAAACCAGCCTTTACTTTGTCGATTACAATTCACACCATCATATTCAATAAGTTATCGAAGAGGAAAAAATATAACAAGCATGCCAATGGTCAGTTAGCAAACAATGTATTCAAAAGGCCTTTTTGTACAGTACCATTGACTCCTTTCTCATAATCGCAGGGCTCAATAGTAAGGTTTCCCTGTAACAAGTAAAAAGCTATGTCGAGTTAGTAAATCTAACTAACTTTCCCGATTGGGAAGGTGGTAAAAAAATAATTAAACACTTTGTTTTCTTCCGGAACTGATGATGACACTAGCTAAAGAGTGAGGCATCTCACTTCCTTTTTCATCTCTGGTTTGAGTTGCACATGTGCAATTGCAATACTGATCGGGTGCTCGTGAGACACTGTCGGTGGGAAAAGACAAAGTTTATGAGCTAAAACCCCGGGAAGAGTGTCAGGCTTTGAAGCAAAGCAAGTGAAAAAAAAAACGTTCAAAGAAAACGATGGAAAGATTAGATCGCTTCCTCTATTTTGGGCTCTTCAGCTCTCCATCAATGTCAATGGCGCAATTGAAATAGCCACAAAATGCCTCTGTTTGAAACCCTGGCGTGACCCTTCAGACCTAACCGGTATCTAATGAGACTAACGAGAAGCAGGTGTGCAGGCAGGTGATGCATCAGGTGACAGACTCATGTCACCTGGTGGGCAGGTGAGGAATAGCAATCTGCAGGAGCAGGAGATGTTAGTAAACAGCAAAATGAATCAGATGAAGAGGAGGAGGCTGGAGCAGCTGTTGCCGTGACAACGTCAGTTAATCATTCACAAACGATTTGTGATAGCTTGTAACAATATGTGTAGAAATATGAGGCTTTCTAATCCGGTTTATGATATTTGTCCTCAGATCAGATGCAATTGTCAGAAATGTTCGTGACCGATTCACAGAAGAAGAAGAAGAAGAAGAAGAAGAAGAAGAAGAAGAAGAAGAAGAAGCCTCGACAAAAAACATCCTCCGCTCCTTTGTATCAGGGAAGTCAAACAATGTATCACAACAGATGATAATTCAAACGCACACACTTTTTAATAGCAGCAGATTAGTTCAGTTTCACAGAATTACTTTATCATCTTCACTTTTCTTGTTATTATAGATATGAGCAGTATTAAGAATTAAGAAGTCTGATATTTCATAAACAATTTCACATTTTAGTAAAATTATGATTTCATGTGTTATGTGTGTGTGTGTGTGTGTTCACTACCAAATGTGATATTGACATAATGGAGCTCAGGGATGTAGAATTGGCCACTTAGGACGCGTGAAAACAACCATGATGGTAAATTGCTCCTCTGGCGCTAGCTTAGGCAGATGTGCTGCCAGACCGATTTCAGATTGATACGACTTTGTGCTACAGCGTGCGTTGCTGATTACATTTCTGCTGCTCTTTTGATTGTCTGGAGACAAAGCATGATATGGTTTACACAGCAATTTAAGAGTGGGTTTTGCTTTAGTTTAACACCAATGTCTTATGATATACATACCTGATTATAATTGTTTTCTTGATTAAGACCTTTTATAGTTTCCACCTTTTAGACCAATCTTTTTATGAAACAGTTCCAATCCCCAGCTTCATATATATTTAATTAATATAAAATGATCCCTCTTTAAGAAACTCCAGCTTATCGGCTGTCAATTTCCTTCACCACATTTTTTATTTTTATTATAACATTTTAAGTTTTGTCCAATATAGCAACACATGCTGTACCTACGTAATAACAAGACAGACAGACACATAACTGTTTCGACTTCATGTGAGTAGGGTTTACCGATTTGGAAATATTTTCATATAATTTGCATAATGGTATGAAAAGAACATAGTGTATAGTACCTGAAGAAAAGGGCAAGTCACTGTGCTGTGTTTGTTCCAAGAATGCCATATTGAATACAATTTAGTTTCAAAGGTCTTTGGTAGACATAATATACTTAGTCATTATTTGAATATGTAATATTGTGAGTTGTGGATAATTATTATAATAACCTTGCCAGCTTAATCTGCATGAAATTGAGGAACAGTTCCCCATTAACTGTCTAGGAAGATGGATAGATATTTAATTTGACTGACATATGTAATAGGTAGAAGAAGATGCACTTTACGTTTAGTCCTTTTATTTAGCATTCATAGGGAACATGTAAACATTTGATGAATGGCATAACACCATATAAAGTAGTTTTATGCAGCTATAATGACATTTTAAGTGTTTATTGATGTATAATATTTTTCAACAATTATAACTTAATCTATGAAGAAATATTTTATTTTATTTGTGTTTTACTATATTGTCATTCATTATCCATTAATACACCAGCTTCCACAGATGGGTGCCCATGGGAGGAGTTTCTGCTTACATCTCAATTATAGTATAAACCATTGCTAAATAGCAGTGGCGGGCCGTGCATTTGATGCCTGGGCCTTCTGTGCTGTCCTACTACAGTTGAACAGCTACGGTGCAGATACATGAATCCGTGCATGACGGGACGCTGCATCATTAACGGACAATACATAGTCAAATCAACGTAATTAACACAATGACAACCACAAAGTCATAAGAACCAGTCACATATTCATATGACAACAAAGCATGATAAATCAATCCAGCAAACCTGCAGCAGATCAACGCATTCCACCACACAAGAGCACGAGCCATTCAAATATTATTCATAAAAACGACACGATAGACAAATGAACAGTAGTAACGTTACTATGTAAAAACACAAACGCAGTTTGTCACTTACCGAATTCTTTGTTGACAAAGAGTTTAATCCCAGTACATCGTTTCAGTTCCAGTAAGAAGTCCTTCTCGTTTCATGGACGCCAGACAGTCGAGCCTCCCCAGTTGTATTTCGCCGCGGGGCCGGGATCCCACCTCCGCCGGAGCACCCGCCGACCGCGACAGGCAACCAGCGACAGGCAACCGGCGACAGGCAACTGGCTCCCGCGACCGGCTCCCGCGACCGGCGCCCGCGACCGGCTCCCGCGACCGGCGACACCGGCCGACCGCTGACCGCGACCGGCGACACCGGCCGACCGCTGACCGCGACCGGCGATACCGGCCGGCAACACCGACCGCTGACCGTGACCAATCACAGCGCACGCTTCACCCCACTGAGCTGCATGTAATGCTGACGTACTTGCAGGCCAGCTAGCAGGCTCTGCAAGTACGTCAGCATTACGTGCAGCTCAGTTTTTTTTGTCACCGCCCAACATTGCACGCTAGCCCACTGACCAATCACGTATGGCTAGGCCAGCTAGCAGGCTCTGGCACGTCAAAGAATACGCCCAACATGTCAAACTACAGATCTGATTGGTTGAACACTATGACAATCAACAATATCGTCCCCATTCACTTAAACTGCACATGGAGGCACTTGTGAGTCTGCAGGCCTCGGGCCTCTCTTCTTACCTAGAGACACAGAGGTGAAATCTGATTGGATAAAAGCTCTACTTAAAACAAGCTGCACTGGAAGCAGAGCAACTGAGGAAGACAGTAGCTGTGCAATGAGAAAATAAGATAATGGGAAAAATATTTTTATAAATTACAATACATGTAGTGTATTTAAGAAAACATATAAAATTATAAAATAGCTATAACTTTGTGAAGAGAAGGCTTTGAAGGCCCTGAAGGCCCACCACTGCTAAATAGGGAAATTAAAGTTGTTCATGGCCAATATTGTACAAGCGCAGTGAAAATGGAGGTCTGAATGTTCAATATGTTTCAATGGTTTTATTTCTTTTAAGTAATTTAGCTGAGGCCAGATGCAGATCTTTTCCATTAGTAAGTAGGATGAGCAGCTATTTCAAGTATCTGAGTTTAACTAATTTTAATCATTTGGTAAATAAGTAACTTGTGAACATTTGTTCTGTGTTGCACTTCAAGACTCTAAATGTCATTTATAGGTTATTTATTTAATTTATGGTTCAATAAAAGTACTGTTGATTTGGTCCGTTATCTGCTGTATTTGGGAGAGAGACATTTGTTCTGGCTAAACAGACTAAAGCCCTGGAATTAAACTGTGTTAGAATTCAAAGGGGACTTGTTTCATTTCAATAAAGTCCATTATATATATTTTTTATTATTATGTATCTTATTATTTTTATTGATGTTCATCATCTGGTAAGTTAATTAGACCTGATTTAAGTCCAATGATCTGTGTTTAAAGCCTTTTAACACTGGGGATGTGTTTTTCCGTCGCACAACAATAATATCTTTAAAAAAAAACACAAATAAAGGCATCAACCAATCACGTTGTGCAGAGCGGACATATTCAAAACTTACGCTAGTGTCCAACAACTGGGAGGCTCCGTAGTCCGAACCAAGACGGCAAACTTTATTCCTTCTATCAACTTTGCCAAATACTTCATATTAAAAGCCCCGAGACATTTAAACTGCGCTGTTTACCAGAGTGAACTAAAATTCAATATTTCAATGCAAAACATTCACAGGTGAGTATTTCTCATTTTCGTGTTTGCCCCCCGGTGTGCAGAGGCCTTTATAACCTGGTGTAGAACGAGGCAAAGAGGCCTCTGCTTGCATTGCTCTCTTCATGTGGGGGCGGTAATCTATTAGATGATACAAGGCCATATGTATTGTGATTCACTTGAGCCTCGCATTGATATTGCTATCTATTGTACATTTGAAAGAAAGGCATTTAAACGTTTTAATGAAATAGAAAAGTTTGTCGGATTTGGCCCACACGCCATTATTTGCCTTCCCCTGAATTCAATGATGTCTGCAATTTCATATTGAAATCTAACAGAAACAAAAAACAACTAAACATGTACAACTATTGCACATTTAACAGCTGCACATTTTTCATGTGAACATTTCATTTCAGCAGGTTCTTGTGTAGCAATAATCAGAAAAAAGAAAAGTGTATTTAATTCAATTGGTTAGATGACCGGTTCAGGTTGTCTGATGAGAGATTCTACAAAATATCAAGGCAGCATTGCTCTGGATTTTATGATGTAGATCCATGTACAGTTTCTCAAAAGTATGAATGTAAATCAGTTAAGCGAGATCCAATCACCGAATATAAATACCTCTCTTTTTTTCATTATACTATTGCCACATAAACTCTTACAAATTCATCAGCCTTGAGAATGTGAGATTCTGATTAATCCCTTCAGTCATCAAAATGGTCTTCAAAGGTAAAGGTTCTCAAACGTGGGGTAATGGGTGGGGGGGAAGCGAAGGGGGGGATTATGCAAACTTCACTTCACAGTGATTCATTTTGGCCTGAGACGTATCTCCACCGATGGTAGCCGGGAGAGGAGCATATTGATTGATTGCTGCAGGGGGCGCGAGGTTCTGCACATTTAGTTTTTGATAAATAGGCTGTCAGGGACACGAACAACCAAATATGGCTCCGTAAATGAATGTTTAAGCGATTATGGTATAAGTGTAAATATTACACATCCATTAAGGAGGATTACATTTGGTGCCACTTTGAGATGGGGAGGAAATAAAAGGGACAAGCCCGCCGAACATCCCACAGTAGAGTAGGTGCATGGAGAAATGTGGCTTTAATCTGCATGTATAATGTTTTAGAATTCTAAATAGGAAAGTCCTTGACATTAATCTGCGTGTCCGCAAGTGTCTGCACATGCATGCACGCGCGTGTATGTTTATGTAGGGCGGTGTGTGTGTTTTCAAGAGGGCAAGGACTGAAGACGGGGGCTTTAAATTGACGGAGCATGCCAGCGCATCCAGCCGCTCAAATTACCACGCCGATATAAAAAAAACACATCCGGGGTGTTGCACTGGAGGTGAGAGTGGAAATGAACGCCTGCCTCTAAAACGATTCTTGCTCACCGCGGATTAATTCTCCCACCTAAGAAAAATCAATAGCACCATGTGCAATAGGAATACATTTGTGTCACCTCATGGGGACCAGGAAGTGAAAACACAGCTCAGAAGGTTTAGACAACACGCATCAGAATGAGTAAAACCCGGCCAAGAACTAAACTGGCTCGAAGGCTCTTCTGGAGAGCCGCCGGTAATTAAGGACCCTCTCTCTTTGTCTCTCAGTATCCGTCTCAATCTCACGGCTCAATGTGAATTAAATACAGTTTTCTAAAATAGCACTCTTTAGCGTTTGAAGCTCCAGCATTTGATCACTCAAAATATGCAAATATATTCATAATTTATGCTTCAAGTAAGCACATTCCATCTACATTTTTTTTATTATCACGCGATCCCTTACGTTCAACCCTTATATCAGAAATCTATTTAATTGGAAGATGGACTATTTTGCTTGATTCATAACCATTTTTGGAGATCATACGTTACGTACATAAGCTCTCTCACGGATGCCTGTAAACACATGCTGCTGTTGGTGAGCAGTTCACACACGCACAGAAAACATACACGTCATGTGCAACACAAAGAGATTCTGATTTCAAACAAACTGAAATTCCACCGGGAGAAACCCAGTGTGTGTTTTTATTTTCTCAACAGCATGTCAAAAGACTGAAATGAAAACAAATCTGTTATCCTCATTGTGGGCTCATTCTGCCACAATTCTGCTAATTAAACAAATGTGAATATTTTATGCTTTTTTTCCTCCCTGTCCTTTAACAGCGTGCTGTGTTTTCTGAAAAACATCTCGACTTTTACCCTTTGCGCACCGGCCACGTTTTTCCTTCGAAGACGTTTTTTGGGACAATTTCTGCATCATGCAAACATGCAAACATGCTGTATCGCAGAGTTTGCCATTTCCATATCCCCAGACGGAACGTCCTCATCCTCGCATTGACTAAATGATAAACACCAGGGCCTCTGTTTGCCACTGATCTTCTGAAGCGAAGACGGACAGGAGATCAATAAGCTCCCCATCCCATCGTAGGCATTGGCTTTTCTTCTCTTCAACCTCCCCCCCCCCCACACTCTCCCCTCACCCAACCCCTCTCTCTCTCTCTCTCCCCAAATTGTCGCTCTGTCATCACATCCTCCGACGGCCCTGGTGCAGTCTCTCTTGACGGCTCGATCCTCTGCCTTTCACTCACACACCCACAACCCTGTGCCGCCCTTCCTGCCGCCATCACCTTCCTCTGCACCGTCCTGCTTTATAAGAAATATAATCCCATTGATCCAAATTCCGATGGGAAGCCTTGATCTGTAAACAGACGAGTGCTCAATAAGAGCTGTCCAGCCATCTAGAGAGGAGATGGAGGGATGGTGGGTGTCGGGGTGGGTGGGGGTTGTTCCAGCAGCAGCTGCTTCTGGAGAGGTGCGTTTGCGAGAGGGGAGAATGTGGTGGTGGAGGTGGGGTCTTGGTATATGTGTGTCTTGGCATCGTTGATCAGTTTTATTGCTTTCTTGTCTTGTTGCTGGCTGCCATCGCCCCTCACCTGGCCCTCCTGTTCCCGGTACACCTCGCTCTCATCCCTGCATCAGCCTCGCTTCGATCAGACTATGTTCTGCCCATGCAATTAAAAGTCCGATGCTCTGGGTGAACAGATGAAAGGTGTGACATTTTGCTTTTGACTGACGATGAATTCAGAGTGACGGGCCGGACAGACGCATCCAGGCATGGATATGGATTTTTTTCTCCCCCCCCCTTATGTTCCCACACTCTCCCTACAACCATTCCTCTGCGCCTTCCTCCTGCCTTTCCTGCTGTCTTAGTCTGCCTCTTCCTCAGGTGATGGGGCCTGGCTGAAAGCGAGTGCGCCACACACCCCACCTCATCCTAAATCATTAGTTGACAGTTTAAAAGGGCACAAAGCAATGTATTTCTCTGTGTTTCCATGGTTATTTTCTTTCTCTTAACTCCTTCTCTTTCGTGCCTTTGATTAATTGAGCACTGTACACTGCTTCTGTGGGTCAAGGTCATCTGTCACTGAGAGACTGAGGCACAGACTTTCCCAGTCAGAAGGAACTTTTTTTTTTTGCTGGCTCATGTGAGAGAGGTGCAAATTAGGATAGTTTTTAGTGGTTACATTCAGTCACATGTGTCATTTCAGTCCCTCCGTACTCCAATACGGGATTTAGCCTATACCTCTTCCATCTAAACTGATCTTGGCATAACCCGGACTATCTACAGCCACAGGTGCAGTAATGGCTTTTTGTGGTCAGGCTATCGATCAATAGCATCCCTGGCTTCAGAGGACGCTTCAAAGTGCTGCGTGCATTGTCAAAAAAAAACTGAAGATTTTTGTGCATTATTAGATTCCCAAATGCTAAAAGTGAATGCATAGTTTTCCCCTCACAGTCATCAAACAAACACCTTGTTAATATTGACAACACCTAACTATTAGGGGGAAAAAAGTGCAGGCCAGCAACACTGATCTATACTCAGATGTCGGCACATTCATGGACAAACCCACAGCATTGACTGGAACAATGCACATTCTTACTAATGACCCGTAAAACCAGCTGTACAATTAAAAGGCGGTATCAATACTGACACCTTGAACTCTTCTAACGCAGGTTCCTAACAAGAGTGCCCACATGAAAACCCTCCACTTCTGGATTCTTTAATCCAAAACCAATCAGACCGCAAATGCAGTAACCACTACACAGTGCCGCTTGAAAAACATCATTACAATGACACACAATGACAGCTGAGAGGAGACAAGGTACATGAGAGACGCTCGGTTCCCATACATCTGCACACCTCTCTCTACATCTGCTGGACTAGAATATAATCAGCTGGACTGGTATTTAAAGAATGTACACTGTGTAAGCATGCACAGTGTACATTCTTGCTTCAAGTATGCCTTCAACATCAACATTGTGCTAGTCCTAATTTGGCTCCCCGCTTCTCTAAAATGTCACAAATACACCAAACACACTGCATACACAGAGATCAGCGGGTGTCGTTCTGCTCTAAAATGGGTTCAGCTGTGCCTCAAGGTTCATGCTGTGCACACATCGAGAGTTGTGGTTTCCAGTTATGACCCCATGACCTGACACACAATGGACAAGATTGAAAACATCTCCCTTCATATACACATGACAAAGTTGGATGCAAGAATAGTTTCTGACAACTGAATTAATGCACAAATCACACGTAGTAAGCAATCCATCAGACACATCGCAATGCACAACATGACCATCTACCGCTGTTCCCAGTCAGCAATAATAAGCACCGAGCATATTTAGCTTCAGATCCAAACACATTGTCCCTCTTTGTGGGGGGGGGGGATGTATTTCCATATGGACAGGGCAAAAAAAATCTTCAGAAATATCTTTTAACAGAGGCAATGGTTGAATATATTAGATCAGTCCAAGAAGTGCTGGCAAAATGCAAACGTGACTCATCAAACAAATGTGGAGTACCATTATGCCACAAATAGAACAACAAATTATCCTTTAATGTGAGAGGTTTATCAAACATGTGTTTTGTTTGTTTTGTAAACGACTAGAGTTAAGCTAAACTGGAAAGTTGTCCAGAAAAGATTATCTCAAATAAGGGCAGAAGCCAAAAGAAATGTAACAAACAGATCTTCTCCCAAATCTGAGCTGGATTGGAAAATTTATTATTATGGGTGTTGCGCCACCTGTAACCTGCCTTTATTGCTGTTTATTGTGCTGTCTTGGATGATATTGTTTTTCTGCTATTACAAGTGTGATATATTAATGTCTCTTGCATTTGTTATTGTGACAATTTCTTAAAGTCTGTCCTGCATTTGGTGTGTGGAAATCAGTCCATTTGTCTACGTTATGTCTCAGTGTTTTTCTTTGTGTAGCACCTCAACACTCAATATAATGCCCAAGCATGCTTTAGAATTACTGATGGGGTATTTTGAGTGTGTCTTCCTACTAAAAAAATGTTTATCTGATTTGGGTAAAACAGAGTTTCGTTAATAGTTACAGATTTATTGATAAATGGATGTAATGATATAATTGGTTGAAATTGGTTGGTACTAGCTTATGTATGCATACATCGTATTTAGATTTACAAAAATAAACGATTATTAGATATCGATATAAAAATACGACGAAATGTATTTTTATAAAACAAAAAAGCTAACATATATTGTTAAATAGATGCATGATAACACTTGGGATGTGATCTGAATGTGCATTTTCACAATATATTGACTTTCACTAGACTCCCAGAATCCCACTGCGAGTCTACATACACACACACACACACACACACACACACACACACACACACACACACACACACACACAAATAAGAAAGGTTGCAGGGTCAGAATCCATCCTCAACAGAGCAAAAACACAGAAAGGCCAACTCACAGTTTGGCGTCAGTCCTGGCGAAACAATCTGTAGTCCGAAAGATGAAACCAGATGGCAGTGGAGGTGAAATCCTCATCAAGACGCACAGCAACAGTCCAGCAATCACGTTGTCCGACCTTGTTGCACCTGAGCAGCCCAACAGGTGTCTTCATCAGAGGACCCACACAGCTCTCCCGGTCACCGTGGGGTCTGTCTGACCTTGAACCCAGCGCCGGGTCCAAGCTCACACTCAACTGTAGCCTACATTTAGCATTTAGCTTAGCTGCTAACGGCGATACTCATATAATTCAGGCTTGTGCAGAAACACACACAATCGCTAACGGTCAGTCTAATTGACTGAAATTACACAGAGAAAAGTCCTGTTCCTGTACCATTTATTTTAAGGGGGCTTGAATTCTATATTAAAAAAAAGGATTTGCTCTGTAATGACATAGTGGAGACATATTTACCTGAGCAGAAAATTAAGTAACTCTCTCCCTCTCTGTGTGTAATGTAAATTGAGCTT
Organism: Leptoclinus maculatus; assembly: GCA_032191485.1. Classification (NCBI taxonomy): domain Eukaryota; kingdom Metazoa; phylum Chordata; class Actinopteri; order Perciformes; family Stichaeidae; genus Leptoclinus; species Leptoclinus maculatus. The sequence continues at coordinate 7,062,434 of JAVDOI010000002.1, forward strand.
CTATGTGCCTTAGAGCCCGCTTCACGTGTCTCTCAATGCATGTTAGTGAGCGTGCCCCACAGGCTAGATCACGGCCGCCCTCTGCACTGCACTGCGCTCATGAAGCGGTTTAAGCTGATAACGTTGTCCCGCTGATGTTGTCCCGGAAGTGTATAGCTCCCATCAACCAGTTCCCCCTCAGGGAAACACTGTTAGCTCTGTCTGCACTGTTGCTGTTGTTTGCACTGTTCTTGCTGTGAGCCGCCGGCACAGGCGTTGCCATGTTGAGAGCCGAGTAGAGACAAAAGATGTACGGTACTCTGAATTCCGTATAGAGAACCTTTATTATTCAACTATTTGCATCCCACCTTGTTTATGCGTAATCTATCATAATCTCTCGTTTTTTTTATTTATTTATGTAACAAAATAACTTTCAGCTGAATGGCCTTACCGTATTATTGTTATTGAACTTTATTAGGGATTAACTTGTTTTAATCCCTTACTTTTGCACCAGGGCTACACCAGCATCATAATGATGAACTATCATATATTTTAACTCAAATAGGCAAGCATGGGAATGCAACAGCCATTTAGTGCTATTGTTATTTCAATCTAGCTATATTGCTGGTAGGATTTGGTGGTGCAGACTTGGGTCTATTTGCAGCACTGAGACTCGCTTGGCCATGGGATTCATTTGAAATATAATCAATATACTGTACCTAAACTTTATTTCCTGTGGTGAAGTCAATTGTAATGATTATCGTCCGTTTCTGTCAATTAAAATAATTTTTGTCAACAAAACAAAAAGGATTTAACGTATGTTCACACTTTCCGCAGAATGTATTATCTGCGGGCTTCTCTTTCCTTTCTGCCATGTCATCATATTAATACGAGCTTTCTTGTTATTGCACCAACAATACTAATACCAAAATCTTGCGCAATACAACTAAAACTAAAGGATTTTTCCTGAATGCTGGTTCTCCTTGATAGTGTAATCACCTACTCAGTCATCAACACATGACTTTGCTTGCCAGGTAGACTTCAGAGTAAATTTAACAAGTAGACAGATGGCTGGGCCAGAAAAATCATGGTCGTGCAATATTCATACATATATTGTGGTTTGAACTTGATGATGTGACTGTGATGACTCTTATCTCATTTTTGTTTGTGTGTGTTTCTCCCTCCGAGATCTGCGGGATAAAGCTGATGCAGACATGGTGAGAGAAGCTATTTGAGTCTGGACCAGTCTGGTACACAAAGTTCCTTTGGTGCTGACGTTCTTATCAAATGCACCATTATCCATTTCTACAAAAACCAGTACATATTTACACAGTCCTTTTCCAGGAAACATTGAAAGGGATAAAAACCTGACTACTGAACTATGACCTCCTTTCAGAAAAGAAACTAAAGATCCAGAAACTTAAGTGGTTTTGGGATGAACAAACTGTGTGCAACATCATTTTCACTGATGATTGAGATTGAGAAGTTTCACAGCTATTAGCCTCTATTCACAGCTTGTGCTGGAGAACAAAGGTGTTCAACAAAGAACATGAAGAGATCCCTCAGAGGTAACCTATACACAAATGCCCGAGGCTATAGAGGATAAATACGCAGTGCCTTTTTTACTCACTTTCCGTTTGATTTTTTTGATTGTCTTCAGTCTCCAATACACCTCCCTACAGGCTTCTGAGCTTTAACTGAAGGACTTTAATGCTGCAGGCTTTACTTAATTGTTCACTTCAAAAAAATCATTAAGTGTGTGTGTGTGTGTGTGTGGACGGACCATCTTTTCAGACACAGGGACCTGGGGAATAATCTCAGATTGATCCATAGACATCCAGTAGAACTCCCAGGCTGTTTTGGCACCTGTGCAGATGGCAGACCTTAAAATATCAGTATCGTCACAGAGGTGAGAGCTCGAGAAAGTGAAGCACCAGGCTCCATAATAAAACTCACACCAACACACTGTCAAAGGAGAGCGAGAACAGTGTGCAATGTGGTGCCCTAGGCACTGACATTGTATGAGATCTGTGATTGTGCGCACTAAATATGAACAGAAACATCATATAGATAGTTGAAAAAATAGAAATAAATCGTATCCTAAATATTTACTGTAAGTTCATTATTGATTTCCACATATTTTATAGCCATTGCAATACTTGCCAATGCATGCTGAAGATTTTCTGCCCGTACTCTAAGACATTTCACTGCGTATCCTTTATTGCTTCTATCATACATGCATCTACTGTATGTACATGCTTTATTACGTTCAACATACCATGAAAAGAAACATTCAAAGCAGTTCTGTTGCAATATTTATACTAAGAGGGAAACAAGGGAGTAACAGAAAGATCGGCTTCAAGAGAAACTCTGAAGCTGTAACACAAATGTATAGCGGACGTAATATCTATTTAACTATAATGTGAACATTGGATAAGCAATAGATCAGCCCTATATCACCCGCCTTAATTACTAAATGAATCATCTGTTAAGCACGGTGAACGGCACTAACCTGTATGAAAGATACAAATACTATATTGGTATCAGATCATCGCGTGCATGCACAGCAAACAAAGTCTTTTCATGTGAAGCACGAGGAGCACGGAGTCTCTGCTCTTTCCTCAGCTGTGTGGTGGTATTGTAGGAGGGGGCGGTGCTGCAGACTCTAGCCTGTGTTTGACATCAGAGATACATTGCTGTGAATTGTCCTCTGCCATCAGCAGCAGACACCTTACTTGGCTCCCACTCCATCTTTCCTATTCAGGTCTAATAGGCAATATGTCTGTCCCCACTATCTTCACCCCTGTGATGGGCAGCTAATTAATCACAATTGTGCGGTGCTGTTTTTTTTTTTTTTTTTTTTAAATCTTCCACCTTCCACCTTCCACCCCTTTGTCCATGTGTTGTCTTTTTAGCCAAAGAAGTGATGTAGCTCCGGGGGACGCCATCGGCACTCTGTCAGTGGCTCTGTTTTTTTAAACACTTTGGTACAGAGTTAAATATCTTGATGACTACTTAATGGATTGCCATGACAGTTGGCGCAGTCATTCATGGAGGAAGAATTCTATTATATTTTGGCGATCACCTGACCTGCCACTAACAGGTCAACATTTAAACATTGATTTCAGGACAGGATATCTCATATCTAAAACATAATAATATGGAGGAAAGAAAAGCTATTTTCAATACACACTCTTGTGTGTATATGCAAAAAAAAGAATATTATGATTTGTACAAATGATGTGTGGTTTAGGGCTGCAGAGGTAATGCTGCTTTTATTATTGAGGTAATTTCTGCCTGAGAGTATTTTCTTAAAAAGCCTCTACTGAGAGTCAGCAGCATGAAATTTGTGATTGAAATGAAAGTGACACAGGACAGACAGCCAAGGCAGCCTGTGTGAAAGAAAAAGAGAGGCGGAGGATGCCAAATACAGAAAGTGAGAGAAAAAGCTGGAGGCAGGCCGAGGCAGGGAAGAAAAAGATGGGCAGATGAAATTACACCTGCAGGTCTGTTAGCTTTAACAGCCGGAGTCTAGCAGTGTGGTGTCCCACAACATACCCCAAGGGTCCGTAAGAAATAAAGAGTGAGTAAACCTCACATATCAAAGTTTCTTTTCTCTCACACTCCTGTTATTGCTCCTGTGCCTCTCCTTGACAGCCCTGTGATTCATTTCCTCCCGCCTGAAAGACGGGAAATGAATAGAAAGCTTGGATATTGTCAGCCGCTAAATGGGAAAGCAATTGCTCCAGAGACACAATGCAGATGCAGGTAAGACTGGTGAGTTCAGTTTAAAATGCCACTCAGTCCCACGACACCGGACATAGCAGCACCTGTCTCACAAGGCAGAGGAGAAAAGGAGGGACGGTTGATTGGGTGTATAACATTCACACATCAGCATGGTTTATGTTTGAGTGCGATTTTCATCTCTTTGCTGTCAAACTGCAGGGTCCTGACACCAGCACTTTGGAACGAGATGGGCTTTTTTCCCCCCCGACATTTGCATAGAGCAAAAAAAGATTACAACTGACCTCAAAGTTAAACCTCTTTTGATAAAAAAAAACAAACGGGCAACTGGTTAAGTGCTTCGCCTGCAAGACAAGCTGTTGAGAACTTCAGGAGAGCATGTGGGTTGAGCATGCCCACACCGTCTTTGATGTTTCCTTAGCACTTGCTTAGATGTGTACAGTGCTGCAAACACAAGCTGTGTGTGCTCGCATGCTGACAATTTCTCATACAGTATGAGGAATGAATATCACATGAATAAGGCACAGAACTGAAATGTATGTAATAGCTTTGCACGGTGGGGTTTCTGGACCATTCGTTATCTGATTTCTGATTCTGATTCCTGCATGGACGCTGTGAGACGAACCGCCAAGGCTTGGATGGGCTTGAACCTCTCAGCTGAATGATCAGTACAAAAAAAATTAAAATACCAGATGCTGCAACACATTCTCACTCCCAACTTGTCAAATACCGACGCTTGACGCTTGGTCAGTGGCCCTTAGCTTTAAACTATGACACTAAACTTCCATCTTCACACGGGGTTTAGGTTTAGGCAACCAAACCACTTAGTTAGAGTCAGGAATCAAGAGCGTGATTGACGTTAACTTCACGTAACTAACGACTAACGACACGCACGGGACACATACAGCGTTTGTTTGACCCTACTCGAAGTCATTGTAGTGATGTGTCTGAGTAGGGTTGTAATACAAGCAGCCTCCCTGAAGTACATCAGGATTAACATATCAAATTTAGGGGAAAACACTGCTGATGGGTACGGAGGAGATATGGACGCAAGCCCTGGAGCCTAATAGATTTCATGTGACTTAAATGTCTCCATACATTTTCATTAGCGTGAGCGTATAAGGATGACAGTAATATACCCAGACAGCCACGGAGCGACCAGAATCTGTACCAGGGCCAGCTCTACGAGACGTGGTCTCAGACAGGGCTGATGGTGCCGTGTGTGTGTGTGTGTGTGTGTGTGTGTGTGTGTGTGTGTGTTCGGCTGGTTCAGCACGGTCCGTGACCTTCTCTCCACATACGTGCTCCACGGGGGCTTCAGTCTTTGTTTGTGATGGTATTGGTCTTGCTGGGGCATGCTGCTCAGTGGGTCTGCGCAGGCCTGAGGTGGCTACCCGCTGGGGTTTGGACTCTTCCAGATGTGAGGGAGCGAAATTAATGTTCATTATGCTAAAAACAATTCGCCTTTTCTCTTCATATTCCACTGATGGTTGAGCAGTGAATGATGAGATTGTCTCGGCACTGTTTTGTTCCTTTGCATGTCTACAGTAGCTGCATCGCGTGATGCCGTTGAATATAAATTCCGATCTAGCTGTGACGAATAATGCATATGGAACGGATGGGTTGGGCACATGACTATATTTTGAATTCAGTGTTCAGGAGGGGAATGGGACTAGATCAGAGATACAAGCCATATGTTCCAGTGTAAATCACAATCCAGTGGACAGAGCTCCTTGGTTCCATTCAAAAACCTGATAATACATTTAGAAAGCATAATATAGACTACAAAAAATATTCAAATGGCCCACCTGGGTAAAGCTCATTATTCAAGTTATTTAAGTTATAAAAATAGAATGTAGTGTTTACCTCCGCCTACACTACGTGTAGACTATTTATTTCATTCGTTGTTCTCAGAGAAAGAATAGTTTTAATTCATTTCTATATGTTTACTGTTCATTTTATGGGCTATTCTTGTTTCGTTTTCTTATAATTTGAAGTATGTTGAAAATAAATGTATTGGAAGAAAATGGATGGATGGAAAATAAATCGATGTAAACTAACGTTTTGGCATCTTTCATTTTGGTCAATAATCTTCATCTTTCCTCTTGGCTGTCCTTTATTGGCTCGAGGTTGGAAAAACAGAGATAAAAAAAACATCCTTAACTTATATAAATATAAATATGTGAAGAACACAATAAAAACGTAACGCAAGTCTTGCAAACTTTTTCCAAATATTACAGTTATGTGTGAATTAATTCAACTGTTAGATAATCGATTCCCGGTGGGATTGTTAAATGTCTCGTGGCTGTGACGAAGACAGAGAAGTTGCAAAAATGAGTTGACTGATTTATTGAAATGGCGGCTCTGTTCGAGACAATACACTGAGAGATGGAGGCCAGAGAGAGAGAGAGAGAGAGAGAACGCAGGGAATGGTTGCAGCAAGCATGACAAAAGGTTTGTGTAATGATGTCTTTCTCAATTACTAACCCTCGTCACCCTTGGGTGTCATGGACGAGTTTTCACCCTGAACAAAAAGACTCAAGTGGGCGAGAATCAATCAGAGAGACGCATCACTTGAGCTGGGCTGATTTCACCGCTGCTGTGCCGCTAACTGTGTTATCGACATCGGTTTGCTGAATTTCTAATTAAATGAAATGTTTATTTACTACAGTATGCTGGAGTGTGCTTTGCTTCATGTTCAACACTTTCAAACTACTGTACTGCTCTGTGGGAGTGCATTATTGTTTGGGACACTGGGGGATTACGAGGAAGTCTTGTGTGTCCCAGAGCCTTCTGCTGCAGAGCCGGCCCCGACACTAGCTTTAAAAATCTTCATGGCGGGATGCTGAATTAAACATTGCATGCATGCCATCCTCAATCTGCAGCCCTTCAAACAATCCAAGAGTGCGTAATTAGTCACACAGTGCTGTCTTCTCTTTTGGAGACGCGTCACACCGAACGCACACCAGGCCAAAGTCGGGGATTAACGCATATGGACAAAGTGTCCCACAAAGAGGAGGGACAATTATGACAACTTAAATCCCACAGGATGTCCCCAGGGCCGCCGTCACTTGTCCAAGATGTCTCCTCACCGATTTTGTTGCTGCTGCTGCTGCTGCTGCTTTTTGACAATCAAGCCGCCTGTCAATTACCGTAAAAAAACAACAACAAAAACACACTTTGCAGGGAGATGACAGAGTACCCAGTAGAGACACTGCAAACTAAAATATTCTGTTTCAACGCGGATGCATGGTAGCGTGGATTCATGACAACCCTCTGAAGGGGAGAGATCAAGATCCGTGCTTCTGGTGCCACAGAGTCAGAAGAGTCAAGTAGCCCCCTGTAGACAAGCCATATGGCCTAGGAAGGGTTTCATGGGTGGCAGCAAGCCCCATGCCAGTCCCTCTGCTGATTTCTCATTATCGAGGAATAAATAGAACAAGACAACAAAACAGTGGCCCTGTTGTGTCATATCTATTCTGACTTCGGTGTGAGACAGATGGTGCAAACTAAATGGCAAGATTTGAATAGTTGGGAAACTGGGCAGCAGCACTGAGCACAACAAACAACAAACTGTGATGAAGAGAGAATTCCATACTTCCCCTTTTCTCCAACACCATGATTTCCTTCCTTTGTCACCTGTTTTGTGCTGCACAACCAAGTGTCACTTTTAACAGCAATCAGAATGACTGCCCCTGCGCTAGTTCTTGCTTCATTGCCCGTGCAATGAATGCAGTGTGTGGCAGTGCCGTGGGAGGCTGTAGGGGAGCCACAGGGAACAGCAGATGCCAGGTCTCCTCCAAGGTGGCTGACGGGCGGGCGGGCGGGTAAGGCAAGACAAGCACAGGATACAAAAAGCTGAGGAAAAGAGGCTACCTGTATAGCACAGCAGCTCAGAAGCTTAGCTTTCCATTAAATCGCCATGCATTTCCCAGCTCCTGGCTTTATTGCACCGTTGCTTTGAGACTGGGAGCCCAGGAGGCTCTTCAACGTTATTAGCAGCTTACAGTACATAATCCCACAGCAGATCCTTGCCTATCCTCAGACCAGACTGAGATATATAGCGATGCGATGCGTGAGTGAGAATAGGGAAGGAGGGCGGGGCGGTGGCGGTCGCCTGTCTTTGTGAGTCCAAGTCACTGACGCAAAAGGAGAGACAGAGAGGCAGGAATACATTGTAAAGCATCCGTGTTTCTTGTCATGGTGTCAAGCTGGTTCAATGACGGACACCAGATGGTGGCCCGTCTCCAGAGGTCCCATGTGTCTCACTAAGTCATGATGCCAGACATGGTGCCAGTGCCCTCCTCCGCCATTCCTTTAGAAGGAGATGAAGCCACGTCATTCGGCCTCCCTGATGCCTCGGCCTGGTTCCTCTCCTGAAGCTGCTGGACACTCTCAGGTGCTGTTTGCTAGCAGAGGAACTGGGGGGGAGGGGGGCTAAAAAGAAGCAAATATGCAATTTTTTTAAAATAGAAAAAAACTGACTCCCTGAAATCGTCCATCTTCATATTAAAAAGAAACATAATGGCTTTAATTCATCATGTTCAAGGGCTCGTCATCATTTATGCAGTATAGGAGAAACACACTACCAACAAATGCCATCCAGCAAACAAACAGTAAGCATTGCATCTAAAGATGCTGGAGTCACAAAGACATTTTTCTTTTTATTCAGAAAGATCAAAAATGAGTGTGCTGTATGAAGTTTATTGTTTTTTTTTAATCATTGCTGTAATTCGCGGCAGACACTAAAAGGTGTATACATTTTCACAAAAGTATTTCATCATTTCAGTGTAAAGAAGCTAGACGGAAGTGGACGAAAGAGGAAAATACAAGATGTCAGTGCACAAGCTGGAATTCAAAGCTACACAGTCACATGAGAACGGGGCATGTTCTTCAAATAGATGAGCCACGAGGATGCCGGCATCCACAATTATGCACTGTACACACACCAGCTCATCACACACCAGCTCATCACACACTGCGCCGTTGACATCCTGTGTCAGAAGGTGAAGATACAATCTTAATATCCGTCAACGAAATGTCTCATTACCATTGTTAACTTATGTGGTAGTCACGACGCAACGGAGCCGGCCTGTTAGATAATCAGTAGATTAGAAGCAACGAGGGACAGAACCAACACAGCATCACAACATCCCTCACAACAGCCCAGGCCTTTTTCCCGATGTGTCGCATGAAGAGACACGTGTTGATGTGGCACAGAGAGCCCCTCGTCATCCTGACAGGACTATCTGTGCACTCTGTGATTTTAGGCGACTGATGGTACAAATGAATCAAATCATCCAATCACCCCCACTTGCCTGAGTGTTTTAGTTTGTCATGTAGACCCTGTAGTCGTGAGCCCGTGGTTTGTCCTTTTGTCCGGCTAATCTTCAGAAAAATTAAAGTGATCTGAATCTCAGATTGCAGCCAGACATTTGTGGAAGTACTGTTATTTTCTCACCACTTTTAAAAAACAAAGTGTTTTGAAATGGTTATGCACACTCACAATTCCATATTTGTGATATAATATGTGTGAGGGTGGAGGAAGGGAAAAGAAGAACATCGTTTCTAAAGAAACCTACGCTGACTCTTTCCCAATCATAAATCTATTGATAAAAAAACGAATAAACAAGAACAAAGTTTGTACCTTCACAATCCATACCTCTGACAATGATCACTTCGCCTTACTTCAGTACCAAAGACAATTATGGAAAATCAATAATTTTGACACTGGCCATTTTTAAAAAAACAACAACTCTAAACTGTTTGTATTCAGTTTGGATTGATGACACCAGTGCACTGAGCCTGCTGTATGAGCATGTCATTGCTTCACATGTATCTTGCCTCCAAACTCCCCCCGCGGCAAAGCTCTCAGCTGCCTCTGCTGCTCTGCTATTCTGCCTGGCAAGATGACTATCAACACCAACTTAGCCCGGTAGCGTCTCAGCAGAGATTTCATGCCTTCCCCACTTATCCACCTTCTCCTCCCCTCCCTTGCTAACCTCACCCGCCACCTCCGCTCACCCTTCTCTTGCACTCTCTGCGCTCCTCTGCTGGCTGGTGTGACATTTGCCGTTCAGGCGAGGGAAGAGGGACGAACCCCTCACCAGTCTCTGACCTTTTCCCCCTCGCTCCCTCTCCGGTGTCACTGACGCATTCACTGCCAATTTCACTGCCAATGAATTTCAGAGACTAAGAGTAAAATTCTGTTGCCTATATTGTATGTAATTTGCTTGTGTTTTGGGGTTTGTTTTTGAGTTTCTCTATCCAATGGTATTTACCTGATAACCTGTCTGAACACTGTACCCAAACTGTCTTACTTAAAGCAGGTAACTGCTGCAGCAGCAGTAAAGGTTAATGAATGCTCATTGAATGCCACATGCCACGGGCCGCTTTGGGGCATTATGTATTCAACTTATTCAGTGGTTGGCCTACAGATGATCTACAGTACATTTTCTGTCCACGGCAGAGCTACTAGAGGTATCCTCTCGAGACGATATAAATATCTCATTATGCCCGGACTACACGTAAAAGGACCAGTGCTTAAAGTTGAGTGTGTTGTTGTTTTTTTTCTCTTTGCATTCTAACCACAACTTTACTGCCAAAGCAGCTGCAGTTCCAATCAGGCAGACTGCCGGCACACAACAGGTTACTACTAATTGAAGTGGAAGAAGGGCTCAAGAAGTGTTTGCCAAGATAAGGCTTACCTGACATGTCAAAGCAAGAGCCATCCAACAATCACCTTGTCAAAGCTGTGATCTCCATTTCCTCCCCTCCAGCAGCAGCAGCAGGGTGCTGGTGACACATATGGCCAATTATAGGTGGAAGTGGAGAAGATGATGTGAGCTGAAAGCTTGTTCACACATGGCGGGTGTCCAGACGGCCAGGGGCTGCATGGTGGAGGGCCATGGGAGAGAAAAAAAACTCATCAATAGTTGAGCTCTCCTCTCCTCTAGTCTCCTCTCCTCTCCTCTAGTCTGCTCACCCGTCGTCTCCTCTCCTCTCCTCTAGTCTGCTCAACCGTCGTCTCCTCTCCTCTCCTCTAGTCTGCTCACCCGTCGTCTCCTCTCCTCTCCTCTAGTCTGCTCAACCGTCGTCTCCTCTTCTCTCCTCTAGTCTGCTCACCCGTCGTCTCCTCTCCTCTCCTCTAGTCTGCTCACTTGTCGTCTCCTCTCTGCTCCTCTCCTCTAGTCTGCTCACCTGTCATCTCCTCTCCTCTAGTCTGCTCACCTGTCGTCTCCTCTCCTCTCCTCTAGTCTGCTCACTTGTCGTCTCCTCTCCTCTAGTCTGCTCACTTGTCGTCTCCTCTCTGCTCCTCTCCTCTAGTCTGCTCACCTGTCATCTCCTCTCCTCTAGTCTGCTCACCCGTCGTCTCCTCTCCTCTCCTCTAGTCTGCTCACTTGTCGTCTCCTCTCCTCTAGTCTGCTCACTTGTCGTCTCCTCTCTGCTCCTCTCCTCTAGTCTGCTCACCTGTCATCTCCTCTCCTCTAGTCTGCTCACCCGTCGTCTCCTCTCCTCTCCTCTAGTCTGCTCACCTGTCATCTCCTCTCCTCTAGTCTGCTCACCTGTCATCTCCTCTCCTCTAGTCTGCTCACCTGTCATCTCCTCTCCTCTAGTCTGCTCACCTGTTGTCTCCTCTCCTCTCCTCTCCTCTCCTCTCCTCTCCTCTTCTCTCCTCTTCTCTCCTCTCCTCTCCTCTCCTCTCCTCTCCTCTCCTCTCCTCTCCTCTCCTCTCCATTCATTCCGCAGGTCTGTGGCAAATCAAAGACTACTTTTTAGCCGATCAATACTGCCCCTTAACTTCCCTTTATTACTCCCCAGCCGGGACAAGGGTTAGAGAGGGAGATGCAATATTCAGTTCATAAATCATGCAGTAAAAAAATGTCAGGGGGGTAATTGTGGTTTTCTAACACCCTTTAAAGGGAGGCAGATTTTATTAGTGGGTTAACATCGGCCGGCGACCCTCATTTCTTCTCATTATGGGCTCATGGAGGCATCACCAAACCTTAAACGTTACAACACTTCTCAGCGGACCCTGGCCTCATTTCTCAAACGCACACCTCTGCTGAACATGCGAACGTGACATAATACATGACAGGATTGTCTGGGTCAAACTCATTGTCTGGGCTTCTTTATTTTTATTTTTGTAATCATTGATTTGTTTTCTGTATTACTTTCTACACTTCTAGTCTCCTGAGTAAATAAAAAGCCTCTTTTCTTTGCGCAGATACATAGCACAAATAACTGGAATGATTGCCTCATTAAGGTGCTCCAGAGTTCTGTTACTCCCCCCCTCTCTCTCTCTCTTTCTCTTCCCTCTCTCTCCAATGAATTTCAATTGGCTGATCATTTTCCACCATATCCCCCAGTTACAGCGTTTTTGTCACATCTTTTAGTGATTAAACGGATCGATTTCTGTTCTCTGTGGGTGATTAATCCCACAGGGTTAGAGAGATTACAGAGAGGGGAGCCACGAAGAAGCCTTCTTAATGGATTCACACAGAGAGCCTTCCATTCATAGGGCTAATGAAATTGGATTACAGGACCGGGGCTTCGAGAGAGGGGAGGGAAAACTCACAAGAGGAAACTCATGTCCAACGGGATAAAAGTTAGGAAGAAAGAAAAAGGGTTTTATAATGAGAAACATGTTGGTGCATGAAATAATGACCTCGCCCCCTGTGCTGTCCGAGTGACCCTTCTTGTCGCTTTTTTTTTGACTGAAAAACCCAACACCTGCCTGGCTGGTGGGGGTTCTCACCTCAGCGCGTATCTGGTGAGATATTCTCACAGTGGAGTCTGACATATGATTGATCGTGGTCATTATTAGTCAGTGGGACGGGTGAGCAGTGCAAGGGATCATTGCAGCGAGCCACTGCAGCCGCTGCAGTCATTTGGGTGTGCCACATAGCCCAGCTGTTTTAAGGCTTGAGGGAGCTGGTTATGCTGGGGCAGTGAGGGGGTTTGGATGTTGGTGACAGTGGCTGGGGCCTTACAGTCAGAGGCTCATATCTGTCCTCCACAGCTGGACATGGGAGCGCGGAGGGGAAGCCGTGACTCTTGTGGTCCAGAGGACTGGAACTCTCCTTCTGTGTCACACCCCACAGCTTCAAACCTCCTCTAAAGCTGGAGTGGAAGCGGGGTGGGAAGGGGGGGAGGCAGGAGAGTGGAAAGACCGGAGGGGAAGGTGGAGGAAGGAAAGCGTGTCGTTGAGTTTTAAAACACATGTATGACCCCCAGGGGGGGGGATCAGAGGCCCCAATCACAGCTGGAGGTCATCCGTGTTACTGGGGGGAAATAAGAGGCGAAGCTGGCCGAAGCCGGTTACTCCAGGTCATCGCACAAGCGATAGCCCCATTTCATCTGGAGTATATAGACTAAATGTGTGACGGATTACAGAGAGAGCACACTCTTTAATCTTTAATCTCAATGGACCTAGGTCTGACGAAATGCCGCGTGTGTGTCTGTACTGCATATGGTACGTCTTTCACAAACATAACAGCTGTTTGTTGTTACCACTAGAAAGGTATCACTCCACACTGAACAATAAATGGCAGGAAGTACTGTATTTCCACTATAGGCAAGATTTTTTTTAATTTGTGTACTTTATATTTAGACAAAAATGTATTTGGCGAGACTTCGGTGCATGTCTCGTATCCCCACCACTGTACTCAAATGAGTAGTGACAGGTCATGAGGGGGCAATGAAGGGGCAAACAGGGCCCTGAGGTGACATGTCTCATCCCAGAGCAAAGGGCGCCGCTGACAGGAAACTGCAAACCAACTAAAAAAGCAAACAAGCGACCGGGTGCTCTCAGTCACATCCTGTCCCCAATCCACCCTGTCTGCTGCAGCTTGACCAGGATTCCCCCAACATCACTAGGGGACATCACTGAGCGCGCACACACACACAAACACACAAATGCTTGATCTACTGAGCCATAACTCAGTTGAATCCTCCACTCGTTTAATAGCCAACCTGCACTTAAAGCCCCTGAAAACGCTTCAAATTATTTCTCTAATGTAATTAAATGTTATGGCTAAATATGCAACAATCATAGTTTAAAAAGATATATAGGTAATATTTATTAACATTCAGAAACACAACAACTGATCAGATTTGATTGACAGTGAGCAAACAATCCAGCATGAGGTTCCGATCTAAAGGGTGCTACATCGTGATCGGCAAATGGAAAATTTGACATCACCGTTTTTCAGATGGAGCCCCGCCCACTTTAAACCAGAGAGAAGAGCACAGACAATAATTGTTATGTGAAATAACTGGAAATATGTGTTTCCATGTGGGAACCCATGACTCATAACAAGATCAAATGTGTTTTCACTGCCTTTACAACCCAAATATACTCTTCCACTTAAAGTGTTGCTCATACTGTTCATAGTTTGTTTATTGCCATGAACAAGTAGTGACTTCAACAGAATCAGTAATGACGGAAGTCAAATAATTGAAAATAAGAATTTAAATTCCAGCTGTAAAGTTTTCTCATGGTCAAATCAAAATGAATAAAACATTTAAATACTGCAAGTGCTTGTCATTTTTTTCCCCACTCACTTTAAATAATTCCACAGATTTACTTTCCTTGAAAAAAAGAAAGTTTGAATATTACTGCAAAGAACACACATGAAGAAAACATTTGCTGTGAAATAATCCGCAAAAAAAAAAAAACACTTTGTAAAAGTCCCTGAGGTACGGCCACCTTGAGTATAAGAAAACAAATATACAGAAGCTTTCATGAATCACATGGCTCACACATCTGGGTGAGCTGTGCTTGTGCGCTAACCCAGCGTGTTTTTTTTTGGAATCCAGTCCAAGGTTGGTTTGGTGTCATGCATTTCTGACGTCAGACGGTTGCAGTTTTGGGGGCTAATTATGGGCCAACACAGGGGGATTTCTGCCTCAAGTGAAAGCTGCTCACGTAGAGATGTTAGTCGAGCTGCTGACTCCTTCAAAAACGGTCTGTCTGAGTGAAGCACTCATATATATACCGCATATATATATATATATATATGCGGTATATATATATATACACACACACACACACACACAAAATCCAAGTGTAGCCTTTATTTTTTGCAGTGCAGAATGTCTCCAGGTAGAGAGGCGAGAGTTTTCCCTCAGTGCAGAAGCCATTAGTCAGAATGGAGGTGATTTATGGGTTGTCTCCTTGCAGAATTTAAATTAACTGCCATGCTGTATGGAGGGAGGAGGGAAGGTACCACTGCTTTTTGGGTTGCTCCCCTTTGCACTTCACCTCGTACTGACTCTGTCTCTCTCTCCCATTCTGTCTTGCCTTCAATCTTTAACTCTCTCTCTCTCTCTCTCTCTCTCTTGCTCTCTCCCTCTCAATCTCTCGGGCGAAATCTGGAACGTTTTTTGGATCCAGGTGTGTTGTCAGGTGGTCAGATTTCCCTGGAAAATATGCTCAGCCAGGCCAAATGAAAACCTTTTTTTTTTTTTTTCGAGAGGAAAAAATTAAGCTGAAATCTGAATCATAAAAAGACGGATTCAAGGTCAAGGTCAGCAGTATACTCTGTGTCTTATGGACGAGCATTATTCTCCTCAGACAGCTGTCCAGAGAGGGCTGTAAAAAGCTCAAAAATATACATCTTTTAATGTGAATGTGGTTAACATATACACACAATGCTTCACACTTATTTTTGAATGATTAATAATAAATGTGTGCCCAATGTGGACATACAGCATTACTAATCATGGGTTTCTCATTATTTCAGGAAGTGCTCTCTCTGCTCCCAGATCCATATTAATGATTTCCATATTAATGATGTTTTGTACTCTCTCCTCCCTGATGGCTATATGATATATAACTGAACTGGGAGTCAGGCCCATGTGTGACATGGGAGCATAAGGGACAGGAACGTCATCAGAGTTCATCAGAAATTCCCTCTGTGCCCCGAGATGGCGCCTGCAGGAATGGGGCAGGTAGCTGGCAGGGTTTGGAGGTCAGAGGTCAGAGGGCCCAGGGGTGCCTCACAGCGAGCACACAGTGTCGATGCTGGGGGAGGGTGATGGTGGGGTGAGGAGTGAGGATGACTCCTCATGACATTGCACTGTAAAGCCCATAGAGAGTTTTACGAGACCATTTTCTTTCTAGTTGATTTTCTAGATAGATATGTAGATAGAGTCAACATTTACTCCCTCTGTGATGATGAGAAGATGCTTTACCAGCAGCTTTATTGCATCTACCCCCAAAACACACACACACACACACACACACATCCTGCACCAACACACACACACCTCCTCATTTCCTCCTGCAGGCTCATTGGGCTCACAGTGAATATGTGGTGGTATCATTATGCATCTGTTTCCCATATAGGGAGCCTTGACCTTTTGTGTATTTGTGCAATTTTGTTGCTGCAGAGCTAAAAGAGGAATGCAATTATTACCTTATAACTTAGTGATTTTAATATTAATATAACTACAAGGCAATATATTCATAATTCTGCCCAAGTTACAGTAATGAATTATGGAATAATAATTTAATGTAAAACAACGGCATTGTGCCCATGACAGAATTCTCCTCAAGGATGTTAAAGTTTGCTTTTTCTCTATCTATTGTAAATGTTCGCTGTGTTTTACTTAAGGACGGTATTTAATGAGGGGACAACACAGCAAGACAGAACAAAGCATAACAGAATAAAAGAACATGGACTTATGGGAAAGCTCAAGTTATATAAGTAAATTCATTTTATGACCAAATAAGTCAATAAAATCAGGATAAATAAAAAAAAAACGAGACTATTGTTTACAACATCATACCAAGCTGTATGTCAAGATGAAGGGAAAACGCATGAATCAATGCATCTATCTAATGTAAAAGAGAAGATTGAACAGAAGAATGAGACCACTCACATGTCTGTACGCTAAGTGTGAAGCTACCACCAGCTAACTTAGCTTAGCATGAGGACAGGAAACAAGGGAAAACTGCTTCCTGTCCAAAGGTAACAACGGCTTTAGGGCGTGGCTACCTTGTGATTGACAGGTCGCTGCTGCTACCAGAGCCGTATTTGGCGTATCTACGTCACTCCTCCCCAGCGTGCAAATATGCAGTGGTTGCAAAAAAGCCAAGATGGCGACGGCCAAATTGCCAAAATCGAGGCTTCGAAACGGCCGTGCACAAAACAATAGAAATAGCTAATTCCCCAGTAAAACAGAGAATTGTCATTTTTACACAGATTCTTTTTTGTGGAATAAAAAAAAGAAGGTACTGATCTTTTCATGTAATTGTCAGAAAACTAATAAGTGTATTTCCCAAAGCGTCCAACTATTCCATTAGGTTTATTAGGATCAATTGATGAGATAATAATGTTAACTACCACAGTCACTAATAAACATTTTCTTACACACGCCTTCTTAAACACAAGATATAAGCTTGTTATTTATGTGATAATTGAGACAGATATTCCACACCTCACTGTTAACACTCTTCATCTCCCCCCACCATCTCACCTCTGGGGATGTTGTCTCTTCCATAAAAGCGTGATCCCCTTCCCGAGGACAGAATATTCCTCTGTGGTTTCTCTGCTGCAGCCCTGCCATGCTGGGAGCCAGAGCAGGCCACAGGAGAGCCTTCGCTGGACTCCAGCTGAGGTTTTGACGGGCTCTTGTCTTCAATGCCTGGATGAAGGAAACCACCCAGGGACTTCCCCCCTGGGTTGAACAAGAAGGAGGACAAACACCCAAAAAGTGAGTCACACAAAAAAATCCTCACTTGTCTCCACCAAATATCGCTAAAAACTAATAAACATTTCAGTCACACAGGTTTCAATTCCTACAGTGGGGTGTCTGTTTCACTTTCAGTTATTAAACAAGCTGTTTATTCATAGCTTATCAGAGGGATCATAAAATGCTCAATTAACTCTGATGAGTCTCGCACAGAGATAGCTTTCATACTCTCAGGGTTAAAATAACAATTCAATAATGTTTCTTTGTGTGCGTTTCATTTTTACACACATGCTTATTAATTCTATTTACTAAAATAAAAGCACTAGTAACACTTGAGAGATTTTGGACGACCTAGGTTGACATACGGCCCACAGTCATCACTCATACACAGACAACCGACACAAAGATATGCACAGACTTTGAGTTTCATGCCCTTGAAGCTATATAGTGGATCTGGTAAGAGAAGCAAGGGAAAGTATATTCACTACTACTTGTTTTAAGCTATTGACACATAGCTACTCTTTGTATCCCAGGACTATGGATATATAAATATATTCTGACCTTTCTTGTAAAGCAGGATTCAAATCAGATGCAAGAGAAGGAGGAAGGCAGGGAGGAGAGCGTTCTGAAGTGTTTAGCGAATAGATGAGTTTCCAGGTCATGCTGTGAGTGACACTGCAGTCCTGGCCGAGGTGGAAAGGTCATCCCATCATTTGGGAGCCTGGAGAGAGAGGAGTCAAGACCGATTGAAGCCACAACCAGCTCGCCGCAGGCAAGGCGGGCTAAGGGGACGCACACATGAATCACACACGTGCACTTATAACACACCACATCAGCACATTCGCTGTGATACCTGGATACATTAGCCAGCCCCGCAGCAGGCCAGTCGAAGAGCAAGTCTGCTATTTCTCACTTCTCTTCATTCGGCAGAATTGGAGGACAACGAGTTAAACAACAATTTCCCTGGAGCTCTGCTGCTCAGTGAAGGGGAAAAAAAGACAACGTGTAAACAGAGACTAAAGACCAAGTCATGTTCAAGGGTGACAAAGCGCAGCTGAACATCTTCACTAAATTGTGTGTACAGTATCCTACTCTTGGCTCATGCTGATAGCATGTCTGTGTAAATCAGCTGATAAACATTCCATGATCTCGCATGCAGAGCGTGCAACTGTAATCAGCTCATCGCATTGAAAAGTGCATGCAATAAGGCCGATTTGACTGCACATGTCACATGACGTGCGACATGGTTAAAACATGTCGCAATCGCTTTGGTATCAGGCTCCGCCGCGCAAACATGGACCCCTGAGCGTGAAGGAACACCAGGCTGACTCACCTTTAAGTGAATGAGCTCTGGTCGGCAAAGTCAGAGTTATTATGTCTCGTATGAATGCAACGCTGTCACATGCTTTAGTAAACAGGGCAGACGTCAGGCTTGATGGAACCATGGCTGGTGTAGTGAGGAGGAACACATGGCCTCAGGGTATTCTCTCCTTGTGTGTGTGTGTGTGTGTGTGTGTGTGTGTGTGTGTGTGTGTGTGTGTGTGTGTGTGTGTGTGTGTGTGTGTGTGTGTGTGTGTGTGTGTGTTGCTCACTTCCTCTGGAGTCATGTCCTTCACTGTTTCTGCATTCACCTGGATATTCTGTGCACTACAGAGCGCGTCAGCAAGAAATCACGAGGCAGGGAGGGCTTAAAGCAAATACATATTAATTTTCTCTGCACATATATAAAACAACTTCTCCCCAGACTCACACATTGCCCTCCTCTGCGTTCCCTCTCTGACATAAACAAGCACACACACACACACACACACACACACACACACACACACACACACATACACACACACACACAGTCGTATTCAACAGATACTTTGCAGCAGCTGTGGGCAATTCCCCTCCGATATCAGCCTTTTTCCTTTCCCATTTTCCTTTAAATGCACAAATGCACCATCTCCCCTTCACTCCCCGTCCTCAATTTTTTGACTTCCTTGTCTTCTTTGTCCCCCCCCCCCCCCCCCCCCCCCCCTCCTCCCCATCTCTAAACCACCTCAGTGGGTGCCAAGCAGTCACAGCAGTGGCTTGATCCTGGCACTTATGAAAGGAGCTCTTTGATAAGCCTCGGCCAGGAGCAACACAAGGGAAGCAATCAGAGACACAAACTCAACTAGAGATGAGGCATCTACTGTGTTTGTGGTGTTGTTTTGTTTCTTTGACCTGTTAAACTTCACTCTTGAAAAAAAATAACTAAAAATAAAATCTTTGAAAGTCTATTTCTTTTCTTTTTTTTTTACTCTTCCATGTTTTGTGGTTTCCCCTTGTGCACTTCTGAAACATTGGGAGACACGTTTGTTCTGTCTCCCCATCTCTTTGTAACCAGGGAGAACAACAAAGTGATTAAAAGCGTTTGAGGTGTGTTTGGATGTGGCTGATGTCTGGACACAGTGAGGTTGTGGTTTCCTGTTCTTGTCTTGTCCTCGCATCCGCTCACTTATTGTGCTTCAAAAGCCTTCTCTTTCATCACAGTCTGATCAACTGTGCTCTACAATATCTGAGCTCTGTTTTAATACAAATTAACATTACAGCAGTCTTATGTTAATAGGAGCCATCATTTCTACTGGTTACAATAATAATTGAACGTGATATTTTCATATGATTATATTATATTATTATATATTTCAATATGTCATCATCATACACTAACACTAGCCTGATATGCACTCAAATAAGGTTCTGTTTAATGGTTTGAGTAAATAATTATTTAAAACTAGATTGTCAATAAGAAGAAGAAAACATCAGTGGTGTAGTCTATTTTGACATGTGACTTGTGTTGGTTTTACTGAACTGTAGCTACACAACAACAGACAGACAAAGGTTTGTGACTAGACGGTGAGCACAGTGTAGCATTTAGCAGCTGAAGAGACAGATGTTACTCTGAGGAGTTGGTGGAGACCAAAAACAGAGCTAAAAGGACTGTGAACATTAGGCTGGGAATTAACAGATGAATGACTCAAAATGAATGCTAACTGTTGCTTCGTTAATGCTGGATGCGTAAAGAAACAACAGTTTGCTCTCCATATCAACTTCAAAGGTGAATATATGTCAATGTTGTGTTCACAGCTTCTGGCAAAAAAAAAATAGTTTAAAGCATTTAATTAGGATAAAGTACCAAAACAATTACCACACCTGCAAAGTTAACACAATATAAGGACAAATTATTTTGAAATTTCCGCAATTTCTTTTTTTTCTATTTTGGAATGTCTAATACCTGAACACATTGGTGTGTCACACTATCGCACCAGGTCCACTCCCCACTGAGCAGTGCTACAAACAACCAGCGCAAAGAAAAGGTTAGGAACGTGTGTCTGGTTTCCCACCTGCCAACAATGCCACATGTGTTGGGCTGGAAAGAATCACGCCCGAGGGGCTACAACCCAACCTCTGCAGTGGATATACGAACTTTACCCCCTAACTGTTTTTAAAGAATCTGACATCTATAAGACATCCCAAAAATGCAACTCATGTCATTAAAATCTGTCTCTACCACACGCAGCAATTTAGGGTTTCACAGAATGTCACTTCCATTAAAATACGTGTTGTCACGACTGCCACCGACAGTCTGGATTCTCTCCCCAGATGCTCCAACAAATCAAGCAAAACAAACCAGCTCCACTGACATGAAGCTCAGCTGTCACGGCAGTAAACTCCCTCTCCACATTGCACCTCTTGCTCCCCTTTTGCCTCTCTATTGCTTGTCTTCCACATCTTTCTCATCTCTCTTTCATCGCTACCGCTCTCTGTTTGTCCTCCCTGGTGTGCATTGATCTCTGTGGTTCAGAGATTTAGAGATTTGGGGCACAGTGATCTCCCTGGCAGTTACAGCCGACAGGTGTGAAGAACAAACAATGGCCCCTAAACAAACCCCAAAACCAATTTAGGGCTTGTGTGCTTCCTCATATAGGCAAACTCCATGTCTGTTATGAGGAATAAAACAAAACAGGCAAATTTGCATTGCAGGCACACCTGGTGTGCCAGTTATTTGGGTATGTCCACAGACTACGCTCAGTGATAAATTATACAACCAACTGGTGATGCCATAAGTTTGCAACTGAAGTTTAATGATGATGAAGAGAGAGAAATGCAGCAAAATAACTGGAGATATGTCAAGTGTAGTGATGACAAATAGCCAGGCATCTTGCTCATTGATCCATCTCAATCCGTCACAAGTGCTCAACCCAGTTCAGGCACAAACAGTCCTATCTAAGGCAGGAATGGGCAACCATGTGAAAGACAAGAATCTGCAGATTTGTATTCCAACCAATGACTACGCCATCTGATTCCACTGATTAGTACAACTTTAAACAGAGAGGTGGAACTGATCATTGAAAACACCCTGGTGGATTAAAATCCTGTTGACTCTTAATCCTCCTTAATCGGTGCATTAATCCAAAAATGTGTTCACGTCATAACGTAAAGAGCTATAGAAAAGATGAACAACTACTCCTTCAAATGTACTATGAACAAACAGCATACATACAGTATATATATATATAAAATCATGGGTAAAACTTCAGCCGTTGGATTCTGAAGAAATCTTTTGTCAAAAGATCCTTCTAGGCCACACCCCCAAAAACTGTGATTGTGAAAAATGATTGTTGTGTGTTGCGCTGCACCGCATCAATCCTGGGACTACTTTTCAAAGAACTTCAGCCCATTGCTGTCTGCGTTTCCATAGCGGTCCAAAGACGAGACTGGCGAGGGCTGCTGGTGGTCGCGTGGGGTAATCAAATATAGGTTTTGTCTCGCTGCAATGACATTTCCTGTCGCGTTGTGTTTACTGAAGCACGTTGCATGTAATTACTGAAATGCTGAGGGAGAAAATGAAATTAAGAGCGTTTGTCTGTTGAGTGTTTGAAATAATTTGTGCTTAAGAATGTAACCGCCATGAAACAATCAGAAAATATTTGTTCTCCCGTTCACAGCAATGCAGCGCTGTCTCTCTCTCTCTCTTCTACCGCTCGCCCTCTCAGCTCGGTCACATGATCGGTTTTCTCTCTCTGTCTGTCTATTTTAAAAAGAGTGGGGAAGCCGCCTAACTTCACTTTTAATGCTAGCAAACACAAGGTTCTAGGTTTAACTCTTTTTGTTGGGTATAGGTCGAACCCCTGGAAGGGTTCCAAGTGGAACCTTTATAAAAGGTCCTACCAGGAACCAAAAGAGGTTCTCTTGTGGGGACAGGCCGGAGAACCCTATATCATTTAGATTTTTGTGACATTGAACTGCGTTGAGCTACCAGCTGTACCAGCCAGATATAATTTTTTACCATTGCCTCTGTGAGGCTGACACCTTTTTTACCAATCAGCAGCTCATATTGACACGGACGTACCGTATTCTCTCCATCCAACTTGAGCGATTTGTCCATTTTGTGTTCTGAACTGTATTGAGACCGAAAACACTGAAGACTGACCGCTCTGTAAACACATATTTCACATGATGACTATGTTTGTTTGCCATCTACAGTCTTTGTCATTTGCTTTCCCACTTCACCATTCATCACTCTAAGGGATGAAAATGTCAAACAAATGACATCACTGCTTTATATAGATTTTTTTTTCCTCCCATGCAGGAGCCTTGATTTGATAAAAACCATGAAATCAATAACTAAAAAAAGACACCAATAAGAAACGGTGTCGGCGCATTCAGGTGGCAAAGAGGGGAAAAAAATATCAGCAGAAGAGCGTAAATGTCAGTGGCCCTTAGCGGAAGGATAGATTGGCTGCTTTTACCTTTAAAAATTGACCCTATGTGATGCGCCACTAAGACCAGTAAAGAAAAAGTTTTTAAACAGTTCTTTCTTTATGTGATGTGCCACTAAGACTCTTCTTCTACGTGTTATTGCAATGTTTAATTTATTTTATACAGGTCAAGCTGTTGGCGTATTAACGCCTTTCATGGCATTAACTTTTGTAATTAGCACCTTTTTTTTTTATTATTTGAGAAGCTGTTAGCACTTCCCAGCATAGCAGATTACGTGTTGCCTTGTGTCTGTGCACATATATGCACGAACCCTCCTCCAGGAAAAGAAAAAAAAAAGAAAAGATTGTCTATCCAAAGCTCCATCTTTATTTTTAGAGTCTGGATGCTGATGAGAGAGAGGAGAAAGTCAGGGAGTGAGAAACGGCATGAAGAGTGGGGAGAAGGAGGGAGGGCAAGGGGAGAAGAAAAGAGAGAGATGAAAGAGGGGGAGCAAGATGGTCGGGGGGGGGGGGCGGGTGTTGGTGATTCGGTGGTTCAGGAGAGTGGTAGAAAGAAATGCAGTGTGATGAGAGTCCTTCCTCTGAGTGAGCCGGAGAGAGAGAAGGGGACGTAACCACACCAACCTCTCACTCGATGGGGGAGCAGAGGGGAGGGGGTGTGGGGGGGCTCCGCTGCTACTGCCGTATAAAAAGCCAAGCCTGAGAATCCGGCACCACAAACTCACCACACATACATACACACACACACACACACACACACACACACACGGACACACAGATCCAGTGGCTGCTCAGTATCTTTCACACTCACCCACTCTCATCCTTTTCTCTCTCTCTCTCTCTCTCTCTCTCTCTCTCTCGCTCCCTCTCTCCCTCTGTCTCTCACTCCATTCCTCTGGGATCTGCATCCTTCTTGCTTCTTCTCACAAGTCAGATTGTGTTTGTAAGTACAGGCTGAATGTCTCCCTGTGTGTGCTTGGGTTTCCGCAGGTCTTTCTGCATGTGTGAGTGACTGCATGCCTACTTTAGTGTGACTGAGCAGAACACTGAGGAGTATCAAGTGTATGTGGGTCTCTGTCTCGCCCTCACACACTCGCCGGTCCTCTCGCAACTCTTCTCGGGATCTCCGGATCCCTTCCGACGGTGACAGGCTCCCTACACCAAGCAGTCACCATTTCCGCCCCCGGGAGACCCACGCTGGCAGCGCAGCCCCTTCCCCGACTCAGCATCGGGAGGAAGACCCTGGTGGCGGCTGCCGTAGGGGTTATGCTGGTCCTGGTGCTGGTGGTCCTCATCCCCGTGCTCGTCAGCTCTGTGGGTACAGATGCCAGCCACTATGAGATGCTAGGCACCTGTCGTATGGTGTGCGACCCCTACCTGAACAAGGGCACTCCGGCCAGCAGCACCAGCTCCACCGGTCTCCAGGCTGAGGCAGAGGCGTTGAGCGACCACGGCAACGTGCTTCCACCCTCCACCTTACTGCAGGGCCCACAGGGCAAGCCTGGCAGGCCAGGCAAGCCCGGACCACTGGGACCACCGGGGGAACCGGGTCCACCTGGACCTGCGGGGCCTCCTGGTGACAGAGGGGATCAGGGACGGACTGGGATTTTGGGTCTGGGGGAGAACGGAGCTATCAGCACGGCCACCTACAGCACAGTGCCTCGGGTGGCCTTCTATGCAGGGCTTAAGAACCCCCATGAAGGCTACGAGATCCTCAAGTTTGACGACGTGGTCACCAACCTAGGCAACAACTATGATGGCATTTCGGGCAAGTTCATCTGCAGCATACCAGGCACATACTTCTTCATCTACCACGTGCTGATGAGAGGAGGCGATGGCACCAGCATGTGGGCAGACCTCTGCAAGAATGGCCAGGTTAGTGCTTTGAAAGTTTTTCTGAGTTTCATTTCCTCAGTGTAAGCAATACCTGACTGCCCTGATGCTCACTCTCTTCCTGTCCCTCGCTGCCTGCATCTGTCGCGCTCTCTCTTAAAAAAAAAAAAATCCACATTGTAGAGAACCGATCATTCAAAAAGCCAGGGAATAAAAAGTGACATTGTGAGGCAAGCGTGCGCATCTGCCGTGCGCCTCCGAAACCAAGAGCGCACAGCTGTGGCACCCCGCGCGCCTGGAGATAAAGATGTGTTGACTGGCTGCAGCCCCGCGACCCCTCTTCGCATGATGCGTCCTGACATTGCCGCGTCCCGCGATCCAAAGGACGGTCACGGTTTGGAGTGAACGGGGGAGTGCGCGCCGATATTTTTGCCTTTACGCAGTAAAATTCGGAACTTTTGGCCATTCCGCTTTTTCTGAATTAGTATTGATATCTAGAGGAATTGACTGGATACATTTAAAGTGTTTCGTGTATTTTATGAGTGATTGTATTGTATTTCGATTGCTGTTATAGTCACGCTTATATTATTATAATTATTATGATTATAATTATTACTACAAGAGCCATGTGTGCAACCCTTTTACTTTCCGTTTATTTTATAAATTTATCTCGTATAACTTTTAGACTATGTGAGCTTTAGTGGCTTGTCTGCGCTGTTAGTGTAAAGAGAGGAGGGGGGGATATTAGACATTTCGCCTATAATATTTAGACCATAGGCTACTGCTGTCCGTGCGAGCCCACCAGATTGTGCTGACTGTCCATCGATGCACCCATCCGTCTTCGCAGTCGTGTTAAATGCATTAGGACGTCTACATGATCTATTTTCGGCTTCTTTGATGCATCGTTTTAATGGGGCTCTAATTCTATTTTTGCGCCCCGGAGGGTCTTCTCAGATTGGTTAATGTGTGCCTTCCGATCAGCCGTCAGATCTGTTATCTTCAAAGTTGCTCCGAAATACGTGTTGCCTGTAAAAAAAAAAAGAAGAAAAAAAGATGGGTGTTACGCCGCAGTTATTGCAGATCTTGTTTGCTTTGTTTGCTCAGGCTGCAAACTGCGTCTCTTTCACATAGTTTGTTGCCGGTATTATGACAAACGTGAAAATTGGAAAATGTTGAATGAATGAAAAATCTGCTAAGAAGCAACCTGCCACTTAAACAAACATGCTTATGCTACAGTAAGTTTCCACACTCGATCCATCAAGTACAATTTCAGTGACATGCTCAAAAAACATGCAACATTAAAATACTTAATTAAAGCTTAAATTCAGTGTTAAAGTGTATTATTATGTGATAAGTAATCAAGAGGAAGTAGAAGTCGAGGGGTGGCCTGTATTGCATTTCACACATTGCCATGCTTCTCTAATTTGTACTGCTCTGCTGCACTTTATTTCTTGCCACCGTAATCTTTATACTCAAACTGAATTGTACACATGGAGACACAGTAGCCTACTGTAATGAGAGATACTGCACGGTGACACACTAAGTCGGATCCCACTTTACACTTGCGTTCATGAAAAGGGCCGCAAATGATGCGTTTCCTGTGCTTTTGGATTTCTGATTCACCATCGTCAGGTTGTTCTACAGTCAGAGACACAGAGCTCTGCAATGAGAAGAGATAAGTAATAAATGTAAGATCGGATCCTCCAACCGTCATTTCAAATCATGTCCCAGCAGCCTCTGCGACCTGTTTCACGTCTGCTGACTGTGAAATAATGTTATTTTTCTCAGGTTTTTGGGGGGTAAATGCCAAGTGCAATACATAGGAAAAAAATCATGTCAATTAATAAACGGAGAGTTAAATTAAAGCCGAAATATGTTGGGATCAATAATAAATAAATAAACAGCTGGCATGGGCTGTGTAGGGTGAAGCTGCAGTCTCACCAAGGCAGCCAGAGGTTAATTCCTTTACCCTCGCCAAGTTCACAGCACGCAAAAAAAAAGAGAGTTACAGCAATCTCCTATATATATAATGTCTCACTCAAGAGTAATGTTTATGGGTGGGCGTAAAAGCATTGATATATAATAGGGGAAGAAGAGCATATGTTGCTATAAAACGCCTTCTGTTCCCGCTTCGTTGTGCTCCCAAGAGGAGGTTGCGGAGGTACTTAAGTTAGACGAACGCAGTGTGCATCTCCAGAGACCCGCGTAATGTTTATAAAGTGGTAACCGCGTCTATTTCTCTATAGCTTATGCATAAACACGCTGTCCTCTCGCCGCGGTGTTTATTAGCTGGTGTGTTTGGCTGATAGAGAAGGCCCCAGAGCCTCAGTCTGTGTAAGTGACTGTGAATGGTTATAAATGTTGGGCCAACTCATGCTACATCATTGATGAAGTGCCCAGAGTCAAAGTGAAGCTCCTGCAGCCACACCGGTGCTTTCCTCAGCTCATTAAGGCCACAAAAAGCTACACCGTGGGTCAGGACAGAGGAGACTAGGGAATTGTAGACAATACTAGTATTTTATCATCTTTTGGCTTCAGTGAAGCAGCGGGTTTCCAGGCCCTGCAGTGCTGTTTCACTCCAGCGTGTGCTCCTCCCACTCAAGGGGTTCTTAGAAGCTGTGTCTAACATCAGCATCCATAGGTTACTTTATTTATTCTCCTCTGCTTCCCCTCCCCAGAGCACAACACAAGAATCCCAGCACTGTCCTCAAAACTTTGACACTTTTCAAGTTAGACCAAAAAAAGTGTGTGAGTGAGCTTCCTGGTAAACAAACAAATAGGAAATCTATTTCCAGCACAGCACACTTTGCGACACACGCTTTCCGAGCTCCCCTCCACACACCCTTTTTGGCTTCTTCGCCGCCTGCTCTTTCGCTCGTGTGCCAAATGTTCCGGCCGATCCTAAAATCTCAGCAGTAAATCAATGCTCTGTTATAACCTGTCTTGTACAAGCCCCGAGAGAGACACAGCGGTGACAATGAAGACAAGTTCAATGGATACAGTAGCAGGGAGAGAGAGAGAGAAAAGAGCATAGTTATTGTGCTATTGTGCCATCAAGTCTGTTTAATTGTAATTAAAAAGCTTGAACCAGATCCAAGATGTGTTTGCGCTTCTCCTCTCCATTCCCTTCTTAATATTGTTATTAATCCGCAAAACCGTTTCAGAGTTAATTAAAAGCAATGACTTCAGCGTCAGTCTCTCAAGAGGACCATAGTGAATAATCACTCTGTCTCCTCCTTTAATAAGCTTCAACGTCCTTCGTGCACATGGCTCTTCCTTAGCAATTACCGCTGCAGTCTCCTCCTCACACACACACACATGCTCACACCACACACACACACACACACACGCATGCCCCCCCCCCTCCTTTTCACCACACCCTCACAACCTAATGCCTCAACCCACACTGTGCACTGCCCTCCATCTCTCCTCTATATCAGGTCTGCAGATGTTCACTTTTCCAAAAGGAGAAGAAAGTTTTCATCTTAAAAAGGAGAAAAAAGCAGCACAACAGAATCCAGATTGCGCTATCACAGAATCGATTTACCAACACACAATGCCATCAATATTCTTCGTTGCCTTCAAGTGATGCATTGCACTATGAGAGAATAAGTTAAAGCGTACCATCCTTTTCTTAGATTTTGTTTTTGCGCTTGAATGGAAGAGATGCTGTTTTTTTTTTTACCTTTAAGTGTTGCTGAAGTTCAGTCGCGTGTCATTTCCTTCTCACACCATTCCCCTCAGTACATCATTGACACCTCCTGGGGGGAGGGGGGGGGGGGGGGTGCACACACACAGACACAAGACTATTTATCCTGTTGCTGGGTATCCAGGTGAAACCCACGCTTTGTGTTTAGCATGTGGTGACGATCCCGACATCCAAAATAGGAGCAGAGCCATCTGCTCTGTTTGATTTGGTTATAAACTCTAATGACAGGTGTGAATATTCCTATAACTATATAATAACTAGCTTGTCACTCAAGATGGGCTGGGGTCTTCATTGATTATATACACATCTTTTCTTTTTTTTTTTTTTTTTTTACAGGTGTTTTGCAATTTCAGTCCAAAAATGTAATATGTGATTGCAAGCGAGGTATCTACACACGCGTACAGCAGCACTTCGACTTGATTGATTTTAACATTCTGGTAATGTTCAGACGTGCTATTCTTCATCGTGGTGTGACTTCAGCACTGAGAGGCCTCTGTGTGTCTGCCTGGTGTAACAGAGAGACTCTGTCTGAAATAGACAGACAGGGTTTGAGAGAGAGCCACCCTCAGTCCCTCAGCCTCTTCGCCTGCGGTATTGATCCCCTTATGTGTACGTGTGCGTCTCTTTCCTTCTTCTGACAGACCCATTTCTTTCTGCGTGATGTATACCGTGGCATATCTTCTATAATCAGCCCGAGAGGTAGTGGAGGCGGACCTTTGGCCTTGATCTGCTGTGTAATTGGACATTGGATTTGACACTCCGCCGAGTGGAACATTAGAGCCGGTCTAATTAGGTGCGAGGGCTATCAAATGAAGATTGGCCCATGTTGTTAGGAAATACCACACAGATTGCAAATGTCAAGATGACACGCGCTGTCATCGGCAAGGAAACGGGCGAGAAAATCTATAATTTATTGGTGAAGTTTCAAAACTTGCACGGAAACTGCCCACCACTCGTCTGTAATAATTCTAGTTCCTTTAAAACATTTTTACACACTGAGCTCCACAGATAGAGAGACATCAGTGCACACACTCACCGCGCCCGGCATCTCAGCCTAAGTAGCTCATGAAATGCTGCTATAATGTCTCGTGTATTCGTGAGAGCGAAAAAACATACGGTCTAAAATAGGATTGTCTCCGGTGGCTGACTGACTCAGGGATGCTATGGTGTTGACTCACAAGAGTTCTTCATTATAATGAGGGCCATATGGGAGATAGACAAGTGCCCCTGGCCCTCTTATGCAAACATCTCTCTCTCCGTCTCTCCCCACGCCCCTGACATTTAGCCGTCCCCCCGAATTCACTCTTCAGTGATACCCACAATTATCCTCTCCGTCTTCACGGGGAAGCAGCAAGTCAATGGCTTCGAAATGACTCAGAGTCTGCTACATAAATCAATGTGTTTAACACCTACTACCCCTCCCCTTTAAAATGAAAACGGGTGAGACAGTAAGAGAGGATGAATCGGCTACTGTATGAAAAATGCATGTCACAGCAAAGCTGACAGTCTGCCTCTCATCCAACACTCGTACAGAAACTCTCTTCGCCTCATTTTTAGAGTCTTTTTTTTCCGCTGAAGAATAAAGAGAACATCTCAGTGCCTCTGGGTTACTAGGAAGCACACTGGAAGAAAAACAGGCTTAGTGGGAACAAAGGTTGAAAATTGTGCCGTAAAAGTCTCTTTTTCAGACGATGCCGGGAGCAGTGATTGTGGTCTTGGGTGTCGGGGGCTGGAGGCACACAGTGCTGTGTATCTCAGTAATTAACTGGGTGTGATGAGTCAGACACAAGAGAGAAAAGAGTGGCTGGATCGCAGGTCAAAGTGGACGCCTCTTTTCCCCCCCCACCACTGTTTCCTCTGACAAGCCTCTCGCAGTGGCTCTTTCAAGAGGAGCTGTCTTGATTTCCTCCTCTTTGTCGCCCGCTGATACAATTGCAACGCGGCCATTCTGGCCTCTGTATGGTTTCTACAGTATTTGGATTGAATGTCGGTGATGAGCTAACGCCTGACACCAGATTCAGCATCGGTGTCAGCAATTTCATAAAACAGGGAGAGGTTTTTGTGCAGCAAAGTCATTCTGTTTTTTTAAAGGAGGCTGAGCAGGTACAAAAACGAACAGCTGGTGAAATTAATTCAGGAAGCCTTTTTCCTACTCTCGTCTGACAGATGGCAAATCTCCTCTTACCATTTCATTCCTCTTATCATGTTTTCACTTAAGTTCCTCCGACAAATAAACCGGTAACACATGGGGGACCTGGCGCTTTCTGACACAATTCTCTTGCAACCCCATTGTAGTTTCCTGCTCTCATTAGTTCTGTAAAATTGCATCTCGTGCGCACAGAAATGCACGTGGACACGTGTGTGTGTGCGTGTGTCTCCTTGGCTCTGTGTGTGTGTGTGTGTGTGTGTGTGTGTGTGGTGCAGCGAAATGTTGGACCGGGCTCAATAGCTGTGGCAAGCTATCTAAGCTGCTATTAGGCATGCAGTTCACGGCTGGAATGTTCAAACACAATTAGACGGCAGTACACTTTGATTTAAAGAGGACCAATAGACCCCGTCGATCCAAAATGGAGGCTCAACATCAAGTCAACAAATCCCTGTCAGCGAGACTTGTCCTTGTCACGGTGACAAAGCCTCTCGTAAGATGTCCCAGTGGGACGTTGCTGGCTCCTCCTGCACCACACACACAAACAGATAAAACTTCAAATTGTCCCGCTTTTCATACACAGCATGCTAATAAGGGTTTAGAACAGACACACACTACAGCTGCTGGAGGAGAAATAATGTAAAATGCCTTTTTAACAGACGCAGTTTTATCATTTTGTCATTGAGGAGCGCTGAGTCAGTATTTAAAAAAATGTGCGACAACTTGAGCTCAGATTCCTCACATAAACACCTGTAATACTGCTAACTGTGATGTTCACATTCACACCTACTGTACACACAGTGCACACGTTAAGAGAATCCACAACTCCCTTTTCCCTGGCACGCATTATCTATTAAGAGCACGGCGTTGAATTTCCAGTTTCTCCACTCAGAATATTATTCAATCAAAGCCATCACGTTGAACGATATGACGGATACAAAACACGCGCGAGCAGCCAGAAGGAAGACAACATCGCCTGACACCTCATTTACCATGGCTGGAGCCGGCGCTCGCAGCCTCATGCTTTGTTTGTCTTGTCAAAGTTCCTCTACATGTTCAGCGTCAAGGTCACGCACTGCCAGTTGGCTGTTTTTGTCCTGCTCATCTCTCGCTACACACCTACCACACCCGGCATCCGAACCTCATATCCCTCAAGTTCCTAGTGTGCAGTGAAAACAAGAAAAAAAAGAAAAGAAAAATAGCCCCAATAGGAGCTCCCTGATCATTATTTCAAAAATAGTGAGGCTTTATTCATGCGTGCTGATCATTGAAAGCAAACAAAGGAGGCCTAGACTCGGCAGTTAGTCTCAGAAGGGGATAAAGAAAACATTAGAGCAAAGAAACACAACAAGACAAAAATATCGTTGTGGAAGAACTGGAAGGATTTCAGGGAAGTTTGCTTTCATCAGGGCTTTGCTCATTCTGTCTCTGCTGAAGGAAAATGTTATATTTATAATGTCCTCCTCACAAGAAGAAGAAAAAACCCACAGAAATCATGCACAGTTAGATGGCTTAAATGCCTTAAAGTGCAAATGAAGAGAATAATGTAAAGGTCACACACAGCTTTGACATTGCCAGAGGTTCCCAGGTCCATGTGTGGACAACTAGAAAGCACATTTTTTTTGAAAAAGTTTCATTAAAATCCCAACTGACAAATCCTCCTGAGCCATCATCACCCGCTCCCATCGCCAACCCAAGGCGCTAACCCTCTAATAGGACGTTGTTGACTTTGCACGCTCGGGGGAGCATCACATCATATTAATATGCTCTGGACGCCGGCATCTCAGAATCAGAACAGGAGGCTTTTGTTTGCACGTCGATATGAGCTGCGCTAGATTTAATCAACAGGATAAACAATGAAAAAGAACAATATTACTCCTTCATCTTAAAACCCTCTCCTCAGAATGAAATTATTCAGATTAGGCTTCACGGCGCTCGCACACTAATACCAACGTGACTTTCACTGTCGATGGCATGTTGTTGAAAAGTTTGAGACACCCTCCAAAACTCCTTTAAACATAAAGCGAGGTCATGTTGCAGTAAAGTCCTGAGGATTGTCGTTAGGACTGAAATGTTGCCGTATATATAAATTACTCCCCGGGTGTTGCGCACAGTACACATGTTCTTTTAAACTCACCAGGGTCACTATAGAGGTTTTGCAATGCCCCGTCATTGTTCATTCCACCTTACATTACAACATTGAGTTTGATTTAAAAATGTATTTTCATTGACAAAAAATTCCGTTGAGGATGGCTGAAGGAGTGTCGACCTCGCTCCTCTCTGCTTCACAGCTCAAGGAAAAAATCATTTTGAGAATCTCTGACAGATTCACAAAAAATTCGCAAAATATTATATACATAAAAGCTCATAAATGATTTGAAGGCACAGTAATAGAAATGGTATATTTCTGTTACGGCGAAAAGAGTTTGAGAAATATGTTGCCGACCATGCTCCTGTATTTAATGCTGAACCATCTGAAATCTGCGTTAATAATGCTCATAAATATCACAATGTTGATTCATGTGGGGATGTTAGCAGAGCTGGAGTAAGATGAAGAGATGCTCTGTAATACAATGGTACTAACATACTGCAGCGCTACACCTTGGTCTTTTCCAGGTCTTTGCCTGCTTCAATGTAAGGAGTCACAGATACGGCACCTTACCACTTCAGTGCTGTCCACAGTAGCGGTGCGGGAAAGGGTCACTCTAGCCTCTGGTGACTGTTTTGTCATTGTGCTGCTCAGGAGAACAGCGTTTAAGACTCTTACATGCTTTCTCTTAAGAAATGGTCTGCTTTCTATAGCAGACTTTTATAGCATTTACAGCTTGTAAGGGACAATTTGCCGTAGTCTACCACATGCTGTAACAGAAAGAACAGAGCAACAGTTTAGTACAGTTTGGTAAAATAAACACTTAAATGTGTATTTTGGGTCTTTTCTTTCCACTCGTCTGGAAGAAAAAACTCAAACTCTTAAAACTGACCAGTGCGTGAAAGACGATGTGTTTGCCTGTAGTGTCTCCCTTTAATGAAACTCAGCTTGATGAACAGAATCCATAGAAAAAGACTTAACACAGTAACTGACTGAAGAAGTGTCGAGTTAAGACCCAACAATAATGAACAGACAAACCCAAATAGAAACTCTTGAAAATAAATGAATTCATCTTGAAGTAATTGATTGGAATCGTGCAAAAACCATATAATGTATTGATTTTGTATATACCTTAATGTGAGGAGAACCTGTTCCAGGCTGCCTATTAGGTTTGGCAACAGCGATGCTTTCTGTGCTGTAGATCTCTGTCAGTAGCTATAACCTTTGTCAATACGCCTATTGTGTGTGCTCCTTAAGTTAAATAGGCCAACTGATTATTGGGCATCCTCTATGCCGCCCGTTGGGTCAGCTTGTCGACACCCGCTCGAAGAGCCACGATTTAAAGCTGTGTAGACAAATGCGGCGCCAAGGAAAGGGCCAGAATGGACTTCAAGACCCGATAATGAGCCACAAGAAAATACTTCAAATGCACGTAAACTATTGATTTTGATTCAACCTTCCTGACCAGACTAAGTGACTAATTGGCTTATTTAAACAATGGATACTTTAAAGGATGTACAGTGCTTTCTTTTATTCCATCTCAAGAGAAAATAGTGATCTTTTTCTTTTTCGATTCTATTTAAGTCACGCCTGATGCAGTTCTCCTCGTTAGTCATTGTTTAATAGCACTGAGATACTGCACAGACTGGAAGCATTTGGAGACTGGCACATTTTTGGATGCTCTGCTCTGAAACAATGCCTGTTAGGTTAACGTTAACACTTAAAGTTTTAATTTAGCATCTATAATGAGTGGACCGTTTAGGAATTACCACCCTTTTTACAGTCAATTTTAGGTGACCAAAGTTAGCTGGCAGATTAACATGAATGTAAATGAAGTCAATGTTTACATCTGAACCCTCCATTACAGTCCATTACTATGAGCAGTTTATGACCCGTATAAACCCACGGACCTGGAGAGGCTCTGCCAGGCCTGTACTGACGCCAGATTTACTTCTTGTTTGTTTTGGGGGCTTTTTTGCCTCCAGTCTGGTCTTTGATGCTGCAGTACTGCAAGTTGGACTGAGAGGAAGTTGAAGGAGCTGGGGATCGAACCGCCGATCTTGTGATTGAATGTATGTGTGTGTGTGTATGTGTAAAGTCTATTTACTGGTCTCAGGGTGTGAAAAAAGTTGTGCAAAGCCTTTTTGTGCCTCTGCAAAATCGGATAAATTGCTTAAAGTGATGTCAGTTTAGGGGAGTGAGTTTACCAGACCTGTAGCTTGAGTTGCATTGTGGGTAATGTAGGCACCAGGTTTTGACAAGCAAGAAGAATGCTTGGAATAAAAAAAGATGATATCTCTGGTTCTGCTGATATTGATCACTCTCAGTATTCTCTGTGTCTGTCCGGAATAAGGTTTATGTTTAAGACTGTTGTGGAGGATCATATCTAACTGGGCCTCAGCAGACAAAGGCACACACTGTATGCCGTATCCAGTCTATGACCTTCATTGTATGTTAGTGCTGTTTTCTCTTAACTTTCTACTCACACTTTTTAAATTGTATGCATATTGTATTCTGCAAAAAGAAGGCTGCAAACAGTTCTTAAAAATTGCAACTTGAGATGCAGTATTTTGTATGTGTCATTCCTGATGATAATATGTACTGTAATTAGTCTCTCTGTCACACACACACACACACACACACGCGCTTGAAAGCACAGCTATTGTTTCAGCGCCCATTTGGCATCGCAGCTAGCTTTCCTCTCCAGAGAGAACATGTTTGTGGTGGAGGTCTTAATAAGCCAGGACAGGTTATTTGGAAACAGCTCCAACATTTCCTATAAGCCAGACCGGCAGAATACACACACACACACACACACACACACACACACACACACACACACACACACACACACACACACACACACACACACAAAGAAAACAGAGATAAAAAGTCTCTATATACTCTTGTTACTCCTCACTATACATTTTGAAATATTTCTTCTTGCCTTCAGTGGGCATCCTTTGTGTTTCTTTTATAAAAATGTGAGTAATTTCCTCCAGAAGGAGAAGCTCACAAAGCCAGCCTTGTTGTTGAGTTTCTGAGACTTTCTCTTCCCGTGGACCTTTTGTTCCAAGGTTGAATGTTAGGTCTTCCGTGGATGACCACTGGCTTGATTGAACCCATAAATCTGCTTGACAGAAAGGCCTGAGGTTTGACTGACCCTGTGGTTGGACCTGTAGGTTTAATATCTATATGAAGAACTATTTGTGCCATTGTGTCCAATAACTCCTATAACTTCAAAATGAAAAACTTTTTGAACGTTTTTTTTAATTATTATTATTTGGTACATGACTCTTTCTCCCTCTGTGCAAAGGATGTAACTAGTGGTGCAGCAGCACAGTGCTATTTTTCAGACCAGTGACAGTTTTTAGGTTGTTTGTTTAACGATTTTGGTCTCGTCAATGATCAGAATATCTAATAACCTTATCAATAGATATAAATACTAATGTGGTGATCTTCACGTCATGGAAGAAGGAAGACTAGATTTTGGTGGAGAGCTGAATCCAGGCATGGCTCCAAAAATCTTCGGATGGATTTTATTGATCACTGTGAAATAGGGCCTTTTTTTAACATGTTCCCTGTTTTCTCATAAACTCCTGCACTTTGTTGAACAGAAAGGAGGATTGTGCAGCTTTGGTAGCTCTGTTTTACAATAATGGAGACAGGGAATACTAACGCTATCTGTCTATCGGTGTGTGAGAGAATGACCACCTAATTGGCTGTTTTTTCTAAATGAATGAACCCACTGTCCTGATATGCGCTGTCGCTAACGAGCCTACCCATTTCTCCTACATGTTCGTCTGTCCCTGTTCGTCCAGGTTCGTGCCAGCGCCATCGCCCAAGACGCTGACCAGAACTACGACTACGCCTCCAACAGCGTCATCCTCCATCTGGACGCCGGCGACGAGGTATACATCAAACTGGACGGAGGCAAAGCCCATGGAGGAAACAACAACAAGTACAGCACCTTCTCTGGCTTCATCCTCTACGCCGACTGAGAGCAGACAGACACAGAGACAGTCAGTGGGGAAGAGATTGAGCGAAAGGAGTTGTGGGGGTGGGGGTGGGGGTTTGTGTGTGTGGGGGGGGGGGTGAACGTGTGTTAAAAGCTGGAGTGCTTTCTAGTTTTCCTAATTCTCTCCATCATCATGGACACTTCTGCTTCGTAAATTCATCAGCCGAGACATCCAGGCTCTGTAGCCGAGTCTGGATGCAAAGCTCCCGAAGGACACACTGCGTGGGGGGCCGGGCGGGAGTGGGCCGTTTTCTTCCCCCCCCCCCTCCCGACACTCCTCGCCACGATGCCGACGCATCGGCAAGCTCCTCGCTTTCGGTGTCTCTCCTCTTCAGGCCTGCTCCATTGCACCGAAATATCAACATACAAAAATGAAAACCCTGCAAAAGTGGATGACCTCACCTCTTCTCTCCACAGTGGCAACAGTCGGCCGCGCTGCCGGGTGGACTCGATTGACTCAAACTCGTGGTGTTGTTCCGTGCAATTTTCCTTAGAGTGTGTTTTTATTTTGTAGACATGCATAATAATCTACAAAAAAAAAAAAAGAAAAAAAAGAATATATTTGTCCCGTGTGAAGATGTCCTGTTTGACTGAGAGAGCGGGGTTTGTGAGACGTTATTTGTGATGCAGCTCAGACATCTAACAGCTGAAAAAGAAATGATTTAAGGCTGTCAGTGTTTCGTGGCAGTGGGTACGTTTCTTCATCGCTGGGTGCAGCAAGGTACATATATAATGTTTATGTGGAGAATAACAGCACATTCTGCACTGTACCTTCCAATGTACCGGTAAATGGAAACATCTCATATTGACAATATCTTTACTACTAACCACCTCAACACTGTTCGTGCGCACACACACACACACACACACACACACACACACACACACACACACAATGATGTCCCGCTGATGTTCAGATTCAAAATAAGAGTTCAAATCGTCTCTTCGATGTTCTAGTTTTATGTAGGCGCTCTACCGGCCACGTGCTGGAGCAACGTCTTCAGATTCAGAGGTAACCTAGTCGAAGAGGTCTTTCTTCTTCTTTGCTGTGCTGACCTCCGAGCCTTCTCGCGCTCAACAATAAAAAAAACAAAAAACAAAGTGGCTCCTGAAGTGGAGGCCGAGGGGGGAGAAAGTCACAGAGAAGGAGAGAGAGAGAGAGAGACTGAGAAGTGAGTGAGGCAGTGGGGGGAGGTGGAGGGAGCGTTCAAGCACGGTAACAGTGAGTGACTGATTTTTCAGTTTCAGTGTCTCTGAGCTTCACTGGATGTCATCCATTCATTAGCTGCATACTCACTGACACACAGGCATTATGGTAATATTTACTCAACATGGCGGCCTGACAGCTTGCTTGAGAATGAAACTGATTGGGTGAGTGACTTGGTCAATCACGACTGCACGTTTGTGTGTGTGTGTGTGTGTGTGTGTGTGTGTGTGTGTGTGTGTGTGTGCGTGTGCACGTGTGGGTATGTGTGTGTATGTGCATACCAGTGAGCGTCTGCATTCTAGCATGTGCCGTGCCATCGTTCCTTTTTCCAGAGTTATTCCGCGCTACAGCCAATGACAGATATTTCCCTCAGCAGCCAATGAGATTGTGCTCTGCAGGGTTGAGAGCCGCTATAGATACGACGAGAAGAACAAACAGCTTGTAAATGAAATCTATGACATGTTTGTCTATCTTATCTTTTGGAATTGTTGAATACATTTAAATAATAAATGGGATTTTTTGAGTGGCTTGTCTCACGAGAATTCTTGTATCCCAACTACGCTAATTAAGGGAAGATGATCTGTAAAGGGTCTCATTTGCTGTGTGAGAATAACGAACTACAGTGCAAACAACATGTCTGGCAATGTGTTTCTTGTTCTGTTTAAATTAAGAATTTTGTGCAAATATTAAAAAAAGAAGAAGATTTATCTGCAAGTCCCTCATCTCTCTTTTCTCTCCAAAAAACTAAAGTATATTTAAGGAGATGGGTGTCGAGGGAGAGATGTCTGTGTTTATGCTCCTAAAGGGATGCTGTGGAGCTTCTCTCCATCTGGAAAGGTGCGCTCGGAGATAAAGACCCTCCAACTTTAGCAACATCCTACGGTGGAGTAAAATGCCGTTCCTGAATGCTGATGAGTCCTTAAGGAAATGCAGGCTATTCCTCAATCGTCTCTTCACAGATTCTCATCAACAGAGGCACGATATATACCCAGCGAGGAAGTGTGGACGGAGGAGAAAAGACAAGCGGGGAGGAAAGATTGAGCGAGATAGAAGAGAAGCGGAATATGGTTTGACAAAGACAGATGGAGACAGGAGAGAAAGAGTAGGCCACAGAGAGAAGTAATGGGGAAGGGATGGATAGATAGATAGGGAGGGAGAGGGTAAAGAGAAAAATAAGGAAGACGGACAGAAGGAGAGGGTGGGGGGCTGGTTGCCGATTCGGAGAGGAGAGGGGGGGGGGGGACTGGATTGTTTTCAGGGTAGAGTGATTCCCTGTCGGGGCTGTGCGAGGTGTCAGGAGAGATTAGCCGGCGTGAAGTTGGAGGAGAAAGCGAGAGCTAGCTTGGATTGGACAAGTGTCAAGGACTGGACAGTCCTCAGATCTGGCAGGGATGGGATGTGACACTGGCTGCTATGCTGGTCCGCACTACTTTGCCATTAAGGGAGCCAGTCACCCCTCTCTGAATCATTTCATCCGCTTCCCTCTAGCACATAACAAGCTAATGCACACTGGTGGGAATGAGAACGTCTTGTTTGATGGCACTAAATCGTTTCCACAGTCCTTTTTCGAAGACGTTATTACCAAAAACCCGGAGCCATCGCTGAAAAAGCAGCATCCACCAGCTGGGTTTTAGTGTTTGACATCAGGTCAGATTCTGTTTCGAAATGTTCTGCTTTACACAAACGTGGGAAGTGGCTGCTCTTCAACACAAACGGACTTGAAGCTGTCAGAGCTTCTTACAAATGCAGATGGTGAAAGAAGTAAAGGGGCAAAAGGAAAATTGATTTCCTGTTCATCATCCGCTTTGGAAAAAGGGGGCAACACGGCTCATGGAAAAAAGTGGGTCTCGCACTGTCGCTGCTCGGCTCTTAGAATAAAGAATAATAGAGTGCCGAAAATAACCAGAAACCATAACTCTGGAGTGTGTGCAGAGAGGAGATGTCTATCGGCCTGAATGCTTACCCAGTCTTACACAAAGTTCATGAGATGGCGTTACTTTTTTCATGCAGTACAACTCTCCCTTTGCCACCACTGTGTGGCAAAACAAACTCACGATGGACGCAATGATGAAAAAGACAAACAACATGCAAATTGATAATGATCCGGATGACCTACCAGACAGCCAGCGGTTTGTAGACATTGAAATGTGGCCAGAAACAAACTTTCCTCACACTAAAAAGCCACACAGAAGAGTTGAAAGGCATTCGAGACAAAGGCTGGAGACGAATGTTTCACTCATAACAGACAAGTTCCTGTGAAGGAAGGACAGAATTGTCTCACTAAGATGGGCTGATCGATTTGCTTCTCTTGTCAATAACCTTCTGCAGTCTATAGCCCCTTTCCCATTGCACAAAAAGCCCACTAAAAGCCACTAACATCTGGCATTTGTCTACAGCGGGAAAAGTTACAGTCGGCATTCATTCACGAGACAAATGACTCTGCAGCAGTCACAGGTATTTATCTACGAACGGCAGGGATGGAAACAAAGACAGCCGGGTGGAAAAGCTCATATTTGCCCCTTTTACGGTGTGTTGAAGTGAAAGTATAATACATAAAATCAAAGGGATTGGGAAACATATGATCTATTAAAGTTAGAAACATACGATCAATGTATTCTCCTCAAAGCCACCAAGTTCCAGTCAGAAAACAGTGATTTTACATCGGTGATCATCACAAAAAAACGACTTCAGGATATGTCACCTGCATATCCTTATGAGAGAAAACTGGGCCCGGGTGTGTCCTGTCATTCATAATGCAAAATGACAATTTAGTGTCCAAAATCTTCTGTGTAATTATTCTAACACACTGCATGCCTTGTCATGTTTGTATAGTCGAATCAAGTAACGTGTGAGATAAAATCCTCTGAATCCTGCTCTCCCGGTTGTTACGCTGATTAAATCAAGGTGTTACTTTAAGTGATCTTGATGGTTGTATTTCATTTTATTAAGCATCGTCAACAGCAAGGTTTCAACCTTCTTTTAATTAAAGATGTCCGCGTTGGCAGAAAATGTTAGCAGCCAGCTAAGACTCTCAAAAGGGTTCCATCTACAGCGACGACTTCATAATTCGGACATGCATGCACTCCAGCGCCATTCTTTTCTTTCTATGTTCAAGTCTGACCTTTTTCCCTCTCACTTTCTTTATTCCACCTACTTTCTCCTCTCGTCACCGTGCCCTGCCTTTAACCTGGTATGACAAACACAAAGGTTAGAGAAGCGGACAGCTGTTAGCGGACCGGCCTGCTTCTGCCGCCCCAGAGCCTCTCCTGTATGAGCAAACGAATACACACAGGGGCCTCTGCATGATAGTGCAGTCACACATTAACACTGTCAACCTTGCTCTGTTCGCTCCTGCGATCGCGCATGATTCCCTTAGTCAGTTCGGGTTGCATTTGAGGGGGTAGCCTTTCCCAGTTGTCCCTGGATGGTCTGAAGCTGCCAGGCCAGGTGTACTCTGCAGTCACTCCCTGAAGCCGGGGGGAAGGCGGCCGAGCTGA
The DNA here is from genome assembly GCA_032191485.1 of Leptoclinus maculatus. Classification (NCBI taxonomy): domain Eukaryota; kingdom Metazoa; phylum Chordata; class Actinopteri; order Perciformes; family Stichaeidae; genus Leptoclinus; species Leptoclinus maculatus. The sequence goes on from JAVDOI010000002.1 coordinate 7,104,110, forward strand.
GCTCCCAGACTTCTATCTGCACCTCGGACCGCGTGACACCGTGACCCCCCCCCCAAGACCCCGCCGCTCCACTGCCTCGCACACGGCGACAACATGGTTTCCTGGCCACAACAGAATCGAAAGTTAACTCACAGAACTTCACAGGCACCTCTGACCTCCACACTTTTTTTCTCCACACTTTAATTCGCCACAACCGTCGCCTTGCCCTCTGAAACCCCTTCGCACTTTCATTCTTTGCAAACGTCTGCGCCGCAGGCAGAAACAGACAGGATGCAATGCGGTAAATGTTTCTCACTTTCTCCATCTCCTCCGCCCTCACAGCGAAAAAAACGCAGCGGCATCCTCACACGTTGCAGCGCCGCATCTCCAGAGAACTCACTGTAAAGAGAGATAAAAAAAAAAGCACAAACAAACATCCAACATGCCTTTTTTTCTCTCCCTTCAGCAGGCTGAGTGCATTAGTGACCTTTTAAAGCGCTGCCTCCCTAGCGCTTTGCACACACCCCAAAGAAGAACAAACTACTAATAGGGCTAAAAAACTGACACACTTTAAACAAAGATCAAACCATTTCTTGGCTGTGAGGCAGTGCTTGCTCCATTAATGGTATTCAATTATGTAGCAAAGACAAACAAACATCTCTGTAGCCAAACAGCAGCCAGATGTGTAAACGATTGTGCGGAATGAGGACCACAAATATGTAAAAAATACAGTTTTGCTTTTTTCTATAGAGTAGTAGGTGCTCCAGTCACTCATTGTTCTATCATTTTGATAACTCTCAAGATCTATTCCATCATTTCAAACAACAACCGTGACTTTGCCTGCTTCACTCCATTTCTTTCCTCATACAAATGGGAAACAAAAGGCTCGGAATCTGTAGAAACAACAGCGGTGTAGATGGAAAGAGTTGAGGACACCGAATACAGTATGAAACAGATTAAATGTACTGTTTGGTTCAGGGAAAATGCAGGGTTGTGGAGTGCACTCGAAATGGGCAACTTGCAGAAATGGAAATATTTGTTTTCTTCATCTACAAAATGACCTTATTGGTTAGAATCGTGGGAGGCAGTAAGCTCACACCGTGTGACTCTAATTGCAGCGAATCTGTATGTGTGCACGTGAGCGTGCGCGCGGAGAGCGCGGTTGGTGTTTGCGTGAGCGGACATCAGACGGAGCTGCGGGGCCCACGGCGCTGCGGCGAGGTGGATAGGGTCAGAATTGCAGAAGCCAGATGTCAAAGAGGAGATATTACCCTCCACATTACTCCCACTCAGCCGCGATAGGCTATTACATGCTGCGTTTCAGACATTAGCATGCAGATAAAATAAATATTGACAAGTAAGAGAAAGTAGTCCCCCTTAGCTGGCAAATTAAGAGACTGTGAACAACACACAAAAACCTCTCCAGGACGTCTGAGGGAGACAGTGCAACCAGGAAATACGTAATCACGCCAAACTTCTGATGAAACACCAAAAAAGCCAACAGATTCTTGCATAACTTTGAGCAGTCTGCTCGTACTGAGTAATAACTACCCACATTTAGCTGGGTGCTCCTGCTGCTTCTCGCGGTCTGATGGATGTGTGGCGTGCTAGTCACGCCGCCTTGTGTCACCTGTGCTGCGCTCTCGCTCCGGGCAGGGAGACAGGGAGAGAGCCATGGGAGGTCTGGAGGAGGCCAGAGAGACGGAGAAACAGACATCTGTGATTAACACACACAGACACGTGTCAGTGTGGAGCATTCGCTGGGAGACGCGCTGGGAGACGCTCACACACAACCTGCTCCCCACAGCAGAAGTTTGCCTAAATAAAGACACGGATAAAGTGGAGGGGCGAAATGTGGGGAGGCCGCGGTGAGCGCGTGGAAAACGGGAGCGCCTTGCACAACATGGGTGGAAGTAAATTAATAGATTGGGTGAAAATGACATGTCAGGCTCAAGTGAAAGGCGTGCAGCTGTCTGCACAGGTGCATGTGCACGAGCATCGTCATCGCTCGCACATGCATCACACGCCTCCCCTTCGTTGTGTGCTATGAACGGTGAAGTGTCTGTAGTGTCTCCTCTGGAGACGTGCCAATTTAAGGTGGTGAGGGGGGGGGGGTCTGGCATGACAATTTCATTATTCTTTTCTAATATTACATGTTTAGATTACACACAGCCCTCTCTCTCTCTCTCTCTCTCTCTCTCTCTCTCTCTCTCTCTCTCTCTCTCTCTCTCTCTCTCTCTCTCTGTCTCCCTCTCAACAAGCTAATTCTCTGGAAAAGTGTCGATAACAACAAAAACAAGGAGTCAGATGAGCATACGGTTCCCCATTTCGGGGAGGAAACAAAGGTGAACGGTGAAAGTATTGGCCAAAAATGTCTGTTGCAAACATCACTGGCTCATGTTTCTTATGTCGTCCAGGTCTCAGAACATACAATCGTAATCAACAGAAGTAAATCAATAGAAATAAAAGACTAGATGGCTCCTCCTTAACTGAATGCATTAAACTGGTGATTGGCTGGGAATAAGACAACCTTTCAAATAAACAGGCGAGGGCAGTGCAAGGTGAAGGAGACCACAGTGGAGGCCAAAAGAAAAACTGAACCAACAACATTATCCCCCACCTGTACCTGGCTCACAACTTCCAATCCTGATGTAAACTTCAGTCGTTAAGGGGACGCTTTGAGGAGTCTTGGTCTCTGAGGAGTTACACAAGCAGAAATACACACACACACACACAAACACACACTTTTGGGAATGTTTCCACGGAGAGATTCAGTGAGCCATCTGCCAAATTAGGCCATGAGCCACGAGCCAACAACTTTACTGTTCTATTCAATTTTCAATTACTGGGCTGGAGGCTTAAGTACAAGGTCTGTACACACACATTCGAACACATGCACACATTAATACAATACATTTTTTTTGAAAACTTTTTTTTAAACACGCGCATCCAATATGAGATAAGATGAATCATGCAAAGGCGGCCGAGTTATTCATAATGTTTCCATAATGGATAACTTAAATGGTACAACTACTTGTTTGTTAAAACTCAACACATTCTCAGGAAGATGCACAGCGACGAGATGCAACAGCTTAAGTGAGGAATCAGCTCCAGAGGGGACAACTCGCATGTCAACATTGATCGGGCGCACGTACCGGTGCACACGAGCATCCAAACGTACGATGAATTGTGTTCATTAACGAACACATAGGGAGAACCACCAGAGCCAGCAGCCTTGGTACCCGGCGCCAGCCACGTCTCCCTTCCAAAATGTCAGAGGCGCACATAGCGGGGAGGGTGTGAGGTGATAAACGAACCCGACTGAAAATGTCAGAGTGTCACCCGTTGTCATGACAGCCAGCAAAGTTTGGCAAGGACTAGAGTGCTACAGCCAAAGGCCAGCTTATTTGCTACAGCTAATTGAGCCTGTGCTTTCTAGTGTGAACACATACAGGCGTGTGCTATAAAAAGATGCTGGAAAATCTGCACTTTTTTCCGTATTGACAAAAATAACAAACAGAAAAGAACACTCGTTCCTCTTTCTTTTGGGCTGTTCCTGTTAGGGGTCTCCACAGCGGGTCATCTATTTCCATCTAGTTGGTAACCAGAGCCTCGACCGGTCCGGTGTGGAAATCAGATTTTGTGATCTGAATATTTGATTTAACATCAAATATTCAGTTTACACCGGATGCCCTCCTTGACACAACCCTACCATCCACCACGCCCGGGGAGGGATACGTGTTTTGGTAAGACAATGGCAGTCCTACATGACTTAAATAGACTGTGACAGTGACAGTAATCAGTGACACCAGACTAAGAAGAAAGTGGGGAAAAGGGCAGATGGAGGGATGCGAACTCTCTAAGGGAACATTTGGGGTCTCTGTGATCAGACATCAGTCATCAGTGCGCTCTAAGGCCACAGTTACATGTAAAACCTTTTGATGCAGCAAGGTTCAATCTGCTTAAACCTGGAGCAGTTTGCTTGAACAACATTGTGTCTATCCATAATAATAATATATCCATAATACCTCATGTGCTGATTGACCAGAAATATGGAAACACCTGTATGACATAATGCAATACGAGTTTGTTAGACTCAGCACTATTGTTTTTAGGTTGTACTCTGTGGTGACAATATATATTCAGGTGTTTTTCAAATTATTACTGAGTAGTTTTATGAAGGTAGTATTTATTACTTGACCATTGGATTGGATTGGATCACTGTGCGGTGTAATGGGGTTTCTAGTTAGCAGGATATCTTAAAACTAAACAGATTTTAGTGACATTTGGTGGAAACTTAGATAAAGAACAAAGAAAGATTTGATTAGTTGAAAAAAATCTGGGGAACACCTATACTTGCTTGTTCTGGAGTTTATGACCATATCATATGATTTCCACCCACAAATGTCAATTAATCAAGAATTCATTATGAAATAAATTACATGTAAAAGCATTTTTTCCTACATACATTTTTCCAAACATGTGTCTCTATAATTAGATAGATAGATAGACAATTCTCTGAAAAACAAGAAGACAATATAAATTTCATCTTCATCTTTTTTTTCATTCAATACTTTATTTATAATCGCAAAATGTAATTGCAGCCAAATGCACACAAAGCATGAACATAGCGATCATGCAACATTTTAACTGCAGGAACAAAGATCTGTCTTTTTCTGTTTTGAGTATTGAATAAAAAGGATCTGTTGTAAATAAAAATGTAAATTACTATGATTAATTATTTTTTCTTTTCTTCCAAACTGATAAATTGTACTCTGAAGTCACAATTGCCAGCCAGTGTTTTTCTGGTGCTTTCTGGCTGTGTGATGCAGCTGCTGACTTTATTCCTCGAGGCGGGTATGTTGACTAGTTATTATGGAAATGTAATAAATTACTATACTTGGCAAAAACCTTGCACTTTGCCAGCAGTTACAAATGTTAAGTCAAGTACAGCATACTTAAAAATTAAATATCACTTCCAGAATTTGAAAGCATAAAGGCAACTCCGTTTTGGGAATCAATTTGTAGTTGTGTTTAGATTTAGGTTAATATACTCAATGTGTCTTTGCAATTTCACTGTCAACACATGTGAGATAAGATGTTTTGGGGTCCTATACCATTTACAGCTGTGAATGTAAAGAAAAGTCAAAAGCAAAACTGCCGGCAGGTCATAGTAGAGCAATGATCGGCCCAAAATAAAATCAGGCCCGACCACATGGACCCGCATAGAGTCTGTCCAAGCACAGCACGGGTAGTTTTGAGCCAGAGCCAAATTAATAATCAGTATTTCAGACCATTAGCCGCCGCTCGTTAACGGACAGGATCAGAGCCTTGCATGCAGATATACTGGGGTTGAATTGCCTAACAAGCTGCACAGCTGCAACGGTAATTTACCACCAGCTGAGCCAGTATGTGCCAAACTGAGTCATCAGTTTCCACTGGTAACGACATCCCCCGAGCCTCGGTGGCGCAAAGGCATTGACGCGTAAGTGTAGTGCCCACCGTCTTCACCGTTCCCCCCTGGTTATTACTGCTAGCTCTATCAGAACTGTTGCTGTTGTTAGCACCGTTAGCTGCTAGCCGCCGGCCGTGTGCAGGCAGGCAACCCTGGCTGCATGGCTTGTAGCTGCTGTGGTAGTGGACCAATCACTGGTCACGTTAAATCAAAGAAGCCTTGGGGTGATTAGAAATCGCTGTTTTTTTTCTAGATCTGGGTACAAAAAGGACCGATTACAGGTATGGTTTGACTGGAGAAGTTATGCTACTACTTGATATTGGGTTATTTCGGCAGATTCTTAAAGATATCGAGTACCGATACCCAGCCCTAGATAACAGACGTTTGTGACACGATCTCCGTCATGCGCTTTCATATGCCATTGCCATTTATATTAAATAGAGATCGTATAACATTTCTCCTTATTAATGAGAGGCAGAGGGAGTCTGTTCGAGGAAACTGCCGTCAGTGTCATGATTTTCAAACAGCAATGAAAAATGAATGAGATGATGTTGAAACAGTTTTCTTGTCATAGGGCTGGGCGATAATTCAATGTGATAATTCATCGTCTTTCAATGAAATCCTATTACTAACTAATCACATAATAACTAAAATGTCTCAGAATATATGAATTGATAATAACTCTGCTTATGGGAATACCTCAGTAGTTAAATCAAACTATTGCCTTAATCTGGCTATTCTGTGTGCATGCATGTAAACATAGTCAGTGTATAGCTGGACATATTTATACATGTTTTCTCTACAATCTCACTTGAATGCTCATTTTGCACTAAAGTTCTTAATAAAATGAGAAAATACTCAGTGCTTTGCATTTGTATTTAATTACACAGAGTATATAAAAATAGGCTTTACCATGTTGTTATTTCATATTGTCTGAAAACATGCTATATCATGGGAGTTGCTTTTGCACTCCAAAGTGCTTACAGCAGATTTAATTATAACTGTGAGACGCATTCACACATCTACACCATCTGGTTACTTAAGTAACGCTTCTTAAACATTTTCATTGTTTAGTGCGAGCTGCACAGTGGCCCAGTGGAAAGCAGTGGGACGTTTCTGTGTGGAGTGTGTACGTTATCCCTGTGTCTGTTACCTTAACTAGCGTACTTTCTACAACCCTGACAACTTTTAAAGTAAAGAGAGCTTGGCTCAATCATCTGCAGATTATTATCCTCATGTATCATCTTTACAGAGAGAACGGCCGCGTGTTCCTCAGATGTGGGGCGCTAAAGCTGCTAACAGAGGTAATGAATCTTCATTAATCGGCCGAGCGTCTTTTACAGTAGTATACTGCAGGTCCATGGACACAAACCTATCAGCAAAGGTAGAAAAGGTCATTGCTCATTTGCACTGTCCTCTTTGTTTGCATAAAGTTTAGGTAATGATAGAGAGTATGGAATCTTAAACATTAGCAAAAAAGAATGTAAATAGCCTCAAAATGTAAAGGTTTTAATGGAAGAAGTAATGGAGTTATTTGTCTGCTGTTTTGTCTTTAAAAGAAACAAACAGCATTAGCTAATGTCGGCTGTATGCCTCTACTAACCATGTTGCAGTTTACATCCACGTCCGTCCAAAATGTCAGAATTTCTTAATTTTACCCTTAATTATCCTACTGTGTGAAATTGTCATAATTAGCACAGTTAACCTTTTACCACCAAATTCTAATCAGATCAACCTTGAGTGAAAGTTGAAAATAAATTCCCCCCAGGCGTTCCTGAGGTATATCGTGTTCATGAGACAACCCAACGGCATGAAAACATACCTTACTCTGCATTCAGGGATTATTCATATTTAAGATATGTCATGTTATAGATATATTATTTCCATTTCTTCACTGACATATCTAAAACAGATCATGAACGTCGATCGGACCAGTTTTTATCTATTAATTAGTGGTTTCTTGCTGCCCTGTGATTTAGTCGACGTTTATCTTTCCGTGCTTCATATGAAAAGTCTAATTCGCTCAATTATCGTCAAGCGGCCTCAGGAGGTGATGAGTTTGCACAGACAGCCCCTTAACACTTTCTTGCAGCTTTAGCATGAAGCAAAGAGGAGAAAAGAGGCTCCTGTCTGGTGAAATAAGTGAAATAAAAAGGAGCTACAAAACGATGATCATAGTGGGTTTTTCTTTTTAAATAGCAACCTTTCACTTGTCCAAACATTGTGAGTGGGCTATATAGTTTTTATTTTCGCTCAGGGGAGAGAAGTGTGAGTGTTTGACAGCACATAGAAGGGTATTTTTTCTCCAGCTTTATGTTTCATTTCGTACCTTGCAAAGCTGTGAGCAGTGAACCAGCACATTAACTCTTGAACCTTTTCACCTACGAACAAATTTATCCCCCCCCTCCCCCCCCCCCTGTCTTAAGGCGAGACACTGCAAGCATAAACATTGTTTTTTTTTATGCCCTGGTCAATTTTGAGAGTTTCAGCTATTATGATTTCCAAAATGTCTTCTTTCAGACTCGTGGAAAGAAAACATCGAAAGTAGACATTACCGTGTTTATTTTGCAACTTTGTCGTATGTAGATTTCTCTTAAATTGACCGAAAGTCTGCATAATATAATGCGTCATTTGCATCTTTAAACATAAAATTTACGGAAATTTGATTTAAGTAATCAACTGGGGAAGTTCACCGGGAGTGTTTTGCTAAATGTAGTGCTACTTACAATAGGTCATTTAAAAGGTCGTTTTCTCAAATGAGTTTTACCGCAAATTCCCTCTGTAAAAAAACACTCTAATATGAAAAATCACTCTAATATGTCAACAAAACTTTTAACCTGGCTTCAATTTCTGTTCTGTAAATGTATGCAAATTTGAATATTTGATAAGATAAAGCCAATATTTAAAACATATCTTTACAGAAAACTTGTAATACTAGAAATAATTGACTTGAAGGAAGTAATCAACTGAGGGAAATTTCATGAAGAATTCTATGTAGCTCAAGCGCAAGTTCAGTCAGGTAGACGCGCATGCATAATCTCTGTCTCTCCTCTCCTTGTAATTATTCTATCAGCTGATTGGGGGCGTGCACTTTTAAGTAACCAACCAGATTCTGCACACCGGTTCCTGAAGCCAATCATATCGTTGCTGTCAAAACTTTAAAAGTGTTCTCCTCTCTGCTGCTGTCAGTTGTCATTTCAGCAAAGCAGATGCGACCCTCCTCCACCCCAGTCACCTCCAGTCAGCATCACAGTCATGCTGCTGATTCATCATCAGATGGCAGCACTCCTTTCACCACCACCACCACCACCACCAGTGTCTGGACTCCAGGGGGGATTAGGCCTGATGGACCTCAGTATCCCTGCCTTGGTGATAGTACTTCAGCATGGAGTCCAATCGCCAAAGACTTTGCACTTTTCATATTTGATGCATGTATAATAAATCATTGTTAAATTATAAAACAAGTCTCTCCTGATTGAAATATAGTTATCTTTTTTGTTACCCTATATTCACCTGTAGTGTCTCCCCATAATGCCTATTTCACACTACACAACAACAACATCTTCTGCTCCCAGAACGTTTTTTGGAGCTCCCAGACAAAACTGACAGATCAGAGGGAAATCCACGTTGGCTCGGTGTTGCACATCGGCGCTTGAGCAGGCTGTTGTGTGATCAAGTGTGCTGACGACATCAACGAGTAACGACAACACAAAAGGTAGTTCGGAGACCCCATTGAGGATTCCAGACGAAGGAGCTGGTATCGTGTGCCCCCCCCCCTTTTGTCGCCGGTCCGTCACGTAGCGTGAAAACACAACGACCGCAAGATTCCAAAAATACTTGCAGTGTGGTCAATCTCATCAAGTTTAGTTGGCGTGTATTGTTGGATGATTCATCCCCTGTCACAATGACAGAAAGTCATGCTGACAAGTTTGTACAAAAAGCACGTCTTTGATCCCTCAAATCCCTCTCGCTGTTTACTCGTGGTTTGATGAGTTGACTCAGTCCAAATAGAATTAATTATGAGGATTTGTTTGCTTTGTGTACTTTGTTCTTGAAGAACAGACAAACGCCTGAGGCTCCGCCACTTATCTAGCTAATACAGTCAGTGTAAGTGTGAAGACTGAGCCTGTGTAAATCCAGAGGTTACGAAAACCCTCACACACAGAAACAAGCAAACAGATGACTGATATTGTGACGCCTGGCAGTGAGTCTGACACCGCGTGCCTCTCACACATTGGCTTGTGCAACACAGTCAACACAAACGCCTTCTGATCCGCAAAAGGCCAAGTGTTGACTTTGACAAAGGCCAAATCTATTCTCACGCTCTTCCAATGCCACTCTTCCCTGTCTTCCTCCTTTCACCTCTCTACCTGTATTACTTATTGGTTTTTCCATGTTTTTTTGCGTGCGAATATGCAAATTCACTTTAAGGCTGCGACTAACAATTGGCGATCAGTTTCAGATTATTTTTCTCACTTAATCAATTCATCATTCAGTTTATAAAACAGCAGAAAATTCGGAAAAATGTCCATCTCGGTTTCTAAGAGTCCAAAGTCACGTCCCAAATGTCTTGTTTTGTCCAACTAAAATCCCAAAGATTTTCAATTCACAAAGAGATCATAGACAATATAAAATGTGAACGTCATCCATAGGTTTCTGGAGAGTCATTGTGAAGCATTGTGGGCGGCTCTTGCTGTTACCATCTTGGCAGTGACTCTAAAAATGGACAAAGAGGTGGATTGTCGGTGGAGCTGATGACATAGCAGAGGAGACAGCTAGCGACCTGGTACTCAAAGCCACCACGCCCTCAAGTATACATTTAAGCTTTAATATAATGTTAACGGGGGAGGTATACGAACACTCACCCCCAAAACTGACCAAAACAGATTTTCTTTTGTACCAGGCTGTTTATTTCTGCAGAGGTTGGGCATTTCATCATGGGGGTCTATGGGGATTGACTCGTTTTTAGGGGTCGGCCTCGAGTGGCTATTTAGGGAAGCGCAGTATTTTGAACAGAGGAAAGCAGTAAATCATCATATTTTAGAGGCTGAAAACAGACATTTTTACATTTTTTGCATGAAAAATGACTTCAATAATGAATCAATTAGCAAAATAGTAGCTCATTATTTTTCTGTTGACTAATTGCTTCATGGACTAATTGTTGCAGCGCTACTGTATTGATCCCACTTGCCGTGAAAATATTAATAATCTGAGACATATATTAGATGCTAAGATGTTTTCTTTCAGTGGTTAATGCACAGGGTTATTTTGGGCTTTGTCCCAGTATGAGGAATCTGGTGGCGAAACAAGATGAAAACATGTATCGGCATCAAAGTCTCCAGGGGATAAATGCCCAGTGTACCTGAAGCTCTCACTCTGCCTGGCTTTTACCAGCCTGTGTTTCTGTCCAGGCCACTGGATTCTTCCAGGATAAAAATCTTTTCTCTCTCTGTCTGCCTCTACTGGGCTGTTTCTCTGTGGCGCCACGGGGGAACAGTGAGACCAAGAGTGAGCCTCCGAGGGCAAATTATGTACATTTAAATGAACCGTTTCCTTGAGTCTGCTCAGCTCAGCGCTGAGAGAGAGTTCAGACGGAACGGAGCTGGAACAGGGGGTTGAGAGGATGAGGATGTGTGTGTGTGTGTGTGTGTGAGAGAGAGATAGAGAGAGTGTATCAGGAATACACATGGTGCAGCCCTGAATAGGGGTGTAAAAACGTGAGTGGACCCCAGGCCCTCGCCTAGCCTTAATAGCTTTCCTGTCCACCTCCTCCTGCTGCATTAGAGGTACATTTCCACTCTCGGGGGGGGGATGCTCCTTCTTTTATATATTTTATTTATTCTATTTTCTATCCCTGCCCAAATGCGCGGGCTTCACTTCACAGAGGTGCTGCTGCAAGGCTCACTTCAAAAGCCACCTAAACAGTCCTGCAGGGGCTTGGCGGCGATGGACAGACAAGGTTTCAGCAACCATCAGTCCTGCTCACGCACACACACCCACCCACACACACACACACACACACACACACAGACACACACCTGTGGCTTTGTTTCACATTCAGACAATGCATCACGGAGCCTCCTTTGTTTGTCAGGCTGTTCCATTATTTACCTCCTCTCCTTCCCCGTCCACCTGGGCCTTCGGATGCCATTTATCATCCCTGAGAAACCTTGCGTCCGCTAGAACTTGAAAACCTGATGAATAAGTAAACTAGTTCCTCCGCACTGCCGCCACACTTCCTGTCCCTTTCACAGGAACAAAGACAAAGAGCTGGGCTGCAGTGCCGCAGTCACAGCCCTGTGTGGACTCCACACAAACCAGACTGTGCAGACTTTAAATCCCCCCCCACACCCCCGCCCTTTAAAGAAAAAAAATACTCCCTGACCTCGAAAAAGCTTTCCTTTGATTCCCGAAGCCTTTAAACTGCTCTCAGAATTTTTCTACAAGTCATTAAAGTCATTAAGCTACGCGATAAGAAGAACTCAGAAATGGTGGTAAATCGGCCCCTTGCGAGATTTCACCGCCTCTTGCTTTATCCGCTGCTCTCATACTATCTTCGCTGTGTAGCTTACTCTACAAGTACAACCCACCGTCAGCTCCCGTCCTCAGCTCGGGCTTTTTTCTCCAGCGAGCTTCCATACAGTCCGCTGTCCGCCAGCCTGTCAGGCAGCGCTGTCTAAGCATTCCTGTCTATCCAATGAGCTGGAGTCAGCCAAATATCTGATCACCCGGCTGGCCCCCCACACCCTGGGGCCCGGGGTGGGGTGGGGGGGGGATACCAGGGAGGATGGGTGCGCTGTCCTGTGTGGAGCTGCGTGCTCCCTGCGGTGGGAGCGGGGAGGCCTCCCCGCCGTATCGCTCTCATTCCCCTCATTAATACAACAGATTTGGCTCGGATTTAGCCGATTACCACAAAAAAAAAGAATCAGTCGTCGTGTAATTTCCCAAACTGTTTCCTGTGTTTTTTTTGTCTCGTGGTGGCAAGTGGTGACTGTGTGTGGAAATCCCCGCGAGAGCCTGTGTGTGTTTTGAAGTAATTGATATTGTGAAAGTATTCCCACGAGGACCGCACGCTCCCAACAACTTTTAGGCGTACTAATACCAACAAGGCTCTAAGCCCGCAGACGTAGCCTGGATGAAATATTTGCTGCGTCTGCCAGGAGACCAATCTATTCTCTGCTTTCAGTAAAATACTGTCTATGCGGCAATATCTTATTTGTAGGCTGAGACCAGAGTCTCACAGGGACCAATTGAAGCTAGCGCTTTCAATCCCTGTGCTTTGTGTGCTAATTACAGGGGTCAGAAAGACTGATGGCTTAACAGAGAAGGTTATAAGATAAAGTTATCACTGTCCGACTCCCTCTCTTCTTTCTTTATTCCCCCTCTTTATTTCACAATCTTCTACTTCTCCACAGGGGGGGATCATGGTTGAGTAGACCACCTCGGCCGACTAGAATTATCGAATCCATGAGCTGCCATGAACGATAATGGCTGACATGAGTGCATTTCCATATCCTCTGGATGCCATGCCAATGTTTGTGCTCCAGGTAGCACCACCGGGGTGTACATGGAGGTCATGTGAAGGATCTGCCTTCTCTCCTGCTGCCCTTCTGCCCCTTTGGGAGTTTTCTCCCTCACCATCCCGCGCTCCCCGTTTGTTTCATGCTCTCTCCATCTTTTTTCTATATGTCAACACACAAGCCTTGCTCTTGTGCTGATCCTCTAGAGAGGAGAAAGTTAGCGGTAGAGGGGCAAGCTGAGCCGGGGACAACATGTATCGGCTGTCATCTCCCCTCATGTGGCTGCTTATTGAATGCCCCACGCATTAACCCAGCACGTCAGCCATCACATTACGGCTCCCTTAAATTTATAACCTTCGCATAACCTTGTTATGTGAGGGGGGGGGTTAGAGAGGAGAGACAAAAAAAACTCATCTTCACACTCCTGACTTCACAGATGTTTCTGCCTCTGTTGTTTTGTCTCGTGTGTCAGCAAACATGGCTCAGTGTAAAACACAGTTCAATCCCACCAATTATACGGTGAGAGTTTGAAAGCCGAGATATTCAGATTGCCTCCACCAGGACCTGAATGGAACGTTTACCCTACACACGTAATAGCACTATGTGTTTTCACTCACCCGTGCAGAATAAATGTGACTCAATATTCATCATCTCAAAGAGCACATATTAAACCATTAATGCAATGCACGCCCTCGCCCGCCCTCCGAATAACCCAATTAGTCTTCAAATGAGATGTCGGCTGGTCTCTCATATTGGCTCATTTCACAGAAATCAGGTGGGGGGAGGGGGGGGGGGGGGGTCCACTGGGACAAAACAGATAGCGCAGCTGCCTTAACTAGACCTAAGCACCATGGCATCCCTCACATGCACTTAGAAGACACACATACTGAACATGCGCTCCCCATGAACAGATGTAATGTAAGCAAACACATGCATGCGACCGGCACACATGCCAACACACACGACACTCGCCCCCCAGGTCCTAAATGCACAGGCTGCGTGGGAGGGTGGGAGGGTGGTTGGGTGGGGGTCTTTCCCCCCAGTCTCCGGAGGAGAGCCAGCACCCTCAGGTGATAATTAGCGCTGCGGTTCAGTGACCTTGCTGAGGCTCCGACCACCAGAAGAAAGAGCGTTGAAAGTCTCGGTCCCACACACGGTTTCTCACACACAATCTAAAGACATCTAGAGTTACGGGACATGTAGAGTGTGTGGGTTGTTGATTGTAGCAGACAGCAGAGAGTTTGAGCCTCAGAGGTGAAACAGCATTTCATATCATGTAAAAAGTCAAACCCAACAACAGACTGCTTGGCAGTGGGGGACTAGTTCTCCCAGGCCTCCAGCTGTGCTATTGGACTCTGATTGCATATATTGTCTTCATTTAGATTTCATGGTTCAGAAGGAAAGGATTTTTGGGGCTACTGTTATTTTTATTATTATTAATAATCATCATCTTTTGAATTGTTTTTATAGTTAAATATTCAGGTTTAACAGACCCTGAAGTGATGTCTGCAAATTGCTCGTTTGTTCAAACCAAAGTCCACAACCCCCAAATATTCCGTCTTCCGTGATAAAACACAGAGAAAAGCAGAAAATTCTCAACTTTGGGTGCTGGAACCAGTAAATGTTAATTATTTTCTAAATAAATGACAATTATTAGAGTTATACTTATCAAGTAAATATAAATATAAGTATACATTTGATGTCTGTTTTGACTAATCGACTAATTACAGCACTAAAGAGAATAAATCATACAATCCCAGTAACATCCTTCTTGTTTATGCTTATTGTCTGTAGTGTAAGAATGTGATGCCACATGCATCATTCAACATCTGGCAGAAAATATACAAAACTTAACATGTATATTTACATGCACCTGTCAAATATGCCGAGCAGTTTGTCGAAACTGTCTGGAAGTGGTCTACAGTCCATCAGCTACTTCATGAATCTGTGCGGTTGTTTAACACTATAGAAGAAGCAGCGCTCCATTTTAAGTCTAGAGCTGCTGGACGATGGACCATCAGAAACCATCATTATCACTCCCGATCGCCAGCAGCCATCGCTGCCACTGAGCACGTGTTTAGCCAACAACACCCCGAGTCCCTCAGGGTCACCTCCAGCCAGCTCTCCTCTCCACACCACAGAGCTTTGGCTGCTGTGACAGCCCGGCTGCAATGGGAGCGTCTATTTCGGCGTGGACCCCGACCTGTGGGTGGACTTCACGCTCAACCCTCGGGCTCTGATCAGACGTGCCAAACACAAACCCTGGCCTGATCAGCTGCAGGATCCCGAGGAGGTGCGGACGTGGGTCGAGGAGTGGGAGTGGTAGGGCCTCTAATGGGCAGAGCTTCGGGTCGGGGAGAGCCGGAGATCAACCGCGCAGGTCCTCCGACCGAAAACACTGGGATAAAATGCGAGAGTAGTCCAACTGCTGCCAGCTTTCTGACTTGGATTGAGGATTGAGAACCGCTAAATTGTTTCTGAAAATGATAATAAAAAGGATGGAGCCGCTATAGCTGACACAGAACAACAGCATTACCAATTCAACCCTAAATTACCCTCTCCAACGCCGTTCTCCTTTCCTCAGTGAGTCACCCACCCTCATCTTAAGCACACACACACACACACACACAAATGATCAAACTCTGGTGTTATTGCAGATGTCCCACCCTCCACAGGCGGATAATTACAGTGTTAGTGATGGGGTGAGGTGGAGGGTGGGGTGTGGGACAGGCTTGGTGGGGGGGGGGGGGGGGGGGGATTGGAGCAGCACAATGATTCATCACCACAGCACTCAACACACACACCCCTCCTCGGCAACATGCCCGCTCCTCCAACACCCCGCCGGCAGTTTGGCAGCGTGCCCGAGAGTGACAAGGTGACACTGGCTCTCCTTTTTTTTCATGTGCCGCAGCTCCACGCCACTCCAATCAAACCGCGAGCAGCACCTCGGCTTCACAACAACACGCCAGGCGCTGACTGGCAGAAGGCGAGGCAAACCGGAGCCGCGATCGGACATAAATCATTCGCCGGTTGACAAGTGCTGCCAAATGTTGATTGCTTTCTGGTTATCTTCAAACCCCTTGTTTCATTGTGATAGCGGCGACATATGTTGAGCGTAAAAAAAACAGAAATGTGTAAACAAAAGTCGGTTTGTTCGCAGGCTCGGTGGCTCAAACGAATGAATCTATGTATTCGGCAATGCGACATACTGTACTTGAAGAGCACAATGAGCACGTATTGTTGTGTGCTTGGTTAAATATCGTTTTAATGCCGCTTTTACCAGAGAGGCTGCTATATGCATGAAGAATAATAACACTACCCAGCATCCTTTGTGATGCCGTTCATTACCTCAACGCTCTCATAGCTGCTGCTCAAATAGTTCAACAATGACCATCGTGGACAGTTTCAATTTATGCTCGCCTATTCAACAATCAAAACCAAAGTACAGCTGCATTGAAAAGAGAGCTGGCCCCATTTCCTATAATTCAAACTGCAAACACATGGGGCAGCTGGGTATTCATTAACACTCTGCAATATGTGAATGCTTTAGTTTCTGGGCTCCACAGTCTGTGATTCATAAGGGAGGAACAGCTTTTTGGACAGAAATCATTCACCAGAGACGGAAAATTACTTAGTGTCGTATTTCATGAATTTGAACTAATACACGATTTAACTGGCAGTTCAATTGAATGTGTTTCATTGTCTTCAAAGAACAGATACCCAAGGTGACGCTGTGGATCTACAAGAACAATAACAGCAACTTCAGCACTGCAATGTTTTTTTTAATACAAGGGTTCCTAATATGACATCCACCATGACTCCCTAATGATTCTCCCTAATGTGCATCTGAAACGCAGCTATTGACGACGGCACTGTCACTTTGCCGTGAATTGTTTCAGGGTTGACCTAGTACTGAACTTAGCTTCTCCATTTGGACCTCTTGACAGCTGTAGCTCTTATATGTGCATCAGGATAATGGTCAAACAACCGAGACACGTCTCATCTAAAGAATGATTGCTCACGCTCGGAAGATGATTCTCATATAGCCAAGACGTGGCAGAATTATTCACTTGAATTAGCAGCGCATGCTGTTGAATGGTGCGTGTTCGAGCCCCACTCACTGCGGTGGTAGCACAGCACTAAATATTTGACTAACGAAGGCAGGGGTTATACTGTATAAGCTTTATAAACAAAACAAGTGTTAAAAAAGCACTGCACCGTTTCATTTTTTTGTGTCTCAGGAGATGATGAGACGCACAATATACTGTAACTTAGACCTCAAATTGAACTGATGAAAGTCATGTTAAACTAGCGTGTGCCAACATGTACTATCCTCCATTAATACAGCAAAATGGACATTGGTACAGTGATATGAAAAATATCAAAGTCTGCTATGATATTACCCTAACCCTAAAATGTACTGTTTGTAACTCAAACCTTCCCCTAAACTTAACTCAGGGCTCAACACTGACTTTTAGAGGTGCTTACCATCAGCATTTGGTTGTCGAAACTAAAAATATGGTTGCCATTTGTAGTCACCTTATATTTTCAGCAATTAAGATACTATGCAGTTAAATGTCAGCGTAGTAATACAAATGTGGCATTTAAGTAATAGCTCTCGACAGGCAGTGAGTGATACGTCGTGATTATATCACAGCTAGGGGGCGTTGTTCGGCCCAAAAACATCACAGTTTTTCATCACATTGTAGCGTTACGTTGATTTAATTTTTTGGCTCTTTATTTACATTATTCGTATGTTGCCATTTATAGTGTAACCACTGACAAACTAGCGGCGACACTGTCTCTCGTGTCAAGAGATAGCGTCTGAATTGTGGTGCAGGAGGCAGCGGTTAGCTCTGCATATCTTCTAGCAGATTGGCATGATTCATCCACTCCTCAGTAGAGGTTAACCTCAAATGTTTTTCCGTGTTGGCAGAAGTGGTCGTCCCCTGTGACGCTGTCGCTAATAAACCTTAATCTTTTATTCTCGTAGCAGCGGTATGTGGGTATTACAGCACGGCTATGAACCAATCAGATTGCTTGATTTGAGCTGCCCGTTTTATAAAAAAATAAATAAAAAGCTATATTACATTAGCTAGACAAAATTCTTTGTAGTTTGTTTTGCTAAAACAGTATACGTTTTCTATCAGCTCAAAGATACTTCGCCTCCCGAGACATCACAAATTTCCTTTTTTTCTTTTGTTTAGGTTCATCTGGTTCTTTATTAGTTTCATCAATTTGCACATTCCTTTGTGATGTCGGCGGGTTAATCAAACTTTTTTTTGCATCGCCATCGTCTCTACGTGAGTAAAAGCACCAACGCTCTTGTTGTCTGACTGTAACAACAATATTTGTTTGTATTTAACTGATGCAACAAATACTAAAAATGCATTTTATTTCGGGGTGCAAGCTTTGCTGTTTGCTGTCCCTATTTTTTTTTCATGTTAAAAGGTGGTTGCCAATTTCTCCAAACGGTTGCCAACAGCAACCAGGCAACTGTTACTGTCGAGCTCTGCTTAACCGAGTTGTTTCCGTGCCTGAACTTACCAAACCTTCCATCCATTTGCCTTGTCACATCATGAAATGGATTGGTTTTTCAACAGTGATTTGTAACTCAGACAAATAGTACTGTTGTGCAGATAAGGCCGTCAGATCAGAAAAACCCTTCCGTGTGTCGCTCCAGGACAAAGACGTTGACGTATCTTGTCATTTCATTTGGAGGACTTGCCGGAGAGATGCAATAAAGAACTGGAGGTGACACCATGTGTATTGTGACCCACATGGTACATAGCTGGTTCAGGACCACTGCAGAGTTCATCCGAGTTGTCTTATGAGGATTAGAACCTGTGTCCACTTAACTCCGCCTGACTACATCTGAAATTGGCATGTTTCACCTGCTGCCCTTTGTATTATGCCTTGTTCTGACTGCATGCTACTGGACAGTGACTCGCTGTCAAATGCATGTTTGTGTGTGTCCATTGATTCCAACAGAGGCATGTTTGTTAAAACAAGAGAATTGCAGTACTTATGGTACTGTAGGAGATCCCTTTCTCTATTTAATAAAAACTAATAGTCCACATCACTCAGAGGATACTATATTTGCCTTGGGCGTTCAAAGAGTCTACCATTAAGTTCTCAAATGTCACCGACCAAGATGCCTGATCATCAAATCGCCAACCCGAGCCTGAGCGGCTGAAACTAGCTCTGGTCGCAGTTATAGAGCTTTCGCAAAAAAAGCTAACACGAGATGTGACGCTTGGTTCTGTTTGTCAGTGCACAATTTACACAAACTGTATGTACGTGCATAATGAATGGCAGAGAACTCAGTCAACCAAAAAGCAAAGCACTGTCATGCACATGGGCCTCTAGTAAACACTGCTCGGTCTATTGAATCAGTATAGACGTAATGCACAATTCAATTTACAGAACCACCTAAATATGGGGTAGTGCAGTCAATCCCAAAGACTGGGTCGGGACCCTCACGTGGGTCGCAGGATATTTTATTGTGGCCGGTAAAAAAATGTGCAGACTTTTAGCCGACATTAATATCTGCAGTAGACCTTTAAGCCACATATGGGAGCCTGAGTGTTTGTATTGTTCTGATAATTGACTACTTATTACATTGAATCTAATATGAAAAGCTAGCGTACATTCTGTTTGTTCGACTAATGAGAGGGAATGAAAAGAATGAGATATCCTGTTAACTCAGCCTAAATGCATTTATTTGGTCTCACTAATAACGTATTTAATGTGTGTAAATTGTTTCATGTGAGGTGATGGGGGAAATGGCAGTAAAAAATAGCCAGGAACGCTCATTTAAGCACCCAGGAAAAAAAATAAAAAGTTTGGGAAACACCGGCGTAATTCATGGATCCTCACTAAAAAAAGGATACTTTATGACACATTGACAATGAATGAATAACAAAAACTCAAACAATTGGTCAAACATGAAGGTTTTCACATGCAGTATGCAGGCTCCTCTGTTACAAACCTGTCAGAGGTCTATTCATCAGCTGCATACAGCCTTTTAGAAAAATAACATTAAAACATTTCACACAACAAGAACAATTTAAATGTAGAGTATAAGCAGAAAGTGCAGAAGAATGTCCTCGTTTCAACTAGAAGCTCTCTGAAACGCTGAAGGACAGTGTGTGTGTGTGTGTCTGTGTGTGTGTGTGTGTGTGTGTGTGTGTGTGTGTGTGTGTGTGTGTGTGTCTGTGTGTGTGCGCCTGCATGCGAGTGTGTGCATACCTTTAGATCTCAAACAGAGCAAACTGCTTCGTTCCCACCCGGGGAAATACAATAACAAAGGGGTCAAAGCCTTCCGAAGCTATCAGATACTGCAGCTCCCCCACCTTAAACGGACACTGCAGTAATGCAGGACCGATTGATTTCTATGTATCGAATACAAACAGTGTTACCTTGTGGGAGGCATTGTTTTTCCTCAGGCTGATGTTGATTAAAAAGTGTAGAAAGAGAGAGGATCAATTTGCATCTGACAACTCAGAAAATGATAATGAAGGATTTAATCGAACCCCCGTGCACGGGAGAGGAAATGGATAAGGAGTATGGGAAACAATGCTGTACGGAGCGGAGTGCAGAAATCAAAGAGCAGAGCATTATCTTATATAATGAATACACTTGGTCTATGTGGACTAAAGACAAACCCTTCTGAGTGGGCAACATAATTCAGCTTCCTAGTTAACACACACAAACACACACACACACACACATACGACACACACAGAAAGCCAAATCCGTGCAAACAGTGGGAGGTGCTGTAACAGTTTGCCAACAGGAGACATTCACGCTTTAGTGCACCTGGAAGGGTGCTAGCTAACGCCCATGACTTCCTATCCCACATGAGGATTGTGGATGACTTTGTTCGTCATTAGCCATTTACACAAACCAGCAGCTCTGCATGTGAGCCACCGCTTCTCCCGTCTCCCACTGCGATCTCCTCCTTCTCGTGTCTAGAGTCACACCTTTATTCTCTCTCCCATCAAACCCACATACCATGACACAGTGTGTGACCACAAGAGATGTCATCTGCCCGATATACCTCTGTTGTCACAGGCAGCAGGTGCTGATTACTAAGGATGTCACCCATTGTGCCCCGTCATATCCCCAAAAAGGTCTGTGATCATGTCGAGTGCAGAGACTCACTGTGTGTGTACGCAGTCCCACCGGGTGAGGAAAAAGCTTCTGCCACGGAGACGCTTAATTGACAGCCTGTAAATCAAAGTAATACTGCAGGCTAATTGTTTTCGTCTGTCTGAACAGTGTGTGATGTGTAACGTATGGAAAAGTTGCTTCAAACTCCATGGCATAATAAAAGCGTAGGAGCGTTTGTCAAACCACAAAGTTATTTTTGCATCCTCGCAAAAAAAGGTGTCAACCTGACCTGCCAGACGGTTTCTCACACAGAACCATCCGAGACGCCATCACTGGAAATAGGGCGGGCACTTTCAAAAAATACGTCGCAGGATATTGAATGAACAATCTCTCAATCCAAATCTTGAGTCGTGAGAAGAGCGAAAAACGTCTTTTCCATCAAGAAAAGACTGAGTGTGATACAACTGAAGCTATTGCAGCATCTATACGCTAACCTCTTCAGGTGCGGCCTCTCCGTGTCGTCTCGCGCGGCGCACACCGAAAGCCATCGCTCGATGCTGCCCATGGCTCGTGGTCCAGGCTTACCGGACACAAACGTATTACTTGAAGCCTGACGAGATGGATTTTCATGCGATATGTGATCCTGCGCTTATCGGACGATCTCGTGACATCGCGAGAATCCAGCTGCAGCGCAAGGTAAAATAGGTGGTAGAGCAGCGGTCTCGAACAAGTAGCTCGTGAGCTAACCAGTTTCTGAGTGGCTCCTGAGAAGCTTCTGAGAAGTTTTGTCTTCAGTGATGTCAGCAGACTAGCAAGCGCACAACAGATTTGACAATAACCGTGGAAAATAGAAACAAACAAAAAGCCCTTCGTCCTTGGCAGGACTGTAATAGAGGTAATGACTGTGGTGGCTGACATTATTAAAGGACCATCAAAGTGAGACAGAAATTATATCTGCTATTGGCGACGTACAACTTGGTGCTATGTGTAGCTCTTCGCCGCTTTCGTTTTGTCAAATGAGCTCTCAAGAGGAATAAAGGTTAGAGAGAGCCCTGGTGTAGAGACTATATACATGCATCTATTGGTGTTGCTTCTTATTCTGCAGGAAAGGGACACACTGTATGCATTTGGATGGTGCGACAGTTAATAGGATAGCTGTCTCCAGTTTTGTTGCCTCAATCGACACCGCTGTCTACCCGGTTTGAACAAGTTCAACACCTTCACAAACAAATCCACTGATCGTGGCGATTCAACTGAAATGAATAGAATTCGAGCACAAACTGTGGTCCTCATCAGGAACAAGACCTCTTAGAAAGACCTCAGGGCAATTCTGAGTACATCAGTGGGATGTTGTTCACCGGTGACCTGATCACAGCTCTGTGAATGTTATGTTATGTTAATTTTATTTGATATGGACATCACAGTAGCATTAGAATTGTAACATACATTTATGCCCAAGGACCAGATGCACTGTGTTCAGTGTTTGTAGCGTAACGCTAATTTACAATTCCTGTCGGTTTTCTGAATAAGTGACGATTTTCTTCCATTAGATTTGTTCTTCTTGCTGTGACATTTGATTATGTCTTTAACTACAGTTCCTCACTACGTGACTACAATTTGCGTGCATTTACGGATAATCAAGGTTTAAGACAGCTCTTAGCAAGTAAAGCAAAAATAAAAATGTAGAGAAGAAAGATAGCTCAATAGCTCAATATTGACGTAGGAAGTAGGAAAAAAAAAGTGGACAGGTATCTCGACCAGCAAATGAATATAATGAATTAAAAGGAGACTCTTTTTAACTATAATAATATTGTGTTATGACATCGTATAAAACGGGTTGTGCTTCTTGGATGAGTATACCATAAATAATGAGTAGTGATCAGCATTTCTATTGAAATAAACTCAACCTCTCATCACATATTTTAATGCTGAAAGGAAAAAAAAAAAAATTATATTGCAGGGCATGCAATGCAACACAGAGCATCTGGAATGTAGTTGGGCTGATTACATATTTATTTTGCGTTCGCCATGTACTGTATGTGCAAGAAAAACTGCTGTCACTGTAACAGCTTTCTAGACACGAAAACCGTGACAGATCAAGGCGTTACATCCAGGAGCTATGAAACAATGCGTGCAATAAATATGTGCTGCAATAAAAGCAGATATGAGGGCGAGGGAGAAACGAGCGGAGATAAATATCCTTTGAGTGTGACAAAAACGTTGTAAGTAAAAAGGTTGCGCGACACCAGCAGGGGTGTGCTCAGCACCGTTGCACGTACATGCAGCCGGTGCAGTCGGCTGTGGCATGAAGGGAAACAACTCTGCAGAGCGGTCTGATGAAGCTATCCATGGCATCGCCTGCTGTCACTGGAGAAAAGTGGGTGGCTGCTGTCCTTTTATAAGGTCAGCACCCTGAAGGGTTGAAGAGGCTCATTGTGACTGTCTGAGCATGTACCTGAGTGGCTATAAGCTCCGTTAGAGGGAGACACTTATGTAAAAATAGAACACAGAAACCATCGCAGGTAGACATTGGATTAGATAATACAACATTATTATAAATTATATAGATTTGACATTTCGTGGTTTCATCATTCTCCCTTTAAATTCTCCCACCATCCTGTTCTACACTCCGCAGAGTTGATTATTTTTAGGGAGCTTTTACAGACATTTAGTCCGTTTTAATCAAACCCCGGTGCGCTTAGGCCAAATGATCTTCTTCACAGCCATTGGCAGTAGCATGGACCGTTATTTACGGCCCCACGCCTCTGATGGGCTGGTACTCGCTGCTTTTGTTGAGGAACAAGACTGGTGGAGGTGGTAGGAGTGAATGGTTTCAGGTCTAGATGTGGATGTTTTCACTCTGATCGGTCTAGCCAAATGGATTATGGCTCGTGAAGGCGCTCTTAGACACAGCCACGTGAGTCTACGTACATCACCGATTTACGGCCGTCCAATCGGCGATGACGTGTAAACATTACCTTTTGTTTTGCAGCCATTGTGCTGAAATTAATTTGTGCGTGTGTGTGTTCTCAGGTGGGGATGAAGACTGTCATCACTCATCAAGGGCTCTGTATGGTGATACACACTGGGGGCCAATTGCAGTCTCTTTGCTGAGTCCAACAGACTTAGCCAAATGTCATGCAAAAGCCTCAGCATGATGCCATGTGGCTGTTGTGTTTGTTTGACACACAAAAAGTCACATTGCATCTGTTTTATGATTAAATTAAATGTATTTACTTAGAAGTGGTTTATTTCTCTGACTTGACGGTGAGAAATTAGCGGGATACGTGTCCATGTATTAGTCTCTCTTGAGTTACAGATCATAATACATGATGAATCAAATTAGAATTGACTATCTCAATTATGTGTGGAGTGTCTCGCCAGCTGCTTCTTTGAACCGATTTACAAATACTTGACCTCATGCCTGTTGTTGATAATTATTCATCACAACAAAATCAAGTGCTTATAGGAAAGAAACAAACAACGAAGCAAAAACGAACAAAAAAACATCCAGGTTCAAATCAATTTCCATCAGATGAATCATCAAGACAGCCATCTCTATTATCCGAGGGAAACCTTTAGTCTTTGTTTTCGTTTTCTGTGATCAATTAAAAGATCAATTAAAAGATCCAAAAAAATTCCAGATGAAATATATTCGGTTCCTTCCCCATTTTTGGATGGGTCTACATACAGCAGTGTGCGAAACACCCATTGGCAATCAGCAAAACATTATTTAACCAAACTTTACCAACATTTTCTCTAAATAAGGGAACTTGTAGTTTCCCCATTGTATTTGCCAGACCATATGCAACTCCTCTGCAGAGAGAACCACATTACGTTCCCTGTCCCATTTCTCTTTAATATACAGTGCCTCTTCTGATTTTCTATTTTTTTTAAAACAGATGTATATCCTGTGAATAACTGTATTGTTATATTCAGAGTTATAGGCGGATATAACATTTTTCATCATTCCATCCTCTAGGTTTGCCAAATGAATGTGTTTTATGATTGTTGCTGTAACACCTTCCCTCAACTATCTACTGTAAGTGGTTGGTTCCTCAGATTGGGGGGAAAGTCCCGGTCGAAGCCACAGCACTTACATAGTTTTCATATTCTTTGAATATTGAGTTTCCTTCCAAATCTTGAGGGACAAATTAATGAATGGATTTGCGCTGTTCAAGAGATGTTTGACGAGTGTTTTATCCAAAACAATTGCTTAAAGTAGGATCCCATCAGTCATTGCCATTTCTACAGTGACTCTTTCCACCTACCAAAATAACCAGTGTTGCCCCAGCATAAGACAGGCTGCATAATAATAATACTCTAACAACCATGGAAGCCCCATTGCCCCATACACTTTTCTGAGTTGAAGGGTTTTATATTCTATTATTGGCGATTTTTACCTCTGAACTTGGGGAAAAACAAACAGCAATTGCAAAATCAAGAGCCTGGATTATGATGAGGGGATGTCTGCATGTTTGAGTCTGCACTTTATGCTCATTTTCTGCAGTCCAATGTTGGCTGAAGTGCTGGAGCCCAAATCTCCGAAGACAGAAGCCTCCGCACTCTGACGACCACACGATTCTCACATTTTATTAAGTTTTCATTCAAAGTGGCAGAGCCATAGATATTGAGTTATTATCGCCGTTATTCATGAGAGGAGAATGTATGTAGCGCGGCCCCCTCAGTCGAGCAGAGAGAAAACAAGAGACCGAAATAGAGGGCCAAGAGTGAGGGCTCGTTTTCATTTTAATCAGTCAGCTTGTTGGTTCAGTTGACTCCGAGCACTCTACAAACAAAACCAAATGGCAGCTCCTGGCACTGGCTGAGTCACACAGACTTTGGGCGAAATGATGAGAGAAGAAACATACAGAGAGAGGGAGTTTGGGAAATCAAGGTTTCATTAAGCTGGCCAAACACAGTAAAACTCAGAAGTGATCAGGGACTCCAACGGAGGACTGTTGAAGAGAGAAGACGGCCCAAAACCGTACGTTTCTCTTCTTTGAGCCCTACAGCGTCTGTGACAATGGCAGTGTGCACTGCAGGACTTAAAGGAAACATACAGAACAGACAAGAAGAGAAGTGTTTTATTACCCTGAATGAAAAACTCTGATAAGGCATGTTCCTCACTGTCTATTTTAATTGGTCCATATGGTCAATAACGGGGGGGGGGGGCGTAACGTATCTATGAGTGACATGTTGAGAGTCCTAATGAAGATAAATGGACTCCTTCAAATCTACTCATGTATGATAACCTCCGGTATTGATAACAGCTTCATTATCCCTCCCCCTCCTCATTTTAAACGGAGCCACAGGTTCTTCTTTACATGTGTAAGTGCTTAACTGGAGGCTGATGAAGTTCATGGTGAAAACGGCCGCCGGGGGACGTCTGTGTCAATCACCGCAGCTGTGATCCGCGGAGCGTGAGTCGGGGTCATGTAACTCGGCCGTTCGACTACGTGTTATACAATTAGGGGGAAAGCTGCCTTTGCACCCGAGCTTAATTGGGAAAACGTCAAGCTCCCCGGCTGAGGGCAGCCTGACATATTACCAAGATTACTGTCTCACTTGAAGGCTTTCCCATTACCTAAGACATGTCTCTACATCTCGCCCTCCTCTATCTTTTGCTTCTGTCAACTATCTTACTCCTCCACTTGGAGATCACTCTTTGCTTCTCAATGTCAGGATTGCCGCTTTATATACCTGAGAGGCAACGATAGCAAACCCAAGTAGTGTATCAGCGTCATTCCCAGCCCTGCGTGAATTATGGACACGACTTTAGGTTCTTTTTACCGAACTGGTCATCGGGTTTGAACTAGCGGTATACTACTGATGTCTTACATTTTCTTTGACATTTTTAGGAAATTATTTGGGAACACAGCCTATCACACAGTTTTTTATAAAAGGAGTTGAGAGTTAGACGTCATCTCTAATGCCTGTTTGCTAAATCTGAAGCAACAGCCAGCAGCCTGATATCTTCGACTGACAACAGCAAGACTGGCTCTGTCCACAAATCCACCTGCTAGAACCTCTGAAGCTCACTTATCTCCCATTAGTTTAACCAGCGCAGAAGCATTTAGTGTTTTATCATCACGTTTTGTTAGACCTCAACGATCGGAAATGCCTCCGATACGGGATTGTTTGGTGGTGACTGTGATGTATCACTTAATATCTGATCAATACATCCTACCCGATCGGTACTGCCCATGAGCAACTCTCAGCAGAGATGAGAAAGAAGCGAGATGGCTCACTCGTTAGCTACTTCCACCGTGAAAACTCGATTGCTGCATTCGAAATCGACAATGAAAGTAAGTAACAAGTGAGCCATTGCTCTTCTCATCTCTGTTGATAATTGGACATGAGCACTACTGATCGGAAAGGTACTGGTGGAGAGTGCAACATTAGCCAGAGGTTGGCAAAGTGTCAGCAATTTGCTCTCTATGTATTTATTCATGTTTTATTAAGGGCCATAAAACAATGATAGCAATCATAGCACATCTATACAGGGTTTGTAGCATACAGCTATCAGAAAATAATGATATGTATTTTTGTTTTTAACGTACTGGTATAAGATCTGTACTCCGTATCAGCTGATACGCAAGTCCAGGTATTGGAATCGAGAAGTAAAAAATGCTATCGGAACATCTCGATACGCAATGTAACACTGAATGTAAAAATAACTTTCGTGCAGCAAATAGACAGAACGGCTGTAGCCATGTACTTCATTACAGCCCAGTTATTCTGCCCTCCGATGCCGAGTTCAAGGCCATGAGAGTAAAACATCAATGTGACATAAGTAAGGATTTAGCAGGCCATACTGAGGTGACTTATGCAACTTTTCACACATTTATAACTATGGGATTTCTTCTTTAATCCAACCAATGATAACAGAGATATACCTTTGCAATAACTCCAACTGCTTCATGATAATCCCATTCTCATCGTCACTGAATCATTTTTGCAAAACAACAAAACAAGCTCATGGCTGCAGCAGCCGTGGGTTTATATACATTACGCGCTGTTCTATCCAAGGTCTGATCTCACCCTCACCACACAGTGCCGCTATCAGAAACGATGTCCCGCCACGATACACAATTTTTAGACTTTGAACTCTTCGATAAGCGATCACAGCGCGGTGTCTGGAGTCTGATAGCCATTTATGTAACATAAGAAGAACTGAAGGGACAGCCGCATACAATCTTTGCATATCAGGATGAGGCAATTACACAGATACTCCTCAACTGATTAGATGGGATCGTTTCCATGCTAGAACATATCCTGCCAGCGGTTTTCACCCAACTCTCTCAATACTTCTGATACTGTCTCTTTAAACTAATAATTGTCATGTTGTGCATGCCTGTTCACAAATAAATGGCGCATGCAAACAGAGGTCATGGTGCATCGCTGCCTAACACAGCTTACAGCTGAATGTCATGCCGTTCAAGCCGTTTCAAAACTTCTATTATCAATGTTCAAGGTTTACATTTTTTTTTCAAAGGCTTGATCACTCTGGGCTGAAGACAAATGACTGCATTCAGAAGACCAGGGACACGCTCCACACAAAAAATAGATGATGATACTTACTAAGTACATCTATTACTGTTTTCAGACGAGGCCACATGGAAAGATTGAAGGGACCTTGTGTCTCTTGGTTAAGCAGAACTTGTTTCAATGACTTTTCATGCTCCTGGTATTATGTCAGATTCAGTACGTGTATTGTTATGACATTAATTTGATCAATTTAAACAAATAATTGATTTAACAAATATAACATCTAGGGACCAAGTTTGAGAATGATCCTTTTGGCTAACACTGGCACATTCACAGTGATGCCGATCAATGTGCAAATCCTCATGTTATCATAGAGAAAACGCCAAATCTATATATTATCAAACCAAATATGAAAAAATGTTGCGTGATCCATCTCCTCTTCATCCATCAAGTTGTTCATCCTTGTTTTCTTTGTTGTCAGTTAAACTCAGTTTAGTCAAGACTACCATTCAATAAACTTCCTTAGGCTACAGCTGCACTCGCTCAGTAAACTCTCAACTGTCTAAAGCAACTTTTTACTGACTTGACACTTTGAAGGGAGGCAAGTAGATAGAGGAAAGGAAAGGCTGGAGGCTGAGGCACAGACAGACAGTTGACGGACACTTCTTAACCCCCGAGGACCCGCTGCATTCGTCTACTTCAGCTCGTTGTACGCGTCATTGCTTTTAAATCTCAAAGTCAGAGATTCAGTCAGTGATGAGCTTGCTCCCAAAAAACACCTGAAACATCATCGAAAAGAAAATTTTAGGGCAAAGAGGGGGATCCAGAGGCAAATAAGGTCATGAATGCACTTAGATGTAATGCGCATCCTCTGTCTTTATTTGTTACATCGTGACAACATCGCATCTCTCATCATGACTTTGAGCTGTAAGGTGCGCACACTCCCGACATGCCTCTCACAGCCTCACAGTTATGAAGTCAAAACTAAACCTCCTCCTATATGAATACTGTACACCATGAATAAGAAATGAACCTACAGGAATAGAAAGAGGTGGACAGATGTACACAGCTGCACCACCATCATTTCTCTGCACTAACTACTAGAGGGAAGAAACACACAGTCCCTGCTGTGTGTGGTTTGTGGGTCCAGAACGTCTTGACAATCCTTCCCTGACAATTAGAAATCGGTACAATACATTGGCTTTGGTAAAGATAACTTTCATCTAAAGACTTATTGTGTGATGTGCTAATTCAGTCTGGAGGAACATCATCTGTCACTGCAACGTTTGACGAAAAGTTGAAATAGATACATTTCAAACATGATCACAGTATTGCGCTGAACTTTTCTGTAAAAATAATTACTCTTTGTGTGATAGAAATAATCCAATTATATATGTTCTCTATCTTTTTTTCTACTTAATCATTGTTCCTGGTAACATCTATTGATTCAACTTTGTGGATACTTTATTTTTTATTTATGACCTAAATCATTTCTTGCATCCTGACATCACTTGACTTCAGATGTGAAAACGTCTATTTATATAATTTCCCCACATGTAAAAAGGTTTTTATTTATAAAACTGATAGTTCAGGTCCTTGATTTTGATTGGGTAAGCAGCTGTGACTTCATTACAATATCACTTTGCCAATTAGTCACCTATTGTTTACAGAAATTCAGAGTTTGTTGTGGATTTTGAGTTATTAGGCGGGCTAAGCATGGATGCGTGGTTCTAAGAGAGGACAGCATTGAGAAGGAAGATACAAATGAATGCACAAAAAAACACAAAGATTAGGGCCAAAGAAACAAAGGGGGGATTTATGTTTGAGCAGCCAGGTAACCCTCACTGTGTCCTGCCGCTTTGTTGGAGAAATACCTGTTGTTCCAGCCACCCAGTGCACCGGCCTTTAATGTCCATCCAAGGGGACAAACTACATCGATAGTATAGTAAGGTAACTCTGGCTAGCTGCCATGTTTTTGTTTGTAGCATGTTATAGTGACTATTCCTTATGTTGTCAATGGCTAGCGATGTATTTTTGTTTCAGTCTTGCTTGGTAATTCACTGCAACATGAGGATCATTTTTCTCTCCTTTCCCCTCATGTAAAGTACACTAGAGCGGTGATTTAAAACACACCGGTCCAGAGTCAGACACCACTGCACCAACAAAGAGGAGTACACGATTAAACACTGCTTCAACAATTGCACAATGGCAATATCCTGATGAATGTCAATAACCAGCCCAATCTTTAGCATGCTTACCATCTGAGTGTTGCTTGGCAACCGTTCTGCTAAATGTCGCTGCAGAACTACATTGCTTGGCCGAAGAACGATTATTTGTTATCGATATTGTTATTTTTGCATTTCTTCGTTGCTGTGTGTTTATTTTGTGAAACCTTGCCAAGTTTGGGATCGCCTTCCTCAAAAGCTCGATTCGTTACAGTCACATGTCAGAGAACTACTCTACATCTTTGTAATTGTCTTTCATGCTTTTAGGAGAAAGTCTGCATTACAAACAGATGGTTTTTTTTGGGGGGTGGGGGGGGGGTGCAGAACAAAACGCTGTGCAATGGTTCAACCAGACTGACGACTGAAAGGCCAGAAAGAGACAAAGATCCTCTGAGCAACGGTGAGCAGAAACTGGAAGCGTAGCATCAAAATGTGAGCAGATCTAACCAGGAACAGGTTCCTGGCTCAGTGTCAAGTGTTTCACAATAATGCCTGTAACAAGCTGTGATATTAACAGTTGTTTTTCTCATGCAAAGCTCTTCTTAAAACTTCACAGTAGAAATAGAAGGTTAGTGCGGGGTTAGCGCGATTGGATCTGGATCACAGAATATCAGCTGAACACAGAAGCTCAGTGTTTAAACCTCTTCACTCTAACAGCCTACCTGAAATATTTAGAGCCCACTGTGGTTTCATAATGATCCAATGTCACTTTTCTGGACAGGAAAATCAAATCAAATTCAAAAGGTATTTGGGGGGAATAAATGGTTCCAAAAGTATTCTCCCCTGGCATGTAACACTGGGGACTTCGACTAGACGTACATTTTAATAATTCAATTCTTCTTATTTTCGGGACCAAAACTATTTCAAATATAAATAATGCATTTGGTGTCTGATTTATACTGTATTTTTGTCTCCTTCAAAAAAAAAGTCATGATTGAAGGAGAGAAGGAAATATAAAATGTGACTCCTAATTGTTTTTAAAAGATGTGATTTACAATTTAAAATCCCAGTAAATCAAAGCCTCCTATTTTATGTTAAATAAGTGATCAGGGAACAACAAGTTTGTTTGAATTTGTTATGGATAGAATCCAAAATTGAATGCATATTTTCAACATATATTCATTTTCTTTTAAGTCCCAGTAAAATGGAATATTTGAGCAGGTGTTCAGCAGCAGAGGGATTTGAATAAAATTCTTTGCATGTGATTGGGCCGTTAAAGAGTGGGCGGGATCAGAATGTAGCGTGATTCGGAGCTACAGGGGCAGTCGCACACGCCTTTGTTGCTAAAAGTTCCAGACTGATTGATGGAGGTCATGATGCAATTGGTTAAAATGTGTCGATAGCACAGCTGATACAGTAGCACACTTCATATTTTGTTTTACAAAAAGTAAATGATTGGATTTGTATATAGAAAACGCAGAAAACTATGTATTTGTTTTTTGCATATGTTGTTAAATCGCTGCACAATATGACCAGCGGTGTCATCCAAAAGGCATAAAAAGACATTTCAAGCAGCTGTTTTGTTTAAATGTGGATTTGTCCTTTAGTGCTAATCAAATGTCCATTTCCTTTCATGTTCAGTTGTAATGTTGCTGCAGCACAGCTAAAAAAAAACAAAGACCGAGGAGCTGAATTCCTCATTTAGCTCAAACATGGAATCAGCGGGAAGCTAAGTTGTCCCAAGGTGTTTGAGCAATTCCAAGCCAATAACAGCGTGACCTTTGCACTGCCAATTAGCAAACATTTCATAACTCGGTCTGAAAAAAACAGTTAGACCACTGACTGTCTGCCACTGTTGGCTCACTGCACACATCCTCATAAAATTAGCCTCACAATGTCCACAGCATGTACTCATCAAGTCTTAACCTTCCTCTAGTGTTAGGGTCGGTTTCGACCCAGTTATAAAAATAAGATGAATGTGTTCTAATACCCCTCAGTAATAGTCAGGTAACACAACAACCTTTTATTTATTTATATGATTCTCTTGAGGTTCATTTTATCATTCTTTTAATTGAAATCGAGGGGTATACTGACAAAGAAAAGGCCCAGAGGCCCACACCAAAAATATTAAAAACCAATATTTTCATGGATAAGGAAGCATAACAAGGTAACCAAGAGATGAGAAACAAATTGGATGATAGATAATTGTTTTTAGTGTATTTTACAGCTGATTTAATTAAGACATGGGTCAAAACCGACCCGTTAACATAAGAGATGGTAACAGAAAGCTAACACAAGAGGAAGGTTAAAAAGAACTCTTTAATATGCTTGCATTGTCTACAAATGAGTTTTAATATGCGTGGCGGATAGCTACATTTCTTAAATACTGACATTTGTGGCCTCTTAACTTCCCTGAGCATTGAGAGTACTTAGAGCAGATGGAAGACCAGCCCTGAGTAAATGTCAATCTCTGAACATTACCCACTGACCCGAAGAGAAGTCCCCCTCTCACAAACATTTCCCTGCAATGTAGCGTTCAGCCTTTGGAGAGTGGGACTGCTAACATGCCGGAATGAACATCAAATTCCTTTTAGGGAACTATAAACCGCCAACGGTGCCATGAAGTCCTGTCCCTTTTCAACGACTGATCTGAATCCATTTCTTAATATTACTTCCACAGGGACTAAAAGGTGAGTAAACGGAGCCCGGCGCGGGAAATAGTTCAACAAGTTTCTTCATGCACAAGTGTGAGGGACTTTGGCTAATGAGTTTAGTGAGGGTGTAAAACGTGTATCCTCCTCCAACAGAAAAGGGCAAGACCGGGCCTAGCATCTGTGGAGTCTGCCTGGAGGTCCAAGCAGCACCTTATGGTATCATTTGTACGTTCACCAATTAAGAACTTCCCTCGGAAGACACAGAGAGAGAGCCTGCAACATTTCTCCCACGCCTTATCTTCTTGTTGTTAGAGTGGCAGATTGGCACGGTTACCCGGAGCAGCAGGTTTGTAACTTGGCTTAATTAATATGTGGAAATGGCTGCGGCGGGTAAGGAGGGATTTACACAAGCACACGTTGCTCCTCAGCCAATAACCCCTCTTAGCTTTGACAGCTAGCCAAGAACAAACACACTATGGTTTATAGTCTATGTGACATTTGTTTTTCCTTGAGAATCAGAGGAACTGGTACGTGCTCTGAGACGTCCGTGTAACTGAGCTGGCTTTTTTTTCAGGCATTTATCCACCACCAGGCATCCCAAGCAGTGATTATATATGACATTACGTTTTATCATGTGAAAGACTTCTTAAGATATTCCCACTGTTTTTCTATCACAAGTTCATTTTAGCTCAATCTCCAAGGCAACAAAAGGCAGCAGCACCACCAGCAGTGTTTTAACTGGCTACTGTCACGGACAAACAGAGCACAGCGGTAGCAACGGATAACAACCATGTGTGCAATGTTCACTAATCTATGATCAGGCAGCTGGGACTGAAATATATTACTGTAGGTTGCTCTTGAAACGGCAAGGATGGATTTCATCAGCGCGACCGAGCAGGACAAAGCGGAGTGCTTGACAGCGAGCAGAGCAACCGATAATCACAGTGAAGTCAACGCTGCAGACTGCAGACTGACATCGCTGTAAATATAGCCAACGTGTAGGTGGTCAAAACGAATGAATAACAAGCACAGACATGACCCAGGAGAATCACAGAAACAGCACGAGGCCGCCGGAGCTCACGGTGTCTTCTGCCAGCGAGCGCACTGCAGGGGGGCGTGAACCAACAACACTCCGGCCTATGAAGTGTCTCCGGAAATAAGGGAAGAAAAAAAAAAAAGGAAACAAAAGTGATAAACAGAGAACTTTGGTGGCGGGATCCCCTCATGGGCCAATGGCATCACTCAACCGTTTAATTGGATGGGACTGACATTTGCAGAGCAGAGAGTGTCGTAGCATTTGTGTCATTTGTGCCGAGACGCGACTTGCTGTCGTACACATGCGTCAGGCTCCACTGACGCAGGAGGGGGCCGAGTCACACTCGGCGGAGTCAAAACGCATATGCTCAAACATTTCAGTTAATGGGCAACTTGTGGAGATGTCGAGGAGCGGCTCGGGATAGAAATCAATAGGCACGATCAATTGGCCAACACGTTCTCATCCGCCAACGTTTGAAGACATTCTTGACTATCAACTTCATACAAATGTCACAAGGCCCATTAATCATCTTAATTAAATAGATATTTAAGTGCCCTTGACTTGATCTGTTGCATCATTCTGTAATTAGCGTCCTTGTATCCAAGATGAAAGGGAGAAAATGGCAAACGCTTTCAATCTGCGCCTCAGATATTCGAATCAAACAGACGACCATAAAATGCTACAAGATGACATTTTGCTCCATTATTTAAAAAGGTTCAAACCCTCCGTATATCTTTGGTGTTTAACCAAGAGAAACAAAATGCAGGGACAAGTATCCTTTCATGACACGCAGAAAACGCAAGAAAACTACAGCTGATGGTGACTATGAGGAAATGCCGGCGATGAAAAGGTGTTTCAAACATGAAAAAACTAAGTGCCATTAATTTTGATGAACACCTAATTATTCCTTGATTCGGTATTGCGTCCTGAAGTAGTGCTGTCTGTCTTTGTCTCCGTGAGACAACATGTACTTCTTGATGTACGACTTCCTGTCAAAAAGTGTAAACAGATCATTAAATGATGACAAGAATGCAAATCCAACACTGTCAAAAAAGCATGTAGCATACAGTGTTGGCCAGACATAAGACAAACATATTTTGCAGCGCTTGTTTTTTATTTATTCATATAAAGACTTTTTACTATAAGAGATCATATTAAATAACGTTGTCTTGGTGTTTCTAATTTCATGCTACCTCATGAGAATCAGCATTAACCAGTGGATTAGCCTTTTAATAAGTAACTAATAACCATGAACTCATGTTAATGGAAGCAGCTGGTCGAGTTTAATCCAGGTAACGACTCCCTCATGACTTCTGCTATTCTAACCTCCTCTAGAGGAAAGATGAAAAAAAATAGAAAACGGAGAGAGAAACAGAGAGTGAGAGGCAGAACAACAGAGACAGGGACACAGATAGCAACAGTCAGAAAGAGAGACACCGTGAAACAGTGTTAAATATGTAATGACATTATGTGTAGTCAGCGGATATAAGATGGCCGTGCTTTTTCATGTGTAATTTACTGAGAGAAAACACTGTTATATTGGGGCCTGTGGGATATCGCACATAGATGTATGATGTGAGAGAAACTTAAATGCCTTGTACTTCCCCTTGTTGTTGTTGTCTTCACCTTATTACTACAACATCCCCCATGCGAGTTGGCTAGTTTGGGAGATATGGGCCGTAGAGACGTCCGCCTTCTCTACAATATAATACTGTATATAGACTGTATGGCGCACGGCTTGTGGCGCTAAAAGTGTCAAAACACACATTTGAAATATTCAACAGCATCGTCTCTTTCCAGAAATCATGACCAGGGAACTCAAGGTAGTCCGAGAGGCTCGTGCTTGCATACTGCTAGCTCACCTGATCTAGCTAACGTTGCAGTTTAGCCGAGGAGGACGCCATTAATGTTCAAATCTCACGAGCCTCTCGTCCGCGAGTTGATGCACGATTCCTTCTGTGGTGTGATTAAGGTTGGTGGGTGTTGTTCGGGAAGAAGGAAGATAGTTGATTTTAAAGATGATCTTCATAGATAAAGAGCACTACAGGTAAGAAGGAAAACATGTATTTTAGATTTTGGGGTGAACTGTCTCTTTAACAGCTGCTGCTTATGACCAACATGCGCCTTCTGTACATTTTAGCAAATAAATGACCCGTTTCACAAAATAACAGTTATGTCAAAATTAAAATATGAATATTATTATATAGCTGATGAATCATAATTCCAGACTAGCAAAGTAACATTTTCTAAATAATGGTCTTTTAAAAACGTATTATTATCCTCATTATAAAGTATTATTATGATGTGCAAATTACCATCGGTGTGTGATTGTGACACGGCGATGTCAACTTTTCATTTTAGCTTGATGATTACACATGTTGTGACGTCAACAAAAGGGGATTTGAAAGGAAATAAACATTTTTATAACATTTTATAAATCAGGTTGAAGGATTATCTGATGGTTATAAAGGACAGTAAATTAAAAAAAACAGCATATTAATCACCAAAATTGGAGACACATGGTTTTCATTCCACAGTTACTGTAATGCAGGTCTGTCTGAGAGTGTGTGCGTGTGTTCGTAGCTGCCCGACTGTCTCAGGCTGTGTGATTACATAAAGTCTGCATGCCAGCTGTAACCGACGTCGCTTTATGCCTGGATCTAATAAAGCCAAGCTCACAGGCTCAGTGTGTTTCCTCTAGCATGCAGTGTACCAGGGTGTGTATAATACCTTCAGTACAAGCACCAAATGCTTCTCCTTCCTCCCTGAACCCGCATCACCTCCACACAACTTCCCAAGTCTGAAAAAGTTAGCCTCGTGAGAGCTTGTTCACACCACAACAAGATGACAAGTACGCTCACTTTCACTGTACCACCCAGGACCGGGGACCAGGATTTTAAAAATACAGATCATGAGTCCACACCCACTTTTATATTTTATATTTTCTGTACATTTTACATGAAATGTTGTTACAAAACCTCCTCAAGACAGAGACAATTTGGCCGGGAAAATAATTTATATTATTTAATTTATTTTGTTAGTCTAGAAATAGTCAGTTTCTGCAGTGTTAACCAAATTAAATTGAAGACTTTTTACTGAAACATAGCATGCAATTTAATTAAGACCCGGTTCAGAATCATAGTGGTCGAAGAATGATGGAAATCCATTTATTAGCTAAATATTTATTAAAGTAAATTCATTTATCGACATGTATATCACACTTTAGTCATTGTTCCTCGCTGTATATAATAATAGTTCCTAGTAATATCATGTATGAATTAATTTGACCTGTGCCCAGATAAATGATGGTTGATGGATTGATTAAATAGGTTAATTGAAGTTTTAGCTCAAATGAACACTTGCCCATTATAAGTAGATGAGCTTAGTGAGTGAGTGTGTCTGATCAAACAGCTTCATGCACGCACACATCAAACAAGTCTTACGTCTCCCGACAACTCCCGACCACATACAATACAAATGATATAACTGTACTATATTATCATAACATTATTACTGTCTGCAGCCGGCAAAAACAACATTAAAGGCTTTTGTGAATCAAATTCAAGACTTTTTTTCTTCCTCAAGGGGACGTATAATTCAAGCTCTCAAATGCTAAAATTGCAGAATAATATGGAGCACGTGACCTTATTGCTTTTATATATGAAGATTCAAATGCAATGCCCTTCCTCGACATACTGTATGGTAACATCCTCTTAGTCCTCCATGTCATCATATGGGCCTGTACCTGCCTTTCATCCTTTACTCCATCACTCCTCCTGCCCTGTACTCCTCCTCCAGGCCGAACACACACCCAGGTGGAGATGATCCTATTGAGGGATGACAGACAGTCTGTCCCCTCCAAGCAACCTGTCCCGTGTCAAACTGGTGCTCTGTTCCCTCTGTGTAATGAAGCTGGACCTGTAGTGCGACTGACTGAACAGGGTACAATGTTGGTAGACTGGTAGATGTTTCGGGAAGTGACGGTATACAGTATTCATTATAAACAACACAATCATCACAGAGAAAAAACAACATATTCCCCCCTCAGTAGTAGACAGAG
The DNA here is from genome assembly GCA_032191485.1 of Leptoclinus maculatus. NCBI lineage: Eukaryota > Metazoa > Chordata > Actinopteri > Perciformes > Stichaeidae > Leptoclinus > Leptoclinus maculatus. The sequence goes on from JAVDOI010000002.1 coordinate 7,142,585, forward strand.
AAACCCAGAGGGGAAAAAAAGGGAAAAAGCTATTTTTTAATAGCTAATATAGTTATTGTAACCAAAACCGGCCAAGTGGAAGATATGGGAGTTCCATGATTTATAAATAAAGATGTGTACTCACTCCCTAAATGGAGGGCCGGAGGACGGCCAGGGTAAGGAGAGAAAGCGAGAGAGAGAGGGGAGGGAGGGAGAGTGCTACAAACGTTTATCCCTTCGTAAACATGGAGTTTCACTCAGCTCACACGTGTGGAGTCGCCTCACTGGACGGCCGGACGCACTGATGGAGATAAACCAAAGTGACATCACGGCTCCATTTGCGACAGCTTCAACACTCTTCTCCATCTCTTCTCTCTTCTCCATCTCTTCTCTCTTCACTCTCGCCGTCTTTCTCGGCCTCCGGCCTCTCAAGGGTACCTTGCCACTGCGAATAGAGACGTCGCCATTGTTCTCCTCCCTTCCTGCCTGCCTCGCTCTCCCTCTCACCTCCTCGCTCGCCCCCATATCCTGTCGTCTCGTCGGTCATTATCAATGCAACACCTCTAATAAGATCCATCAGCCCCTCGCTTTCCCGCCCTCTCACACCCACTTCATTTACACGGGGAGTGCGAATCAAAGATGGCAAGTAATTTGGGAAAGGAAAAAAAAAGAAGATGGATGTGCCGCGGTGTGAATAACGGGCTCAAGAGCCCCTCAGCAGACTGTAGACGGAGAGGACAGGACCTTTGGGTTAAGGGCTTGTTAGAGCCTTTGGCCAACTCCATCTTCATTTAACAAACATTACCTTAAAAGGATGGCGGTGTTAACTCTAGCGGCAGTGTTACATTTCGCGACAAAGGCTTTCCTTCTGCAGAACAGTCAATTACCGTCACCATCAATTATCAAAAGCACAAAAGAGAGGCAACAATTTGGAGGTACATTAGCATGTCACTGTCTGAAAATCATTACCTGGAGACAACGCCGCCGTTGTGCTAAAACGCCACAGGGAAAAGTGAGAAGTGTTGGAAGAAATATGCTTCAGTTCTAATTGTGTAAAATGTCAGCGCTCAACAAGATAACGACGTGAAGTAGAAGCTACTCACTATTTCCTTTAGAATGTGTACATAAAGCAACTCATCGCGTGACCCTCTCGCCCAGATCTTACAGTATACAGCACTAAATTAGGATATTTGTGTTTTCCCACAACACAACACCTTGAAATGACCCCATATTTTAATGTCATTCCCACACGATGAAGGCCTACTGTACATCTGTACTCTTTCATCCGGAGTCGCAGCTACATTGACCTCATGACAAGCACGTGAACAAGGCAGACGATGATGACAAACAACATGTCTTTCCTCTACTGATGCGAGGACAGGAGGGTTCCAGCCGTTTCTCAGCACAGAGCCCACAGACCCCAAAAAAGTGACATGCCAGGATGGCTCAGTGTCACCATTTCTGTGACTATTTTTAACACAGGGTGGCAAGCAGTGTGGAAACATTGAGGAGATCTCCTCCTCCTGCCATCGGCGTGCAAAGAATAAGAGAAAATAAATCTTGCCACTGTGGCAACTAATCTGTCTTATTGTCAGCGTGGACACATCAGTACACGCTGATAAACATGCCGTGACAGCTATCAAGAAATATCTGCACTATTTCTCCTTTAAAAGAAAAATCAAAAAAATCCCATTGTTCCACAGCCTGCAATGTCCTTATATATATATATACTGTATTTAAAAGTCTTCTACTATGTGGACTCATCTGGTCAAACCTTGACAAAAGGCTCTGAGTAACACAGCTGACATCAAGGCTCCACTTCAATGTATGCACGTCTGAAAAAAGGCTGGGCCGTGTACACGCTCTAGTGCAAATAAATAATACACTCCTGGAATGAAGGTTATCATAAATAGAGCGATGGCAGTTGTGGGGGCTGGTCTGCCATGAGGGGTCTTGCGGGGAAAAGTGCGTCCCCCCACAAGGCCCCCGTGACACGGACAACTGCTGAAGGGCTGTCCCCAACAATCACGTCTTCCTGCGAAAGGGCCGGGCTAGGGAACTGAATAAACACAAAGGGCAACAGCCTAAAAATAATCACCAAGCCTGTGGAGAATCCCCCCCGCTAAACACAGAAGCCGTGAATGGTCGTCATCAAGGCTTTCAGATGGAACGGAAACGCGATGTGAAAGGGATACAAATACAACGCTTATCCAGATCCGGCTTGTTTTCATTGTGATATCTCACACTTTGTCTGTTCTCCAATCAGGCAACGGCCTCTTCCTCATTAGAAACATTGTTTTCAAGCCTCTCAAGTGCTTTGGAAAACTAGTCAAGTATCCTCCTGTGGGCCCCTATCTACATTTCTCTCTCTCACACACACACACACACACACACACACACACACACACACACACACACACACACACACACACACACACACACACACACACACACACACACACACACACTCTGTATACCCCCCCCCCCTATAACCTCCCCTCCTGAGTTTGCCCGTGGACACTTATCATCAATGCACACAACATCTTTTCCTGCATCCCCATCGATCCCCCGTTATTGAAACAAGCCTCATTTGCAGTCTCCTTCTTGACATTTCTTCCTCTCCTGTCTCTTTTTCTTTTTTTTTTTCAAATCTGACAGGCTGTGCAGATTTTGGCAGTTTGCTGTTCTCCCCTAATCCTTCGCCAGACTTTCCTCCTTCACAAATATACAAGGATTTCAGAGAAAATGCAGTCAGACGTCAGATGGCCACAAAGACATTCCAGCTTGTGTTATACATTTTCTTTTTAAATTGGAAGAAAAAGAAAGAAGATAGTTACTGAGGTGATATGTAACAAAGAACAACAAGGTGTCCTGATATTGAAAAACAATGTAACAAAGCCAAGCCCATTATATTCTATATTGTGACACATCGGCTGCACCGATATTGGTCCGAAACTGTGCTCATGTAAAACTGCACCCGATACCACTACGAGCATTAATCGGTCAGAATTCTTATTGTTGGTTAATTAAACAGTTCATTATTGACATCCCTACTACAAACTATGCTCTGTTTGTATCAGGAAAACACTAAATGAATTGTTAAAATGTCAGCAACAGCGTAATGTTGTATATTTAATTTGTTACAGTCATAAAGTTAGGAACACCTGATGAAAATGAAACATGTTTTCAAAGTTACTGTTAGCACCGTAATGGTATTTTTAGGTACTCATATCAATACTCGGTATCAACAAGTACAACAAATACTGAGTATATTATCACCCAAGAAAAAAGAAAGAACCGAGAATCCTTTTACAAATGTCCCGTTATCCAATATGAAGCGGTGGCCATGGTGAAGTAGTGCAGTGGTAATGAAATGGTTCCCAACATGGGTGTCAGGGCCCCCACAAGGGGCCACAAGACGAATCTAAAAGGGTCACGAGATGATTAACACAAAGAAATGCAAGAGTTCAGAGTTTTGTTTACAAGTTGTTTTGGAACAAGGAAATGAAGATGGGCCAGACATTTTCACATGTTTTCAGTAGAGCACTTCCTTATATCCAGATGTTTTAAAAAGCTACTAAGCGTGGTCGCTAGTCGGAACTGCGTCACATGACAAAACATTGATCTGTGAAAGATGTGATTGGCGGTATCGCTTGACGATCTTTACATCCTGTTCCCTCATCCTTTTCACAGTATTATTCAGTTTTACGACAAAATGCATCTTTTCATCAATTTGACAAAGATCGTGTGTGTAGTTCATGGCACAATTCAAACAGGATAATAAAGGCATTAGTCTCTCAGTTGACTCTTATTTTTTTTCACATATTGTCAACCGGAAGGGGCGGGGCTTAGCCTCTCTACAGGCCGGTCCTAAAACATCCCACTGATGGAATGAAATTACAGAAGCCATAGAAGTGTCATTCAGATCATTTAAATAATATTAATTCATGCGATAGTCGCAACTGATATACGGAAATATTATTGTTTCCTCAGCTCCTAACTACTGCGTGTGAAATAAATGTTACTAAGTCATAATCAATGATGAATTAAATAGAGCTCCACTGGGAGGACAGAGTCCTGTGCAGTTAATTACTTTGTCACCAATGTGACAATCCATCCAGATATTGATTCTAATTAGGTGATATTGCTAGGATTAGCTACACATATTTACATAACCAGCCGATACAGAGCAATATCAGCATGCATTCGGATTAACGTCATGTTTCTGTCCACCCGGCAAATGAAAGTCCAATATTCACCGTGCTTTGAACCGATTTTCGGTCTCCACCGACTCATGAGGGAAATATCTGGCTCTCTAGCAGCAAAATGTTTCACTATGTTAAGAACGACACGATGAAGCTCTGTAGAGTTGTGGGGAACTGCAGAGTCAGGTAACATCTGTACGTGGGTTCAACTCTACAAGCAAACCCTTTTACACAAAAGTAGCAACGCGATCCATAATACTGATTATAGCTTCTTTAAAGACGTGGTTGCAGGATGATGTCACATACCTCAATATTGTAAATAAGAAGAACAAAAAGGTGGATGGTGTGTTTAACTAAAAAGAGAGTAGCAGGGACACAAAATAATAAATTCAAAAAGGTACAAGTTCTCCCTTTTTTAAATCTTAAACTACAGCACCATGGATTCCCTAGGAGAAGAGGCATTGGAGAAAGCACTAATCTGCAAACGGACACACTTTGTCTAACATCCATAAGTCCTACTGCCAAGTCAACCAAGATACTTCCCCAGAGGATAAAAGAGCCCCCCCCCCCTCCTTTTTTTTTATTGCACAAACTCCACAGTTGAGATCCCATATCCGGAGACTCAGCACAGCAATGTCCCTTTTCCTCTCCCTCCTTTCCTTCACTCTAATCCAAAAAAATGCATATTCAGCCAGAGGAAACAAAAGGCCAGAAGAAGAGAAACGAAGAGAGCGAGCGTACGAGTTTGTGGGAGAAAGAGACTGAGTGGGTCCTGCATTTCGAGCCCTCCAGAGATCAATTGTACAAACTTCTCCATGAGTGCTCTCCCTTGCTCCTGTACACTCTGAACTAGCCAAATCAATGCCCAGGCGTGTGTGTGTTTGTGTGTGTGTGTGTGTGTGTGTGTGTGTGTGTGTGTGTGTGTGTGTGTGTGTGTGTGTGTGTGTGTGTGTGTGTGTGCGTGCGTGCGTGTGTGTGTGTGTTTGTGTGTGTGTGTGTGTGTGATTTAGACAGGAAAGAGAGCAGGGGAGGAAACTCCAAGGGTGGAAGAGAAAGAGAGAGAGAGAGAGAGAGAATATGGAAGGTAAAAGAGAAGCAGCAGTAAATGATAAGAAATTCCTCAGATCAGATATTCTTAAATGTCAGCGAGCTGAAGTGTCTCTCGATGATGTCGTGTGGAATATAAAGGCATCTCGGCAGCGGGGACGGCTCTCGTTGCATCCAGCGCTGCGTTTCACGCTGGGTATTGCTCCTCAATGTGCCACAAAATAAAAAAGCCTTTTCATGTGTAACCCCCCCCCCCCCCAAACACTTCCCATCATGTGTCCTCTGGTTTCAATGATGACGTCCTAGTTAAGGAAAAACGCTTTTATTTGCAAAACCAAACCAATACACTGGAAACATGAACGTCGTCATGTCTCTGCATGGAGCCTCAAGCAGCATTAACATTTAAACATATCACTCACAACTGTATTGTTACTGTAACTTTGTCTGTACCCCCACCCCGCCCCGCTCACTTATTATCATATATAGTGATTCATGTCTTATGAGTAAGTAATGAAGATTGGACTATTTACTGCTGCTGTGCCTCTAAAGCACGTTTCAACATTCTCAGGAGATAAGGCAGCTTTATTTCCAGTAAACTCCTATCTGCATGTTGTTTTTTTACTCTTTGATCAAATACTGTTAGGAGAAGAACAGGAGAGATGCATATATATATATATATATATATATATATATATATATATATATATATATATATATATATATATATATATATATATATATATATATATATATATACTACACTCTTCTTTGTGATGTTTTACAACTTTCTCAGTGAAGAAAGCAGAGAGCAGAGTGTCTCCTTTATTAAGGCCCCTCACACTGGGTCTTAGTGGGAGATTTTGGCTTCACGCCTTCCTGACACGGTTTCAGTAAATCGGCTTTCTGTGGCCATGACAGTCATTAGCCTTGCCCCTGGCAGTAATCCTCTAGTTTCTGCCTCTAATGGAAGCAAGAAGGGTTAGTAGCATTCACTCCGTTACTGCCTCTGCTGCTGGGCCCCATAGGGAACCTGCAGGCTGCACAAAGCCAAAGCCTGATGCACCTCCAGCCACACAGTATAAACACTTGAAAACTCCTCAGGCCTCGCTCACACTTGACATAAATTGTTGTTAACACAAGCTCTGGACAAAGGTACTGATGGACTGGAAAGAGCTGTACTTTGGTTATACATTTTGTACTTTTTACCTACATGTATTTGACAGATTTAGTTACTACTTTGTACTTTACAGGGATAGTTTGGGTGTTTTGAGGTGGGCTTGTATAAAGTACTTAGTCCATAGTCAGTGTATTACTTACAGTAGATGGCGGTTGGCACGCACCAGTGGGTAGAAACATGACATGAGTCCCCCACATGGTAGCAAAGTAATGTACTTTGTGGATGTGGACAGCAGCAAAATGTTTTTTCGCCACAAAATCAATACAAGTTTAAGTGTGGGCTATATTTAGAATATTTACACGCTTTATCTGGCTGTCAGACCGCCTTTTTTGACCGGGAAGTAAACTGAAAGTGAAACTTATCTCTCTTGCTCCTTTTAAGGCCAGCAGACAGACAAAAACAGTATAGATAAGTTTCACTTTCAGTTCAGTTCCTGGCCAAAAGATATTCTGAATATAGTGTACACTTAAACTGATATGGATTTTCTTTTAGTTGGCTAAAATACACTTTGCTCCAGGTCCCATTCACAGCGGTACATTGCTTTGCTACCATGTCTGGTACTCATGTCTGTTTCTCCAAACTGGGGGCCTGCTGACTGCCATCTACAGTAAGTAACAGTGGTGGGCCATCAGGGCCTGCAAGGCCTTCTCTGCTGGCCTAAACAGAATCACAAAGTTATAGCTATTTTATAATTTAATAATTTTTCTTAAATACACTACATGTATTATAATTTATAAAAATATTTTTCCCATTATCTTATTTTCTCATTGCACAGCTACTGTCTTCCTCAGTTGCTCTGCTTCCAGTGCAGCTTGTTTTAAGTAGAGCTTTTATCCAATCAGATTTCACCTCTGTGTCTCTAGGTAAGAAGAGAGGCCCGAGGCCTGCAGACTCACAAGTGAATCCCTTTGCAGTTTAAGTGAATGGGGACGATATTGTTGATTGTCATTGTGTTCAACCAATCAGATCTTTAGTTTGACATTCTTTGACGTGCCAGAGCCTGCTAGCTGGCCTAGCCATACGTGATTGGTCAGAGGGCTAGCCTGACATGTTGGGCGGTGACAATCCCAATATCTGCTGCCTCTGTCGAGCGGACATTTTCAGGCCTCAAACGCATTAAAACGTATTCAAGAAATACAACTGGGGAGGCTCGACTGTCTTCACTGGCGTCCATGAATCGAGAAGGACTTCTTACTGGAACTAAAACGCACGGATGTACTGAACAACCGTGAGATTAAACTCTTTATTAACAAAGAAAGGAGGATGGACTTTGTCTTTAAATAGTGAACAGCAGCTCTGGTAAGTTAAATGCATTTGTTTGTACATCTGCAGTAGCTTTAATATGCTTGTTTATCTATTATTATTTGTACAACTTGTTTTTATGAAGATGGATTTTTGTTGTTTTTTTGTCAAAAGCTACTAGCGACAAATCTAGCGACTTTTTCTGGTGTTATTGGAGACTTTGCTGGTGTTTTCTGACTTTTTTGACAGCGGGTGCTGCCGTGAGCCCCTCCGCCGCCCCAAAGCACTCACAGGCGGGTACTGTCACAGAAGCCTCGCGCAGCTGCAGTCAGAGCAGAGAGGAGACCTTTAAAATTACCTTTAAAATTCAACAGAAACACACACACAAACACAATACGCTTATAAACTACAATGCAACCTTGTTGGCTTGTGACCCCTCGTCACCTTTCAGATGTCTATGAGTTGTTAGCAGTTCCACCAAAGAGAGATTTCCCCTCAAATATTTTCAGAGGGTTTCATTAATATAACAGTTTCAGGCCAAAAGAGTGAAATAAAATACGATAAAAAAGTTTGTGTAGTAGAAGTTAGATTGTTTTGTCTTTTCTCTTCCATTAATCATCTCACAAGCCCCTTTAGATTTATCTGGTGACCCTTGGGAGAGGTCTGACCTAATGTCGGTAACCAATGGACAAAGCTACCTAACTGGACTCAAGGAAGTTAACTAGCTCCACCTCAACCAGCTACAGCAGTAAAATGCAGCTTACACGTTGTTGCATCGGTATTACAAATTAAATATATAACAATACATCAGTCACAGGGGCCATTTTACTGCAAAATGGGTACTTTGAGTGTACTTTTGGATTTTTACTTGCAGGACAATTACCTGTGATTGAGAATTTTTCAAACTGTTCTTCTTCTGCCACTGCCTGTTGAAAACTAACGAGGCATTCATTAAACACGCTGCACGTCTCAGATTTGTCTCAGAGTGACCTGATGAATGCCAATTGTTCATGTCGATAACCAAAGTTAGACATCTTAGAAAACCCCACACACAAATAGTGACAAATGTAGAGCACCACTAGGTGAAGAATGGAAACCAGACCAAAAAATGTATATATTTTTTCTTTTATTAACAGCATAAAGCAGTAAACATCTGAGAAAAATTACTGCTGAAAAATACTGGTGATGCTGCTCATGGTGTAACCTCAGAGGCACAACTTTTAAAAGCAAGAAATAGTTCGACCTCAAGTTGAGACGTAGATAACGTTGACGAGAACTCAAAACTGTTGTTTGTGAGCTACATCATCAGAGTCGGACACTGATTTAATTTAAGCAGCGTATCCATCAGAGCTCAGACCTAAGGCCATACACTGATGGTGTTGATTTGAATTGCAGCACATCACAGGACCTTTCTTGTCTGCAGCGTCCGAGCAAGTACACCAGCTGCCCATGAAACCTACGGCGCACTCTGTGACAGAGTGAGAATTGCACGCAAGAGAGGGGTGCAAGAGTGGGTCAGGGCCGCCAACAGCCCTGTGATCAGGCCATCCTTTCTATCGCCTAGATATATGTAGACCTGCCAGCTGTGACAGCCCGGCTACTTTAAAGGCCCCGAAATGGATTTTCTCTTTCAGCTTCAGTAATGGGATCCTACATGAACCAACAGTTTTGGTAATTTGACATTAGACTATGGCTCTGCACGCTAAATGCTCCACTATATTCAAAAGCTAGTTACTAACTAGTAAATAACCGGTTTAATTTGTTTGCGTAATACCACAGACTGTATTTAAAGATGGACGACAGGACAGCGGCGCAGAAGTGAAGCCAAAACATCTGGATGGCGCACTGGTGGCTGGCTGCAGTATAGGTCATAAAGCCGGCCTCCTCTATGTTAGCGGAGGGGACGTGGGACAAACAAAAAAAATCAGAGCATACCTTTTGTGGTCTTTGACTCTTTTTGATTTGTGTCTGTTCCGCAGCAGGATATGGGGATTTGATATATAGCGGTGCCACCTTCATAATACCATCCAGCACGTTTGGGATCGTGTGGTTGACGGATGGCTGTGATATGCAGCAGACCTCTCAAACATCTCTCTCTGGACCCTCCAGGAAGGGGAGAGCACACACAGCACCATTTTGCAGGATTTTGCAGAGATCCTGGAACATTTCAGAAACGGTAAAGCACATCATGACACAACGGCGTACTGTATGCAAGGAAAGTAATGCAAACACATCAATCAAGAGATTCAATCGAGTTATTTTTGCTTTTTAATGTTCAATTTAAAAAAAGGGAAAGAAAGTGCAACAGTGCCAAGTGCAAATCTTTTCATTCCATGTTGACTTTTCAAAGAAAGGAAGACAACAAATGCATTACCATTTATGGGCTACTTAGGCAATAGCAAATCATGGAACAGACCAAAGGCCTTTTTTCATTGGCCCTCAGCAATCAGCTCACAAATCATACCTGATAGAATTAATTGATGAATAAGACCAGGGAGAAAAACGTCTTCCTTTAACTAGTATTGAAGCCACGTAGACTGAACTGATGACTGCAAAAAGGAAAAGGTTTCCATTACACAACGCATGTCTTGTTGATTCGCTCATTGAGACTATAACTGAAGGGCTTCTGCAGCATATTTGGTCGAGGTAGGATTACGATGAGGCATACGTAATGAGGCATGAGACGTTCACCTTAGTTTGAGACGGTTATGCATGAACATGCATTCTGTGTTTGTGTTTGAGTTTATCCTTTAATCTTGAACGTACCTGCGGCGGCTTTAGGATATTTATTAACAAAACACAGCGTTTGTGCCCCTGCCAAACTGCTCCTGACATTTCCCTGTGAGCCATGTTCCTGTTTTATCCCCAGTTTGATGAGCGATTAGACAAAGCCTTGAACTGTCAAGATGCTCGTCGTGCCCTTCAAGAACCAAAGGAGGGGAGTGACTCATTTGTTTTGAATGGAGATTCTGTTCGTGGAGGCTACCGACAAACAGATCTGCGCCCAATGCAAAGAGTCTGTTGTCCATTCATTAATTCATTTATTTGTTCAGCAAAATTCTTTGTTTACCACTTTGTGGTTCTTGGCTCTTTTTGTTCTCCGGTTAATTAATTTGTTCCCTGTTTGTTTTTTACTGTTAATTCATTCATCTGGTTATCCGTCACGCGTCCTGAAACAACGGCGATCAGATGTGAATGAAACTTGAAGAAATGACTGCGACCGTCCAACCGTCCCAAAGCTGAGCCTGCCTAGAATGGAAATAAGCAGAGAAATGCGTTATTTATCGGCCCAGTGGGAGAGTGTGTCTTTTGTTGACAATGATGTGTCAACTGTTGAAATCTATGTTTGTCACTGTATTAAAAGTCTGCCCTTCCTGGTCTATGTTACCCTCGTGTCGTCCTTTCTTATTCACCGTCAAATCAGATTTGGGTTTCTGGAGTGGGGGTCACTCTTTTCTTTGACATTCCTCACTGTCACATGCCTTCTCTATTATTCACATCCCTTTGTTGCGCTTCTCCTAATGTTTCCATTTCCTCGCGTGGGCTCTATGAGCGATAGGTCTTTGTCTTGCATCTGCTGAATGCCACAGACCTGACATTATTGAACAATCCCTTGGCAAGAACAGGACATACAGAGCTCCAGCCAACAGCACATGTGAACACAGACACACACACACACACACACACACACTCACTGAAAGCAGTGAGAAAAAGGAGCTCCAGAGAGGTGGCAAGTGGAAAGGACAAAGTGTGGCTGTACCAAGCAGAGGAGATGAAAGTGGGATTCTGGGGGAAAAAAAGGACCAGCATATTACAGAAGCCACATGAGCTCACCTCTCACCCCGTTGGCTTCAACAGCCCGAGTCCGCCCCACTGCTGACTACTCATAATCAATCACATCCCAGCCCAGGCCCACAATTAATCAATCAATTAAAAACCCACACAAATCCACAGTGGTGTAATCAATCAATCCCAGCCTCTTTGGAAGGCTGTTATTGAGAGCGAGGCGTCAGATCTATAGGGCGTCGGTTCCCAGGATGCTACTGGCCTCAGTCGCATGCCTGAGTGTGCATGGAGGGAAATAGAGAGGTGAGACTAAATGCTTGTGTGTGTGCTCCACTACAGGGTGGAGAAGAGGCTCTCATCGCTCCCATGATGCACCACCAGAGCCTGAATATTCATGCCGAGGAATCGGGTACCATAGAGGCGCTCAGTTATTCATTATGCTTCTGCAAAAAGAAACACACCATCGTCCCATTGCGATGGAATATTAATAGTTCCCATTAATAAAATATCCCCCTCCCCATCTTAAGTCTTGTCTTCAACTTTCTTGGCCATTGCACATATCAAGGCCTGGGACATTTGGGATACGACCATGAAAGTAAGCCAGACAATAGTCATTTGGCATATTTGTATACCAATTTCTTCCTTTTTTTTTTTTTACATCCTTACCATCTGGTCCAAAGTGAAAGAAAGTGTCCCGTGCCTCATTTGGCCGAAGCCGTCTTTGTGAAAATAGAAAAATAGTGTGGGAGGGGATGGCAGGAACAGCTCTGTAGCTGTATACTCAGAGGGGATGAATGTTTAATTTAGAGCAGCCTGAAAGTATGCTGACATTTCGCCATTGTTAGGAGAGATGAATACATGGGACACTGTCTGCCTGAGAAATGGAAATGTGCATCAAGGCTGTTAAAAATTCAACTGCCTTTACCCACACAGACATGCAGATGTGTAGGCTCAGAATACAGTAGGCAACCTACAGTGCTTGCCACTTTCAGTCCCCCTTGAATTAGCCAGTGGATGTTGTTGTAACGTCATAATCCACATCAGTAACAAGATATTTATGCAGTCCGAGCCCTCCTGCCTTTGCTTTTACTCATTCCACCTCTCGTCTCCCTCTAACTCCACTGACCTTTGACATCAAGTCACCCACAAATTCTCCTCAAACCTGGAAGCCTCACCTCGCCGGCACAGCATGCGAGACCGCACACCAGCGAGATCGACGCCACCACAAGATTTATTGAAAATAGAGGGAATAAAGAAACGACAAAGGCGTGCGTGCTACAGCGCGCTGGGACGGTTAGCTCCCTGACAACACCCAAGACGGGGGGGGGGGGGGGGAGGGGGGGTGGTCAGCCTGTGGCGAAGCAGCGACACGAAGCGAGAGAGTGTGAGAAAAGAGAGAGAAGAAGCCAGAGGAGAAGGTCAAGTACCTGCCACTCCTGTCAAACACTTCCTATAACAGCTGAGCTGTGTCCAGCAGGGTGGCAGGCCGCTTTCGGGGGCCTTTCATTTCACAGAGGTGACGGGTGACGAGGGCTCCTCTTCCTCACATTTAAAGTCTGTCACAATACGTCCCGCGGGCCTGCTAACTTCAGGACATCGCCGGGCCGCTCGGACCTCTGGGAGAGCGATGCGTCTGCGTCACGGGGAAAGGGCACAGCGGACACTCAATAAGGGACAGACAGTCAGACTCTGTGTTGTAGCTGTTGGTAACTGTGTGAAACTCTAAACAACAGCCTTTCCTCGCACTGGAGAGTTTCAAGATACAAATCAAACTGGAAATATAGCTGTCGTTTAAAGCCGATACTCTGCTGTCAAGTGGTTTCAAACTCTGATGTGTGTATGCACATGCATCTGAGCTTAAATGTGTGCGTGTGCGTGTGTGTGTGTTTGACTGTGCAAGCAGAACTATCAACGGGCTTACAGGCCTCACCTCGAGGCAGGAGGAAGCAGCTGGACCGACGGTGTGACCGGTTCAGCGCAGAATCACAGCCCTGGATCGGAAACAGAGAAAGAGGCACAGGCCGCGGCTACAGAGTTTGGAGGAAGTGTCTGGCAAGTCGGAGAAACATTCAGACTAAGACACCAGAAAAAGAATGAACCCCTGCCTGACCGCTGGAGCCGCAGACCAGCAGACCGTGACTAACTGACAGACTCTGAGCCGAAGATGGCGATGTGGTCACTGCGCCGCACCGAGCCAACTGGCTCGCAGAAACAGGATCCGTTTTTTTTTTTTTCCCGACCCCTTTGGGACCCGCTGAAGAACTCACTGCCATCCCTGTATCTGAATCCCCGCTCAGGGCGAGCGCAAAGAGAGACTCAGGGACAGGGTTTGGTTTTGGTGTGTTTTTTGCCACATGTTAGCCAACCGAGTTTCAGGGAGAGTTCTCAGAGGTAGCTCCAAATAGCCTCATCTTTAACCCCTTTCCCCCCCCCCCCTCCCTCCTCTGCTCCCCCATTCCCAAGACAGAGTGTCAGAGGACATATGGTTGAGCCAGAAGCACCTGGCAGCCCCTTCAAACCGGCAGGCAGATTGAAATTGTAGCAACAGGGGCTGGGAGCAAGAAGAAAGCCCACAGATATCTCCAAAGAATGGTCTGGAATTCATGGGCGTACTGCCACAGAGAGCACAGGGATGAGAGGGTGATGATGGGATACTGGGAGAGGCAGGCCGGAAAAAGGGCTAAATGGGGTGGGAGACACAGCGGCTTAGAGGACAAGCAGTTGGAGAGCACTTTGTAAATTATTTATTTATAATTTTTAGACATATTGATTCATAGTCTGCTCTCAACTTAAACTGCACCTGAAACAGCGCTGCGGAGCACTCGGATCTAACATTTTGGAAATGTTCTTTAACAATCCAAGCAAAAGTAACACGAGGGAGAAGCCAAGGAAAGGCTGTGAAGAAGACAAAGGCAGCGCATTTAATTGTAACATTGATCCCTGAATGAAGCCAAGCAAAAACCGACGCACGAGGTTGATTCTGTAGCCACGCGACTAGTTCTGTATCCCTGTTCACGGTCACAAATACAGATGTTGCAATATATGTTTGTTTTATTGATGTTACAGAGCGTAATTCTGCTTTTCCTGCAGCTCTGTCTGCCTCTGACTGATCAATATACAATAGGACTTTGGGCGCGTTTGCTTCATTGCTTGTTTCAGTCCATGTGCACTTCATTCTGCTCTGACTCATAAGATGGATGCCGACTCAATGGACTTTGTTGGAAGAGTTTCCGCCATCATGTTTCAATTTAGCCACTTTTTCAATATTCTAAACAGTGAGAGTTGTCAATACGAAAAACAAATCTCGATCAAAGACTGCAACGCTCCTGGAAAGATTCATTATTCCTGCAGTGGTTCAAATAAGGAAAATTGATTATCAATACGCACGCCCATAAGTGTGCATACTGTACACCCTCTTCTGCCACGCATCATCAGGATTGTACCCTGCTGTTTAAAATAGATTACCACGTGTACTTGTCACAAATGATGGATTGTCATGAACCGGATCCATACTCTCAGCAACCATTTCGCCGATGAGCAGGGAGTGACAGAAAGAACAGACAGACACAGCGAAGGGCAATTTGAGAGAGCGCTCCTCTGCTTTCAACAACGGACAGAGCACAGCGATGTCGCCGTGTATCCTCCGTCTTCGTTGGCTTCATTCTTGCAAGGTGATGAATGCTGCCATCCACACAGGCCTGCATCATTGTTCACTCACATTGTTGTAAAAACACCAGAATAGATTCAGTGGTATAGATTGGTGGATGGAGGAAAAATGTCTATTGTTCATTCCCGGTGGATTGAAAGAATTGGCGAAGGCAAAGTGTCCAAATATGCACAAATTGTAATTACTCTTCAGTGGAGTGACTTCAATGCTGATTCCGCACAATAAATTCCCGAAGTTTGGGGAAGCAGACAGGAGCACCGGCACGGAACCTAAGTAATGTTCTACTGCAGATGGCTCGTTAGTTCGGATCCGAAAGTCACACAATAAACCAAACTAACTAACCAATCGGTGCAGCGGTAGGCCAGCGACTCCCGTGTTCTGGGAGGTAAAAGTACTGTTTATGTCAAAGGAGTCTTGTGACTTTGAAGACACTGATATAACGGCTTCAGCTACCGTTCGGAAATGGCTGCCTAGTAAAGTAAAGCGATAAAGATGCACTATATATCGAGTGTACTTAAACTGATTTAGATTTTTAATTTTTTTTAGGTGGCTAAAATACATTTGCTGCTGCCGCCACCAGCTGCTTTACCTTGCCATCAGACAAACCTTTCCGAAACAGGAACAGTAATTTCATATACATACAATCATAAAATCAAAAAAAAATCCATGAAAAAAAAAAAGAAGGCAAATGGTCCCGCCCTTTAAAGTCATCATGCAAACATTAGTTTTCGAAAATAAAAGACACAAGGTACCGTACACTTTAAATTCAAAATAACATTTATTTTAAATAAAATACATCGTAAAATATCTTGTAATCCCGGTCATAAATTAACTGTACCAATCTTTTGCTGGAGAAAGAATATGGTAAACATGCACAAGAAAGCACAACCGACTTTCCTCCGAACGGATTCCTCTTAGGAATTCCCTCGCGCCTTCTGTTTACTCATCCATGACCCGTCCTCCCTTCTGGTTATGCTGGAAGTTGGAAGGGAAAAAAAAACAGGCCCTCACATCAACCCCCTTTATAAGCACTAAAGATGAAGAGGTCCCTTACTTCCAAACCCAATCAGTAATCTTAATAGGGAAGCATTCCTATAAAGACATGGCTGTGGCCACTCACAGATTGCCTCTGACTGCTTGTTCCTCCCCCGTCCTCAGGGCCACTGCGTCCCTGGGCTGTGCTTGTGACAGTATTTCTAAACACGGCGACAAAGGGCTGTGGAAGTCTTGAGACTGAAACTTTAAAAAAAAAAAAAAAAGGAAAACCCTAGTTGCTAAATTCTGTTCTTCCCTATCCCTCATTCCGTTTCTACAAAACGCTCCACTTGTCACCGCAGACTCCCAAGCCCCTTTAATAAACGCTCCCAACGAAAAAAAATGTCTGGGTTTGAGTGGCAGAGTGTGACTGTTTAAAACCGTTGGGATTCTGGTGTAATCCTACGTAAGACGCAGGCATAACCCCGACTTTAAAGTCGCCTTGTCGCTCCACATCCAAAGCGAAAGAACCTGGAGAGGAGAGGCTAAGGATTGTGAGGAGAGGCTCTCGTGTAACAACGTATACATGCTGGCTTTCCAGGGAACCAGGCTCCATTTGATACATGTTGAGTGGAGAGACCCATATGTTTTGGTAATGCCTTACATCTGACATTACACTTAAAATAGTGAAATGTGGGTTACTTCCTCTGGGGGGGGGGGGGGTGGATGGATGGAACTTTGAGGACTGTCAGTCAGTAGTTGCAGCTTCTGCATCAAGTGAACAGGTTGTTTAGGAACCTATCAAGGAGAGAGAGCCATTGTTATGCGTTTGTCGGCACAGCAATGTCATTAAACAGCAGTGAAATTCTGCAATACGAGTGTTTTTTTAAAAGGCAGGGCAGACTCTCAAGTACTGAGAGGGGTTTAACTGAAGGCAGCTGCAGATCATTGTGCAGCGAATTGCATCCATTTAAGTTGTTTTTCATGCTAAAGGGGGGGGGGGGGGGGGAAACTTCCCCAAACTTTTTTTTTTTTGCTTTTCCCCTCTTTCTTTTGTTTTTTCAGCAGACAAGCTGTCTGAGACAAGATGCCGCTTCCACTGGAGACCTCGCTCTTTTTTTCGCTAACACGCTCGCTGGCGCCATAGTTGCCATGGAAAAAGCCCAGAAATGGGGCAGAAAACAGTTCAGTGAGGGAGCAGAGACTTGGGAGAGTCTACAGGGAGGTAGAAAAGTTTCTAGGGCCCGTCCTGTCAAACCATCAAGCTCTTTTGATGCGTGCAAACGGAAAGGAAAAAGAGTGAGAAAAAGGTTTTTTTAAGGAAAACTGAAAATGAGAGGCGGAAACTAATATGTTGACTGAAGTCCAATTTGTGTGTGGAGAGTAAAAAACTGATATACACGAGTACAAATAATGAAGATCTATCTGTGTTGGAAATATCGTAAGCACCGGATGTCATTTTAAGTGGGGAAAATAAATTCAACTCCTGATGAAATATTATCGAGGTAGTCAATATCTTGCAGCCAGCGAAATAACTCACTGAAATACGGGAGAAATCAGCATGATATCCTGTCTCCGAAGCAAGAATTAACTGTCTTTTATTAAGGTGTTAATAACTTCATGAGTACAGTGTTGATGATAAATTACTACACACAGTCAGTCAGAGAGAGTGAAAATGAGCCTGGCTGGCACCAAAAGGCCTGTCTATCAAACCAGCAAATCAAAATGTAATCATAAAAACCAGAAAAGGCGACATTTTCTGGAAGAAAAACAAAACTTGTGTGCTTGCTGTAGCTGAAAGATGGTTGCTTCAATAAATTTCAGATGCCAGAGTATCTTAAATATCCAACAGCAATGGTGGCGGTAGCTGGGATTGAACTTCTTACTGGGGGTTTTGAGCAAAAAAAAGGGCAGAATTATGTGAATTAAACAACCATCTTTAAAGAAATGACTTAAGACAAGACGAACTCACTGATGATGAAGGATGCTCACAGCCCCAAAAGTTCGAAAGAGGACTATGAAATATGCAGACAAACAGATATGGATGAATAAATAAATACTTTAAAGTTTTGAAGCTCTCTGACACATCAGTTGGGACTTGCTGGTGACAGCCCCACCTCACTTTTTGCAGAGGGTTTTGAAGTAGAAGTGTCAGGAGAGGCTCCTCAGAGGTTCTTCAGTAAAACACCTGTCTGAAATCAAATTCCCTTTTTTGCCTGCCTCCCAGAGACCGAGGAGCAAAGACAAGGGAATCCGTTGTGTGTTGCAAACATGCAGCACCATGGCACGTCCAACAAAAACCAATGTGTTGTACTACCCGCATGTTGTGGTTACTGCAATTGCACTTTTGGTGCCAAGTGTTTATTACTGTTATTGATCATATCAATGTCTAGTCTAGTCCTCTGATGTATTTTTTTCCTTTTGGATAAATGCAGCTTTACTTTTCCAAACTCTGGCTGCTGCTGGTATTATAAAACGGATCACTTCCTGACTTCCACCAGAACCACACTGCTGCACTTCCTCTTGACTGTGTTTTCAGGCTTTAGAAAATCCAGCCTGAAGTGAGGCGAAGGCCTGATTTGACGGTGGAGTATCCTGCAGCAAAAGTTGCTATTCCTGCATTGCCACGACCGCCATACGCTGCAAAGCAAATAAGGAAGACAAACTCATGTTTGACTGTGAATAGGCGAAAGCGTTTGATGGAGGGGGAACATGTTGCTAATAGTTTTGCCCTCCGCTCACAGCTAGCACTGGCCACGGCAGCAGCTTGGGGCAAGCAGTATTTTCCCTCCATCTCTCTAATAGTTAAGCCTTTTGTGTGAGCCCACCGCTGTGGCGCAGACATGACGCCTACGGTTAGCGGAAGGCTAAGCTCGTAGAGCATCGATTCCCAGTATGTCATCTCAAAGGGCTTTACAGGCCCTCGAGTGTGCAAAGAAAACAGGACGGTTATTCACATTAAATTGCAGCTATATAACAGCCTCAGGGTCACAATAACGATGACGCAGTCACCGTGACGCCACCCATTGGTTTGTGGACTACGGTTTTGAAACCTCAAGATTTTTGGCCTTCGCTATCTTTTTTTCTGCAACCAGAAAGGGAAGGGTGGAGCGAAGTACAAATGAATGCTGAATAAGACATTTTTAGGTGACCAAAAATGTTACAATTGACCTTCATGAACTGAAAACACAATGTCAAAAGGGTTAAAGTTGTAAAGACGAAAATATGGGCAACAGCCAGACCGGATGTTACATCGTCATATCTTATGCATATTCATTTCATGTTCTCCATTATATTATATAGGTGGAGGCTTCAGATGAGCCCAGTTGGCTTTTTCCCCTCTTCCTGCACTGTGATATTAGTTATCTCTGTTATGTTTGTTTATTGTTTAAATTGTGCAAAATAAATATACTAAACTAAAACTAAACAACGTCGTGGTAGCGACTTGTCAATCACAAGGTAGCCACACACTGAAGCATACTCTGCTTTACAAGTATTTTACTCTAAACGGGACAGTAGTTTCATAGTTTAAACACCATGTTGTATTAAATAAGACTTGAAACTAACGTTTGAGACCATAAACTCATAATCAAGTGAGAAGTAGGGTCACTGACTTCTACAGAATTGTTTATGCCCCTGATGGCCATCAGAAAGAAACATCAGCATGTTAGCATTGTGACTGTAATCATTTTAGCATGCCAACGGTAGCCATTTGCTTCAATACGAGTGTGAAAGAGTTTGTGAATAGCACACAAACTGAAAATGTCTGACCCACCACACTGCCACTTTGTAGTCCAAACTTCTGGCAATGATTAAGATGAGAAGGGGTCAAAGAGGATGGGTGGGAGGATAAAGTTGGATGCTGGATGACATGAATGAGACGACTGAGTGCACTTATAGCCAGCAGCAGAGATTGATTCTTCTAAGAGACTAAGTAGAAACAGGGTGGCTCCTGCTCTGACACCAGAGATCCTTCACTTCTGGCCGTATTCATCCCCGCTTCCTCTACCGGGCCACCAGACGCCTTGATTGACATCATCCTTCCATCTCTGTGATTACAGCACGTCTCCTTTCCCACCTCTGTACCATCCGTCTTCTATCTAAGCCCCGAACACGGCTGTCGGCCGGGCCTCCTCTGCTTGGCTCCGTCCGAGGACGAAAGCAGGCATAAAGAGATTGTTAGAAAGAAAAAGGCCATCAGACCGGCTGTGACACAAAGCCTCTGAATTTGTCAGTTTTGTCACAAACACTTACACCTAAAACCTCTAGGCCGTCTCCAACACCCAAAACTGCTCATGCAACCTCAAATATCATGTCAGCTGTAATAGAACACGAAGGGGAAGAAAGTAGGGTGTAAATAAAAACTCAGCATGCCATAAACTTCCCGTGCTATTCTCTCAGTTTGAAACGAGTGAAAGTATAGTGCTTTCTTTCCTATCTTTATTCAAGAGAGTGGTTTTCAATGTGAGAGCGTGACCCCTCAAAACCACGTCCTTGCACTCAAATAGCCCCGTATTGCGCTTTGATTTGCTCTGCTTCCACTCAAACGGTAGTCTGGCCCGCTGATATATTGTTGCTTGCACAGATTTCCTGCTCTCCAGCTTTCCACACACTGCTTCCGTGTGCTGAAACCTCTGCTTTGGGATTTCTCATCTGCTCTTGGATATTTTTTAGCAACAACCCTGTCAAAATTCCCCCCCACAAATAAAATGCCAGGTGTGTGTTGACCAATGAAATGACCCCTATCTCGTTGCGAGTATGCCCGCTTTTTTAAACAGAGCGACCCTGACCAGCCAACATGGAACAGTTTTAATGTTATGGGAGGTCAATCTGGCAGGCTAGGGTGTGGGGTGTGGGGGGGGGGGGGGGGGGGTGCAAGGTAATTCATAAAAACAGGCAAAAAATCAAAGGTTCCCAGAAAAAGGTCAAGTTTAATTCTTCGGTTACTGGCAACTCAGGTAATTATTTTTATCAAACTCAAAAAGTCCAAAACAAAAAAAAAGTCCAAGAGGAGATAATGCTTCGTTCAACGGAACAGTATAACAAAAACTCAACTTAGGGTGTCCTCGGTTTCACCGGTCACCGGGTCTTCTTCCTTTCAATCCTCCTCAGTCTGGCTCGATCCTTTTCTTTACGCCGTTCTCCCGTCCAGGTTAGTTCTTGGCTCTCCTTCCAGCCATGTGCTCTCTTCCCTCTCCTCTCATCCTGCAGCTCTGCAGTCCTGTCTTAATCAGGTGACTTAAATACCCACACTTGGGTGAGTGGCGAGGCCTTATGGGGGCTGTAGTTTGTGCCTCGGCGGCCATTTTGTGATGTGGCTGCTGATCATTAAAGGGAATGTAGCACCCATCTACCACCTGGCCCCTTGTGATGCCACACAGTTTAAAACATGGAATGGGACTACAAGACTAATGTATAGCTACAGCGAGGTAGATAGCTTAACATGGGCAGACCGATGTATTAAAGAAGGGGCACTGGTTACCACCTCGGGTTTAGCGTTAGAAAGCATGCAGCTGTCAACGACTAAGCTGAAGCGTATAATTACGTATTATAGTAAATCAAAAAGTATGGTTTTTATTCCAAAAAGTCGTAAAGAAAGCAAGGGAAGTACATAGTAAAGCCTTGGAGGGCCAGGTTAAAGAGTAACCGGACATCAGGGACGCTCAAAGAAGTATGGCGAACGAATTTGATAGCAGATGTTTCACGAGGAAGCCCAAGTGTGAGCAGAAGGGCTAAAGCTGGAGCGCAAGAAAATGTGTGCAAGCAATAACATATCCGAGTGCAAGCATACAGTTTGAGCAGAAATCCAAGCGCATGCAGGGGGTATTTGAGAGTGAGGACGCGTTTTTTAAGGGAAAGCGTGACAAAATCTGAAGTGAGATCAATGATGTTCTCAAACTGAAAGACTTCACTCTTGAATAAAGATAGGAAGAAAAGGCTTCATGTGCGAGGCCCTAAAGCGATGAGCTCTGAGGGGAAAGAGAGCGAGAGAAAGAGAAAGTGTGATGAAAGACCGTGGACGAGAGGAAACGGCACAGACACAGATGAAAGAGAAGATGTCACACCGAGTTGTCATGGGACCATGTAACAAGCATGCATGTCCCCCAGGCTTGGGGCTCCATGTGAGGAGAGGATGGAGTACCCAGCGATGGCCTCTGAGGAGGAGCCATGCTCTGAGGGCAACGACACCAGCAAGGAAGCCAAATTCCAGCAGTGATGAGGCCTGTGGACTTCTGCATGTTCAGGCCATTTGAGTGTCCAAATAAAACTTGTGACTGTTTTTCATTTGTAACTTATAGTTACGGTCATGGGCAGTAGTGCCTAAAGATGCTTTTCTGCTAATGGCTGTGCAATATTGTCGCCAAACAATCTCTGTCTGTACTGAAATCAATGTGAACTTCTAGATTACTTAATCAATACATTTCACTCCTTCTGATTTTGTCTTGGGAATTTTCAAAGTCATTATTCTATGAAAATGATACAGGATCATAAATGAGTAAGAGGTATGTTTGACCACGGTGGTTGTCAGATGATTGTTCTTCCTCTTCTCGGCCCATTTGGGGATTTTCTATATATATATATATATATATATATATATATATATATATATATATATATATATATATATATATACACTGTATAAGGAGGATTGATATTGGAGGATCACCCAACCTTTTTTAAACGATATTGTAAAGGATATTGTAAATAAATGGTTATGGTACAGTTAAGGTGAAGTAGCTAAAACAAATGGCTAGTTTGGAATTGTATTGTTTAAATCCTAACAGCAATGAATTGCTGTGCGGCCAATGTTGGCCCACGAGCTTCCGAATACTGGAGGAAATTACTGTCATTTTCTATGTTGTGTGTCTTATCAACACATTTCAAGATATATTCTATATTCTATATATTATGTTGTATTGTATGTTTCCTGTAATTTATTCTGTATTATTCCCAAAATATCATAGCATTGAACATCCAAATGATCCTACATTGTTAATGTTTTAGAATAAATGTATTTTAAAGCGATGCAGGCAAAAGTCACCTAAGTGAAGATTTCCAAAGTTACTTTCTTGCTATCTTCTTTGAAAAAGTAAAGAAAGAAGTGTGACTGCTGCAGATAGTCTACCTCTGCACCTCTTTCTGTAAACTCAACCGGCACCGACCAATGGGAAATCAATGCACTGACTGCTGCTGTGAGTGTCAATGAAATGTACCAAATGCACCCACGTGGCTTCCGACTCAGCCAAACGGAAGCAAATGAGGACACACACACACACACAGGTGCGCACACCTATACTCACACAAACACACACACAAAAGGACAATTAAATAAGAAACAAATCAACGGGGTGTCTTTTAGGTAGATTACTTCATTGCCAGGGATTTTTTTTCAGACCCACGAGACAGCCTTCTCTAAGTGTTTCCGTATTAAAGACACAAGAAACCAATTTTAATCCAGGGACATAAACAAGACGGAATAAAAAGTTTAAGGGAAAAAGTGTTACCTGCTTTACTTGACTTTGTAAGGCTTTCCTCACTGTCACACCAGGGTGAATGAAGGATGCAGCTCGGTACTGAAATATGACTCATATAGTTCTGAATATACACCATCTGGGTGTTCTTAACAACACCCCAACCATCTGTGTCAGCACACAAGTCCCTAACAAGAAAGTCGACTACAAATAATATGATTGAGGTCAATTTTAGCCTCAAAACACTGCAAAGACGAACGGAGGTAAACAGAAAAGGAAAAGAGAGGACATCAGGAACTGTGCGATAATACACTGAGTAACATGACCTCATAGTATTTTCAGTATATTTTCACATATTGCTATTTCCCTTTAAAATAAATAGTTCAAATGTATTAAAATAGACTTATTCACTTTCTGGTGGAGAGTTGAAAAAAGAGATGAAAGAAATCAATACCACTGTCATTTTTCTCCGCTAATATATGAGGCCGTAGCTAGCAGCCAATAAGCTTATCATAAAGCCGACACAATCTGCCTACCGGCACCTCTACAGTTCACTAAAGAACTCTCCATATATTGTTTGTTCAAGCCGCACAGAAACCAAAGTGCAAAAACTATAATTTGTCATTTTAACGTGGGGTTTGCATGGTGGACTATTTGTGAGATTGTTATTGATCCTCTCTTCCATCTATCCACCAGAGAGCAAATAAGCGTATTTCCCAAAATGTCAACCTACTCATTTAACAGCGGCACAAGATATTACTCTGTCTCAGGATCCGAAAGGTGTGATTATAACTCCTTTACTTATTTCCCTCAATATATGACCATCAACCTTGCAGATGGTGCCAAGCTAGACATCACACTAACTCGCAATATTTAAAAAAGAACAAATAATGAGTAATGCCCTTTCCAGACCAATTAGGAAAGCAAAGATGATGGCGGAGCTATGGCTGGGTCACTATCTGCGTGTCTGATTGTGTACCCAGCAGGCTGCCTTCTGCTGTCTCGTTCCATGCCCGTGCCGTTTAGTTCCTAATTTAGCCTTCGCTGAGCCCAGGAAGATTACAACGGCCTGCAACGGGGCCAAGGTGCATTTCGGTGTTTCGCTCCATAAGCAGGAAGCAAAAAAAGGGGGGTGCGGGGGGGGGGAAATCAAGATACATCTCCGGGTTGATAGATGCTGAATGGAACCGATGGAGAACATGGAGCGAGGTCGGGCATCCATTAGCCGTGTCTTGAAGTCACAGATGGATAACTCTGCAACAGAAGGGTCAAGCCTGTGCTGTTGCTGTTAACACCTCTGTCTCACACTGGATATTTCATGGTGTCTGCCAGCATGCATGAACACACACTCACACATGCACGTGCACACAAGCGTGGAGGCATGTTGCAAACACGTTTGTTCATCAGACGTAAGCTTGGCCTGGCTCCCCCGTGTCAATGCCATATGTTGCTTTTGTGTGAAAAGCAAAACTTCACAGAACATACACAGTGGTAAACATGTTTTCGTCCGCCAAACGATGCAGTCGCCGACATTGACAATGAGTAATACACAGTGTGCCAGTCACAATACTGCAGCATATTCTGGAGAAGCTCCACTTCTCCACGTTCTGTCAAAACACAATCGGCGAAACAAAGAATCCAAATGAAACTGCTCTTATTTTCATCACGTAAAGTAATTATACCAGTATATAAATATCAGTTATATACCAGTAATAAAAAAGGGTGTTAAACTGAACTATTTCTTACTTAAAATCACTTTAAAGTTATTTCTTCACCATCCATACAGTTGAAACGTACAGTCACTAAAAACAGTAACCACAATTAAATCATCTCCAATAAGGTCCACATCAATGCCCATTCTAAACAAACGCATGCAAGCATGAATAAATGGCAGATATATATATATATATACAGTATATATATATGCACATACATTTAAATTCGAAAGAAAAATCACACATCACACAGACAAAGCTCCTCCCATCTGCCTGACAGGCCTGGAAATCCAGCACTAACAGCTTCTTAGCTATAAAAGCCAGATCTGGCCACTTTCGCTGCCCGTGGTCCTCCAGGATCCCAAACCCGCACGGCAATGACGGCGCCAATGTCACGCGGCCACCTTAGCTGAGCCATTATTACACAGGCATTCTTAATAGCCCTATAGATTAAAGTCCGGAGCAACAAGACACCAGCAGATTAAAAAGAGAGAGACAGGGAAGAGGATGATGAATAGCCCCAGATTGCCAGGGAATCATGCATAAATTACTAGAATGTGTGTAGGTATAATAACCAGCGCTGTTTTAAGCGATTGCTCACTCACGCCGTGCTGTTGTGTAAGGGTGCAGATGTGTGTGTGTGTGTGTGGGGGGGGGGGGGGGGGGTGGGGGGGGGGGTGGGGGGTTGCCGCTGTCTACTCAATCACATCACCGTCAAGGGTATCGCCCTGACACCGTCTCCACTCTGTGCCCTGAGTCTCCACACAAATCTCCTGATAGACAGACGCAGCAGTCAAACAGCAACCGTCATCCCCCCCACACACACACACACACACACACACACAGCCGGGGCCCCCAAAGGTTCCCTGGGCATGTCTCTGTGGCCCCGCAGCCCCGACAACAACTGATTATTCAGGATCTAGGCTAACAAGAAACTGTCATGTGGATCTCAAAACAACATGTTCTGGTAGTGAATACATCATGAAGCGGGGGGGAACAGGCTGTCTTCTTCTTCTGCTGCTTCTTCCTCTCTGGATGTGCTGCACACTTTCAGTTGCCGAGCAGATTCATCAGGTAGGAGGATTGAAACCACACCGTTGACTGCTTTCACAGCAAGAAAAAGTGAGGTACAGCTGCTTCCCACTGTTAATAAAAGGCCCCAAAGACCTACTGGCACAATGTTAAAGAAATATAGCAAGTTTTTGGGGCATGAGCATAATGTATGCTGAGAAAACAGTGACCAAAATCTCCAATCTCTGGTTATTTGTTTATTTTAGAAGTCATTTTAGAAAATAAAAAAGTTTTTTATTATGTGGCCAGTGTAGTGAGTTTCAAGTTTGTTTTTGTT
This sequence comes from Leptoclinus maculatus, assembly GCA_032191485.1. Classification (NCBI taxonomy): domain Eukaryota; kingdom Metazoa; phylum Chordata; class Actinopteri; order Perciformes; family Stichaeidae; genus Leptoclinus; species Leptoclinus maculatus. Next base: position 7,169,198 of record JAVDOI010000002.1, read on the forward strand.
GGCAGTTCTATACTTTTGGGATTTTTAGCTCCGTGTCATCTCATATAACAATCACTGCGAAACAGTTAAATGGACTCTATTATTTGTATCAGTGTCTCCCACAGAATTAGAATCCATTTGTGGTGCCAGCCGTCTTCTTCTCTGCGTCTCTTTGGTAGAGCATGTGAGCTCAAGAGTAGACGTAAAAAGTACAAATCTGTGGAAGGGTGAGCGGATCAACGGCGCGGCCTACGTAAAAAAAACTTAACTGGGAGGACACGTCAAGGATGAATATTATTGCATGTCGGTTTTCTCTCACCTTCCATAATGTGTACCCTTGCCACATCAGTGCTACAGCCTGTGCCATCTGCAGCAACTCAACCAGTCAGTGAGCTTGGCAGGAGTTCAGGCTACAGCCACAGTCGACTCTCTGCCCCGCAGGGGGGGGGGGGCGGCATCTCTCGGACCGGTACGGCACCTCAGGGCCCGAGCATTCGTCGCCCTTCACCACATCCTTCTTCATCAGCAACACTCGCTGTGCTCCCCACTTAAAGCATGATACTGCAGTCCCTGTTCCTTTAGATCCCTGTATGTCTCTCTCTCTCTCTCTCTCTCTCTCTCTCTCTCTCTCTCCCTCTCTCTGATTGCTTATAGCCCGAGTGGTGTAATGCTAGCGCAGCAGGGAGCTGGGGAGCAAAACAAACTTCGGGTACTTAACTAAATAGTATTCACAATGGCAAATTAGAAAGAAATACTGAAGTGGTTGCCAGCCATCCCACCCAATCAAGCACACGCGCACACACACACACACACAGAGCAGGGGAGTGTGTTTCTCCTCTGTGACTCATTATAGACCTGATAATAAGCAGAAAATGTAGGTGAATGGGCAAAATGATTAAAGGATACACTGGTTAATATTTACATTGCACTTTGTCTCCATCATATCCTGTACTCCACAGCACGGAGTGAGAAAGGAGGATTAATAGTTCCACTTTTCCTCCCATTAATCCATGAAGACGCTACAGAGCTCCTCCTCCCCTCCTCCCCTCCTCCCCTCGCTGCGTTTTTCTTTCTGTCTTTTATATCCCCGATGACCCCCGAGTTCAAAGCAGCAACACAGGGGTAGGCTGTGTGTTTGTACAGATGAGGGCTCTCTCCAGCAGCATCTGAAGGAAATGAGAAGGCAGAGTTGAGGTCTGTCAGAGTTTTTTCTCAAAATAGCAGGTGGCAACGAAACAGAGAGAACCAACGGAGCACGTGGGAAGAGACACCGAGGGTCTGCTGCCAGGCTCGAAGTCAGGGAGATGCCCAAATAAAAACACACGCCCAATCGCTTCAAAACACCTCATGCGTGCACATGCAAAAAATGGACACTCCGGCACGTGAGCTTTAAACCGCAGCCCACGGGTTCATCTGAGCTCAGCTACATAGCTTAAGTCAGTTAGCCAAGGTTTACTCCTCTGGACTGAGCTCCAAGTGGATCACACCAAAAAGGCATACCGCCACACGACACACCGCTAAACCGAGGAGCCAGCTGCCAACTCGTGGATGGACTAAAGCGCTGTGGCGTACCATCCAAGCTTGGCGCCGCATTCGCGCAGCGCTGCCATCACATGGTCTCCGCAAAACATCACAAATAAGCCAGGCACGCACACAAAGCACGCAACGTGAAGAGGCAGCCGACCTGAGAGGATTGAGCTCGCCTCCAGGGGTAAAAAAAAACACAGTCAGCCTCTAAACACTCTCATGTACCGCAAGCACGCAGTACACCAAAGTACACACTCGGTGACCCTTAGAGACGCGCACACAGAGGACAAACGGGATCTATCTGTCTCTTGTAAGTGGCAGTTCACTACTGTACCATTAACCTTGGAGAAAGGAGCTAATAAAAGTGTGCTTTTGTACCCTTGTCTTTATTTAATTTGTCCTTTAAATGAAATTCCCAGGAGGCTCTGTGTCTGAGTAGGGCGAAGAATAATGCAGGAAGAGCACACAAACCCCACTGGTGTAACATGTTCAGGCATTGAATAGAACATGACAACAAATGTAAAAGCAAAAAAACAAGAAAGAAATAGTTTCTAAAAAATAAAAATGCTACATTCCATCGACCTGACCCTGCAAGTCGCCGAATTTCACACCAGGCCAGAAATAGGACTTGGCTTTGTTACGTCAAAGAGATTGAACTCTGCGAGACAAAGCTACGAGCAGAGCAGGTTCTTTCTATTTCAAAAAGAATAGACGAGGGTTGATGCCTTAACTTGCAGTGTGTGTTATCTTTCTAATATCTCAAGTGTTCCCACCTTCCCTTTGATCCTCTCCACTAGCCAGTTTCACATGTCTTTTGCGACAAAGAGAGAATGTGGGGGGGGGTGACAAAAAGAAAGAAAAGGAGCTTTAGCAGGCGAGAGATTGATATACAGTACATCCCTTTTGTGCCGATTAATGTCTCGATCCAAATGGGCCGAATCGATAAAAGCACGGCAACACATATAGACTCGCCTCACCCAGAATAACAAGTCATAAAGGCCGAGTGAGACGAAGAAAAGAGAGATATTTGAGAGAAGGGCATCGAGAAGAGCAAAGGGCAGCGGAGAGGGACTCCGGCTTCTAAAGGGTGAGCTTGTTAGTGAAAGGACGCGGCATGAAAAGCGCCGAGCGTGCACGCTCAAACACTCGCCCGCGAATGGATTTAACAGCACACAAGTTCTCACGACAGGGCGTCTGTGTCCCCGAGTATTCTTGAAGAATGGTGTGTCCCTGTGACATCAATACAACTGTAGCGGTTAGCGCGCCAGGCTTTGCCATTTTGCCTCGTGCCGTCCACTCCGCTCCCCCCGACCGATAAGACCTTGCACTTGGTGTACGGAAAGAATGGGAAAAAGGGGGAGGGGGGGAAGAAAACAAAAGCGATTGATATAAATGATCTGCTGGCCGAGAGAGGCCCCCAGGCGGGGGCAAGCGAAGGTCCGCTCGATACCAATTGATCGTGGGAGGCCCAGGCATTCGTCTTAATTCTGACTAATTAGGGCAGCGGCTGACGAGGAGGGGGTTAGAGAGACAAGTAGTCGGGAGTGTGTGCGCGCATGTGTGTCTGTGCGTCAATGGGACCTCCCAGATTATAAAATCGAGCCCCCCTTCCCCCGTGTTTACAAAGCGTGGAACAAGTGGAGGATTAAGGAAATCAGTTTAGGAAACAACAACCGTCACCACATTAGTGTTGCTGCCAAAATAATTCCCCTGTCTTCGGTGGGTTGCCTGACAGGCAGGATGGGGAGTAAATCCTCCTCTCAATTCTTTTTTTTCTTTCTAAATCTTGTTTGTGCGCAAGCACTGAAGATTATCTCGTGCCAGCACACGTCTGGCCTTTGGTAGCCAAGAGGCAGCAGAAGAGAGATGCTTTTTCTTGCCTCACCCGTTGCACAAGATAGACATCAAAGCCTTTTAATTGGCACGGAGGAAAAGTTGGGGCTTGATCACCACAACAATTGGGATGAAAAAAACACGATTTAGTTGCATGGTCCTCGGTGTGAGAAATGATGGGATGTAAGCTCCTGGTCCAGGGTGAAAGAGACGGGCCCGTGGAGACCTGAGGCAAATCGCTTTAGTGCGTGATCCAACAGTAGTGGATCGTACAGTGGGAACCTGAGGACAGGAGATGTGTCTCGGAGTTTAGAGGCAAAGCCCTTTAAAAAAATCACAGCTTTTGGGAGCAGACAGCAGAGCGGGTGCCGAGCTGCTGAGAGCCCGGCTCAGACTCTGATTTCTATCTGTCACTCCCTGAGGATGTTAGCGGCGTGAAGTGGAAGGTGGCAGAAGGGAGGTATCGCCACGAACAAAAGGGCGGCAGAGGCGACGATTCTACCTGACTGGAGATCACAATCTGACAACAGAAACACACACACACACACACACACACACACACACACAGGTGCTCATGTGAAGGTACATGAGCACTGGCCGCACAGACAAAAGTGACAAAATATCAGGGAGTAAAAGTGACAGACAGGTGGCGTATCTGTATCAGACAAGATCCCATTGTTGAGGAGAGACAAAAAAAAAAGCTCAGGCGGGCCGGGCTGACCCTTTGTCGCTCACTCTCAGAGAGAGAGAGACTGACAGTTACACTTGAATATCAGCTCCTCGTTCTGGTTTCTTTGACAAATAAACTTCCCTGCCCTTTCCACCCTCCGGCACACTGTTCCCAGCCAGCTATTCATATCCCGGGCCCGCCTCGCTTTCGCCACCAGACCCCCAGTGGGCAGCGAACAGAGGCACGCAAACTAGCGGCGGGTGTCCCGATACCCTCACCCGCGCTATAAATACCCTACATCAGGCTCCAGACGCGGTGTCAGTCTACTCGCATCAAATTAAGCAGACGGGGCGGACATGTCCCCTGAATTCTCTCTGCTCGTCAGCTCAAGTGTGATGTCCTAATGACTGCCTGGCCGTCGATACCGGTCCACATAACGGTCGGGGCCCTGAGGGGGACAATTACGGAAGAGCAGGAGATGTTTTCACTGATATATGTTGTCACTGCTGGTATTGGTACTAATAAGCTGTAATTTGCTGCTGTAGACTGTGATGACACACACGGTATCAGCAGACAGATGGGTGAGCCCTACAAGGCTTCGCATGAAAGTGACACAAATGCTGTCATTAACTCAGCGCCGTGGGATCCACAAATTTGTATGCAGTGTTTATGAGATCAGGCCTGCGTGACATATTGAGAAGTCCCCAATTGTGCCGAAATGTGTTCAAGAAGAGAGAACGTCATCGCCCAAGCCCCGTCGAGAGTTTTGTTGCGATGGTTGCAGCCCAAGTTTTGGGGGAAAACGTGACGAAATCGGTGGCGATGAAGAATGTATTTCTAGTCACTGTGTGTTTAGTACGTTTTATTCTGAAAGGTAAATGTCAGTTGGAAATTCTCAGTTGACATTTTCTGCCCTGAATTAGATTTAGCAGGTAGCATCTCCTTCTCCAGCAGAATAGCAAAAGTCAAACTGTTATTTTAGGATATCATATTAGGTTTGGAACGGGTAAATTTGGCTATATTACAAACTATCTGCTGAGATTTTAATTGGTTTGGGCTCTGCCTGATGAGCCTACATCTGGCACACTAAATATTCATTGAGCATGAACATATTTGCAAGGACGTTGATTTTATGTGACTCGGCTTGTAACAGTGGTTCAGAACTCATTTATTTTAAATGGCGAAAAAGGCGGTACTTGGTAATATCTGCGAGCTTTGCTCTTCATTTGAACCATCCCAGTGAGCACGAAACCGGATTTCAACGTTGATTTCTGGTTGAAAATGCGTTGAAATGGAGCCTGAACGTCTAAGACCTATTTTCAACGTGTTTTCAACCGTCTAAATTACGGTTACAATGTCAACGTGTCACAAAACACCAATTTCTTTTAAAATATTGATGGTTTGTTCAGTTGTAGGTTGAAAGAGACACGATTTTGCAATACTGGCTTTCAACTGATAAATGTGGATGCCTCTAAAATGATGATATACTATTATTAGCACAATGTAGAGAAAGAAAAATTGTAGTATTGCAAATCCCGTTGAAATCTGGTCTAAGCGTGAACGTTCAATCAACGTCTACAAATAGTGGTCTAAAAAACTTTCACTATTGAACCAATTCTGAACGTCTTTTCAACGGTGGGCGTAGACGTCTTTTAAACGTCTATTCAACGGAAAAATGCTCACTGGGCAGTCTGTGAAAAACATGGGGAGGATTTGACGAAACAGAAAGCTCTTGCAATTCTTGCAAACACAAGACCCCAAAATCATGCAGAGACTGATCATTGGTTGTTATCGATGCTGAAAACTACCAAAAACCCAAAGACAGTAAACGTACAATGATATGAAAGTGGAAGCACGTTCACTTGATAAATGCCTTTAAGGATTAATCCAAGAGCAAAACTGTCATTTTTGTTCTGCTGATCAAACTATTAATGAATAAACTGATGGTTAGAGTGTGTGTTAAACTCTCTCTCTCTCTCTTCTGATTGGCTCTGGGGCCAGATGAAGAACAGAGGGCCAGAGAGACGGACCATCATACAGACACAGGTGGCTTGAGACTGCACCGCGCTGTCTGACGAGTGGCTGACTGACGGCTACCAGCGGAGCAGGCGTGCCTTGGCCCATCAGCAGACGCGACACCAGCGCCAGTCTGCAGCACCGACCAACAGCCAGCAGGAACAGCTGAGCAGACGCCTTGCCGGACTGCTCTCCCTCCCTCTCTCTCTCTCTCTCTCTCTCTCTCCCTCTCTCTCACCCCCTCCGTGTCGCCGTCCTGCCAGAACACTGATGGGAGGATGTGTATTGTTGTCAGCGTGGCAACACGGCGTCGCCATGAACTGTCATGTGCTGTCAATATTTACCCTGATTTGAGTAGCCTTGTTAGGCCGTCATCTGACAGCGACTCATGTGATTACGGACTTATTCAGATGTGGCATAGAGGCGGTGGGGGAGGGGGGGGGATCCATGGGAACTTTGCTTCAGTGCTTCTGGGAAAACATTGGAATATATTGGAGCTTGCATGTAAAACACCGTTACTGCCAAATATCACCCTGACACTGTTTTGTTCGGGAAAGTGTGTGTGTGTGTGTGTGGGGGGGGGGGGGGGGCAGCATTCAGCTATCAACAGCAAAATAACAGTAATTTTAAAAGGAGGTGACTGGTGTGTCACAGTGGATAATACGATGGCTGTGTGTGGGGCTCGTTCTGCTGTCAGTGGGCAGACAACTCAGTCAGCGTTTCGTGCATTCATTTAAAACAGACCCTTAAAAGTCGCCTAAGTGCAGCTAAATCCACAGTATCCGTTTCCTATCTTTCTCTGAGGAGCCCCCCCCCCCCCCCCCCCCCCACACACACACACACAAAAATCCATCCTTTTATGCCCCCACACCAAGCCAGGTCTTCAATTTAATTCCTCAGCTGTGGCCAGCTTGAAATATTATCCAAGAAATGAGATCCGTGACCCTGAATACAGAGTCGTGAAGCGGCACGGGGAGCCGGATGGAGACATGGCCTGATTCCGTGGCTAAGAGGCATGCCTTCGCGGGGGGGGGGGGGGGGGGGAGGTTGACGAGGAGGCTTGGATCCCTTCCCCAAGTGGCATGGCTAAATATTTGCCCTCCTCCACTTGGCTGTCTAGACAATTCCACTCAGCCCCCCCCCCCCCTCCACCCCCCCTCTTCCCATCACTCCTCTGCACAGAAGCGGCAAGAGCTGGCACAGTCAGCCAGGCAGGGCGCCAAGCAGCTCCGCGACAAAAAAAAAAAAGTTTCTCCACGCTGCCAGAGGTCATGGAAGTTCAACAACCTAGAAAGAATGGGCTACGCATTTTTAAAAACCTCTGGGCCACCATTGCACTCTGAGTGAGGGAACAGGAAGAGAGAGAGAGAGAGAGAGATAGAGAGAGAGAGAGAGAGAGAGAAAGAGAGAGAGAAAGGGGAAAAAAACGCTGTCAAATGGTCTTTGTGCTTCAGGATGATTTGGAGAAAGGAACCGTCAGAACTCGACGAGCGGTCTCTCCGCGGACGTCTCCATATTCATTACCTTCTTTCCACATTCGCGTTGCCGGGTTTTAATTGCCTACGATTCAGACTAAAACAGGCGAGATGAGCGAGCGTGAAAGCGCCGTGCCTCCTGAGAGGGAGATGTGGGAAGTCCACCACCAGCACACTCAACCCTGATAGATGCATTAAGTTCTAATAAGAGCCCTCATTATCCCTAATCAGAGTGTTCCTCCTGCTATCAGCTCAAGTTGATTTTTTTTGGGGGGAGCTCCGGCAAAACTGACGAACCAGCATGCGTCGCTGCTGCACTGAAGTTTGAATCCGAGCGGCCCCGTACAGATCCTTGAAGTCAAACGAAACCTCTTTAATTGAGCGACTCCTCTTGATCCGTCGATTGAGTCACACACGTCGGTAACTTCAGACTACACAGGAGACAAATTAACAAGAACCAGCTTTTTGACTTCAACACCACCGACTCATATCTTCACTTGTGATTTAACTTTTTCAATTGAAATGAAATAGATCCTACATGAAGCATGCCCGCTAACCCTGGTCACGACTTCTGGAAGGAGACATTGCCGTTGAGTTATTCAAATGTTGGAGAGAAGGCAGACATCTCTACGGCTGAGATCTCCAACTCGGCAATTCGCACCAAAACTATCTAGATTGATGAAAAGAAAGCAGTGTCTACTTGTGGCACCTGGTCAAGTATAATTTAAATTGTATGATATTTTATAGACTTTTTATCGATTCATCAAACAATCAAAAAAATATGTTCAGTCTCAGCCCTAAAAATGTTAATATATAACAATATCTGAGACACAAGTACTCTTACGCTTTCAAATGCATTAAGCTATTCATACTTCTGTACATGAACAGGATTGTAAACATAGTACTTTGTGTACTTCTACTTTGATAAAGGACCTGAGCACTTCTTCCACCACTGAATGCTATGAACAATCACGTTGCTTCCATTTCCAAAGGTCTGGTGAGCAATAAACAACGGCAACATGAAGTCGGCGAGCCGTTCACACGGTAAATGTGGTGAGACAATCTCTGGCAACCGAGGTTTGATATCCTTAATGTTGTGTTGCAGAATCAATAAGCAATCAGCAATGTTTAATAACGGCAATCTGACACTGACGGATGGACAGAAGGAGTCAAACATTACTTAAGACCACAGACTTTCTCTCTCTTATTAGGCTACTTCTCTCTGCTAACCACAGAAATATGGAGTTTGTTTGTCCGTCAGTGTGTGGAGTGTGTGTACAGTACGTGTGTGTGTGTGTGTGTGTGTGTGTGTGTGTGTGTGTGTGTGTGTGTGTGTGTGTGAGAGAGAGAGAGTGAGCTGTTCGAGGGGAATCAAAATAGAAGAACAACGTGTTTATAGCGAACAATAACTAATGCAACACCATGCATTAATATTGTTAGAATGACTATGTTGTGTGGCTGTCGTAGTTACCGTCACTTGTCCCTCGCCCGGTGTCCGTCCTGTCCCACAGGTCAGATCGCTGACGTCTACACTGTGAAATGATAAAAAAAATATATCACCATGAATACCATTCAGTGACACTAATTTGATTTCACTCGTCGTTATCTCCTAGAGTGAAGCGGTATATGTATGTGTATGTGAATTCAGGCCTCTCCCCTACCACACACCAACCACACTAGTCAACAGGCTGCTTATTCAAAAGAACTGCCGGCGTTGTTTTTAATGTCGGAGCCACCGTGTGATGAGGCAGCAAACTGCTCGAGAAGATGAGGAAACATGCCCGTTACGCATGCTGCTTTTTCTTTGCTCTGCACCGCCGCCTGGTCGTTCCGGGCTCTGGTGGTTATATTCTGTCACATTAACGTTGGGATAGAGGATATGTTGACAGAGAGAGGACATTGCACATTGAGACTGGAGGGCTTTTCTAAGGCTGGTGGCATTGGGACATGAAGACAAGTGTGTGTATGTGTGTGTGTGTGTGTGTGTGTGTGTGTGTGTGTGTGTGTGTGTGTGTGTGTGTGTGTGTGTGTGTGTGTGTGTGTGTGTGTGTAGAAGGAAAAGGTTGCCTGTGGAGCGGAGCATGTGGATGCCCACCCACTCAGCAGCCTCGCGGCCCTCGTCATTTCGCATCAATCCACAGCCCCTCAATATAAATAGGACAGGCGTCCTAAAGCTATGCAGCACTAAGAGAGGCACCGGCATTATGCATCGACCCCGGGCCCCTCAGCTTGAAGTATGACTGTACGCCAGCCTGTTGTAACGGCAGTTTCCCTAAAACTTGCACAGCACTCTGTTAGTAGGGGGAACTATTTTGGCAGTTAATATACGTGATGTTAATGTACTTGTCTTGTACTGCCTATAATAATACGAGGCTAGCGAGTGCCTACGGACTGTTTTATTTATTTATTTTTCAGGAGTTTATTACTGTTTTTTGTTTTAAGTTAACTAACTTCTTCACAGCACTGTGTTGCACTTTTAATTTCATTGTGTGTCATTCATGTCAATCAGCACCTCAAACGTCACGCAAAGCATGCTGGGGGAAATACATTTCCAGCACTACTTTTTTGACTTTTTTGTGGTATTCAATTCATGGAGAGAATTGATACATAACACACAGCTGGTTTGCAAAGTCTGTCCGTCTATTTTGAAACATCTGCAAAACACCTTTAGCACTAAAGTAAAAGCACCGAGCACGGCGCACCAAACTTAACAGTCAGATTTCACAATTTGGTTTAAGGGTGTTTGACGAAAGTTAGGTTGAATTTTGCCTGTAGAAAGTACTAAGTGGGCTAAGTGTGTGTGTGTGTGTGTGTATCACGGCTGTAAGGAATTGAAGGTGGTGCTCGAAAATAGAGAGTACAGTTCCACGTGGTAGCTTCCCCGTGGCGTCACAGAAACTTCACACTTCATTAATGCAAGGCCAGCGACGTGTGAAGCCATTATGTAGGAGCAGTGGGCAGGGGAGCGAGTGTGTGGGCATGTGTGTGTTCGGGGGTATAACTAAGGGTTGCGGGGTGTGTGCGTGTGTGTGTGAAGAAGGGGGGTATTATCCCCCCCCCCCCCCCCTTTGCTTAAAGTGCTTTCTGGAAGCAGGATCAAGCCATTCACATGGAAACATTGTTTAATGCATTCAAACAGCTGGGAGGTGTTGTCCCAGTGTCAAATGAAAGAGGACGAACAAACAGCTGGCAGGGCATTTTTTTTCTTGCTCCACGGCTCTGCTTACAACTACGCTTTAATAAACGCCGTCTGATGCACATGCATGCAGCAATTTGCAATGAATCACACACTAAATGAGCTCCAAACTACTTTCATGCAATTGAATCCAAGAGTCGATATCCTCCGTCTCTGAGAAACAAATCCGTGTCCTCTACTTCCACCAAGTGTCCAAAAGCAGAATGTCACACTTGCTTTTTGCTATTTTTTGATAGCAGCAAGTCTGTTGTGTGTGTGTGTCATCTGTGCCTCCATTTAGCACAGGCAAGATGGAAAAGTTACGATGAATGGTAAAACATAAAAACGCACGTGTGTCTCAACTATCTCTTTCACTCAGTGAGAGCCAGTGATGCATTGCAACGAGCTTCTCAGAGATTTACAATCAAACTAATTCACCTTCAAAGACGTCGTCCTCTTACTACTGGAATGGTCGACGCAAATCTTTTCTCAGCATTTCGATACATTTTTGTTCTGCCAAAGGCTGTCTGACTGCCAGCTGAATTTAAAAAAAGAATAGCTGATCATTTCAATTAGACTATAGCACTGGCATGCACGGTGCGCAAAAGCCATACGAGCGAGTGCACAAGCACCTTCTGTTAACTGCGGGACAATCGGAAAAAAATATTTTCAATCAAGAACTTTTTGGGGGATTTGTGGCAGTATCCCAGGGCACTTTCTGTGACTGCCAACACTGAGCATTTAGCTCTGATTGAAATGTTGGCCGCTGATATGGATCTAGCAAGCCAGAATAGCAGCAGGACAACATTATCGCAGTCATTTTCATTCAAATGGTCAGCTGACAAGACCTGTGTTCATAGCTATATGGTTCATAGACAGTGTAGCGTATACGTTATACAGGGGGCAAAGCAGGTAGGCTACCAAGGTCCTAGATGTGGGACAGGTAGAAATCACTGTGAGGCAACAGGAAGATGTGGGTATATGTGAAGACCTGTGAAGACAGTGGAAACATGGGGAATGGACATAGTAAGGCCAATATATTTGTATTTCCAGTATTGGATGTGCGGTAACGTTAGATGAGATGTACTGACAGAAGCAGTCAGATGACTGGCATTACAATTTGTTTTTCCCAAATAGTTCTTAATTAATTCATCAATGTGTTGCATTTCATTTTGGACGCTATTTGACTGTGATAATAAGCTACAAATGTTAAGGCTGAAAGGGTATCCGTTAAATAAAATAAATGTAACTCATACTGATTGAATTGACAAAGAAATGCCATTTTTTAAACACGACCTGAATGTTTTTGAGTGAGTCATGACCTTTTAAAAGTAAAATAAAGTGTGTTGTCTAAACATATAAACTGATGATGCTTGTAGAAAGTAAAGTTTCAGAAATGCCCGGAACAGAAACAGTAGCATGTTTAACTATAGCTAATTAACTTAAATGCGTTACTTACAGAGCTTTTTTGTGTTGGCACTTGACAACTACCAGTACTTTGTAAATATACTCAATACATAAACTGCTACATTTGTATTCCAGCGTATTACAAAATGACTGCCAACATCATTCGGTTACCTAGACGGTTTACCTTTTAGTTTGTACGAAAAACAGCTGAATTATCAAACGCCTGCAGTTTTCGACAGGCAATGGGAAAGGACAGCCCTGCACCGCCGAAAGACCCCAGAGGGCCAAGATGGCTGCGCCCGTGTCAAACGCCGGGGAGTTTGAAAGCTGGCTAAATGATCGGCTAGACTCGCTAGAAGTGGACCGTGAGGTGTACGGGGTGTATATTTTAGGGGTCCTGCAAGAAGAGGAGAGTGACGAGGAGAAGGAAGACGCGCTTCAAGGAATCCTATCCGCGTTTCTGGTGAATATTGAAAGCGGCGTGTCCCGCTCAGCACAGCGAGGCTGCGCTCTCTCATTTGTTGCTGTCCGTCTCGTGTGCCCGGGCGGTGCCAAGACACAGCGCTGATGTCAGCGGCTGTTTATGGAACGAAATGTCGACGGTAGACGCGACAGTGTTAATTTAGCTAAGGTCCAGACACCACAGGCTGTGATGTGAACTCTTCTCTCCTGCCACGTAGAAGCCAATTGAGCAACACGTGACACGGTTCCTTAAGATGTTTTTGACTAATTCGGCTCTGGAAAAGTGCTAGTTTTGGTTAACAATTTGCACACCCGTGTAGTTATATACTATATACTATGCACTAGCCGTATACGTGTATGTGTGGCGAGTTTGGGCTTGCTGTCAAGTCTACCAGCGGTTCTCAGAGTTCACATAATGTAAACAACTGTGTTATGTGTTATTTATATATATATCCTTATGCTGTGTGGCAGCCATGCTGAATGTCGCCTCTGTCTCAACCTCTGCAAGATAACCCAGATATGGGATCCCAGCACCACGATATGAGTCATGTGCTGGCTGTGAATGGAGCCAATGGGTGCGGCTGTCACCTCACACTACCTCAATAACGGGCTGTGTTGAGTTGACGCTTGGCCACGAGCAGCCTTGTTGGATGAGTCTGCTGCTGAGTGTATGCAATGAGCTGTTGGTAAAACTGTTCTTGGTCTTCTGTATGCAGGAGGACGACAACCTGGACGATGTCTGCAAACAGATCATCAAGCAGTGGACAGATTGGCGCAACAGATCAGCAGCCAAAAGTGATGAAGATGGTATTTATGCGTCTTTGATTTATCCACATTCCCAATCTCATTGAAGCATAAGATTTCATACAGTAAATTACTGAAGATGTGATCATAACGTAAGACAGTCTGGCAACAGTGCGGTCCAAACTGGCAGTTGTAGAGTAATATATGAGAATTCATCTAAAAAAAACATGTCAAAAGTCCAAAATACAGCCAGGAGGCTCACCAACTCTTTTAAATCTCGACTAAACAGAGCAAAGACAGCTGGCTACCGAGTCCTTCGTCAACAGCAGTTAAACACACAGAGGGATTTAAATCCTTCGCTCTGAGTCTGGAGCAGAGTGCACAAAGACACGTTGGTCTCACAGAGAGAGAAACATTTCCTAGAAGAAGAAAAAACAGTTCCTGAGACTGTTTATAATAAAGTTTTATTTTATTTTTTTTGTGATCTGATGCTAAAAAGTTTGTTTTGTCAGCGTTATTACTGGAAAGAGATTGTTTACTGTGTACATAACCATAAGGACGCCTTGAAGCTCAGATGGCGGCCCCAGCGGCTCCTTCTGTTCATGTGCCGTCATATTGACAGGGAAAAGCAGGTATCTTATTTTTGTTGTTGTTTGTTATTGCAAGTGAAGCTACGCGTTATTGCGGTTTATTTACGGTCTGTCTTCTCTCTCTCTCTCTCTCTCCTGCAGCCGAGGTCCAGGCCATCGCCAGCCTGATCGAAAAACAAGCTCAGATTGTGGTGAAGCACAAGGAGGTGTCGGAGGAGTCGAAGAAAAGGAAAGAAGCCGTCCTCGCTCAATACGCCAACGTGACGGACGGAGAGGAATATCCTTTATTTTACAAGCTGTCATGTTTCGCTCCTATAACAAATGTTTCTTTGACCGCGCGGAGAGTTTGATCTCCGTCCAGGTTTTCATGTCTCACCTAGTGAACGTTTCCTTCAGTCATGATCCCTAAGGTGTCAGTTCCTTCCTTGACTAAAAAGCACTGAAGCCGAAGAAGAGGAGGCGACGAACTTCACTCCGAATGACAAATGTATCCTTTTTTAAAAGCTGTCCATATACAACCGCATGGAATGCAGTGTCACTAATTGCAATATGAATGGATAATGCAACAGTAGCATGACGCACTGCTCCTGTCGTTTACACCTCCGTGCCACAGTGGTGATAATGTAGTCCTGATAAATGAGCTTTTTTGGCTTCTTTTTGGCTCTCCTTGACTGAAACGCATCAGCCCTGTTTAAGAACACAAACGTGGAGGAGGTGCTGAGCAGACAGAGGCAGAAGCGGGACCAGGCCCGCGACGACTCTCAGAAGAAGAAGGAAGGCGACAAGATGCAGCGGGAGAAGGACAAGCTGGCCAAACAAGACCGCAAGGAGAAGGAGAAGAAGCGCACGCAGAAAGGGGAACGCAAGAGATAAAAGAGGAAGGACACTTTGTGCGTGGGAAAGGTTTTTTGTTATGAGACAAAGATGAAATTGCCTCTTTTTTTTTAGCTGACATTCATCAGACCCTCTTGTGTTTATTACTCTCTTAATGTGTGTAAAGAACAATGTACTGCTTATTGTGCAGGTCCAAAGCTAACAGTGTTTATATGACGACGTCGTGTGAAGCATGCTTTGGCGAAGCTTTTGACACAGTTAACCCTGAAATGATCAAAGTGTGCACTTGGAACTGGACGGATGAAGGTTGAAGCGGAGGAATGCGCGTAGAGCGACCCGGTCCAGAGTTTCCTCCGTGCCAATGCGCCTTTTTATTTCTGCACAAATAAAGGCGAGGTCATCATTTTCACGCTTTGGGTTTTACTTTTACCGTCTATGCATTCATGTCTTGAGAATAAAAACAAAGGAGCGGTCGCTAGATTATACCTCAAATGTATCATGTTTGTCATGAGGGTCGTCTTTTGAAATCAATAATAAAAACCGTTTTTCAGCCGTTTGGATCGCTTTATTTTAAAAGTTTCCTTTATACAGAACAAATGACACAAAGAAGAAGAAGAACAGCATGAACGTTAAAATGAGGGAGTGGAACAAAGCAGAGTCAGGGAATAAGTCTACAGACACAAGCTTCAGTCCCAAACTGACAAACTGTCACAATGATGAGAATAATTGATAAGATGACCTGAAAATGATGGAAAGTGTGATTAATACATTTCAATTTAAAATGCTGAACTCTTAAAGTTTCAGTATATTTTGTTACAGATACTATTTGTTTTTACCAAATGGCGGATAAAACAGAAAAAAAAACAAGTTACAGAAATGAATTGGAACATTTGAGAAAACATTTTATAATTTAGCATATTAATATTAAACTACTGATGGAGAGCGGATCTTCAAAGTCTTAACAGCACACAGAGAATCATCTTTTAACTTATAAGCTATGTTACATTTCACTAAAAGGAATACTTTTATATATTTCTAATGGAAAATGTGTTTAATACATTTCAATTTAAAACACGGAACACTTCCTCCTGAAGTTCAAACTTCACCAAATTGCAGATAAATAAGTTTTCTGATTACGTAATAAAAACCCGAAGCTGCCGAAATTAATTGGAAATTGTTTTAGAAAACATTTGAATATTTACCATGGTTGTTTTAAACTACTGCCCTTATGATTTATTTATTGCTTGGGGGGGGGGGGGGGGGGGAATACTCAGAACTGAGGTTCCATTACATTCCAATAAATAAGTAAAACAGGAGAATTCACTGAAATCTTCCTCATGAATCGTGCCTTTAAATACAACGGTGATGGAGCACATTCACGTTCATTTGAAACGGACACTAATTCAATGAAAACGGAAATGAACACGCAGCAGGACAAATTACATTTCATGCAATTCCCGCACAACAAAAGTTAGCCCAACTGATGCTCCCGGGTGCCAAAAAGCTGCAGCCATCATCAAGCTCATATTCTGCAGTGATCACTGTGTTGCAGGTAACATTAGTTATCGATGGGAAATGTGTAATCAGGGCATTCTGGATTGGTTGTAACTTCATCAAGCCCGTTAGCTCGTGCTCGTAAGCACAGCTAGATCGTAACTTTAAAAGAGAAACCCTCAAACGGAGAGGGGCCCCTCTCTGAGTGTGGGGCCTCCCTGTCCACGCGGTGGTCCTGCCTCTCGACGGGTTTCGGCAGCGTCATCTGGAGAGCGCACCACAGGGCCGTGCGCATCCTCCTCGTGGTGGCAGCGAGGTCCTTCAGTGCGATGACCAACAACAGGGTGTCTACGGGAAAAAACAGAATGCGAGTCACAACCGGCAGCTAGAGAGAGAGAGAGAGAGAGAGAGAGAGAGAGAGAGAGAGATTACCTCTGTCCTCTGAGAAGTGAGCTCTCGGCCGCTGCTGTTTGGACATGCCGGCCACCTCCTCCTTGCGTCTCGCCTGGCTGACGCAAAGCGCCATGTGGTGCCTGTTCAGTGCCGTGTGGATGTTGACGTGGAAGGGAGTGTTGCACAGACTCTCCATTCTATCCAGAAGGCTGGCCACCTGCAGCACAATCAACACTATTACGCCCCTCCTTAGTGTTAAGAGATGTGCGACATTCTCCGTACACAGTGCTTATTAATAACGGCACAGAAATAGATCATTTATCAACAAGACGTGTGCTGAGACAGATTTCCCCTGTAGATGGCGGTATTGGAAGCAATGTACGGAGGCTGTCTCACCCTCGCTTGCTCCCTCATCTGATTGACAAGGAGGTGGTCGACTCTCGTGGGATTCGGGGGAGTTTTGGGCAGGTTGGTGTTGGCCGCCGCCGCCGCAGCTCTTTTCCCATAAAATGTCTTGGTTATGATGACCTCTGTCTAGAATAATAATAAATTAAAAAAAAACAAGTGAGAATAACAACAAAATATATTTTTTTACAACATAAATGTGTGTTTGTATTGTTGATAAATAAATCAGATGTGGAAAGCATACCCTCTTCCTGTCCCTCTCCAAGCTCCTCCACTGCTCGTCGCACTCGTCCAGGTAGAAGTAGAGCTGCATCACCGCTCCTCCTGGATTCATCCCCATGGACGTTGTCCCGGCGGAGGCCATGCCGTAATAAGTGCTCTCGCCTCTGCCGGCCAACATGTCGCCGACGTAGGAGTTGAAAACCGCAGACTCGCTGGCGGAGATTACGTCGCCCGCGTCCATGCCGTAGGGCAGCGTGGACCTGCAGCTGAAGTTGGGGGGCGCGTTGGAGTACCTCCTGGGGTCATTGGCGGCGTACATGTAAGGCATGAGCGGCTGTGTGCTTTCTCCATCGTATCTGTGAGACTGCATGCTCCCCGGGTGGTCGTGGTTCGGGTTTTGGGAGAGCGCCTGTCTCTTATCCCCGCCTCTCGTGTTAGTGTTGGCCGGCGGTCTCGCGGAGAAGCCTTCTCCTAGAAAGCCAGACATGTGCATCCTCTTCTTCTCCCTCTGCACCTGTGGCCTGGGCTGGCTCTGCATCAGGCCCTGCTGGATGTGACGCTGCGAATACTGGCTCATGCCCATGTTGATGGGGAGCGAGGCGTTCTCTCTGTGCACGGTCATGTTGCTCGGGTATTGATTCGCGAGGTGTAAAGGTGCAGCGAACGGCTTGGGGGAATGGTAGTACTCCGTGTTTTGCGGGCCGAAACCGGGCGGGTCTTGAAAGGCGTCGCGCTGAAACGTTTGTCTCGTCGCTCCTCCGTTTCTTTCCATCCCAAATTCTCCCGCCAGCTGTTTTTGGGTGTGCATTGCGGGAGTGCTTTGCGCTGACACGCCGGCGATCTTCCATTGTTCAAACATGCCGTCCTCGTGCGTCTGCCTGTGGACGTTGGGGAAGTCTCCGCCGCGTAAGCCGCCGTGCTCACCGGCCATGAAGGACTGAAAGCTGCTGACCAGCTGGTTGATGTCTTGTGGCCCGTACTGCTCGTGACTGACGCTCTGGACGCTCTGGTCTTCATAATAAGGACGAAAGCGCGGGCTGTTCATTTCGCTTTGAGGTCTAAAGACGTTACCGAGGTCAGGTACATTATTAACGGGCTGACTGCTCCCCCTGTCTCTCTCTGCTGGCATGTTGTCGTATCTGCGTCGCGGCGCCTGTGGCGAATAGGTGTTCCCCGTGTTGGGCATCGACAGACCCGGTGGCGGCTTCTGAGGACGGAGTGCGTAGCCGTCCTGGTCTCCGTTGGGCAAATTGAAAAGCCACGGTTGATTGGTGGAAAGGCCGTTGGACTGCTGATGAAACTCTTTGACGTCTGGCTGTCCCTGTGCTTTACTCACCGTCTCACGGGACACATAGTTTGGAGGGAAGGTCGGGTGATGCTGCGTTTTAGCCTCTGATTGAAAATACTGGAGCAGCTCTTCTCTCAATGTCTTCGGAGACCAGACGGGGTTACGTGTCGGTAGGTTCCTAAAAGCAGTGTAAAGGACTCCCTTTAATGGTCAGAGTTTATAAAACGTCTCCAGCATATATTAAATATATAGATATTTCTTTTAATTAAAAGAGGAAAAACTACAGATATACATTTATGGCTGCATAACAGCCATAAATCATATATATATATATATATATATATATATAGCCAACCCTACAATGTGAAGACCTTACACCATGACATACCCTTCACTGTAGTAGCTGTCCTGTGAATCTGCTTCATCCAAAATATTGGACACTAGACCCTGTAGATCCGTCTCCCCTTCACAGTCAGCACTCTCAGCGGGTTTCCTGCAAGGAAAACAGAACACGTCTCTAGAATTGCACTCCATCTTTTTATTTTTTAACAGTATGGCTGAGAATGTGTTCTTCTGCCATAATAACACACATTTAACTACCTCTGAACAACAGAATAAAATCCCCCAAAATCTGTTGCGATTAGGAGGAATAGCAGTGTGATCGCTTACCACTACGAAGGGTTAGCGCAGAGATGAACGATCAGTTAACTCGGACATAGTTAGGACTGAGTACCTGATTATCATGTTGCTCTGGGCACACTTGATGAGGCCGTAGGGATCATCGTGAGCTGTGTGAGACCAGGGCAGGTAGTGCGCTGCGTTCTGCTCCTGTAGGGAGACACTGGGGACGGCAACGAAGGGCAACGCAACGCTGCCATTGTTTACACTGGTCTGAAAGAGAGAGAAGCCGCGGTTAATCGATCTGAAGCTCACCTGAAGAAGAGAAGAAACATTTTTTACAGAAGCTTTAAAATTCTTTTACAATACTGCTGAGACTCGATAAACCAACAAAAACGAGACAGTTAACGCTGAAATTAATAGATTCATAAATTAAGGATTTGCTTCTTTTTTTTTTATATATATCATTGTAAAGTAAATATTTGGTCAGACATAACAAGCAACGTTCAAGGTATCACATGGGAAGTTGGGAAATTTTCCATATTTTTCCAATATTTCACAGGCCATGCGATTAATCTAGAAAATAATCCATAGTGCAGATAATTGTTTGTTCCAGCTTTAGATACAATAATCATAAACAATGTAACACCACGTAACTTTGTTTTTCTGCTATGAACTAAGACAAAATATGTCAAACAAAAAATTATAATAAGAGATCAAGAATATAATTTGTGATTCATCAGTAGTCTAGTAGTTCCACCATTAATAACCGCATAATAAACCGCTAACACGTGTGTATGGCTATAGCAAATATGCCGTGACACAAAAATAAATCCCATAGCTTTATGAAGCTAAAATGACATCTTACCTGGCGTTGGTATGAGGGAAACAGTGAATTAGCAAATGTGCTCTGATGGCCGTCAAAAGCCATCCCGAACTCCCTTGAACTTGGACCGATTCTTTACTCCATTAACGTCACCGGTCTGGCAAAGCACAAGAAACTCACTGTTACAATCTGGTGTGATTATATGTAATAAAGGTTTGGGATAACATAGAAAGTGTTAGCTAACGGCTATCTCACTGAAAGGACGTCAACTTCGCCATTAGCTTAGCTAGCGTTAACTCAACCTAACAGTTAGCACTGACAGCTAACGCTAGTTAGCAAGCTCTCGGTCACACGGCTAATTCTGACTAAACTTTCGCCAGCAATCACAACCGCTTCCCTGCTAGTCAAATGTGGTTAACTCGGTCTAAACAAACCGAGTTAGTTAGAATACAGGATTAACCTACCTGAGTACGTTAAGGAACGTCACCTTCTGGAGTTCAACAGGGTTCTTTACAGTCCGTACATTATCGTCAAAGGCTCTCGTGCGTCCCTCAGCTCGAACACAGAGACCTCGCGACCTGAGCCCACATTGGCTGAGCGCGACCAATTCTATATTTCACCCAATTAACATCAAGTAGGAGATAAAAGTGCATAGCAACGTGCGGTGTCACGACCCTCCCCCTATGGGCCAGTGGTCTTATATATATACATTGCATTTTTTTAAATTACAATGCAATGGTAATAAATGCACTATTTGCAGTGTTTTAAGTATTATACCTTTGTATAGTTTTTTTCCACTTCAGTTTAACTGAAGCAGATTCAGCGCAAATTAAATGTATTTTTACTAATTACTAGTACTACATTATTACATACATACGATTGATTGATTACTGGATTGTTACATTTTTAAACGGGATATGAACATGACATGGACGTTGAAGTACGCTAGGTGGGGAAGTCTACCTTCTGCATTTGGGACTCTAGTTGGGCCACATAGACTTTATACGCAATCCAGCTGTGGAGCAAAGTTAGAAAATGTTACCAAAAATATGAGCGACAGTACCTGCAAAATAAAAGAAAGCGCTCTGCTAAAGTGTTATATGTATTAAACTTAATATGACAATTGCCTTTAAAATATCGATGCTGTCCACAAATAATCTATATTCTATATATATATCTATATAATTTGTCCTGTATTACAATAAAACATGTACTGTGTTGATGAATGCATTTTATATCATATGACTAGACCATTATTATTATTAGTAGTAGTAGTAACTTACATACATAGGTTTATCTTGATGACAAAATAAATACATATTATTCATTTTTCTTGTCAAAAACAATCTACAAACATGTCAAATGCGTCATATAGGGTTTTATTTTGAAAGCTATAACCGGAAGTTGTGTTTCTTATTGTTGCCGCCTTGATGTGTTGTGGAACTCGGAGTTGTAGAAAAGAAAAAAAGTCAGCCAGCAGTCCTCCGCGGAGACCAGGGAGCAGCAGTCCGGTCTTCACCTCCGGTTTTTCCACCGTAGTAAGTTACTCTCTCTTAAGAACTACTTGCATAACTGATGATACACACTGAGCAAGTTTTTACAGCAAGTTAGATCGGGCTGAAGAAGTTGTTAAACTTTGGGAAGATGATTTCTTGGTCTGTTGCCCTCCTGCTGCCTCTGCTGCTATCGGCCCAGTATCAAGGGGACAACGGAATAGTGGTCCCGGAGCACGGGTTCTGTCAGCCGATTTCCATACCTCTGTGCACGGACATAGCCTACAACCAGACCATCATGCCCAATCTGGTGGGCCATTACAACCAGGAGGACGCGGGGCTCGAGGTGCACCAGTTCTACCCTCTCGTGAAGGTGCAGTGCTCGCCGGAGTTGAAATTCTTCCTGTGCTCCATGTACGCGCCCGTGTGCACGGTCCTGGAGAAGGCCATCCCTCCCTGCAGGTCGATCTGCGAGCGAGCCAAGCAGGGCTGCGAGGCTCTAATGAACAAGTTCGGCTTCCAGTGGCCGGACCGCCTGCGTTGCGAGAACTTCCCGGTGCTCGGGGACGGACAGATCTGTGTGGGCCAAAACGATTCCTCCGCCGCCACCGTTCCGCCCATCGTCCAGGTCCCGGGCACCCACGACCTCACCGACGTCCCCGCGCACGAGAGGCCTTTCCGTTGCCCGCCCGTGCTCAAAGTGCCCCCATATTTGAATTACAAGTTTTTGGAGGTGAAGGACTGTGCGGCTCCGTGTGAGCCGTCAAGGAGCGGTGGATACATGTTCTTCAGTGACAAGGAGATCCGCTTCTCCCGCATATGGATCCTGGTCTGGTCCGTGCTTTGCTGTGCATCCACCTTGTTCACTGTGACCACCTATTTAGTTGACATGCAGCGCTTCAGGTACCCTGAGCGACCAATCATCTTCCTGTCCGGCTGCTACACCATGGTCTCTGTAGCCTACATAGCCGGCTACTTCCTGGGGGACAAAGTGGTGTGCAACGACAGCTTCAGCCCCGACCGCTACAAGACCATCGTCCAGGGTACCAAGAAGGAGGGCTGCACCATCCTCTTCATGATGCTCTACTTCTTCAGCATGGCCAGCTCCATCTGGTGGGTCATCCTGTCCCTCACCTGGTTCCTGGCGGCAGGCATGAAGTGGGGCCACGAGGCCATCGAGGCGCACTCGCAGTACTTCCACCTGGCGGCCTGGGCGGTGCCGGCCGCCAAGACCATCAGCATCCTGGCCATCGGGCAGATCGAGGGCGACGTGCTCAGCGGCGTCTGCTTCGTCAGCCTGAGCAGCCTGGACCCCCTGCGGGGCTTCGTGTTGGCCCCTCTCTTCATCTACCTCTTCATCGGCACCTCCTTCCTGCTGGCCGGCTTTGTGTCGCTGTTCCGAATCCGCACCATCATGAAGCACGACGGCACCAAGACGGAGAAGCTGGAGCGGCTGATGGTGCGGATCGGGGTGTTCAGCGTGCTCTACACCGTGCCCGCCACCATCGTCATCGCCTGCGTCTTCTACGAGCAGTCCTTCCGCCCCCACTGGGAGCGCAGCTGGGTCAGCCACAACTGCAGGGGCCTGGCCATCCCATGCCCCGCACAGACGGGGCCCCGCATGACCCCTGACTTCACCGTCTACATGATAAAGTACCTCATGACACTGATAGTGGGTATCACCTCTGGGTTCTGGATCTGGTCTGGAAAGACTCTACAGTCCTGGCACAAGTTTTACACGAGGCTGACAAATGGGAAACAAGGAGAGACCACCGTGTAGAATGAAGGGACATCCGAATGTTGCTGGGACTTATCACCTGTTTTTGTCATGTGATAGGTAGGAAGCACGGCGAGTCGCCACAGGTTCTCCCAGCGTTTGTATTCGCCTCCAGCTTCACAGCCACACATGCATGCCAAACTGTGGGGTCAGGGTTTGACAAAAGGGCAAGCTGGATAAACAAGGACTGAGCCGGACTGTCTGAACAAATAACAAGCATGGCTATGGATGCCATGTGCTGAAATGCTCTCCCCCCCCCCCCCCCCCCCCCCTCTCTTAAAGCCACCTCGAGCTCACGTTGAGTGATGATCCAGCAGCCGAGGAAAACTCAAGAGAAATGAGCGGTTGGAAGAGCGGCGGTTTATTCTCCCCTGTAAACGTTTCATATGTACTTCAATGGAATTGTAAATTTGTAAAAACATGAAATTATATATTTTGTATTTATAGAAAGTAAACACTTTTCCTTGTCTGCCAGTGTACTTTACATTTGCACTGTAAGAATGCCACATACTGTAGTTCTAGACATGCTCCTTTAAAAAAAAATATAATTTCTGGTTTTGAATTACGTTGTTTTTGTATGGATTAAAAGAACATTTCAGTCTTTTTCAGAAGCTTTTTTGGGACTCAGCAGAATGTGCAGATATAATCAACTCCTCAAATGCTTTGATTTTAATGTCCTTGTTCAATAGGAGAAACTGTGTATTTCTTTACTTCTTCCCTTCCTTATGTTGAGTATTCTTTACTGATTAAATAATATCGTGTTACTTTCTTTGATAACAGAACAACCATGCTGTTTTCTCTAGGGGGGGGTGAGGGGTCTAGTCGCACCTAGACATCTGTTGCCTCAGACTGGCAGTAAAATACATCATTGTCATTCCTAATGGAATCAGACTGTAACCCTCTCCGAAATACAAGGCCTGAGTTTCATACCGAGACAATTGGACACACCTCTCCTGTTATGTATTCCAATACGTTCTGAAATATTTCACATCCAAGTGTCTTGTGACTGGAGAAACCGGTGCCAACCTGTAAGAATGCTTTCCTCACACATGTCCACCAACATCGCCTCCGAGTGCCAAACAAAACAAGAGCCCCTTTTTATTAGCCTGTTGTTGGAGAGGGCCTCGGTTAAATCAACAGGAGTCGTCTGTCGCCGAGGAGGTCCGCGCTGTTGCATAATTGTGAAAAATGTCTCGGGCCTCTTTGGCGAAGGGAAAAACCGGGGTGTTCAGGTTTTTTTTTTTTTGCCGTAGTGTTGCTTTCTACTCGGTACAGTGCTGCCAAGTTCTTGGAGTGCCCCCCCCCCCCCCAGAGGAACACGCATGGCTGAAACTGAACCTTTCTCTGCGGTGATGTCATGAAGCAGATGGGTGTGTTGGAGAAAGTTGATCCTCTTGCCTCGGAGCGAAGGCTTCGGGGCTGGAGAGGATTGCACGCACATACAGCACGGTACTGTGCATTCCTATTGTTACTGCAACGCTTTACGGGGGGGGGGGGGGCATAATCACTATATTAGGCTGCATCTCTCTAGGTTACAGAGTAATCACTGACATGAACTCGTGGCAGCTAGCCGTACTGTCAGCGCAGCTCGTGGCCTCTTGGACAAGTTGCTGTTTGTCTTTCTTGTATCTTTATCTGGGGTTGAATGAAGAAACGTAATAACAGACAGGTAAAAGGTGGAAACTGATACTCTGAGAAGGGGGTGGGGAGAGAAAAAACAAAACATAAATCTTCTCTCTTACACCCCCTCTGCCTCCACCCTCCTCCCCTCTCTCTCCCTGCTCAGATGATTGGGGGGGGGGGGGGGAATGCGGGTGAGTCAGCGGAGCGGCGCTGGGCCTTCGCCTGGTGACAGACAGTCTCCTGTGTGCTGCTCACTTCAAAGCGCCGCCGAAACCTGACTAGCTCCTTGTAAACAGTGCCGCCTGGCCCGAAGGCCCACTTCCTGCGCTTAACTCAACTTAATGGCTGGCTTGTTTGGCTTTGCACCGGAGCGGAGAGACGAGTGAAGAGCGAGAGGATGAAGACAAGCGGCTTGAGGTGGGGGGGGGGGGGGGGGGGGGTGCTGGCGGTAGAGAGAGGGAGATGGTTTGATGGGGGGGGGGGGGTTTGATGGGGGGAGGGGTTGGAGAGCGTGATGGAAAATTTGGTTTTATTCGGTTGCTTTTGTCTTTCTCCAAGGGGGGAAAACAACAAAGAAAGAAAAGGGAAGGAGAATCCAAATGAGGAGACGTGTGTGTGTGATTTCTGTGAATTTTTCACTTGAAACCTTGGACTCAGACCGTTGAAACTAAGTGGAATCAGATGCTCTGCATTCAACTCTTGCCAGGAAAAACAGAGCTTTTCACAAAGTCATTTTCTCACAGAAAATCTTGACGTGTGTTGTGGAAAAGGTTTTTTTTACAGACTTTACCTGGTGGCCTTTTCTCTTACATGCAGAGATGAAAAAATTAAACTGTTAACTGTGCCTGTCTAGAGTAAATCCTTGTTCCTCTTTAATGTCGGTGCCCAGTTTTTCAGTGGCAGCCGTCTCCCCTGTTGTTGATCTCACGTCTTAAATCTTGCATGCAGCCGTTTCCTGCTTGCTCGAAGGCAAGAAGGGACAAGCCGAGGATCGGGGGGGGGGGGGGGGGTAAGACAGGAAGAATGCTCCTGGAGTTGATATTATGATGTCGCTCTTGCAGGGAGGAAGGCCTTGGCATGTCAGAAGAGGATCATGTTGTTAGTCACAAGCGCCAGTGTTCTCCCTGCTGCTGTGAAACTATTGTTTTAAGTTTGTGTGAATGTACCATGAACGTCTTCTTTTTCTGGATAAGAATTACATCAGGCCTATGAAGGGGCTCGCAAACGAACAAAGGAAATCAGGAATGAGGTAAAGAAAAAAGGAAAGAAAAAGCTAGCCAGACAAAAAGTAAGTCTGGTTCTAATCAAATCTTGGCACGAACTCAAGAAGAACTCTGAAGGCTAACACTGGATTAGTTGCAGTCATACATTATCCTAACCATAGGAGAGCAGCTGAGATTTTCCAGAGCACGTACTATATCGCTCCCCCTCGAAATCTCAACAGGAAGTGCAATATGTTCTTTCTCCTCCTATCGTTGCTCTCAGAGGCGGCCACTGCGAGTGGGATGGAGCGTAACAAGTTGGCAGGAGGCCGATGGTTTAAATGTGCATTTCAGTCTCACTGTAAAACAGCACAGCCCTGTTTAGTTATGTCCACTTACTCCTTCTCTTTAACTCAAAGAGCTCTGACACGTTTACAATTTTGAACTCAACTGTTCCAGTTCTTGAAAGTTAAACTTACAGTAATTAATTGTGTTGACTTTTTGAAATTTTGAAGTTTTGATTGAACTTGGGATTTATAAGTTATCAGTAAAAAAAAAAAAAAAAAGAGACTAAAGGCGGGAGTGGGGGATGAAAAAACCCATTTGCTGCAATGTTTGAGTTTTAGGGAAACTGTCTATTTTAAACCATGGCCAGGTTGAAGCTTGGACATCATATACTGGTTAAACACTGCAGATAAGTCATATATTTAAATTCCAATAAAAATATAGGCATTTTGTGGTAGACAAGAAAGGACTATTGCCACCGGCGGAGGGACACTATGTACCTGGCAACCGCCAATGAATCGAGGCGGAGGAACATAACGTTACTTTCTGCCTGCAACAAGAAGAGCGGACAGAAACAGCGCGGTGAGGATTTATTTCGCTGGGCTTCAGCACATAGAGATGAAATTAAATCATGACTTTGAATATTTTTTTTAAATAATATCACGTGTAACGTTAGTAATGTAACACAGTTATGTAGGTCAGGCTTTTTAAAGGCTAAATGTGTGGCCTTGATGTTTAGCTAGCTTAACAGTTTCCACGGTCTGTTTTGCCCGCGAACTCTTTAAAAGAAAAATGGTGGACCTATTTCATCTGTCGTGCTTTTGATAAAACCTATTTAATGTAGAAGTATAAACTATTGGTTCATTCTTAATGTAACAACGCAATATTCTTTTTATTTATTATTATTTGTGGCACTGAAGTTTTTCGCTGGACACCCGCCCCCCCTCCAAGTGAAAACGAGCTAGCTAGCTAGTTAACATTGGTGCCAAGTCTTCTAGAGCTGTACAAAGCAGGTGTTGCATCGATCAGGAGATTGCATCTGAGCGGTGTTCTGCGGTGTCTGCACAAGGAAGTATGTACTGGGTAGAAAAAAAGTTTCTTGTTGTGTACTAAAATTAGGATTATAGCTTTGGTATCACATTCATCTACTCTTGCCTGTTTTTGTAGGACACAAACCAAAACAGAAGAACAGCCGCCCTGCTTGGTCTTCCAAGCTACCTTTCAGAGGGTTACACCGACATAATCCGGATGTGCGATGTAAGAAACTGTATTTACTACACTCAATTGTTGTAATGTGACAATGGTAACATGTTCATGTTCATTAGTTATTACCCAAAGCCACACCCATTTTTACAGAAATTGTGTAAAATTGGAAATGGTACCTTTTCAGCAGAGTCTCCTTCACCTATTGGTTTTAGGGTTAATGAAAGCTCTCTAAACATTGAACTAGTACTATTTTTCTCTTAATATTTTTGCATTCACAGGCAGATGCGCCTTCAGCGCTCTCCCTGTCTGTATTACTATTGGTTGAGCTGGTAATGGTAGCTATACTGCAGCAGAGCTGGCGATATTATAAGTAGTATGAGCATTGGTGTGTGAGGATTCGTCTTGTGGTATGACAACACCATGCCACAACCTTTAGTCCTCTCACTCGTGTGCACAGACCCTACTCTAAAACAACACAATCACGGAGAGAGATGAGTAAATATAATTGTTAGGTTCAGTCTTCAAATTACTGCAAACACTTTTTTTAATACTCTATTAATTAGAGTGGCAGTTATGTTTTACATTTGGAGATGTTGGTTAAGATGTGAATGTCTTTATACATCTTCAGGCTCATGGAGAAACCCTTGACGTGATCATGAAAGGAATGCAGGCTGGACTGTTGATTGGACACAAAGGCAAACTTCACGATGCATTTCCTTTGGAAGTCTTCAATGTGGCTGTGGTAGCAGAGGAGAAGATCATCCTACATAAACTCAGAGACGTCCACACAGGCTTTGCCATGTTAATGGGAACAATCTACTGCCTTAACCTGGAGTACCCCCGGAATATGAAGTACACCTGTGAGTTCCTTCAGAGGGTCATTATGAACATTAAACCGGACCAATGCTCAGCAAACTGCTCAAATATCGCCTGTAAACAAATGAAGGCACATCTGAAGCCCCTGCTAGGAGGAGGCTGTTATTCTGGACTCTAGCTTTGTTGTTCATACAAACGCTGTTCATGGTTTAACAGGAGTTGCATATTGGGTATAGACAAAGCAAGTCAAGTTCGGTTGAAAAATGTAAAGCGAAAAACCTTACAGACTGTTCTGAACTGTAGGTTGGTTGTTTAAACATGTAAAACCTTTCGTGATGCACTACCTTCATAACGAAAACACACAAATCGTTGTGTTTAATATAGTTTTATAAAGTTCTCAGTATCCCACATTTTGCCTCTGCACATGTTACCTTATTTCTATCTCTGTCTTTTCCCATCTCTCTTATTCTCTCATTCCCATTTGTCCCTCTCACCTCAACACTTCTAGTTGTCAACACATGTTGTATGTTAATATAATGTGTTAAAATATAACTGTATTGATGTTATGGCATGTTTAATCTGTATGCAACATTTTTCTGGTTGATTTTATGGACCTCTTGTAATTATCTCACATTTGTCACTGTACAACCCCCCGTCTGTCTGTTAGTCTGTCTGTCCACAACCCCACCTTCTGTCAGATTGCCTCCACTTGTATGTGGGAACATTGTTTTAATCACAGCTATTTAATTGTCGGCATGTTTGAGATGTACTTAAACCCAATCAGTCAAGTTACCTTTTAAATGTAAGTCGAAACCAATTTGGAATTTAAATCCTCTTAACTTGAAATGGCAAGTTAAGTTATTTTAATTTGAAACTGTGAGCTACAATAACGCAGAAATGCGTGTTGGTTTGACCAGGTAAGGAAAGTTTTCTTGACCTGATAATGTAAAACAATTCTTTGTTTTAACTCGCTGTACCAAGTTCAAACAACAAGTGAAAAAAAGCTCTGACAACTTAAACAGTAATGTTGAGACAACTAGAACATTGCAGTTAAATCAACTTAATTAACTTTAATTTCAAAGTTGAATCAAAGGCAGCCTTCAAGTTGCGTTAACATGCATTTTCAAGGCAGCAGGTGAACTTTCATTTGCAAGTTTAACTGACTTGAAATGTCTTACAGTGACTTTGATTTGGGGGCCTCCAGCCACAAATGCTGGTCCTCACAGTCACCATGAGGTGTCCTGCTGTCCTCCATGTATCGTGCGTCCACTAAAAATCCCCTTTTCTTTTTCTTTTTTTTGAACTTAACTTGTTGAATTCAGAGCCATATTCATATGTTCATATGTTCAAGATAAAACACTAAATCTGAAGGATTTGATTTTTGTTTTAATATCACTATGGTGCCTCGTCCTCCTGGTCTCTTTAAGGCTTGCATCATGCCTTTACAAGATGTCCAGCTGCTCTTAAATCACTAAACACAGCCTTTCCTATCTCATTGCCGAACAAATCAGGCCAACATGTGGGCCTTGCAGCGAAGAGCAAATATAGTAGGGATTGTGGAGAGGAGTTCAGCCCAACAAGCTTCCTAACTTCACATTCTCTGTGGCCCATTTTCATGTCTGGGATTTTTTTATTGCTCATAAGTGCACAGGACCTCTCAGGAGTTGCTTTGAGAAGTAAACAAACACTGGTGGGGCCTAAAACTCTGCGATGTTAGAGGGGGTTTATTTACCCCATTGTCCTTCAGGACGAGGGTGCACGGCACCAGGGTAGAAAAAAAAGTGAGGGAGTGCCCTGGAGCCTCTCCAGCTGCTGAGCAGAGAGGTGCCGACAGCTGCGTGACAGATATTTTGGGAGCCTGCAGCACGCCTGGGATAATAATGGGCTTTGATTGGGAGGAGCGAGTGTGGAGGGGAGGGAATGGTTAACGTGCATCCAGACACCGCAGCGTGTACACAACCGTGCCACTCTCATAAACCTTCGGGGTTGATGGCGCAAGTAGCAAATGACAACACGAGGAGGGATGAGGTGTCTGGGGTGTTTTAAAGCTCCTGGGTCATGTCCTTGTTTTTTTCTAACTTTTTAGAATTATTAAAAAGCCTGAGGATGGTTTATTAAGTTGCAAAGCTTAAGTTGAGCAGCCATCGAAACTGGACAAGCTTTTTACCTGTTGGAATAATATTACCAGGGTATATTATCTTACACAAGAGTTTGGTATAACAATGTCTGTGGTTCTCAGACACGGAGCTACAGAGATGGATCACCTTTCAGAGTGTGAATACACTGACGGCCCAAAGCGTTCTGTGTAATGTGTCGTGTTTCATCCATGTCTTGTAATGAATCTACAGTAAGTTTACTACTTAGAATTACTTTTATGCATTGACCATATCAGCAGATACAATGGCACCTTTGTGGACTTTTATTTTGAAACTCTTGGACCTGCAACCTGACCTGATCTCCTCGCCTCCTGAACAGTGTTGCTGTATAATACTTCTTAAAAAGATTTTGATCAGTAGGTGGGAGTAAGAGATTATTATTTCTCGGAAAACAATCAGCCAAAGGGAGTTTTGTTCCTGTGCAGCAGAGGCTAAAAACTGAGTAAATTCAACAGCCGTGCAAGTAATCACAGAGCTTTTAATTGACGAGTCAATCAACCCCCTACAGATACACCACGAGGCAGTAAAATAATTCTTTGATGTAATGCATGCGGCGCTCTCAACACCTGTATCTCCAGGTGAACGAGGTGTGTTGAACAGGACGGCGCAGTCTGTGGCTGTATAGTGACTCTCCCGTGGGCCCCAGCGAGGCCTCCAGGCTTTCGACGATGACTTATTGAGTCGGCTCCTCTCTGGCGAGCGCCTCCCCCACCCCGTTTTAATGGAGGCGCTCTTAACATCACTTTCTGAGGAATTTACAGCCCCACTCCCGTCCAGGAGAGGGAGGGAAGCACACTGTGGCCTTGTCCCAACAGAGCCAGCAGTGGAAACGCACAGCCTCAGGCAAGGTGGCTGCAGAGCTCCCGTGTGAGGGCACGTGTGTGTGTTTGTGTGTGTGTGTGTGTGTGTGTGTGTGTATGTGTGTGTGTGTGTGCCCATCTGTCTCTCCGTATCTTGTGTGTGTTCACTCGGCTCTATGTGCTTTCGGAGCTTGCGTTCATGTGTGTAAAAAAAACGAGCGAACGAGCGAGTGGTTATAGGAGGGCTCCAGTTGGGTAGGTTCCCCTCTGTAATTTCACTCTCTGCGCGGCTTAATCGCTTCCATGTGGGCCCTCACCGACAGCAGAGCGGTGGAGGGGCCTCATCGCAAAGGTGGGAGTTGAACACATTGACTCACAAATGCACTCCCTCATGGAAAAAGGACTGCCAAAGCCTGTTCACTAATGGAACAGAGGGCCAGAAGATTATTTGGGGAGGTTTTTGGAAACAATATGTGACTGGGTGTTACTTTGATTCTGTTTAATGTCATGTTTTTAAAGGATTTTCAGAGTCGCAATGGGGAAACTACTGTACATAACTGTTTTTCCATCGGCATATCGAACCACAAATGTCTCAGTCCTGCATGCAAACAAGATCAAATCTTAATATTCCAATCCCTAAGTGAAATAGCAGGAAGGCCAGCGGTCATTAGTGATTTCCTTTAGAGATATTCGAGTTTGGTGGTTTTCCTCTGCATCCTGTGTTTTTTGGCTCCCTCCACACATGTCGAGCTTTCGGCCTGGGATGCCCCAAGGACTGCTGGCTCAGAGGGTCACGGTCAATGTGTGAAACCAACAGGGCAGAAAACGACAGCCCATTTTGCACAACAGGGTCAGCATTTAAAGACACCTCTACGGAGCTCATTTGCTCTTTTCAGCGGCAGGGAGGAGAGACTCAAAAAAAAAAAAAAGCTACCAGGAATCCTGATAGAAAGAATTGTATTCAAAGGAAGTTATGTACACGTTGCAAAATGTAAATACACAGACTGTGTAACGTGAGACTGAGCTCTGAGACTGAGCTCTGGAATCAAACATTTCATTCAAAGATCTGATTACAGTTATGGACGATGTTAATATTGTTATGGTGAACAGCGCCCCCTGCTGTTTCGGCTCATTTACTGCTACAATACACACGTTCAGGAACACAGTTAAGCATGGAAATTAAACATGAAGATATAGTCCCTCTGCTTTGAAATATAAAGTTATATTTGTGTTGGTTGTGACCTTGTGAGTTTTAGTTTGACAGTCTACTACATCCCAAAACAAGGCCCTTTGCAGAAACACATCCTCTTTAGTGAGTGTTGGTATGGCCAGCGGGCCTCTCAGCACTACAGCCCCGTGGCAATGTATGACTTCTTGTCCCGTCAGCCTGGGAGCTGCTGTGGGAGAAGTCAGGGGTCACTGGTCAGCTTAAGTGTTACATTTTTCACAGCGCCTCGGAAAGCTTCATAACATTCACACCAGAGAGTTGCGTGCGTGTGTGTTTTGCCGTATAAAGTCAGCACAGAATGTCAGCAAGTTCAAGCCACAACTCTGCTAGTTGTGAAGGCGTGAGTGGAAGATGTGTCTGTGGTGCAGGGGTGGAAGAAGCATTGGTTACTGAAGCAACAGTAGCAAAACAAAAAGTAAAAGTCATGCATACACATTTTGACTTAAATGAAAGTACAAAAGTATTACCATCAAAATTGTATCTACAATATATATACATACATACACATATATATTTATATATTATATATATAAATATATATTATATATATTTGTCCGTTATGAAGCACCAACTCGTACCTTTACTGCTGCAGGTAAGGTCACTTAACATGTCGCCTTCAAGCAAAAGCTTCCACAATTATTGGAACACTTTCACAGTGCAGAGTCTAATAAGTACATATGAGAAATGTGACGAGCCCTTCTAGTTTGGCTGCACGTCTTTATGTTTTGCGTTGCAGATGCCAGTAGTTGTGGTCGGGTCATCCATCAGGCTATTGGGAACAGCTGGGAACATCCCAGTTGTATAAGAGCACACTTCCTGTACCGTGTGTGTGGGGGGGCGGGGGGCGGGGAGGAGGAGAAACTCTGCTCCTTATACGCTCCATGCTCACCATCTCTGCCACACTCCTCTCATTTTCCCTTCATTCATGCACATACACAAGCACCACGGATTTACTGACTGTCACTGCTCATAATATTTCTAGCTGATTGTGTTGTCGTCAAATGTCACCTCCCGTGATTTGACGTTGTTTTGAACCGGCCCTGACAACAAGAACAATAATACACTGTGTTATTAAGATGATAAGATTTCACACAGAGTGACGAATCTGTGTGAAATGTACACGCTTGCATGTAGACAGTTGTCCTCCAGGTGGAGCCAGTATCTTCATTCTTAATATGAAGGACTGACTGCTGCCAGCAGCTCCACTGAAGAGGTGTAATCAGCTGAACATGCAGAGATCAATAATGTCAATTGGTTTCTTGTTTGACCCTTTGACTGCTTTATCCGCTACTGTACTCTTAGATATGTCTTGATATTGTTTGTCTATGCCATTTAATATTGATAATGTCATAAATATTAGCATCATTCCATCGTAAACTTGTTAAATGACTTATTTCTCTTAGTATTAGAGGATGATCTATGATGTTGCAATAATCAGATAGAAACACATCATGTAAAATAAGCTTTATTATTTTTATAACCAAATGATGTGATACTAATAACACACAATGTATTGTTAAATTCCCCTTTCATCTACTCTATTTATATTTATTTATTATTTGATATGTTCTTTTGCGTCCACTTCCACTTTTTTTTTTTTTTTCGAAGAATTGTGTAATAAGCTTAATGGCAAAAGTTTTGCATCTGCAACAACTTCCTCAAACAGGTCAAGAAACGTGCTCACATGTTTCTCACCAATCACAAATAATAGGCTGCCCAAATGACATCTAACTTTCTAAATTGTATTGACGGCACCCAGTTTGCCATGTGTACTGAAGCAACACGTGATATACATGTTTGGCATGTAACAGTTTCAGATTATTTTGTACCTGTCTTAGTCTGATGATGCCAAATGAATCATCATTACCGTTTGTTTGTTCAACGTAACTGTTTCATGTCCACTCACGTTGCACCAGTTTCCCTTTTGAAGCTCTACAGAAATTCTACCGAATCCTTCCTTTTTCGGCCGCTGTGACTATCTCCAGTCTACATCTACCCTCCTCATGTTTAGAGTGAGGAGTCATGGTGGACAGTTCTGGAAAGACGGGGGCCTCTTTAGTTTCATCGCGTGCAGTCATTCAAGGACAGAGAGAGCAGACTAAGCTGCCCACATGCATACCACAGACTGGTAAAAGCTGCAGCATGCAAATGGGGGGGAGTAGATTAACGGGTCAGTCGCCGTGTCCCCCCCCCCTGCTCTAGACTTCCTTGTGTGTAGAAAGTGGCCCCGTGCCTACATTTCATTAATTATGCTTCTACGGGCCACGGCTCTGTGGCAGAGATACTCACGGTCTCTGCCAACTTTCTCTGGGTGTGTTTTCTTTCTCCCTCGAAACTGTCACATCTTATTATAAGCTTTGAGTCAGACCTAATCCAACAATGTGTCTCTTATGATGTGCAACACATGTACTGTAATACTGTGATTTGGTTTTATAGGCTACTGTGAGACTCTCTAAAGATCACAACACTTCTTTGCTTCAGTTGGAGGGCCCATTTGCAGCCCTTGATGAAATCATTTCCACAGTGCGAGTGGTGTGAGGTGGCATGATTATTTAGATTATTTTGGAGCCTGTTGCTGCGTGGTGATCCCAAACAAGGCATGGAGGATGTCCGTCTCCGGCAAATGAGAAAAGAAAAGGGTATGAACTGTCTCATCTGCAGTTTTTACGTGAGCTTGGTATTCTGTTGAATAAATGATATGATGGTTTTCCATTTTAACAGTGAAGTTCTAGTGGATTCCGGTGGTTTCAACCCTTCTCTGGTTTCATTGTTATCTCAGGACACGTGACGTGATATTTGGCAGTGACGGGGCTGGGAATGCTTTCATGGCAGCAGTCACCAAAAACATGCTCTACAACTTCTGCTATTTTACAACAGCAACAGATTTGTACACGCTTGGCCAATAATACGGACTGTATGGAAATCCACTTCATCAAAATGCCCTCACAATGGTGTGCCTGTGTGCGCGGCCTTTTTGGTAAATGTTTGATTTGGGAATTCTTCCCTCACAGAAACTAAAAACAAGCCCCTCACAGTGCTTTTCTGTGCGATCACTGATGTGGAATCCAGGGATCAGGCATGGGAGCGGAGTGGGAAGAGATGTTATAATCACCTCAGTGGGCCTCTGTTGTGTTCAGCGAGGCTGATATTTCTCCCCTCATGAGTGCATATCCCATCATATTAAAACGCAGGTTGTGTGATGTGTTGGGTCTACACAACACATGTCCATCATGAGAACAACAGCCGGCCTCTCACCAGACATCCCCTGGTTACCATAGCAGCAGGTGGATCTGTTGAAGTGATGCTGCTAGTCTTAGAAACGACCGCCTTGTGTGTGTGTGTGTGTGTGTGTGTGTGTGATGGGATATACTGTACCAGGGGCCCTGGTAGGATTTACGAGCCTGCCGTTCACAATCAGTGCTTTTTCTTTTCCTCAATCCACAGGCGTGAACTGAACCGTTGTGTCACTGGCGTCACAAAGTTCAATTGATAAGTGAGAGGGCAAACAGGGAAATCGATAAACAGCAGCGCATTCGACAAACAACGCACAATACGACCTTTGGCTGGGCGGGTAGATAAGTCCTTCCTCCCCCACCTTCCTCCCACTCTTTCTGTCTTTCCTTGTTTATGTGTGTCTGTTAGCCTCGGTAATAAAAGGGGGGGGGGGTCAGGCATCAGAGTGACTTTTGGAGAGATAAGGAGGTGGCTGCCCTGCCCGAGGAGGCCAAAGTAAAAGAGAAAGAATCGTGATGTAGGTGGAGTTAGAGTAGATCAGGGGGAGGGTGAGAAAAACTGAGTTTGAACATGTGCAGAGAAGTGTGAGTGAGAGCAGAGCTGCACTGGCTTTGCAGCGAGTGTGCTGGTTTTAACAGAGACAGAGACACACAGCCGTGACAGAGGAAGGAAGTGTGATAACCAGCTTGGGAAATGACTGCGTGAATTATTTGTTGTTTTCCGTTCAGAGGCCTTTTCTGCGTCCATAGCACAGAAATGAACGGCGAGGGCAGCGAACAGCGCTATGTGTCAACCTTCAGGATGCACATCAGGCCACCACGAGCACCGTCTGCACCGGGGGCTGTTGACACCAGAGGCAGATGTGCTTACACAGGTACGGTTAAAGCGCTGCATGAGATTCCAAGGGTGTGTGTTGATGTTGTCAGGAGCTCCGTTGGTAGCATTCATCATGGTTTTAATGTCAGTGCTGGAGTAGGCAAACCTGAACATGGTGATGCTTCCTGACAACATTTTAATTCACTGCATAAGAAACTTTGCTTTCATTTTTTGTCCTGGTTTGAAATTATTATTTTTTTCATTTCCAAAGAAACTGAGACCACACACTCTGTTTGTTGCTTTTAAAGTTGATATCTGGTGTTATGTTTGATCTAATTGTTCATTGTATTTGGGCCCCTTTATTTTCACATCACGCTTAACAGCATATACCGCCTTTCTTTCTCATCCTTTTCAGTTTGAACAAATATACGCACACACACACACACACACACGCGCACACTCGCACACACACACACACACACACACACACACACACACACACACACACACACACACACACACACACACACGCACACACACACACACACACGTCGATCAGATGGCCATCTTGTACAGTAGTGAACAGATCAGGAACAGATAAAAACTGTCTACTTGGCCACGGTGCTATAGTGATTTCAAAGTCTCATGTTGAGCCGCAGTACAAGGTTTTTACAGCAACCTGTAAGCTTTTGGTTCAGCTGAGTTTTCACTGACTTGCTAAAAAAAAGCTTTGAGGTCTGCTTTAAAAAAAATAAAAGGTTGAAGAGTGATGTGTGAAGGGTGTGATAATCCACCTCTCAGTGCGTGCAGCTCAAAGTAGTAAACATCTGGCTTCACAGTGAATACTTGAGGATTGTAAATGCTGGCTAAAGGTTGATGGTAAAAACAGCCATTTAGTTAAACTATAGTCATCTGTAAATGGCTTTATTACACACAGTCAAGTCTGCTCCACTTTTACACAATGTGGGGTTAAGGCACTGTACTACACCTGACAGGCCTAATAGCAATAGTACCGGTGATACCACTCAATGTCAGTGTAACAGGATTGCACGGAGGACAAGGAAAGTAGTGTCAGCACAGCAATCAAAGGCAAGAGTCAGAGCAGCTGCTACCAGGGTCATCAATTACACAAACTCAAAGTCACACAAACAAAGCAGAAAATCTAGCTCAGTCAGGAGCCTCATTACCAAACTAGAAAAATCTAAACTATCTCCGCCCCGGGCCGCTATAGCAGACTTATCGGTTCCAACTGCATCCAACACACTGGAGATGTTGGGGAGACTCCTCTCCTCTCTCAGCATCTCACAAGATCAGCTTCCCTGATTGTCTTTTGTTCACCTCCCTGATAAGGAGATCAGCTCCAGGTGTGTCTCTTTCTCATCTGGCTGGAATGTAGGTGCCTTAACGCCCTGCCCCTCAGCCCCTTAC
Source organism: Leptoclinus maculatus (assembly GCA_032191485.1). Classification (NCBI taxonomy): domain Eukaryota; kingdom Metazoa; phylum Chordata; class Actinopteri; order Perciformes; family Stichaeidae; genus Leptoclinus; species Leptoclinus maculatus. Next base: position 7,207,220 of record JAVDOI010000002.1, read on the forward strand.
AGGCAGCCTGCAGTGCTGATAATGTGTTTTTGTTTTATTAAAGCTTTACTGGATCATGGGGGCGTGCAGTTCCAGGGAATATCCAGCCCCGGGCTTCAAGCCAGCACCCAGCTCTGATATCAATAATGCATTTAAAGACAACACAGAAAACAAAGAAAAAAAAGAATTATGTATTTTATATTTTGGAGGATTGATGTCATCGATGTGGTTTTCTGGGCAATGATGACCTGAATTCATGTGACATTTAGGAGAAAAAAAAAGAGGAAGTGGTGTGAACTATTCTGGTAGCTGAGAGGATGGAACATACTCGCGTACCATTTCATTTAGCACTTCTAGCACTTGTTGCTTCTCATTTAAGACAAGGCCGGAGACATCAGTGTGAGGATACAGAAGTTTAGTGCGTGAATTAATTTGTGGTCAAACTTTGCATTGTAAATATATACTGAGGACAGAAATAAACAGGGGGTTTTGCAGTCATGATAAGTCTGTAAACCCTTGATATAAATGTGTTGCCCTTATTTCGTGCATCTGACTTATTGGGTCTTGGGTTCTGTTTAGTCGGTTTCTTTTTTTATTTTGAATTTCCCTGCCTCTTGTGTCTTGTGTCCACTTCACTTCCCGCCTGTGTGAATGTCTGCACCGCCCCTGATTGAATCCTCCTGTGTCTAGTCACCTGCACCTCCCCAGTGTATTTAAACCCTGTGTGTCCCCTGTCTCAGTTTCGGTTTGTCTGTTCTGCCCTGCTATGCTTCCCGGTATGGTCCCGCCTATCATGTTTGTTTTCTAATTACCTCATCCTGTTTTGCCCGTTCCTTGTATTCCTTGTTTTTTTATTGTTACACATTGTTGGACTCCCCTGCTCTGCAAGTTTTTGTTTGTTTATTAAAATCACAGTCAAACATCCTTCTGCGTTTGGGTCCATCCCCTGCTACCATTTATGTTTAAACCCTGACCGACTTCTCACCTCTTTCCAGGGTCTGTTGACCTCTCCGCTCGTAAACGCGTGGATCCCCCCGTCTTCGTAGAGCCACTGCAAGACTGCTGCGTGGACGAAGGAAATTACATCACACTGCGGGGGGTTCTCGCCGGAAGTCAGCCCATCAAAGTGTCGTGGTTGCACAATGGTGAGATGGGACAATTAACACCGATACAGCACATTAGATAAACAAAAGCAGCAAGAACTCTCATTTGGTTTTCAAACAGGTCCTTATCTGACCGATTAACCCTCTTGAACTCTTACATTTTGCCTCATGGCTGTACATTTTGCAAACTAAATCAACTCCGTGGGACGTTTCCCATGACTGTGTTCTGTTTGTGCTTGCTCCGACCCAATGATGCTAATGTTCCTACTGTACGTTCTTATGTCATGTCACTTATACATCAAATGGCAACTTTCTAGTTGTCTTTTGCCTAATTGTCTACACATTTCTTCCTAACTCAGCCTGACTATTTGGTATTTCTGGAGACTTTGGGATGTTTTTTTACTATTAAAAACACAAGTCTGGGTTTGACCAATGCCCGGCCAGACGGCAAGCATTTGTACCGACAGGGTTCGAGAGGTATCTGGCTTCTCCTGTCAGCCCTTCCTCTCTTCCCTGGCTTTTCATGGCTCTTTCTTGCACATGACACCGGCGGAAGAGAGAGAGAGTTTCTAGTTTGTTTGTTTGCTCCTATGGGCAGGTGAAGTGGCCCGTTTTGGGATTCCTTCCTTCAATGGCAGGGAGGCGAGTTTTGCAGTGAGTGAGTGCTTGCCAGAAGACGCTGGCGCCTACACCTGTTTGGCGGAGAACAGCGCAGGAAAGACGTCCTGCTGCGCCGCTGTGTTCGTCAGAGGTGAGGGAGACACTGGGACACACTCGTCATGAGTTTGATTACAACAAAGTCTGCTGCTGGTTTTGAACTTTGCCTCTTGCAAGTTGTAATGCAATAGGAGTTTCATTTCGGATCCGTCTCTTCTCCTCTTCCTCTTTCTGACAACCGATCCAGACTTTGAAACTATCTGCGGCGTGCAGCATCGCGTCTCAGATGTCCAAACTTCTGCTTCCAAGAGCATTGTGGAGAATGGAAGGTCACCACAGTCTCCCAAAGGCGAGCTGCAGAAGTTCAAAGAATCTGTTTGTACTTCCCCAGCAGGCTCTAAGCTTAGCCCAGTCTCAACTCCAAGAGGTAATCAGATAAATACTCATATCTCATATCGATACAAAGGATTTCATCATTCTTGATATTTTAGGAGTCGATATAACGATACAATACAGAGCAGCTTCCTTCCTTCCCTATACACCAGGAAATATCTTAAAACCATTGTTTTAACTTCTTCAGGATGTCCATGTCTTATTTATACATAAATAGTTAACGCACCATTTCCCGTGTGTGTCTGATTGGTTGTCGGGCAACATGTGAACCAGTCAGGGATCATGCAGGACTTCCATAACAGTGATACACCCACTAGAGGTTCTCGGTCCCAAGTGAACACCATGTAGGGAAGTGCACAGTGCACAGTACAGTAAAACTCTGTAGACTGATAGCCGTAGAACAGAAGAGCAGAGCCCCGCCTCTATCCCACTAAAACCTACCTGCGCTTCACCTGTCTCTGCAGAAGTCATCCCAAAGAAGAGAGCCAACTCGGGGACAGGTGAGAAAAACTTTTCTCCTCTCTGACAAATGACAAAGCAATGCACCTGTCTTTCTGTTTGTCATCATTCACTGCTATATTGTCTGACTTCTGCTTGTTCATTTTAATGCTATTTATTCATTAGAGTCAGTTTTTGTGTGTTTGAGTTGCTTCTGGTGCTGCTGTGGTTTGCCCTGGAGGAGCTACACCTTTTTTTGGCCTTTGTTCTTGATATAATGTTGTCTGGCTCTAAGCTATTGTGCTCCACTATACTGGGGAACTTGACCTTAGGGTGTAGGCTGCAACAATAAAAGCATGAACGGCTTATATAATGTCTGAACTTCTGCTAGGAGTGCACAGGATATGTAATACTGCTTTTTATGGTTTTATGAATTAGATATAAGTGATGTCTAGAGCTTGAGAGGCAATCATTTAGAACGCCTAGAACAGTAAAGCCTTTTTAAAAGTCAACTTTATCAGATTGTCTCTAGTCAAATTCCCCATCCTGATGCCACAGTATTTGAATACTGATAGCTTGAGGGTTGATATTGACTGCAGCTCTCATATGGAATTTTCCATACTAATGTAAATGTATGGTAACGTTATATCACAAGAATACAGTACAGACTTCAAATGTGTGTTTGTTCCTTTTTCAGGACATTTGTCTAAGTAAAGATATCTGAGTGTGAAACCTTTTGAACTGAAATGCAACAGGTGAACTAGATTAACATTGTTTAACACACTTGGGTACACAAGAACTGGATGTACTTGTTTGGAGTAGGTCATCTATGTTTTGCTTGTGTTTCCAGTTGAGACACTTGGTCTTCTGTACGCTACAATAATAAGGGTCTCGGGGGAAGTGACACACTTCCAGTCTTGGCGTACAACACTAACTACCGATTATGTAATCCCACAGCACTAACTCTGTCTTTATCTCACACTCACACACTGGACAGTTTCCTTTCCAGTTTAAAGGTTTCAGGCCTTAAACCGGACCGAGAGTCAAAACACTCAATTCTTTTTTAAATTTGATTTGCAGGTGCAGCATTACATTTCGAAAACCCTCCACAGCACCTCGAGGTGAAGGTTGGACAAACTGCACGAGTGACGTGCTTTTTCACCGGCATTCCTCCTGTAGTGTCGTGTTGGATCAGACTCAAAGAACAGGTGTAATTTTAAGCCTAATTTACAAAGTATGCACTTTCTGCAATCTCATCTTTATTTCTCTCCGTATTAACCTGTCTGTATGTCTCTCTCTCTGCAGATAGTGGATGGTCCAGAGCTGTGGGCAGAAAGCACTGATAGGAGCAGCACACTGGTCATAGCAGAGGCTAAACCACAGCACGCGGGCCGCTACGCTGTCGTAGTGAAGGACCGCAGGAGCTCAGCAGAGCACACGCTCACCATCTCTGTCATAGGTAAGGCAACAACAACAACACACACTCTGCAGCATCTGGACCATGAAGCAAGTTTGCAGTTACTTGAGTTCGTCATTCATTATCATCCTACCCAGAGAGGCCTCAGCCTCCGGCCTCCTGTCCCGTGGTCTCCCTCGTATCTCCCAAAAGCCTTGTGCTGTCCTGGTCCGGACCCTGTTACGACGGCGGCAGCGCCGTCCTGGGTTACGTGGTCGAGGTAAAGAACCAAGGACGTGTTGGGTCTGGGGATTGGAGCGAGCTCACTGCCCAGTGTAAGAGCACCTCATACAGAGTGTGCTCCGGGCTGCAGCCTCCTCGGGAATACTGTTTCAGAGTGAGGGCCTACAACGTAGTAGGAGCAAGTGAGCCAGGACCAGTGTCGCCAGTGGTCAGGATGGAGGAGAAAGGTGAGGCAACATGGGTTATTAAAACCACAAAATCAGAGACAAATATAATGAGCCTTTATTTATTTTATTTTTTTTGTAGGTGTAGAAAAACCCAAAGAAGAGGCCCCGCAGGTGTATTCCTGTGTCACTATTGACTCTTCACAAAAAGTCACAGATCACTACAGTTTGCAGGAGAGACTGGGAATGTGAGTATCTGTCAGGAAAAAAGCATGTTGTTCCAAGTAGCTTCAAAGTGGTTTCTTCAGAAATGCTGAAGAAACTGGGAGAAAATCTTCCCTTCATAGGTGTGGGTTGCATGTAAGAGGGGCAGTCTGCCAAGTGTAAAAGAGGGAGGATTCAAATTCATGCAAGTAGAGACACAGTTCTGCTCAATAAACAACAGATGTACACCAACGCAGGTTTGATTAACGACAAAAAAAATAAATGTACTTCATCTGTTACATTGACAGATGAAGGATTAGAATCACAGGTCTCGGATGAAAGATTGTTTTACATTTCCTTTCTTGAAGTCTCAGAGATAAAAAAAAACAAAAAACAACAACTTGTCTCTTCATTAGGGGAAAGTTCGGCCTGGTGTTCAAGCTCACCCACAAAGAGACGGGGTGCGTTCATGCAGGGAAGTTCTACAAAGGTCGACGTGCCAAGGAGCGGGAGGCTGCTCGTAAAGAGATAGAGTTGATGAACTACCTCCACCACCCCAAACTGGTTCAGTGTCTTGCGGCGTACGATCACAGGCCTGAGATGGTCATGGTCATGGAGTTGTGAGTATCCTCGTGGACGTGTTTGTGATCCTGCAGTTTCTGGTTGCATGCAAATAAATGTGATAACCATTTGAGGTCGCTGCGGCCTGTCTGTCTGCAGTATCGCAGGCGGGGAACTGTTTGAGCGTATCGTGGACGACAGCTTTGAGCACACCGAGTCGGCCAGCGTGCGCTACATGCATCAGCTCCTGGAGGGGATCGCCTACATGCATCAGCAGAACATTGTCCATCTGGACATCAAACCTGAAAACATCGTGTGCGTTGACACCACTGGCACCTCCATAAAGATCATTGACTTCGGATTAGCCAGCAGGCTTGGTATGTGAAGTGTAACTTGCTTAATATTTACTTGTCATTTCTAGCAAATGTTCCAGGAGTAAATTAGGCGATTTTCTGTTTAACAGATGGCAACACGCCTCTCAAGGTGATGCACGGGACTCCAGAGTTTGTGGCACCTGAAGTGATCAACTATGAGCCTGTGTACTTGACCACTGACATGTGGAGCATAGGAGTCATCTGCTACATATTGTGAGTCTCACTGTCGCAACCATAGCTCTTTCTACGTTAAAGGTGGATTTAGATTCCTTTGGACTGAAACAAGTTAGCTGTTTCAAGTCTTTGTGCTAAGCTGAACTAGCCTGCTGGTAGTAGTGGTTTCATTCATATATAATTTATCGCACAGACATAAGATTGGTTCTCATCTAACTCTTAGCAAAAAAAATTAATAAGTATATCTCCCAAAATGTAGCACTATTCATTTAAAGATTTTTATTTGTGTGTTTCCATCTAAATTGGAATAACTCCCGATAACTACTTCGAGAGACTTAAAGGGGGCCGTTCATATACAAATACATATTTTTTCCTGTTGTGCGTCTTATCAGTCTGGATTGTTTTAGTTTTTGAGATATCTGTCATAGAGATTATCTGAAATATAATGGGACTAGTGTCCCTATAATAGACTGATAGGACTGTGCTGGTGGTAATAGTCATGATGGATCAACCGCCTGTTTGAATGTTGACTTTTAATGCCACCTAGTGGTTGTAGCTTGAAACGGTTAATATAATGACACTGCCTTCTCTCGTCCTCTGGTCTTCAGACTGAGTGGCGAGTCTCCATTCCAGGGTAACAACGACGCGGAGACCCTCGCCCTGGTCACAGCTGCCCAGTGGGAGTTTGATGAGGAGAGCTTTGATGAGATTACAGACGAGGCCAAACATTTCATCAGCTCCCTGCTCAACAAAGACACCAGGTAATTTCATAAATGCACAGATGGCTCCAGATACCATCTCCACTCAGGACCAACTATAATGCTCTGTGTTGCCCAGGCGGAGGATGTCCTCCGAGGAAGCACTTGCCCACCCTTGGATGGCATTGGAGTCTGGAGATCGCGCCACCACCAGGAGTCTGTCCAAGGAGAAGATGAAGAGGTTTTTAGCCAGGCAGAAGTGGAAGGTAACACCTCAGCGCAGTACTTTTATGTTTGTCTTTGAGTTTGAGGTGTTTTGTGCTTGACACTTCTTCTTTTTTTTGTCACATAGAAAGCAGGTAAGGCCTTGTTAGCCCTGAAGAGAATGGCTCTGCTGTCGAAAGGTGACAGTTCTGCCTCTGGATCTCCTACCAGCCCTGGAGAAGGTAAAACGCTAACTTTCTTCTGTCATCTTCCTATCAGGACCTTTTTAGTTTAATGTTGCTGTATAGGGTTTATTCCCCCTCTTTCATCTCCTGCCTCCTTCCTCCCTGTACCAGACTCACCCCTGAGCCCGGAGGCAGAGCATGCCCTGCTGTCTCTGGAGCACAAGATGCACGGGCCGCCCAACTTTACCCAGAGCCTGGAGGACCAGACCGTGAATCAGGGATCCAGTGCTCGTCTCTCGTGTCACCTCACAGGTACACACGACTTCACTCCGAATGTTCCGATACTGTCATTTTACTGTTAAGCAATCAGGCCAGAAAGACTTTCATTTGGCCTCCCCGACGTGAACTTCCCCCAAAACCGCTTTGCTCTTCGTTCATTTTAAGAGGTTCTGCTTTATTAAACCTGCCCTCACCCCTCCATCTATCTTGGTAGGATACCCTGACCCAGAGGTTGTTTGGCTGTGTGGTGAAGAGCCCGTGGTGGAGTCCCCCACTGTGCAGATAGAGTACGAGGAAGATGGCTGCTGTGCTTTGGTCTTAGCCAAAGTTGGCCCAGAGGACGCCAACGTTTACACATGTAGAGCCAACAATGACCACGGAGAGGCTTTCTGCTCAGCCAAACTCATGGTTCAAGCGTAGATCCATTAGATCTTCGTGTGCAGAGATAAAATGGATACACATAGAGTTCTTGGGTGCCTTAAATAGTTGTATTGTACTTTGTTGTTTCAATAAAAATGGGGATTAAACTGTACATGCTGTACTGTGGCTAGAAATATATAATACATGTATTATTGTACAAAATGTATGAACAGATGAATATTGTTACAGAGCTAGTACAAGCATGTATAAAAGTTGATATTTCTATATGGGACTAAGGTGTGGTTGTCTTAAACAACGCGTTGCAGAAAAATCCACAAATGTATCTCTTTCTTTGGCTTATGGGTGAATGATTTTAAAAGCTTCCCTACAAATATTCCAGCTGGCAATATGAATGGACTGAGATATCTCTTATGAGGAGTAAATGGGCCTGAGATGACGCTGTTTGAATCACATAGTGAAGATCTGACTTGTGATTTCTGATGTAGCCTTTATTGGGTGAACTAAACAACGGTACAGCTATGGCGTTAACTTGAACATGCAATGCATTGGCGAAATGGGCATCCAAGTGTCTCTGGATCTTCCTTCCTTCTTTTCATTTAATTGTATCAAAATGTTTCCTTATCCTTTATACAGATTTGTTTGGAATGCATACCCATTTTCAAGGTAAATAATTTCGTAAAAATATGAAATTGGTATTTTTTTTTGTTCTTGATTCATGAAGACATTTTCCCTCGTAAACAAATGTGTTAATTACAGTCATCAACCGTTCTGTTATCCGTACGAACGCAAAAAACAACTTTACATTACATTGTGCCGTTAAAGCTTTGAATGTTGTTTTGATAAACGCCTGTTAGCTATTGCTAAATTGTTCACACACACGAGAACAGCGTGAAACATTTAAGCACAAAAGTGCATGGAAATGCCCTGTTTAACATTGAGAACTCCACCTCTGATGAGACACGAATGTCGTTTACAACATTTACTTTGACCATGACGTTTCGACTTTAAGAATTATAGATAAAAAATTAAAAATGAAGTCGTAAAAGTTGCTACAAGCAAAACACTCAATTGTAGTCCGTCGGCAGCTCTACTACGCAAGTGTGAAAGCCAGTTGGATGAAATCAGGCCTCAGGGTCATGCATGGTGTCATAGCCGTGTCGTGTTTTCAAAAAGTTAACCATGTATCTCGTCAAAGCGGTGGATATTTGACATTTGAAATAAAATGATCTCAATTCTAGGACAAGGTGATTAATGTCTTTGCTCATCATTGCATTGCCAGGCGTAAAACCAAAGTCAGTGCAGGATGTCCACGTGTGTGTTGTGGTTTTATCAAATGGAAGAATTCAACCACGTCGGGTAATGTCAAGTGTATACATGGCCATATAGCTATATATATATAGACTATATGGTTTAATATGGAGTCGTTCACAGCAGGATAGCTGTCATGAAACTATATACAGGAGTGTAATGGAGAGCATATTGCCGAGTTTGAAGATGGCTCTACGGTATTATTCTGTATTTTATTTTCTATAGCATTTTTACCCTCAAAACTAATAACCACACTGTAAGTAAGCTTGTTCAAATGATGAAATCCAAACATCATGAGAGGAAAATAGAGACATTGTGCCGACAAAGCTTGATATTTATTATTGATACAACGTCTCAACCAAATTACTGTTACGTTTCCTGACACAGCACATCATTACACTGTTGTGTCAATAAGTTTCACAGATTGCACTTCACCAAGCTACCAGTTAGCAGTATGAATAACGTGAGATATTACTTTCACTGCAAAAAGCATGAAGACCCGTGTAGATTATGCAGCGAAGAGCAGAAAACCAGTGAAGGTGTTGAAGCTCCATTCATAATTATCAGAGACAATCCTGTTTGCCTGGAGCTCCACATACACGTTGTCTCCCACCTGGAGGGCGATGACTACGGCGTTGCTGCCCATGTCATGTCTGTCGGTCCCTGAAGTGTCCCAGACAGATGCCAGCCGCTTGCCGTTCTTCTTGAGGCTCACAACAGAGTTGGGAGTAGGACTGACGTTGTTGAACATTGAGAAGCGAAAGAAGTACGTCCCACTGACATGTGCTGTGAAAGTGCCTGCCAGAATAAAGAGACTGGTTTTAATTTCACGAGCCCTCATTAGTGTCTCTCTCTCTCTCTCTCTCTCTCTCTCTCTCACACACACACACATACCTGTTGAAGGATTGTAGCCATTGCCAGTGTTGGAGAAGACCGTCTTATACTTAAGTGGGGTATCAGTTTTGAAAGGTCCAATGTTTCCAATGCCAGAATCCCTGAGAGCTGCAGAAAAGGCCACCTGAGGTTTGCCTGAGAGCACCAAGTTACCACAAACGCATCAAAAGTAAGAATTTATTGAAGGGAAGAATTACAACACATGAATATTACATCCCATGAAATCATTTTTTGTCTTTGTTAGCCTATACCTGCAGTCAGGCTCCGCAGCTCCAGGACTTCTCTCTCAGCGTTTAGCAATTTAGCCTCCAGGAGTGTTATCTTCTCGGCCATGTTTGCAACCTTCTCCCCTACTGTTCCCAGGGTTTGACTTATGGAAGTGAGGGAGCAGGTGTCACAGCAGCCGGTTGATCCTGAGCACTGACAGACGTTGCCATCGTTTTTAGGAGCTGGCACTAGACATACGCAGCAGCCGAACGCTAGAATCAGGACTGCAAAGTTCTTCATCCTTGTGGTTTTGAGATCTCCGCCTCTCTGCAGCTTTTCTCCATCAAACGTCTCCCTTTTATACTTCACAAGACATTGTGCAAAACGAGAAAAACCAGTTTCAGGAAACACCTATTTATAAAAAACTAAACATCTTTGGAATTTGGAGTTTCCCAATGAAGTCCAAGTGACTGAAGAAAACTAATTATAGTATTTACTGTAAGGTAAAGTTTACAAAGTGCTTTACGGACACGAAGTTATAAAACATTGCTTATATCAAGCTCAAAGAGATGTGAGGGGTTATAAAATATATTGATTTATTGAACCTGTTCAAACGGGGCATTGTGCAATTTGTTAGTCTTTCCTCTTAAGTCAGACTGCACCCTGATTATCAGGAAACTAAAAGATTTACAGAAAACAAACATAACAAAGCTTTTAAGGCCAACCTGATCAATATTATTAGTCATTAAAATATTCTTCTGCTGTGTTTATTATTCGAAGACGTTATGTCTGAACTGATTTGATACATGAAACCCATCTTTGATGAAACTATCATCAGACAGGCCCATAAGATTATTTCAGACCCCACCCACGTCCTCCACCCTGAATACCAGCTTCTTCCCTCAGGCAGACCCTTCAGAGTCCCCCAGTGCAGGCTCAACCGCTTTAAGAACTCCTTTGTCTCCCTGTCCATCAAAGCCCTAAATGGCAAGCTAATCAGAGCCTAACACCTGTAACACCTGTTATTTATTTTTATTATCTTAACTATACACTACAGGTGTGTTGTACGATAGGTAGTGTGAAATTTATTTTTTGGCTTATCTTATCACTCTTCTACTGTAGCTCTTTAAATTGTATTATTTTATATTGCCTGTGTGTATTCCTGCCAGTTCTGTCGGTAACAGTAAAACCTGTGCAGACAGAAACTGTTTAACATTAGTTAACAAACCTCTGTGAGTGAAACCTTCTGGTGTAGTGTGAAGAGAGACCAGACCAGACCTGTAAGATGTCACACCTTAATCAATCAATCAATCAAAATGTATTTGTATAGCACATTTTAAAATACAACAAAGGTTGCCCAAAGTGCTGCACATACAGTACATAAGCAGTGATACAATCAAATAACAGTAAGTGACATCAAAACCAAGACAAAATGACACAAATCACACAAAAGTGCCATGTTATGATCAAAGGCGATAGGCCAGGGAAAATGAATAGGTTTTTAAACGGCTTTTAAACATTGGTAAGGTGGATGACAACCTAATATGAAGGGGAATGTTGTTCCAGAGCTTAGGGGCAGCAACAGAGAGGGACCTGTCGGCCCGGGTTGTCAATTTTGTTTTGGGAACAAGTAAAACCTGTTGGCCGAGAGATCTTAGTGAGCGAGGTGGGGTATATGCCTGCAGCAGGTCAGACAGATAGACTGGGGCGGTGCCATTTAAACATGTAAAACAAATAACACATTTTTTTTATTAATTCTGTACTCTACTGGTAGTCAATGAAGGGATTTTAAGATCGGTGAAATGTGTTCATGCCTGCGTGTACCAGTTAAAAGTCTCGCTGCAGAGTTCTGCACCAACTGAAGGCGTGATAGAAGTTTTTTGCCGATTCCAGCATAGAAGGAATTACAGTAGTCCAGTCTAGAGGTGATAAAAGCATGAATAACTTTCTCCAGGTCTTTCGAGGAGAGAAAGGATTTGACCTTAGCCAAGAGTCTTAGCTGAAAGAAGCTGACTTTGACCACGGATGCAACTTGGAGGTCCAATATAAAAGATGAGTCCAAAATCACACCCAGATTTTTTACATGCATTTGTAGTGGGTTGCCATGGGGCCAAGACACAATGAGGGACTGTCCGGTATAGCAGCTGAAATGCGAGAGGGATTGATAAGCATGATCTCTGTTTTACCTTTGTTGAGGCATAGAAAATTTAGCGAGAGACAGCTTTTGACATCAGCCAGGCAGCACATTAAAGAATTTATTGAGGCAGTTCCAGGTTTGAGGGGAAGGTATATTTGAATATCGTCGGCATAGAGGTGATAAGAAATGTTATGTTTCTGGAAAATTAATCCAAGAGGCAGCATGTACAGTGAGAACAGGAGTGGACCCAAAAATGGACCCCTGGGGTACCCCACAGGTCAGGGGTGCCGGTTGACAGGAGCAGTTGCCCATGTTGACAGAGAATGATATGTCGGTCAGGTAGGACTTAAAACATTGTAGGGCAGTACCTCGGATGCCGACAGAGTGCTCAAGGTGGGAGATTAAAATGTCGTGGTCCACAGTGTCAAAAGCAGCAGAGAGATCAAGTAAAAGCAAAATGGCGAGATCTCCAGCATCAACAATGAGTAAAAGGTCGTTAAAAACTTTTAAAAGGGCAAATTCAGTGCTGTGAGACGTTCTAAAACCAGATTGAAAAACATCACAGATGCCATTCAAGCTGATAAAAGATTGAAGCTGTTGAAATACAACTTTCTCAAAGATCTTTGACAGAAAAGGCAAGGTGGATATTGATCTGTAATTTGATGGGTCAGAGGGTTCCAGATTAGGTTTCTTGATGAGAGGAATTACTGTTGCATGTTTGAAATAGACTGGGACTGAACCAGAAAACAGATTTATAATTGACAGTATATATCAGGGGTCGCCAATAGGCGGACCGCGGTCCGGATCCGGACCCGGACGTATAATTGATGGATAATTGAGAATTGTACATTTTGGCGGAGCGCTTCTGTTTTAACCTGCGCAACTTTTCTGGCCTTTACAGCTTTCATTCAGCAGTTCAGGAAACACACCGACCAATTACATACATTGTAAATAATCTCACGTGACACTACTCAGCCAATCGAATGTTTATTCCAAAATGCATCGTGAGTCGAGTGAGATTACGCAGACAGGCGGGAGACGGAGCGAGAGCAGTGAGAGAGAAGCAGTGAGAGAAGTGAGTAAGTCGGAGAATCAAGTTAACATGGCGTGCTCTAAAAAGAGAAAAGTGGACCTCGAAAACAGAGCTTTAACAAAGAATGGACGGACTCGTATTTGTTCATGGTCCGTGTACGCTTTAGTCATCTGTTTTACCGTTCATTCGATAATACGGAAATACCATGGTATTCTCGTTTTTCGTTTCAAACCAGAAAACGGAAATGGGCGGTCGTATTTACGTTTTTGGTTCTGAATTCAAAAACGGAAAAACCACAGAACCAAAGTCAAATAACGAGCCGTATTTCGTTTTTGCAAATCCCTTTTTGTTTTTTCCGTTAAAATGAGACGCAGAGCACAACAGGTAACCCGGAAAGAAGAATATTTCAAAATAAAAGTGAAGGCAATATAATGACTGTATGCAAGAAATTAATAAATAAATAACTCTGGGCCGATGGGAGTGTGTTAGCAACAGTAGTTGACTACATGCAGTTTAATATTCATTGATCTATAACCTCCTGGTCCATATACAGTAGAAAACTAATCATTCTCAATTAATTGGTTAAAGCAGTTTAGTCTTATCTTTTCTGACAGACTTGTTCTTTTAAATGAACACTTTCTTCCCGATGAAGGTTTCTGTCTGGCTTTTATTGAACAGGACGTCCCTCTAACAATTACTATACTTGCAGTTTCTGCACTTACAACCTGTTTACTATGCCGACTCTGACAATTATCAGAGTAAGTTGAACCCAAAATGAATGAATTAACTTGTCTTTTCCATTCAGTACAACATAGAAGCACATATGACTACATATTGATAAATGATAGAAAAACACATTAAGGCTATCATCATAAAATTTACACTAAATATATGAGATTACATGTAAAGAATATCTCGATATCTGAGATCAAAACACTCTTAGCTCAATATAAGGAAAGAAATCATCAAAGAGAATGAAACTTAAATGAGGATAAATCATATTAATAAAAAGTCAATTACATCTTAAGATAGCACTTCCTATGTGGCTATAGATTACTGCACTGTTGTTGTTTTTGCAGAGTACCTTTTGAAAAGATGCCTGGAAGTCTGGAATGTGTCTGGCGACACTAGTTGTTGCACTATGACCATTAATTGCACTTCCACACGTGCTTAACGGGTTCCACGCGTAAAGGGTTCCACAGGGTCCACACGTAACGGGTTCCATGCGTAACGGGTTCCACGCGCAACGGGTTCTGCGCGCAACTGGTTCCGCACGCAAAGGGTTCCGCACGCAATAGGTTCCGCGCGCAACGGGTTCTGTGCATAACGGGTTCTGCGCGTAACGGGTACTGTGCGTAACGGGTTCTGCGCATAACGGGTTCCACGTGTAACATGTTCCACGCGTAACGGGTTCCACGCATAACCGATTCCACGGGTTCCACGCATAATGATTTCCATGCTTAACAGGTTCCACACGTAACGGATTCCACACGTAACGGGTTCCACGCGTAACGGATGACACTGGTTCCCTGCGTAACAGGTTCCGTGCGTAATGGATTCCATACGTAACGTGCATAACAGGTTCTGCGTGTAACGGGTTCCGCGCGTAACGGGTTACTTGCGTAACGCGTTACTTGCGTAACGGGTTCCACGCGTAACGCGTTACTTGCGTAACGGGTTCCACGCGTAACGGGTTCCAAGCGTAACAGGTTCCACGCGTAACGGGTTCCATGCGTAACGGGTTCCATGCGTAACGGGTTCCTTGCGTAACGGGTTCCTTGCGTAACGGGTTCCGCGCGTAACGGGTTGGGCGAGTAAAGGGTTCCTTGCGTAACGGGTTCCAAGCGTAATGCGTTCCACGCATAACCGATTCCACGGGTTCCACGCATAATGATTTCCATGCTTAACGGGTTCCTTGCGTAACGGGTTCCACTCGTAACGGGTTCCAAGCGTAACGGGTTCCAAGCGTAACGGGTTCCATGCGTAACAGGTTCGGCGCGTAACGGGTTCCTTGCGTAACGGGTTCCTTGCGTAACGGGTTCCTTGCGTAACGGGCTCTGCGCGTAACGGGTTCGGCGCGTAACGGGTTCCACGTGTAACGGGTTCCTCGCGTAACGGGTTGGGCGCGTAAAGGGTTCCTTGCGTAACGGGTTCCAAGCGTAATGCGTTCCACGCATAACCGATTCCACGGGTTCCACGCATAATGATTTCCATGCTTAACGGGTTCCTTGCGTAACGGGTTCCACTCGTAACGGGTTCCAAGCGTAACGGGTTCCAAGCGTAACGGGTTCCATGCGTAACAGGTTCGGCGCGTAACGGGTTCCTTGCGTAACGGGTTCCTTGCGTAACGGGTTCCTTGCGTAACGGGTTCCTTGCGTAACGGGCTCTGCGCGTAACGGGTTCGGCGCGTAACGGGTTCCACGTGTAACGGGTTCCAAGCGTAACGGGTTCCATGCGTAACGGGTTCCTTGCGTAACGGGTTCCTTGCGTAACGGGTTCCTTGCGTAACGGGTTCCTTGCGTAACGGGTTCCAAGCGTAACGGGTTCCAAGCGTAACAGGTTCCATGCGTAACGGGTTCCAAGCGTAACGGGTTCCATGCGTAACGGGTTCCTTGCGTAACAGGTTCCTTGCGTAACGGGTTCCTTGCGTAACGGGTTCCAAGCGTAACGGGCTCCGCCTGTAACGGGTTCGGCGCGTAACGGGTTCCACGTGTAACGGGTTCCAAGCGTAACGGGTTCCATGCGTAACGGGTTCCAAGCGTAACAGGTTCCATGCGTAACGGGTTCCAAGCGTAACGGGTTCCATGCGTAACGGGTTCCTTG
Organism: Leptoclinus maculatus; assembly: GCA_032191485.1. Classification (NCBI taxonomy): domain Eukaryota; kingdom Metazoa; phylum Chordata; class Actinopteri; order Perciformes; family Stichaeidae; genus Leptoclinus; species Leptoclinus maculatus. Next base: position 7,223,055 of record JAVDOI010000002.1, read on the forward strand.
CGTAACAGGTTCCTTGCGTAACGGGTTCCTTGCGTGACGGGTTCCTTGCGTAACGGGCTCCGCCTGTAACGGGTTCGGCGCGTAACGGGTTCCACGTGTAACGGGTTCCAAGCGTAACGGGTTCCATGCGTAACGGGTTCCTTGCGTAACGGGTTCCTTGCGTAACGGGTTCCTTGCGTAACGGGTTCCAAGCGTAACGCGTTCCACGCGTAACGGATTTCACGCGTAACGGGTTCAAAGCGTAACGGGTTCCAAGCGTAACGGGTTCCACTCGTAACGGGTTCCACTCGTAACGGGTTCCAAGCGTAACGGGTTCCAAGCGTAACGGGTTCCAAGCGTAACGGGTTCCAAGCGTAACGCGTTCCACGCGTAACGGATTTCACGCGTAACGGGTTCCAAGCGTAACGGGTTCCAAGCGTAACGGGTTCCAAGCGTAACGGATTTCACGCGTAACGGGTTCCAAGCGCAACGCGTTCCACGCGTAACGGATTTCACGCGTAACGGGTTCCAAGCGTAACGCGTTCCAAGCGTAACGGGTTCCAAGCGTAACGCGTTCCACGCGTAACGGATTTCACGCGTAACGGGTTCCAAGCGTAACGGGTTCCAAGCGTAACGGATTTCACGCGTAACGGGTTCCAAGCGTAACGCGTTCCACGCGTAACGGATTTCACGCGTAACGGGTTCCAAGCGTAACGCGTTCCACGCGTAACGGATTTCACGCGTAACGGCTTCAAAGCGTAACGGGTTCCAAGCGTAACGGGTTCCACTCGTAACGGGTTCCACTCGTAACGGGTTCCAAGCGTAACGGGTTCCAAGCGTAACGGGTTCCAAGCGTAACGGGTTCCAAGCGTAACGGGTTCCAAGCGTAACGCGTTCCACGCGTAACGGATTTCACGCGTAACGGGTTCCAAGCGTAACGGGTTCCAAGCGTAACGGGTTCCAAGCGTAACGGATTTCACGCGTAACGGGTTCCAAGCGTAACGCGTTCCACGCGTAACGGATTTCACGCGTAACGGGTTCCAAGCGTAACGGGTTCCAAGCGTAACGGGTTCCAAGCGTAACGCGTTCCACGCGTAACGGATTTCACGCGTAACGGGTTCCAAGCGTAACGGGTTCCAAGCGTAACGGGTTCCAAGCGTAACGGATTTCACGCGTAACGGGTTCCAAGCGTAACGCGTTCCACGCGTAACGGATTTCACGCGTAACGGGTTCCAAGCGTAACGCGTTCCAAGCGTAACGGGTTCCAAGCGTAACGCGTTCCACGCGTAACGGATTTCACGCGTAACGGGTTCCAAGCGTAACGGGTTCCAAGCGTAACGGATTTCACGCGTAACGGGTTCCAAGCGTAACGGGTTCCTTGCGTAACGGGCTCCGCGCGTAACGGGTTCGGCGCGTAACGGGTTCCACGTGTAACGGGTTCCAAGCGTAACGGGTTCCATGCGTAACGGGTTCCTTGCGTAACGGGTTCCTTGCGTAACGGGTTCCTTGCGTAACGGGTTCCTTGCGTAACGGGTTCCAAGCGTAACGGGTTCCAAGCGTAACAGGTTCCATGCGTAACGGGTTCCAAGCGTAACGGGTTCCATGCGTAACGGGTTCCTTGCGTAACAGGTTCCTTGCGTAACGGGTTCCTTGCGTGACGGGTTCCTTGCGTAACGGGCTCCGCCTGTAACGGGTTCGGCGCGTAACGGGTTCCACGTGTAACGGGTTCCAAGCGTAACGGGTTCCATGCGTAACGGGTTCCAAGCGTAACAGGTTCCATGCGTAACGGGTTCCAAGCGTAACGGGTTCCATGCGTAACGGGTTCCTTGCGTAACAGGTTCCTTGCGTAACGGGTTCCTTGCGTGACGGGTTCCTTGCGTAACGGGCTCCGCCTGTAACGGGTTCGGCGCGTAACGGGTTCCACGTGTAACGGGTTCCAAGCGTAACGGGTTCCATGCGTAACGGGTTCCTTGCGTAACGGGTTCCTTGCGTAACGGGTTCCTTGCGTAACGGGTTCCAAGCGTAACGCGTTCCACGCGTAACGGATTTCACGCGTAACGGGTTCAAAGCGTAACGGGTTCCAAGCGTAACGGGTTCCACTCGTAACGGGTTCAACTCGTAACGGGTTCCAAGCGTAACGGGTTCCAAGCGTAACGGGTTCCAAGCGTAACGGGTTCCAAGCGTAACGCGTTCCACGCGTAACGGATTTCACGCGTAACGGGTTCCAAGCGTAACGGGTTCCAAGCGTAACGGGTTCCAAGCGTAACGGATTTCACGCGTAACGGGTTCCAAGCGTAACGCGTTCCACGCGTAACGGATTTCACGCGTAACGGGTTCCAAGCGTAACGCGTTCCACGCGTAACGGATTTCACGCGTAACGGGTTCCAAGCGTAACGGGTTCCAAGCGTAACGGATTTCACGCGTAACGCGTTCCACGCGTAACGGATTTCACGCGTAACGGGTTCCAAGCGTAACGGGTTCCAAGCGTAACGGATTTCACGCGTAACGGGTTCAAAGCGTAACGGGTTCCAAGCGTAACGGGTTCCACTCGTAACGGGTTCCACTCGTAACGGGTTCCAAGCGTAACGGGTTCCAAGCGTAACGGGTTCCAAGCGTAACGGGTTCCAAGCGTAACGGGTTCCAAGCGTAACGCGTTCCACGCGTAACGGATTTCACGCGTAACGGGTTCCAAGCGTAACGGGTTCCAAGCGTAACGGGTTCCAAGCGTAACGGGTTCCAAGCGTAACGGATTTCACGCGTAACGGGTTCCAAGCGTACCGCGTTCCACGCGTAACGGATTTCACGCGTAACGGGTTCCAAGCGTAACGGGTTCCAAGCGTAACGGGTTCCAAGCGTAACGGATTTCACGCGTAACGGGTTCCAAGCGTAACGCGTTCCACGCGTAACGGATTTCACGCGTAACGGGTTCCAAGCGTAACGCGTTCCAAGCGTAACGGGTTCCAAGCGTAACGCGTTCCACGCGTAACGGATTTCACGCGTAACGGGTTCCAAGCGTAACGGGTTCCAAGCGTAACGGATTTCACGCGTAACGGGTTCCAAGCGTAACGCGTTCCACGCGTAACGGATTTCACGCGTAACGGGTTCCAAGCGTAACGCGTTCCACGCGTAACGGATTTCACGCGTAACGGGTTCAAAGCGTAACGGGTTCCAAGCGTAACGGGTTTCACTCGTAACGGGTTCCACTCGTAACGGGTTCCAAGCGTAACGGGTTCCAAGCGTAACGGGTTCCAAGCGTAACGGGTTCCAAGCGTAACGCGTTCCACGCGTAACGGATTTCACGCGTAACGGGTTCCAAGCGTAACGGGTTCCAAGCGTAACGGGTTCCAAGCGTAACGGATTTCACGCGTAACGGGTTCCAAGCGTAACGCGTTCCACGCGTAACGGATTTCACGCGTAACGGGTTCAAAGCGTAACGGGTTCCAAGCGTAACGGGTTTCACTCGTAACGGGTTCCACTCGTAACGGGTTCCAAGCGTAACGGGTTCCAAGCGTAACGGGTTCCAAGCGTAACGGGTTCCAAGCGTAACGCGTTCCACGCGTAACGGATTTCACGCGTAACGGGTTCCAAGCGTAACGGGTTCCAAGCGTAACGGGTTCCAAGCGTAACGGATTTCACGCGTAGCGGGTTCCAAGCGTAACGCGTTCCACGCGTAACGGATTTCACGCGTAACGGGTTCCAAGCGTAACGCGTTCCAAGCGTAACGGGTTCCAAGCGTAACGCGTTCCACGCGTAACGGATTTCACGCGTAACGGGTTCCAAGCGTAACGGGTTCCAAGCGTAACGGATTTCACGCGTAACGGGTTCCAAGCGTAACGCGTTCCACGCGTAACGGATTTCACGCGTAACGGGTTCCAAGCGTAACGCGTTCCACGCGTAACGGATTTCACGCATAACGGGTTCCAAGCGTAACGGGTTCCTTGCGTAACGGGTTCCTTGCGTAACGGGTTCGGCGCGTAACGAGTTCCAAGCGTAACGGGTTCCATGCGTAACGCGTTCCACGCGTAACGGATTTCACGCGTAACGGGTTCCAAGCGTAACGCGTTCCACGCGTAACGGATTTCACGCGTAACGGGTTCCAAGCGTAACGGGTTCCAAGTGTAACGGATTTCACGCGTAACGGGTTCCAAGCGTAACGCGTTCCACGCGTAACGGATTTCACGCGTAACGGGTTCCAAGCGTAACGTGTTCCAAGCGTAACGCGTTCCAAGCGTAACGGGTTCCAAGCGTAACGCGTTCCACGCGTAACGGATTTCACGCGTAACGGGTTCCAAGCGTAACGGGTTCCAAGCGTAACGGATTTCACGCGTAACGGGTTCCAAGCGTAACGCGTTCCACGCGTAACGGATTTCACGCGTAACGGGTTCCAAGCGTAACGCGTTCCACGCGTAACGGATTTCACGCGTAACGGATTTCACGCGTAACGGGTTCCAAGCGTAACGCGTTCCACGCGTAACGGATTTCACGCGTAACGGGTTCCAAGCGTAACGGGTTCCTTGCGTAACGGGTTCCTTGCGTAACGGGTTCGGCGCGTAACGAGTTCCAAGCGTAACGGGTTCCATGCGTAACGCGTTCCACGCGTAACGGATTTCACGCGTAACGGGTTCCAAGCGTAACGCGTTCCACGCGTAACGGATTTCACGCGTAACGGGTTCCAAGCGTAACGGGTTCCTTGCGTAACGGGTTTCTTGCGTAACGGGTTCCAAGCGTAACGGGTTCCAAGCGTAACGCGTTCCACGCGTAACGGATTTCACGCGTAACGGGTTCCAAGCGTAACGGGTTCCAAGCGTAACGGGTTCCACTCGTAATGGGTTCCAAGCGTAACGGGTTCCAAGCGTAACAGGTTCCATGCGTAACAGGTTCGGCGCGTAACGGGTTCCTTGCGTAACGGGTTCCTTGCGTAACGGGTTCCTTGCGTAACGGGCTCTGCGCGTAACGGGTTCGGCGCGTAACGGGTTCCACGTGTAACGGGTTCCAAGCGTAACGGGTTCCATGCGTAAATGGTTCCTTGCGTAACGGGTTCCTTGCGTAACAGGTTCGGCGCGTAACGGAGATTTAGTCCTGGAAGAACCTAAGAAAGGTGTCGCACTGTGTCGGAGACATACTTAAACACGTCGGGATCGAGGGGTTGATAACAGAGTTAATGGTGTTGAAGAGAATTGTTGGCCTGTGGCGGTGATTTGCAATTAAGTCAGAGAAGTAGCTATTTCTAGCTGACTTAACTGCATTCTGGTAGATGGTGAGAGAGTTCCTTAAGATTTCAAAGGACACATGGAGCTTGTCCCTCTTCCATTTTCTCTCAGCCCTCCTGCACTTTTGCCTGAGTGCCCGAGTGGCTTCATTTAACCAGGGTTGAGGTTTCAGTTTGGGGCAGTATGACCTCAGGGGGTCATACTGCCCCAAACTGTCAAGAACTGCAGAGCAGGTGGAGTTAAATTTTGTTAAAAAATCCTCTGGAGGAAAGTGCGATTGGGTAGTATCATTAGTTAAAAACAGTGGCGTTTCTCTAAAAGCATTTAAAAACCGTTGTGCGGACAGGGACAGGTGGGGGAGTGTCTGAGCCAGCAGCAGTAACTGCTTCAAAGATGACAGGCTTGTGGTCCGAGAACGTTGCTTCACAAATTTCACTGATGCTTGTGAGTTAAAAATGTACTATATTATTTCATATTTTCAATTTGTAATATTTGAATTTTGTTTGTCATCTAACGATTCTGTTGAGTATGTGAATTTTATCCTAATGATTTATTTTTATTTAGCGTTATTTTATTTAGTTATTAGTTTCCTGCGGAAATGCGTCTCACCCTTTTTGCACCTCCTAAGCTTCCGTAGCCCCGTCTTCCCCTCACAATGGTGTTTTACATTGCTGAGGATAAGTTCTGTGGAGAAATGCTGTTGTACTATTTTGTCGTATTCTCCTAAAATGAAACTGTTTAGGTTACACACTTTAATAACTGCTAAAACGATCACGTTATCCAGCAGTTACGTGTCATTTTGATTGTTAAAATATACGTTTTGTGGCCGTTTTAATTTAGCCTTTTAGGCGCCATTGGCTTTCAAGTCAGACAGACAGAGAAAAAAGAGATGTAGCGACGCAGAGTTCGGCGGTCGCTCCCGGTGTAAATTCTGTTGTTCTCCATGTTTAGGGAGCATTAGTGCAGAGAGAGACCAGACGCCAATTTATATGTGTCTTGTACTGTTTTCTGCATGTATGTATTTTCCTTTGTTTGATGTTATAATTTTCGCGGGTTTCTGTTAGTCATTCCACCTCATGCACCTATTTATTTTGTCCACTTGGTGTCGCTGTTTGTACCGTTTTCTCCGGACAATGGTGTTTTACATTGCTGAGGGGAGCAGAAGTGCAGATTTATATGTGTCTTGTACTGTTTTCTGCAGCAAATAAATGCTAGAAAAGCATCCTCTTGAGTCGTCTCCTTCAATGCCCATTCCAAGTCTGTTACACTTGCAGAAATACCAAAAGATAAAACAAGGTCCAATGTATGACCATGTTCATGAGTGGGACCAGAGACTAGCTGCTCAAGATTAAAAGAGTCAATCAGGTTTAAAAAGTAATTCACCATTGGCTTAAAAGAACAACACACATGAATATTAAAATCACCAAAAATTTAAATACTATCATATTTTGAGAATATTTCAGCTAAAAATTCAGAAAACTCCTGGATAAAAACACCATTAGGTTTAGGAAGGAGGAAGTGCACATGAAGTTCTGGTGGACTGTGGATACTCAAAGACTTGAAGTTCAAAGCGAGAGAATGGATCCATTTTAACCTGGCGGCAACAGAGACTGCTCCTAAAGACTGTGGCAAGCCCACCACCTCTACCAGTCAGCCTGGGAGAGTTGATGTATCCACAGTCAGTAGGGACAAGCTCTGAGAAAGCACTGGGTTCGTCTTTAAGCCAGGTTTCTGTCAGACACAGAACATCCAACTCGTGGGAGTTAAAAAAGTCATTTCAAATGAATGTCTTGTTGGTCAGTGATCTGACATTAGCTAAGGCCATTTTAATCTTCAAGCAGTTCCCAGCCGCTTTGGAGGCACTGCTGAATGAACGGAGGTTGGAAAAGTTCACTCCACCGTGTTGACGAAGGGACCGTGGTGGTGGCCTCACTGATGTCACCGTCTGTATGGAAAGCTCAGCTGCTGCAGATGGCGGATCGCTGAGCCTATATAGGGGGAGCTGCTGGGGTCATGTGGCTGATGAATGAACGTAGAGGAAGAGTGACAGAGGACAGGGGATCCAGGATCGCATGTGTGAGGTGTAAAAAGTCAATCATGTGGATAGGAGTGAACAGTGTACTGAATATTTGCTGTTAGTACTTCAGCGCCAGCTTTGTTCGGGTGTAAACCGTCTCTTGCGTAGAGGCTGGGACGATTCCAAAACAAGTTAAAGTTATCAATTAAACCCACATTGTGAGCCCTGCGAGCAGACTGGAGCCAGGTGTTGAATGTGCGGATCCTACTAAAACGAACGGATCCGCGGCTAAGAGTCGGAATGGGGTCAGATAAATGTATGAATCACCTTTTGTTTTGATAAACAGACCTGTATTCAGCCCATGCAAATCCACTACTACGGACTTGTGAGATGGGTTTCAGACCCAACTCTGAGAAGTTTTTTTTTTCTTCATGACATAAGTTGCCTGCCATCTAAAATATTTCCCATATTGTATCTTTGAACAGTTCTGAGCTTCTATTGTCTGTGTATGCACTGTGACATGACCTCATCTGTATGTCTCTGCAACACCAGGACTTAACTCCTGTTTTAGTGTCATTTAGCATTTTCAAGCAATCTCACCAGGATTCCATACATGATGGATACATGATTACACAAACACAACGAGTAAACAGATATTGATACAATCCACTACACTGGAAATCCATTGCAAAAAAAAATGCAGCACATAAAAAATATGAATGCAATAAATGACGCTTCGACATAGATTTACTAAAACAAAAGCTTTTTAATTCCACAAACAAGAAAAACAATAAACAAGAAATAGCTCGTAACCCTTTTAGGTGTTTTAGTGTTGAGCCCAAAATCGTACAAAGAAACATCATTTGAAACCACGTATGTATTCCTGACCTATAAGTAACTAAATATGTACAAGGAAGTCAATAAATTAGCTTGTGGAGTATAAATAAAGAGTAATGCTGTGTTCACACCAAACGCGATGAACGCGGCACGAATCGCGTTAATCGCGTCATTCGCGCCATTCGCGCCATTCGCGCCGCCGGTCTCTTCGGGGACTATTTGTGTTCATTCGCGTGAATCGCGCTAGACGCGCCGGAGAGGGGGCGTGGCTTATCGCCCTGAAAGCCGTTCAACTGTCCGCCATCAACTGTGGAAAAAAAAACCTCTATTTCTACTTATTACGTGTTGTGGAAGTCCCAGATATCACGGGAAACTAAACGCCATCATGTCTGGGTTCATAACATCATCCGGAGCAGCTCCGTGGATTTTATCGAGCTGTATTCACTGTGTCTAGCAAGCCACACGTCGGCTGTATACTACAGCTGTATGAGCCCCAAATAAACTGATTTGGCTGTGATTTAACTGTAATAAACCGACAAAAAGGGACTCCAAAATAACTACCTAATGATGCCGATTTGTACTTGTCTTCTCAATGGAGCTCGGATCGATCAATGCTATGCTCAGCTAACATTGTAGCAGCTCCATCAACACTCAACATAACGTCATCTAGACGTAAATACGGCAGCGTCTATTCATTGTTTGTACCATATGGTTTACACACACACATTTATACACATAGTTTGGTCCGGTCTCTATTGATATGAGGGATCGTAGAGCTCTGGGTGAACACAGACGGCTACAGTATTTATTTCCTGATTCAGCAACAGCAGGACGTCGGTGATGACAGGAGAAACATCTCAACGCTGATAGGCTATCGCGCCACAGCGTCACGCGATTTTTTTGCAGAAGTTCAAATATTTCAACTGCGTTTGAGGCGATTCGGCGTTTGACGCGAATTTGCGCGAATTCGCCCGACTTCGGCCGTTTTCGGGCAAATTCGCGTCACTCCAGTCTCAACGAGTCTGTACATAGACTTTGTATGTAATCTACTCGCGCGAATAATTCGTGCCGCGTTTGGTCTGAACGCACCATAAGTATGTTTAATGTGCATTGTCAACTCAAGTGTAAGATACGGACGTGTGCAAAAAGAAGAACCAGCTTCCTGTGTAGGACAAGTGTTGATAGGAGGTAGAGCAGAGTTTGGTTAAAGGTCTAAGGGAGCGTGGAGGCCTCATGTCGACCTCCTCCTCGATGGCGCCTCCTGCTGGCTGCTATACAGCATCGCAGCTCGTGACTCGAAGGCATTGACCATCTGTTTAACCACTTCGTCAAAGAAGATTCTGGCCAGCTGAGAGTGCAAAAGAGACAAAGGGGCAAACTTCCATATTGTTTCAAGATGGCTGAAGAGGGATCCGTCAGTACACACGGCCTGTTACAAAAGAAAGGACTCCTTCATCATCATTGACTAAGGCAATACGCTGGGTGTATTGTTTTTTAGAGAATAATATTTGAAATGGTTGTTTTCTGGAGCTACCAGGACTGAGGCTTACCCTGACTTGGTGGTTTGGGTCGACGGTGATCTCAGAGGTGTAGTGCTCCACAATGGGGGGGACATTTTATTTTTTGTTCTTGATTTATGAAGACATTTTCCCTCGTAAACAAATATGTTAATTACAGTCATCAACCATTCTGTTATCCGTACGAACGCAAAAAACAACTTTACGTTACATTGTGCCGTTAAAGCTTTGAATATTGTTTTGATAAACACCTGTTAGCTATTGCTAAATTGTTCACACACACGAGAACAGCGTGAAACATTTAAGCACAAAAGTGCATGGAAATGCCCTGTTTAACATTGAGAACTCCACCTCTGATGAGACACTAATGTCGTTTACAACATTTACTTTGACCATGATGTTTCGACTTTAAGAATTATAGATACAAAATGAAATCAGACCTCAGGGTCATGCATGGTGTCATAGCCGTGTCCTGTTTTCAAAAAGTTAACCATGTATCTCGTCAAAGCGGTTGATATTTGCCATTAAAAATAAAATGATCTCAATTCTAGGACAAGGTGATTAATGTCTTTGCTCATCATTGCATTGCCAGGCGTAAAACCAAAGTCAGTGCAGGATGTCCACGTGTGTGTTGTGGTTTTATCAAATGGAAGAATTCAACCACGTCGGGTAATGTCAAATGTATACATGGCCATATAGCTATATATATATATAGACTATATGGTTTAATATGGAGTCGTTCACACCAGGATAGCTGCAGTGTCCTGAAAGGTACATGTGTGTAGTGTACACAGAAAGTGGTGTAAATACTAGTCTCATCTTCATACATGGCAAACAATAACCTTCATGGCACCAGTGTTATTGTTAGCAGCAGCGACAGCGATGCTGTTTTTTTTCCTCACCTTGTGAGTCTTTGTGTGAGTCATTGTGACAAAATGTGATCCTGGAGACCCCGCCTGTACCAGGAGCTACCACAGGAGTACTTTGCCTGGACACATTTCGTCACCACGACAGCGTCGCCACTGTGCAAGATGCTGTCATGAAACTATATACAGGAGTGTAATGGAGAGCAAATTGCCGAGTTTGAAGATGGCTCTACGGTCTACGGTATTATTCTGTATTTTATTTTCTATAGCATTTTTACCCTCAAAACTAATAACCACACTGTAAGTAAGCTTGTTCAAATGATGAAATCCAAACATCATGAGAGGAAAATAGAGGCATTGTGCCGACAAAGCTTGATATTTATTATTGATACGTCGCAACCAAATTACTGTTACGTTTCCTGACACAGCACATCATTACACTGTTGTGTCAATAATTTTCGCAGATTGCACTTCCCAAGCTACCAGTTAGCAGTATGAATAACGTGAGATATTACTTTTACTGCAAAAAGCATGAAGAACCGTGCAGATTATGCAGCAAAGAGCAGAAAACCAGTGAAGGTGTTGTAGAGCATGACGTCATCATAGACCTTCCGGTTTGCCTGGAGCTCCACATACACGTTGTCTCCCGCCTGGAGGGCGATAACCACGGCATTGCTGCCCATGTCATTGGTGTCGGTCCCTGAAGTGTCCCAGACAGATGCCAGCCGCTCGGTGTTCTTCATGAGGCTCACAACAGAGTTGGGAGTAGGACTGAGGTTGTTGAACATTGAGAATCGAAAGAAGTACGTCCCACTGACAAGTGCTGTGAAAATGCCTGCCAGAATAAAGAGACTGGTTTTAATTTCACGAGCCCTCATTAGTATCTCTCTCTCTCTCTCTCTCTCTCTCTCTCTCTCTCTCTCTCTCTCACACACACACATACCTGTTGAAGGATTGTAGCCATTGCCAGTGTTGGAGAAGACCTTCTTATACTTAAGTGGGGTATTAATGTTGAAAGGTCCAATGTTTCCAATGCCAGAATCCCTGAGTGCTGCAGAAAAGGCCACCTGAGGTTTGCCTGAGAGCACCAAGTTACCACAAACACATGAAAAGTAAGAATGTATTGAAGGGAAGAATTACAACACATGAATATTACATCCCATAAAATCATGTTTTGTCTTTGTTAGCCTATACCTGCAGTCAGGCTCCGCAGCTCCAGGACTTCTCTCTCAGCGTTTAGCAACTTAGATTCCAGTAGTGTTATCTTCTCGGCATTGTTTGCAACCTTTTGACTTATGGAAGTGAGGGATAAGGTGTCGTCGTTTTCATGAGCTGCCTCTTGACATACGCAGCAGCCGAACGCTAGAATCAGGACTGCAAAGTTCTTCATCCTTGTGGTTTTGAGATCTCCGCCTCTCTGCAGCCTTTCTCTGTCAAACGTCTCCCTTTTATACTTCACAAGACATTGTGCAAAACGAGAAACACCAGTTTCAGGAAACACCTATTCATAAAAAACTAAACATCTTTGGAATTTGGAGTTTCCCAATGAAGTCCAAGTGACTGAAGAAAACTAATTATAGTATTTACTGTAAGGTAAAGTTTACAAAGTGCTTTACGGACACGAAGTTATAAAACATTGCTTATATCAAGCTCAAAGAGATGTGAAGGGTTATAAAATATATTGATTTATTGAACCTGTTCAAACGGGGCATCGTGCAATTTGTTAGTCTTTCCTCTTAAGTCAAACTGCACCCTGATTATCAGGAAACTAAAAGATTTACAGAAAACAAACATAACAGAGCTTTTAAGCCCAACCTGATCAATATTATTAGTCAATAAAATATTCTTCTGCTGTGTTTATTATTCGAAGACGTTACGTCTGAACTGATTTGATACATGAAACCCATCTTTGATGAAACTATCATCAGACAGGCCCATAAGATTATTTCAGACCTCACCCACGTCCTCCACCCTGAATACCAGCTTCTTCCCTCAGGCAGACCCTTCAGAGTCCCCCAGTGCAGGCTCAACCGCTTTAAGAACTCCTTTGTCTCCCTGTCCATCAAAGCCCTAAATGGCAAGCTAATCAGAGCCTAACACCTGTAACACCTGTTATTTATTTTTATTATCTTAACTATACACTACAGGTGTGTTGTACAATAGGTAGTGTGAAATTTATTTTTTGGCTTATCTTATCACTCTTCTACTGTAGCTCTTTAAATTGTATTATTTTATATTGCCTGTGTGTATTCCTGCCAGTTCTGTCGGTAACAGTAAAACCTGTGCAGACAGAAACTGTTTAACATTAGTTAACAAACCTCTGTGAGTGAAACCTTCTGGTGTAGTGTGAAGAGAGACCAGACCAGACCTGTAAGATGTCACACCTTAATCAATCAATCAATCAAAATGTATTTGTATAGCACATTTTAAAATACAACAAAGGTTTCCCAAAGTGCTGCACATACAGTACATAAGCAGTGATACAATCAAATAACAGTAAGTGACATTAAAATCAAGACAAACTGACACAAATCACACAAAAGTGCCATGTTACGATCAAAGGCGATAGGCCAGGGAAAATGAATAGGTTTTTAAACGGCTTTTAAACATTGGTAAGGTGGATGACAATATGAAGGGGAATGTTGTTCCAGAGCTTAGGGGCAGCAACAGAGAGGGACCTGTCGGCCCGGGTTGTCAATTTTGTTTTGGGAACAAGTAAAACCTGTTGGCCGAGAGATCTTAGTGAGCGAGGTGGGGTATATGGCTGCAGCAGGTCAGACAGATAGACTGGGGCGGTGCCATTTAAACATGTAAAACAAATAACACATTTTTTTAATTAATTCTGTACTCTACTGGTAGCCAATGAAGGGATTTTAAGATCGGTGAAATGTGTTCATGCCTGCGTGTACCAGTTAAAAGTCTCGCTGCAGAGTTCTGCACCAACTGAAGGCGTGATAGAAGTTTTTTTCCGATTCCAGCATACAAGGAATTACAGTAGTCCAGTCTAGAGGTGATAAAAGCATGAATAACTTTCTCCAGGTCTTTCGAGGAGATAAAGGATTTGACCTTAGCCAAGAGTCTTAGCTGAAAGAAGCTGACCTTGACCACGGACGCAACTTGGAGGTCCAATATAAAAGATGAGTCCAAAATCACACCCAGATTTTTTACATGCATTTGTAGTGGGTTGCCATGGGGCCAAGACACAATGAGGGACTGTCCGGTATAGCAGCTGAAATGCGAGAGGGATTGATAAGCATGATAAATTCGGCGGTCGCTCCCGGTGTAAATTCTGTTCTCCATGTTTAGGGAGCAGAAGTGCAGAGAGAGACCAGATGCCAATTTATATGTGTCTTGTACTGTTTTCTGCAGGTATGTATTTTCCTTTGTTTGAAGTTATAATTTTCGCGGGTTTCTGTTAGTCATTCCACCTCATGCACCTATTTATTTTGTCCACTTGGTGTCGCTGTTTGTACCGTTTTCTCCGGACAATGGTGTTTTACATTGCTGAGGGGAGCAGAAGTGCAGATTTATATGTGTCTTGTACTGTTTTCTGCAGCAAATAAATGCTAGAAAAGCATCCTCTTGAGTCGTCTCCTTCAATGCCCATTCCAAGTCTGTTACACTTGCAGAAATACCAAAAGATAAAACAAGGTCCAATGTATGACCATGTTCATGAGTGGGACCAGAGACTAGCTGCTCAAGATTAAAAGAGTCAATCAGGTTTAAAAAGTAATTCACCATTGGCTTAAAAAAACAACACACATGAATATTAAAATCACAAAAAATTTAAATACTATCATATTTTGGGAATATTTCAGCTAAAAATTCAGAAAACTTCTGGATAAAAACACCATTAGGTTTAGGAGGCCGATAGACAAGTGCACATGAAGTTCTGGTGGACTGTGGATACTCAAAGAGTTGAAGTTCAAAGCGAGAGATTTTAGCTTGGCGGCAACAGAGACTGCTCCTAAAGACTGTGGCAAGCCCACCACCTCTACCAGTCAGCCTGTGAGAGTTGATGTATCCACAGTCAGTAGGGACAAGCTCTGAGAAAGCACTGGGTTCGTCTTTAAGCCAGGTTTCTGTCAGACACAGAACATCCAACTCGTGGGAGTTAAAAAAGTCATTTCAAATGAATGTCTTGTTGGTCAGTGATCTGACATTAGCTCAGGCCATTTTAATCTTCAAGCAGTTCCCAGCCGCTTTGGAGGCACTGCTGAATGAACGGAGGTTGGAAAAGTTCACTCCACCGTGTTGACGAAGGGACCGTGGTGGTGGCCTCACTGATGTCACCGTCTGTATGGAAAGCTCAGCTGCTGCAGATGGCGGATCGCTGAGCCTATATAGGGGGAGCTGCTGGGGTCATGTGGCTGATGAATGAACGTAGAGGAAGAGTGACAGAGGACAGGGGATCCAGGATCGCATGTGTGAGGTGTAAAAAGTCAATCATGTGGATAGGAGTGAACAGTGTACTGAATATTGGCTGTTAGTACTTCAGCGCCAGCTTTGTTCGGGTGTAAACCGTCTCTTGCGTAGAGGCTGGGACGATTCCAAAACAAGTTAAAGTTATCAATTAAACCCACATTGTGAGCCCTGCGAGCAGACTGGAGCCAGGTGTTGAATGTGCGGATCCTACTAAAACGAACGGATCCGCGGCTAAGAGTCGGAATGGGGTCAGATAAATGTATGAATCACCTTTTGTTTTGATAAACAGACCTGTATTCAGCCCATGCAAATCCACTACTACGGACTTGTGAGATGGGTTTCAGACCCAACTTTTTTTTTTCTTCATGACATAAGTTGCCTGCCATCTAAAATATTTCCCATATTGTATCTTTGAACAGTTCTGAGCTTCTATTGTCTGTGTATGCACTGTGACATGACCTCATCTGTATGTCTCTGCAACACCACGACTTAACTCCTGTTTTAGTGTCATTTAGCATTTTCAAGCAATCTCACCAGGATTCCATACATGATGAATCTTACACAAACACAACGAGTAAACAGATATTGATACAATCCACTACACTGGAAATCCATTGCAAAAAAAAATGCAGCACATAAAAAATATGAATGCAATAAATGACGCTTCGACATAGATTTACTAAAACAAAAGCTTTTTAATTCCACAAACAAGAAAAACAATAAACAAGAAATAGCTCGTAACCCTTTTAGGTGTTTTAGTGTTGAGCCCAAAATCGTACAAAGAAACATCATTTGAAACCACGTATGTATTCCTGACCTATAAGTAACTAAATATGTACAAGGAAGTCAATAAATTAGCTTGTGGAGTATAAATAAAGAGTAATGCTGTGTTCACACCAAACGCGATGAACGCGGCGCGAATCGCGTTAATCGCGTCATTCGCGCCATTCGCGCCATTCGCGCCGCCGGTCTCTTCGGGGACTATTTGTGTTCATTCGCGTGAATCGCGCTAGACGCGCCGGAGAGGGGGCGTGGCTTATCGCCCTGAAAGCCGTTCAACTGTCCGCCATCAACTGTGGAAAAAAAAAACTCTATTTCTGCTTATTACGTGTTGTGGAAGTCCCAGATATCACGGGAAACTAAACGCCATCATGTCTGGGTTCATAACATCATCCGGAGCAGCTCCGTGGATTTTATCGAGCTGTATTCACTGTGTCTAGCAAGCCACACGTCGGCTGTATACTACAGCTGTATGAGCCCCAAATAAACTGATTTGGCTGTGATTTAACTGTAATAAACCGACAAAAAGGGACTCCAAAATAACTACCTAATGATGCCGATTTGTACTTGTCTTCTCAATGGAGCTCGGATCGATCAATGCTATGCTCAGCTAACATTGTAGCAGCTCCATCAACACTCAACATAACGTCATCTAGACGTAAATACGGCAGCGTCTATTCATTGTTTGTACCATATGGTTTACACACACACATTTATACACATAGTTTGGTCCGGTCTCTATTGATATGAGGGATCGTAGAGCTCTGGGTGAACACAGACGGCTACAGTATTTATTTCCTGATTCAGCAACAGCAGGACGTCGGTGATGACAGGAGAAACATCTCAACGCTGATAGGCTATCGCGCCACAGCGTCACGCGATTTTTTTGCAGAAGTTCAAATATTTCAACTGCGTTTGAGGCGATTCGCCGTTTGACGCGAATTTGCGCGAATTCGCCCGACTTCGGCCGTTTTCGGGCAAATCCGCGTCACTCCAGTCTCAACGCGTCTGTACATAGACTTTGTATGTAATCTACTCGCGCGAATAATTCGTGCCGCGTTTGGTCTGAACGCACCATAAGTATGTTTAATGTGCATTGTCAACTCAAGTGTAAGATACGGACGTGTGCAAAAAGAAGAACCAGCTTCCTGTGTAGGACAAGTGTTGATAGGAGGTAGAGCAGAGTTTGGTTAAAGGTCTAAGGGAGCGTGGAGGCCTCATGTCGACCTCCTCCTCGATGGCGCCTCCTGCTGGCTGCTATACAGCATCGCAGCTCGCGTCATTCGCGCCGCCGGTATCTTCGGGGACTATTTGTGTTCATTCGCGTGAAGGGGGCAAACTTCCATATTGTTTCAAGATGGCTGAAGAGGGATCCGTCAGTACACACGGCCTGTTACAAAAGAAAGGACTCCTTCATCATCATTGACTAAGGCAATACGCTGGGTGTATTGTTTTTGAGAGAATAATATTTGAAATGGTTGTTTTCTGGAGCTACCAGGACTGAGGCTTGCCCTGACTTGGTGGTTTGAGTCGACGGTGACCTCAGAGGTGTAGCGCTCCACAATGGGGGGGAAACCTATGTTTTGTTCTTGATTCATGAAGACATTTTTCCTCGTAAACAAATATGTTAATTACAGTCATCAACCGTTCTGTTATCCGTACGAACGCAAAAAACGTTACTTTACGTTACATTGTGCCGTTAAAGCTTTGAATGTTGTTTTGATAAACGCCTGTTAGCTATTGCTAAATTGTTCACACACACGAGAACAGCGTGAAACATTTAAGCACAAAAGTGCATGGAATGCCCTGTTTAACATTGAGAACTCCACCTCTGATGAGACACTAATGTCGTTTACAACATTTACTTTGACCATGATGTTTCGACTTTAACAAATAAATAAAAAATGAAGTCTTAAAAGTTGCTACAAGCAAAACACTCCATTGTAGTCCGTCTGCAGCTCTACTACACAAGCGTGAAAGCCAGTTGGATGAAATCAGGCCTCAGGGTCATGCATCGTGTCATAGCCGTGTCGTGTTTTCAAAAAGTTAACCAGTGTTATTGTTAGCAGCAGCGACAGCGATGCTGTTTTTTTTTCTTCACCTTGTGAGTCTGTGTGTGAGTCATTGTGACAAAATGTGATCCTGGAGACCCCGCCTGTACCAGGAGCTACCACAGGAGTACTTTGCCTGTTTATATTCATATGTCTGTCTGTGGACACATTTTGTCACCACGACAGCGTCGCCACTGTGCAAGATGCTGTCATGAAACTATATACAGGAGTGTAATGGAGAGCAAATTGCCGAGTTTGAAGATGGCTCTACGATCTACGTTATTATTCTGTATTTTATTTTCTATAGCATTTTTACCCTCAAAACTAATAACCACACTGTAAGTAAGCTTGTTCAAATGATGAAATCCAAACATCATGAGAGGAAAATAGAGACATTGTGCCGACAAAGCTTGATATTTATTATTGATACAACGTCTCAAACAAATTACTGTTACGTTTCCTGACACAGCACATCATTACACTGTCGTGTCAATCATTTTCGCAGATTGCACTTCAGCGAAGAGCAGAAAACCAGTGAAGGTGTTGAAGTGCCACCAAGTATTATCATAGACAATCCTGTTTGCCTGGAGCTCCACATACACGTTGTCTCCCACCTGGAGGGCGATGACTACGGCGTTGCTGCCCATGTCATTGCTGTCGGTCCCTGAAACGTCCCAGACAGATGCCAGCCGCTCGCCGTTCTTCTTGAGGCTCACAACAGAGTTGGGAGTAGGACTGATGTTGTTGAACATTGAGAATCGAAAGAAGTACGTCCCACTGACAAGTGCTGTGAAAATGCCTGCCAGAATAAAGAGACTGGTTTTAATTTCACGAGCCCTCATTAGTGTCTCTCTCTCTCTCTCTCTCTCTCTCTCTCTCTCTCTCTCTCTCTCTCTCTTTATGGCAAGGGTGTCAAACATACGGCCTGCGGCATGTCATTTTATGTGGCCCGCGAATCTGCCAGATAAAAATGTTTTCATTACATTTTAAAAAATGTAAAGTTAGACTTGATAATAAAAATATCCCCATAGTCGAAATTATGAGATAGAAAGTCGAAGTTATGAGACACAAAGTCAAAATGATGATATAGAAAGTTGATATTTGTCTTTGCTATTTTCTTTAAAAGTTTGATGGAGTAATGTGGGTTTCTTAACCCTAAATTAAAAGGATTTAAGTTATAATAACAGAAATGTACTTACATTAATTTTTACATTTATATAACTGCATGTACAATATTTTAACACTTGAATAAACAATAATCAAATGCAGAGACAGTTATTTACCAATATGTTAGGAGTAGTTACATTTACACAGTCTTACATTTACAACCGGCCCTTTGAGGGACACCATGATGCTGATGTGGCCCAGAGTGAAGATGAGTTTGACACCCCTGACTTAATGGTCTCTCTCTCACACACACATACCTGATGAAGGATTGTAGCCATTGCCAGTGTTGGAGAAGACCTTCTTATACTTAAGTGGGGTATCAGTGTTGAAAGGTCCAATGTTTCCAGAGCCAGATTCCATGAGAGCTGCAGAAAAGGCCACCTGAGGTGTTCCTGAGAGCATCAAGTTACCACAAACACATGAAAAGAAAGAATTTATTGAAGGGAAGAATTACAACACATGAATATTACATCCCATAAAATCATGTTTTGTCTTTGTTAGCCTATACCTGCAGTCAGGCTCCGCAGCTCCAGGACTTCTCTCTCAGCGTTTAGCAACTTAGATTCCAGGAGTGTTATCTTCTCGGTTATGTTTGCAACCTTTTGACTTATGGAAGTGAATGATAAGGTGTCGTCGTTTTCCTCAGCTGCCTCTTGACATACGCAGCAGCCGAACGCTAGAATCAGGACTGCAAAGTTCTTCATCCTTGTGGTTTTGAGATCTCCGCCTCTGTGCATCCTTTCTCCGTCAAACGTCTCCCTTTTATACTTCACAAGACATTGTGCAAAACGAGAAACACCCATTAAATACTGTAAATCACTAAACATCTTTATTGATAGAGCTGGGAAACTCCAAAGTCCAACAAGTGATTAAAAAAAAAATTATTATAGAAATTACTGTAAGGTTAAGTTTTCAAAGTGCTTTACGGACATGAAGTTATAAAACATTGCTTATATCAAGCTCAAAGAGATGTGAGGGGTTATAAAATATATTGATTTATTGAACCTGTTCAAACGGGGCATCGTGCAATTTGTTAGTCTTTCCTCTTAAGTCAGACTGCACCCTGATTATCAGGAAACTAAAAGATTTACAGAAAACAAACAGGAAACAAAGATGTTAAGGCTATCTTGATCAATATTATTAGTCAATAAAAATTCTTCCTCTGCTGTGTTTAAGATAAAATAAGATAATCCTTTATTAGTCCCGCAGTGGGGAAATTTACAGGATTACAGCACTATATAGTACAGTGCAAACAACAGACAGTAAAAAACAAGATCCAAACAAGTATTATAAATAAGTAATAAACACTAAAGAATATTATTAACTAAGTCAAAAAGTAAAAATTCCACAATATTCCACAATATATAAAAATATTATATATACAGACATAATAATTTTTTTATTGCACCGTGTATTTATATTGCACAGATTTGTAGTGTTGTGTGGTCTACTGGGAGCACAGGTTGTGCAGCCTGACAGCGGCAGGAAGGAAGGACCTGCGGTACCTCTCCTTCACAGTGAATCAGCCGGTGGCTGAAGGAGCTGCACAGAGCTGCCAGGGTGTCCCGCATGGGGTGGGAGGTGTTGTTCATCAGGGATGATAGCTTAGCCATCATCCTAGCCATCACCGGTTCCTGGATGGCTCTGTGAGAATCACTTTCTTTGATTTCTCCAGTGCATTCAACACCATCCAACCAGTGCTGCTGAGTGAGAAGCTGCAGGTGGTGGGGGTTAACGCGTCCACCGTCTCCTGGATCACTGACTACCTCACGGGCAGACCACAGTTTGTCCGATTGGGCCATGTGCTGTCTGATGTGGTGGTCAGTGATACTGGAGCCCCACAGGGGACAGTTCTGTCTCCCTTCCTGTTCACCTTGTACACCACTGACTTCCAGTACAACTCAGGGTCATGCCATCTGCAGAAGTTCTCTGATGACTCTGCAGTGGTCGGGTGTATAAGGGACGGACGGGAGGAGCAGTACAGGGCAGTGGTGGATGAATTTGTAGAGTGGGCCGGTAGAAATCACCTGCTGCTGAACGTGGCCAAGACCAGAGAGATGGTGGTCGACTTCAGGAGGAAGACGACGGCTCCACAACCACTGAGAGTTCTGGGAGAGGATGTGGACATGGTGGAGGAGTACAAGTACCTGGGTGTCTCCATCGACAACAGACTGAACTGGAAGGCCAACATCAACGCTGTGTACAAGAAGGGGATGAGTCGACTCTTTTTCTTGAGGAAACTTCGATCCTTCGACATGTGCAGCAAGATGTTGGAGATGTTCTACCAGTCTGTTGTGGCCAGTGCACTTTACTTAGTCTGCTGGGGGAGCAGCATTGGAGCCGGAGAGACCAACAGACTTAACAAACTAGTTAAGAAGGCCGGCTCCATCATTGGCTGCAAACAAGACTATCTGGAACAGGTGGTGGAGAGGAGGACACTGAAGAAACTATCATCCATATTGGATAACCCGGATCACCCTCTCCACCACCTACTGCAGGGACAGCGGAGCACTTTCTCCAACAGACTGATCCAGCTCCGCTGTCACAAGGAAAGATACAGGAGAACATTCCTGCCCTCTGCTATTACACTTTATAACAAATTACCTCTGGCCAGATCATCATCCTTCAAATGACTACAACACTTGCTTGCTGTTGTTGGTGATCCTTGCACTACTGTTCAGTTTGTTTTAGTTTACCTAGTTAATTTATTACCATGATCCTTGCACTACTGTTCAGTTTGTTCAGTTTGTTTAGTTTACCTAGTTGTTAATTTAATACCATGATCCTGCACTACTGTTCAGTTTGTTTAGTTTATAGTTGTTCATTTGATACCATTCCAATTCATTGTATATACTGTGCATTTTTATTTTATTCTATTCATCTTATTTTTTATTCTATTTCTTCAATTCAATATCTGCTCTGCTATTTTATTGTACTGTATATATTGTGCATTTCCATACCTCATATTTTATTCTACTCTGTAACTTGCTGCTGCTACAAACAAATTTCCCCCTGGGGATAAATAAAGTTTATATCTATCTATCTATCTATCTATCCTCCTGTCTCCCACCACTTCCACCGTATCCAGTGGACACCCCAGCACACTGCTGGCCTTCTTGATAAGTTTGTTCAGTCTGTTCCTGTTGGTTGTCGACCACTCCATAAAAAATGACTGATGCCACCACTCAGTCAAAGAAGGTGCTCAGGAGTGCTCCCTGTACTCTAAAAGACCTCAGTCTCCTCAGCAGATATAGAGTCTGCTCTGACCCTTTTTGTAAAGTGCATGAGTGTGGTCAGTCCAGTCCAGTTTATTGTTCAAGTGAACACCCAGGTACTTATGAGATCTCACAATCTCAATGTCCATTCCCTGGATGTTCACTGGTACCGGAGGAGAGTATTATTCAAAGACGTTACATTTGAACTCAATGATTTGATACATGAAACCCATCACTCTTCTTACTGTAGCTCCACCTCAAACACACCGTATGCCACGCTGCTAAAATAATTGTTGTAATGTAGAAAAAGTTACATCTTCAAATTGTATGAACTGTGATATTTTATATTGCCTGTGTGTATTCCTGCCAGTTGTGTCTGTAACAGTAACCTCTGTGCAGACAGAAACTGTTTAACATTAGTTAACAAACCTCTGTGAGTGAAACCTTTTGGTGAAGTGTGAAGAGAGCCCAGACCAGACCTGTAAGACGTCACCTCACTCTGGTTAGAGACAAATCTACAGCTTTGTCGTGAACGTCTGTCTCCACAGCGCAGGGAATACAACTCATCTGAACCAGCCACAGAATTGGACCTGAAAGAAATGTTTTCTTCATGACATAAGTTGCCTGCCATCTAAAATATGTCTTATATTGTATCTTTGAACAGTTCTGAGCTTCTATTGTCTGTGTATGCACTGTGACATGACCTCATCTGTATGTCTCTGCAACACCAGGACCTTCTGGACCCGACCCGGACCCAATTTGGTCCTGAGCGGTACCAAGTGGGCCGAGCAGAACCACAGAATGCAATTTTCTGTAACAAATATAATATTTCTACAACCATGTAGCATACCATTTTAACGAAGAACTTCTGATGAACAGAAGCATGTGTAACATTTTATACACTGAAAACACAATAAAACACGATCTAACAGAACCTTCAGAACCTCTTGCTATAATATCGTCATTTTTTCGCTTTAATTTCACGAAATACGCACTCGGAAAAGACCTCCTAACGGCGATCTATTAGCTTCCAAGCTAATGCTTGCTAGTTAGCAACATTAGCTTTCTACCCGGAATCTACTGAACACTTCGGATTTACTCTCCGTCAAATGGTTCAAATGTTACGGGCAATAGAGCAAGACATAAACACGCCATACAGCCGGCAGAATAATTCTGAATTTGACTCACCATTCGATGAAAAATTATAAAACACTGCTCCAAATCCATTTTTTCGGCTGAAATTGGCTTCCCCTGTCTATTTCCTGTCTAATACAACTCTTTCCTGGAGAAAGGGGGGTCAAATGAGCTTGGAGGACCACGTTTCACATTAAGTAGACTTGTGCTTTTACGCAAGGTTCGGCTGCGTAAATCGGGATTTTCCGGAAAACGACCCTCTCAATGAAAAGAAAAATGCCTCCACTACATTGGCTAGATCCTAACACGTGTTTAGTGATGTCGTAGTATGGAATTGACCAATCACAGGCTCAACAATGGTCCAATACACACACGCTATAGCGCATTCTGCCGTAGGTCGCCGGCACAGAGAGGCTTTGGAGAGGGTTCTAGCTCTCCAAAATGATTCCAAACTGCTGTATGTGATAGATTGTGCATGTACAAGGATAAAGGAAGTTAAATATATCGTTATTTAAGTTATAAAAGTACAATGGAACAGCTGGAGAGGCTGTTTCTCAAACAACAACCTTTCGTGACCTCTCGTACGTTTATGTCTCTTGCTCTAGCCTACTTCACTCTATTCACTCCAATTCTTTTGTCTATGACTACTGCCATTGTTTGCTATGATGACGGGTGGTTTTAAGGCTTTACTGAGCCTCATTTAATATAGTATTATCAATAATAGTGCTTTTTCACCATGTGAACCTGACATTTTCAAAGTGGAGCTGTGTTCCATCTTCATCTGCTATTAACCAGTAACATATACACAATATTTACACAATTCATATGAGCAAACCCTTCTTAGTGTTATTAATCCATTGAAATTATTCAAATAGAACTTGTAGTTAGAGAGTAAGGCCCCTTTGAGTATGGGTATAGTATTTTCGAGCAGAAGCCAAAAAAAAGTCCTAGGGGGCTCAGGGTTCAAAGAGTTAACTCCTGTTTTACTTTCATTTAGCATTTTCAAGCAATCTTACCAGGATTCCATACATGATGAATCTTGCACAAACACAACAACGAGTAAACAGATATTGATACAATCCACAGTTTGTTTACATTATTCTATTTTCAGTGCAGAGTTCTACTTCCAACATCCCCCTTTTATACTTCACAAGACATTGTGCAAAATACCCATTTATAAATCACTAAACATTAGTGATTTATAAATGGGTATTTCCTAATACTGGTGTTTCATTATTGATAGAGTTAATATTATTTATAGAGTTGGGAAACTTCAAACTCCAAAGTCCAACAAGTGAATGAAGAATACATTTGTTCGTATTAACTTCACTGTAAGGTAAAGTTTACAAAGTGCTGTTGAACCTGTTCAAACGGGGCATCGTGCAATATATCAGCCTTCTCTGTAAAAGCAACACATCAGTGGAACACCCTGCCTGAAGGTGTGAGGAGCTGCAGCTCTATTAGCACTTTTAAATCAAACTTAAAAAGTATTTTAAAAGCTGCACACACTGACCTCAATTATTGTGGTCTTTCTGACTTGATTTTATTGACAAACATTCATTTTTGATGTGCTATTTGTGTGTAGCGTTGTAGTGGGTGTGTTTTTAATGGTATATCTTTGTATTATGTCTTTTCCTTTTACTGTTATTGTCTTGTCCTTGTTTGAACTGCTAAGGGACTTCAAATGCAAATTAGCTTAAGCTAGAATCTGGTACAGTGCATCGAATGGTGACATTTATGTTTAAACTGTATATGGTCCCTTTCAAATGAATAAATAAATAAATGTTAGCCTTTCCTCTTAAGTCAAACTGCACCCTGATTATCAGGAAACTGAATGATTTACAAAAAACAAACATAGGAAACAAAGCTTTTAAGGCTATCTTGATCAATATTATTAGTCAATAAAAATTCTTCTGCTGTGTTTATGATTCGAAGACGTTACAACTGAACTCAATGATTTGATACATGAAAAGCATCACTCTTCTTACTGTAGCTCTTTAAATTGTATGAACTGTACTATTTTATATTGCCTGTGTGTATTCCTGCCAGTTGTGTCTGTAACAGTAACCTCTGTGCAGACAGAAACTGTTTAACATTAGTTAACAAACCTCTGTGAGTGAAACCTTTTGGTGAAGTGTGAAGAGAGCCCAGACCAGACCTGTAAGACGTCACCTCACTCTGGTTAGAGACAAATCTACAGCTTTGTTGTGAACGTCTGTCTCCACAGCGCAGGGAATACAACTCATCTGAACCAGCCACAGAATTGGACCTGAAAGAAATGTTTTCTTCATGACATAAGTTGCCTGCCATCTAAAATATGTCTCATATTGTATCTTTGAACAGTTCTGAGCTTCTATTGTCTGTGTATGCACTGTGACATGACCTCATCTGTATGTCTCTGCAACACCAGGACATAACTCCTGTTTTAGTGTCATTTAGCATTTTCAAGCAATCTCACCAGGATTCCATACATGATGAATTTTCCTGCTTGTTTGGACACTTTTTTTTTTCCTTCATAATCTTACACAAACACAACGAGTAAACAGATATTGATACAATCCACTACACTGGAAATCCTTGCTTGCAGCACATAAAAAATAATAATGCAATAAATGACGCTTCGACATAGATTTACTAAAACAAAAGCTTTTTAATTCCACAGACAAGAAAAAGGATGAACAAGAAATAGCTCGTAACCCTTTTAGGTGTTTTAGTGTTGAGCCCACAATCGTACAAAGAAACTAAATTTGAAACCACGTAATGTATTCCTGACCTATAAGTAACTAAATATGAACAAGGAAGTCAATAAATTAGCTTGTGGACTATAAATAAACAGTAAGTATGTTCAATGTGCATCGTCAACTCAAGTGTAAGATACGGACGTGTGCAAAAAGAAGAACCAGCTTCCTGTGTAGGACAAGTGTTGATAGGAGGTAGAGCAGAGTTTGGTTAAAGGTCTAAGAGAGCGTGGAGGCCTCATGTCGACCTCCTCCTCGATGGCGCCTCCTGCTGGCTGCTATACAGCATCGCAGCTCGGGACTCGAAGGCATTGACCATCTGTTTAACCACTTCGTCAAAGAAGATTCTGGCCAGCTGAGAGTGCAAAAGAGACTTGAACTCAAACGAAACCTACAGAGGACACAGGAGGGGGACAAACAAGTTAGTGACTTTATTGTATAAATCACAACCAGAGACGTCTTTGGCTGAGCTCAAAGTCGCTTTTGACCGTCAGACTTTCCCTTCCTTTAAATGTCCATCTTATCCAACATGTTCCACTGAAATCTAACTGCTTCCTTGTTGACCCTGAGGTCATCTGGGCCAACAATTTTGGTCCCAGCAGCTCCTTTACACTGTTCCCTGACAGCTATTTCAGGCCTCCTGGGACACCAGCGTGCTACTGGAGACCAAATTTAGAGCATAATGAGATTTTACCAACACTTCCTTTGAGTCAGTCATCCATTCACAACAGTACAGGAGCGAAGACCTGGAATTAGTCTCTCTTTAAGCATGCGATCTGATCCCTTAAGTCCCATGGGAAAGTTATCGTATTTTGATCAGTGGGTTTGTTTACAATAATAATGTCGCTGCTATTTGACTCATTTTAATTGTTTACATTATTCTATTTTCAGTGCAGAGTTCTACTTCCAATTCCAACGACTGAGGCTGCTGCAAAAAACGGATTTCCTCACAACTCTCAGGGTCAGATACACACTTCATCTAAAACACTTACATAGAAATCCACTTTGCAGGAGGCTGGTAGGTCTTGGTCTGCAGGGGCAAACTTCCATATTGTTTCAAGATGGCTGAAGAGGGATCCGTCAGTACACACGGCCTGTTACAAAAGAAAGGACTCCTTCATCATCATTGACTAAGGCAATACGCTGGGTATATTGTTTTTTTAGAGATTAATATTTGTAATGGTTGTTTTCTGGAGCTACCAGGACTGAGGCTTACCCTGACTTGGTGGTTTGGGTCGACGGTGATCTCAGAGGTGTAGCGCTCCACAATGTGGGGGACATTTTATTTTTTGTTCTTGATTCATGAATATGACATTTTTCCTCGTAAACAAATATGTTAATTACAGTCATTAACTGTTCTGTTATTCGTACGAACGTACTTTGACCATGATGTTTCAACTTTAAGAATTAAAGTTAAAAAATTAAATCAGGCCTCAGGGTCATGCACCACGTCGGGTAATGTCAAGTGTATACATGGCCATATAGCTATATATATATATAGACTATATGGTTTAATATGGAGTCGTTCACACCAGGATAGCTGCAGTGTCCTGAAAGGTACATGTGTGTAGTGTACACAGAAAGTGTTGTAAATACTAGTCTGATCTTTATACATGGCAAACAATAACCTTCATGGCACCAGTGTTATTGTTAGCAGCAGCGACAGCGATGCTGTTTTTTTTTCTTCACCTTGTGAGTCTTTGTGTGAGTCATTGTGACAAAATGTGATCCTGGAGACCCCGCCTGTACCAGGAGCTACCACAGGAGTACTTTGCCTGTTTATATTCATATGTCTGTCTGTGGACACTTTTCGTCACCACGACAGCTGTCATGAAACTATATACAGGAGTGTAATGGAGAGCAAATTGCCGAGTTTGAAGATGGCTCTACGGTCTACGGTATTATTCTGTATTTTATTTTCTATAGCATTTTTACCCTCAAAACTAATAACCACACTGTAAGTAAGCTTGTTCAAATGATGAAATCCAAACATCATGAGAGGAAAATAGAGACATTGTGCCGACAAAGCTTGATATTTATTATTGATACAACGTCTCAAACAAATTACTGTTACGTTTCCTGACACAGCACATCATTACACTGTCGTGTCAATAAGTTTCACAGATTGCACTTCACCAAGCTACCAGTTAGCAGTATGAATAACGTGAGATATTACTTTTACTGCAAAAAGCATGAAGACCCGTGTAGATTATGCAGCGAAGAGCAGAAAACCAGTGAAGGTGTTGTAGGTCCATCTATTATCATAGACCGTCCGGTTTGCACGGAGCTCCACATACACGCTGTCTCCCGCCTGGAGGGCGATAACTGCGGCATTGCTGCCCATGTCAGTGTCATAGACAGATACCAACCGCTCGGTGTTCTTCTTGAGGCTCACAACACAGTTGGGAATATCACTGCTTTGCATTGAGAAGCGAAAGAAGTACGTCCCACTGACAAGTGCTGTGAAAATGCCTGCCAGAATAAAGAGACTGGTTTTAATTTCACGAGCCCTCATATAGTCTCTCTCTCTCTTTCTCTTTCTCTTTCTCTTTCTCTTTCTCTTTCTCTTTCTCTTTCTCTTTTTCTCTTTCTCTTTCTCTTTTTCTCTCTCTTTCTCTTTCTCTTTCTCTTTCTCTTTCTCTTTCTCTTTCTCTTTCTCTTTCTCTTTCTCTCTCTCTCTCTCTCTCTCTCTCTCTCTCTCTCTTATGGTCTCTCTCTCACACACACATACCTGTTGAAGGATTGTAGCCATTGCCAGTGTTGGAGAAGACCTTCTTATACTTAAGTGGGGTATTAGTGTTGAAAGGTCCAATGTCTCCAGAGCCAGATTCCATGAGAGCTGCAGAAAAGGCCACCTGAGGTTTGCCTGAGAGCACCAAGTTACCACAAACACATGCAAAGTAAGAATTTATGAAGGGAAGAATTACAACACATGAATATTACATCCCATGAAATCATGTTTTGTCTTTGTTAGCCTATACCTGCAGTCAGGCCTCGCAGCTCCAGGACTTCTCTCTCAGCGTTTAGCAACTTGGCCTCCAGGCGTGTTATTTTCTCTGCATTGTTTGCAACCTTCTCCCCGACCGCTCCCAGGGTTTGACTTATGGAAGTGAGGGAGCAGGTGTCACCGCAGCCGGTTGATCCTGAGCACTGACGGACGTTGCCATCGTTTTTAGGAGCTGGCACTAGACATACGCAGCAGCCGAACGCTAGAATCAGGACTGCAATGTTCTTCATCCTTGTGGTTTTGAGATCTCCGCCTCTCTGCAGCCTTTCTCCGTCAAACGTCTCCCTTTTATACTTCACAAGACATTGTGCAAAACGAGAAACACCAGTTTCAGGAAAGTTTGTTACACCCTGATTATCAGGAAAGTTTGTTACACCCTGATTATCAGGAAACTAAAAGATTTACAGAAAACAAACATAGGAAACCACATTTTTAAGGCTATCTTGATAAATATTAATAGTCATTAAAACATTATTTTTCTGCTGTGTTTATGTTTCGAAGACGTTACGTTTGAACTCAATGATTTGATACATGAAAACCATCACTCTTCTTAATGTACACTCTAAACAATTTCACCGTAAAATAACGGTAACTTACGGCAGCAGGTACGCCAGTAATTTACTGTTTTGTTTACGGTGAAGCTACCATAATTTACTTTTCCGGTATCTTACCGTATACCTGGATTACGGTATGTGATAGTAGGATAACTGTGTTTTACGGTGATTTTACGGTATATGCCAGAATGTTACCGTTTGTTTACAAAGGGTAATACAACCCAATACTTTTGCATTTAATTCCCAACAAATAAGAGGATAACAATAGACATTCAATACATAATTGTTGGAGTTTAATATGTTCTCAAGGCAAATAATAAAGGGATATTTGTATTACATCACAAAACTCACAATGTACTGCATGTTTAGAATAAAACAAATAAAAATCTTTAATGACCGGCTTAATTATTGAGGTCTGAGGTTGGCGTCGAGATCAAAAAGTGGCCGATGGTATGCTACTGTTGTTCAGCGGTTTGTACCTATCCCAAGAGTGGTATGCCAGTCCTTTTCCAACGGCACACCGTGTCCTGAGGCCAGGTTCCGCTTGAAAGTGGTAGTCCACTGTCAGACAGGTACACCAGTGCCGTCTCTTGATGCATATATTGGAGATAAAACTTAGCTGAATTTCAGGAGCAGGACCACACCTCAGCCACTCCCCCACTTCCGGCCACACTCCTATAAATACCTACCCACTCTAAACCCCGGCTTGCTCGCGCCTTCGGGGGGTCTGCAAGGCCCGGGAGCCGCAGTGGATCCTCAACCAAGCCTTTCCCCAAACCGCTTTCATCCAGGCTAACCACCAACCATTCCCCAACGCTCCAAACAACCGACGAAGGCTCGCCCCGGCTGAGGTGGGGCCCTAGATAGTGAATGCACATTTAATGTAAATTGGTTTGATTCACAAATAGGGAATTAATTGAATCAACTTCAAATTTGGTAAGCACAATCTAAAGACCTTTGTGATGAAAAGTTACCAAAAGTTTGTTGTTTCGTGAAAGGCCGTTGCCGTGGCAACGCATTCTTCGCCATGAAAAACTAAGGTGTTTTTGAGGAGCTAAAAATGGCACACACATTTAAAATCCTGAATGTAGTTATCTGATGTGATTTTAATGCTTCAGAGTGGCAAGTTGGCTCAAACTCCTCCTAGGGAATTAATCAGATCAACTTAGAATTTGGTCAGAACAATCTAAAGACCTTAGTGATTAAAAGTTACTAAAAGCTTGAGGTTTCATCGAACGACGTGGACGTTGTGTGGCGACAATTTTACATGGTTCGCCATCATCCATAAAGCTGTTGTAACTCGACTGTACTTTGTCAAAACTGTCACAAACTTGACATGCTTGATGACTGTCATGACTTTAGGACTTCTGCATAGCAATATTGACTCATAGTCATACCGCCACCTACTGGCAACCACGGACGTAAGCAGGATTCTATAATTACAGTGACCCAAACACTGAATTTATTAAAAGGGTTCCTGGCCACACCACCAGAAAAAGACTTCTCTGATCTAAATATGTGCAAACTAAGATGTTTGGAAAGCAAAAACTGGATGTAAAAGGTTTCTAAATCTCACTTGTACGTGGAGTTTTCATTAATAGTAAATTGAATAGTTTTTGTTAGTTTTGGAGCCAGGCCATAATGTAAAGTAATTTCATGCAACATGAAGTTTGTTTAATAAAATCAAACTGCACCCAGCCTAATTTATATGATAGATTATTCTACATTGGCTCAACTTTTGGCTTAAAGTTAATTCTTTACAAAAAGATGTTGTTTTTCCACATGGAACTATACATTCTCCTATTTCTCCTCGACTTTTCCAGGTTCAAGTCACTCAGCAGTGATTGTCAGAGCCACCTGCACAAACAAACGACCTGCACTGGTGTACCTGTCTGACAGTGGACTACCACTTTCAAGTGGCACCTGCCTTCAGGAAACGGTGTGCCGTTGGAAAAGTACTGGCATACCACTCCAGGGATAGGTACATACTACTGAACAACAGTGGCATACCATCGGACACTTTTCGATCTCGGGGTCACTCCCTCAGACACTGAATTTAAATAGCATTCACTAACAAGGACCACGCCAATAACAGTATGAGTTTCGAGAGGTTTATTGCATAATGGAATGATTGTTAGCGGAAGGGGGTCGAGGGATGAATAGATGTAGGGGTAGAGGTAGAGGTAGGAGTCGATGTAGGGTAGGGATGAAGAGATGTAGGGTAGGAGTCGAGGTAGAGGGATGTAGGGTAGGGGTCGAGGTAGAGGGATGTAGGGTAGGGGTCGAGGTAGAGGGATGAAGGGGTCGAGGTAGAGGGATGTAGGGTAGGGATGAAGGGGTCGAGGTAGAGGGATGTAGGGTAGGGGTCGAGGTAGAGGAATGTGGGGTAGGGATGAAGGGGTCGAGGTAGAGGGATGTAGGGTAGGGATGAAGGGGTCGAGGTAGAGGGATGTAGGGTAGGGATGAAGAAATGAAGGGATGTTAGGAAGAAGAAACA
The DNA here is from genome assembly GCA_032191485.1 of Leptoclinus maculatus. Lineage (NCBI taxonomy): Eukaryota > Metazoa > Chordata > Actinopteri > Perciformes > Stichaeidae > Leptoclinus > Leptoclinus maculatus. The sequence goes on from JAVDOI010000002.1 coordinate 7,255,049, forward strand.
AGGAGGGTTGTAGAAAGGAGGTTAGGCGGTCGATGGGGGACTGTTGATGTCCGGCGGCTGGCGGGAACGGGGGGAATGGAGACTGTAGGGTGGGGGCCGTCTCTTCGGAAGCTCTGGTGGTGCAGAGTCCCCAGTTGCTCCTGCAAGAGAGAGAGAGAGCGAGAGAGAGAGAAAATAGGACGACAAAAATGGGGTTGGGGGGAGGGATGTGAAGACAGAGTCGAAGAGGAAGTGAACGGGTTCGTTGTGCTTAAATACTCTGTGCAGAGGAAATGAGCTGTGTTCTGGGCGTGGCCCTGTTCCTGAACTAAGTTATATAAAACTAAATTTAAGAGTGAAACGCTGAATTAAAATAGTATCGAGAACAGTGTAATAGAACTGCATCACAGTCTAGCTTGTTAACAAGTCTTATACACATTTATAGTTAATTTGAACTCACACATGAATGAAAACAATAAAGAGAGAGAACACTTTGAAAGAGAACTTGACTTCAGCGTCTGGCTGGAATCCTCAATCTCTGACGAGTGACTGTAAAACAAACAAAATAAAAAATTTAGAAACACAATGTTCTGAACTTCTGGAAAGTTCTATGACATCCAGTATAAACACACTTAAAAGAAGCTTTGGCTGTGCAACGGTGGGTTTGCATGTGCCTCACATGTGTTAACATATCAGTGCAAGTATTTGCAAAAAGCTAATACAATACCATACAGTTTAAGGTAAAATGTGATGAGCTGATTACGTTAGGTGAAGAAATGAAGCAAAGACAATGGACCACAATGCGTCCAACAATAAAATGAGTTTGATCTGGTTTTAATGTTGCTCCTGGGATAACATCCAGCTAACGTTACTGTTAGCATTACCTCAATTGTTTATCGTCTTGAACAGACGTCTGCGATTTGTGGTCTGCTCTCGCACAAGTTAGGTTACTAATGTTACATCTTAACACTGTAATTGGTGATTAACTTTATTTAGGTTAACTTAAATTGCTATGCTGTTAGCTAGCTAACCTTTCGGAGGCTACTTGAGCTCGAGCTAACGTCACAGAGCTAGCTCCGTCAATATTAGCAACCTAATGTAACGAAACAGACCAAGTGAAACATTATCCGAGATGTTAACAGTTCAATAATCATGAAGACAAGACAATACTGGAGACTTTGAATTTTGGATGATAAGCGTAACTTTATATTGATCTCCACATGGCTGTGCTTAGAAGGATGAACTGAAGCTGTTGTGTCCAAAGTCACATTTAGGAGCAGTCGGTCACGTCTTGTCACTCAAAAATGACTTTTAGGCAATGAACAGTTTGAATAATAAAAAATATTCTATTGCCAGAACGGACACATTAACCTACAATAGACATTACGATGTAGATGGATCGTGATTTACTGAACTTGTATAAAGAAGCGTATTTCCATCACTTCAGAAAATACTATATTATGCTGTTAAATTATAGTAGTCTGCTGTTACGGTTAATTGACGGCATTGACTGTTAATTTACATGCGAGGGACGAACATTTAACTGTATGTTACAGTAATTATGAAATACTGTAAGATACCGTTTTAAATTCACCATGAATTGACAGCAATTCATTAGTGTAGCTCCACCTCATAAATTGACAGCAATTCATTAGTGTAGCTCCACCTCAAACACACCGTATGCCACGCTGCTAAAATAAGTTTTGTAATGTAGAAAAAATGTTTTCATCTTTAAACTGTATTCTTTTATATTGCCTGTGTGTATTCCTGCCAGTTGTGTCTGTAACAGTAAAAAGTAAAAAAATATGAATGCAATAAATGACACTTCAAAATAGATTTACTAAAACAAAAGCTTTTTAATTCCACAGACAAGAAAAACGATGAACAAGAAATAGCTCGTAACCCTTTTAGGTGTTTTAGTGTTGAGCCCACAATCGAACAAAGAAACACAATTTGAAACCACGTATGTATTCCTGACCTATAAGTAACTAAATATGTACAAGGAAGTCAATAAATTAGCTTGTGGACTATAAATAAACAGTAAGTATGTTTAATGTGCATTGTCAACTCAAGTGTAAGATACGGACGTGTGCAAAAAGAAGAACCAGCTTCCTGTGTAGGACAAGTGTTGATAGGAGGTAGAGCAGAGTTTGGTTAAAGGTCTAAGAGAGCGTGGAGGCCTCATGTCGACCTCCTCCTCGATGGCGCCTCCTGCTGGCTGCTATACAGCATCGCAGCTCGGGACTCGAAGGCATTGACCATCTGTTTAACCACTTCGTCAAAGAAGATTCTGGCCAGCTGAGAGTGCAAAAGAGACTTGAACTCAAACGAAACCTACAGAGGACACAGGAGGGGGACAAACAAGTTAGTGACTTTATTGTATAAATCACAACCAGAGACGTCTTTGGCTGAGTTCAAAGTCGCTTTTGACCGTCAGACTTTCCCTTCCTTTAAATGTCCATCTTATCCAACATGTTCCACTGAAATCTAACTGCTTCCTTGTTGACCCTGAGGTCATCTGAGTCAGCATTTTTGGTCAAACCGTCTCCCAGCAGCTCCTTTACACTGTTCCTGACAGCTATTTCAGGCCTCCTGGGACACCAGCGTGCTACTGGAGACCAAATTTAGAGCATAATGAGATTTTACCAACACTTCCTTTGAGTCAGTCATCCATTCACAACAGTACAGGAGCGAAGACCTGGAATTATTCTCTCTTTAAGCATGCGATCTGATCCCTTAAGTCCCATGGGAAAGTTATCGTATTTTGATCAGTGGGTTTGTTTACAATAATAATGTCGCTGCTATTTGACTCATTTTAATTGTTTACATTATTCTATTTTCATTGCAGAGTTCTACTTCCAATTCCAACGACTGAGGCTGCTGCAAAAAACGGATTTCCTCACAACTCTCAGGGTCAGATACACACTTCATCTAAAACACTTACATAGAAATCCACTTTGCAGGAGGCTGGTAGGTCTTGGTCTGCAGGGGCAAACTTCCATATTGTTTCAAGATGGCTGAAGAGGGATCCGTCAGTACACATGGCCTGTTACAAAAGAAAGGACTCCTTCATCATCATTGACTAAGGCAATACGCTGGGTATATTGTTTTTTTAGAGATTAATATTTGTAATGATTGTTATCTGGAGCTACCAGGACTGAGGCTTACCCTGACTTGGTGGTTTGGGACGACGGTGACCTCAGAGGTGTAGCGCTCCATAATGGGGGGGAAACCTATTTCGAGGTCCGCCCGGAGGTCACCGCTCTGTCCCTTGGTGACCCGAGACTTCTTGCACCAGGGGACAAAGTGCTGGTACTGGTCCACGCTGGCCACCACATTGTACATCTGCTCTGGAGAATACCTGAACACGCACACAAGCACATCCGATGCTGCTTCAACATCTTTTCACATATTTAATTAAACACATTGCACATCATTTCGGGGTACTCACCCTAATGTCCGGCACTCGGTGTACTCTATCCTGCGTGTGCTGGTGGGAAAAGCCAGGTTGATGAAGCTGCGGCTGGGTGTGCTGGCAGGGACGCAGAGAGGCAGGCCGGCCCTCCTCGCCGCCGGGGCCCCACAGGAGCCCCACGAGTGTCTTCTGAAGGGGGAAGACATTAATGAGTTTGTGTGTTAATACAGTGATGGGACCTGTGACAGAGTTTACCCTCAGTATTTTAAGTTGTCAATTCCCAATAGGGCTGTATGAGCATCAATTCAAGTGAAAGCAAAGCATTCATGAACAGACCCCTCCCCCCACGCTTCTCCACTGAGGAAACCTAGGTGCATAACTACCACAAGAGGGAGAGAGGACCGAGTCTCGTGACTGCAAGTTGAACCGTCGACCCTTCACTCGCGCACATCCCACACACAGTACAACCCGTGAATACGGTAACGACAAACCAGCTCCGGAAATGTCAATACAAAAAAAAAAGGCAGTTTAACGTCTAAAATGACACCAACCGCCACATTTCGATAAACGCGTGACTAATGACATTCAACCGAAACTTCTCTCGTCAGTATTTCACCGAACGTCACGCGACGTCTCCGCCGGGAAGTTCCATTTTTTCACTCACAAGATATTTGCTCTTCTGCCGTTTCCTCGCACGGCTGCAGACATCTCCCGCAGCGCCGTGAGGAGAAGCGGGCTCGTTCTTCTGGTCATGCTGAAGTTTGCGTGTTTGGAGACTGACACAGGTTCTCAGGGGAGACGTCAGTGTTTCTAACCCGGCGTTGTTCTGACTGATGACTCTGCTGCACTTGTCCCATCAAGAAAACAGTGACGCAACAGGAGGCAATAGCCAATCAGAGAGCCGGATCCAGTTTAAGCGTTAAATGTATCACTTATTTGTGAATTGAAGTGTAGCTGGACATCAGTGAGAGGACAGAATCATACTTTTTTTTTTATAGACACATAGATTTTGTAACTTATTTCCATGATTTCTAATAAAAAAAGGTATCATAAGTAGTATTGTTATTACAAAATGCACAATGAGTCTACTAGTTGGATCTCTTACTCTGAGACAGACAAGTTCCGAATTTAGACTGACACTTTTACTCTTGTCACCCAAAAATAGATAAGGAAATTTACATTTGTTGTTGTTTTGCCTTATGTGTTGGTGCTTTTAATGGTTTCATGTGAAGCACTTTGAATTGCCTTGTTGTCGAAATGTGCTATACAAATAAACTTGCCTTGCCTTACTGTAAGAAAATTTGTTCCATATTGTGATTGAATCGCTGAAAATATTTTACTCCTGGGTTCACAGGAGGTTTGGGAGGTTTTGACTGAGTGATGCAAAGGTGACTAATCAAGCACATGCTGTGCGCATGACTCTCCTGGACTTTGATAAACTGTGTGAAGCCAAGTAGTAATTTTAAAACCAGCATTAGGCTAAATGAGTGTGACAGTAAACTACATTTCATTTTAATACACCAGCTCTTAACTCACTTTATTCTGCATAATACTGCATGCTCTAGGAGGCTGACACCTCTGGGTGCTGCAGCATTCAGTGTTACCACAAAGTCCGAACAGGTACAGCAGGATCCATCTCAGGATCTTCATACTGGAATTAAGCCACTTGATCAGGGAGGGATTTAAGAACCTCAGACATGCCATCAAAGGCCAGAAATGTCATGCGTAGACGTAGAGACATGCCATTGCCAACCATTCAGGTTATAAGACAACATACTCATGGGCTTACCAGGCTGCTCCAACGATTACACAGGTGGTGGCTGCTGTTCCAGCTGGCCCTCCTTCAGTTTGATGCTGTTCAGTGATTCAAAAGTCCATCTGAAGCAGCTAAACGTCCTCTTTACAATTTACTTACAACAACTCAGAAAGACATTTCTTAACTTTTCATTGTTTTTGAATGACCTTTTTTAGATGTTTACCGAAATAGAAAGGTAATAGAGGACTTACAGTAATAACTATTCGATTATTTTCTCCTGTTAATGCAGTTTGTTGTCTCACGACTACGTAGGAGTCACTGCAGTGTTGTCACTGGTTTGCGAAGACGTCACTGCATTTTTAGTTCACATGTATTAATCATTGACAGGCCGTCATTCCTTCAGCCAAAGAACTTTACTGTGTGTCTACTTATATGTAGCCCACAGTAGAAAATATATAAGATGGCTTGTCTAAAGCGTGCAAACTTCTCCGCTAAAGAGCCTTCCTGTTAGATTTCAATGAGTGAACTACCACAGAATATATGACGCCATCTGTTTTATTCTGACAATATGTTAAGAGGACCAGAGGACAGAGAGATGATACATTTGGTGAAAGGATATTTCCAGACTAAACTAGCTGTTAACAGTGTTTTTCTACTCTTCTTTTTTCTTTTTCTTTTAAAATAAAAGAGATTTTTCCACTTCAACAAAATACCGTATCTCCTGATTATCAATCGGACATTGCCATAAATACATAGTGACGAGCAGAAGTGAAACAGTTGAAGTGCCGCGGTGGCTGTGGCGAAGCTGAAATGTCACGCTGTACCTGGCAACAAAGTCAAATTAGGCTGTTGTTTACTGAGGGCGTTTAAGGCCAAGCTGAATTAATGCAAATCGTTTCTCAGAGATGCTGCCTCACTTTTCAGGTGGAAAATAAAACAGTTAATTGGCCTTTTGAAGCTGATAATATCAAACTTCTTCTTTCCCGAAAAAGAGGTCAGTCATTCTTGTTATTTACTGGGGAAAATGTAGAATTTGATCAGTATTCCCTATAACATACTCCCTGTGACACTTGACTTCTATTATGAAGTAAGTAAGGTACATAATGCACAACATCGTTTCAGTTCAGTTCAAATGCTTTATTCATTTACCCCTCAAGGGACATTTTAAGACATGCCATTCAGCAAACACAAGAACAGAAATTAAACATTTCTTCGTTTCATGTTTTAGAGCGAGGAAGTTGTTCATGTTGCTTGGGCGAGCCAATTTAAAAATGAAAGAGAATTCTTGGAGTGTTTTACATTTAACAGGGTGGCAAGAACATGTCGAGAAGCTCGCCGATCCCTGTGAAAATATGCCAACCAGTGTGGCAAGAACACTATCAAAAGACAGGAAGGCACTCAAAACCCTTTTCAAATGTTTCTCCACCAACCAGAAAAATTATCTATTTTTACATTTATAACTTTACTTTGTGATAAGGAATATAACTTTTGATAAGTGACATACAAAAATAGAAGCATGAAGTCATGTGAACTAACAAAACTGAACTCACTGTGCTTAGAGCAACCAATGAGTCACAGTGCGTCAACTTTATTCCCGATAATCGAAACTGAAAGAGCAATAATGTTGACCTGCGCACATAAAGAAAGAGAAGAGCAAGTGGTGGCTTGAAAATTATTGTTCCTCAGCTGAGAACATGATTTTGCTCAAAGCACTGATGTACTGCGAGCCATCTGGATCTGTGATCTTCAGTTTGGTGAGAGGTGGCACCCCTCCCCCGGTGAAGTATCTGAAAGCAGGGCTGTGTGACTGGATGGCCTCCAGGAACACCTTGGAGACAAAAACAAACACACCACAGGCTTAAATGTAGCAGTGCTCCTACATTGGCACACTAACTTTTGTCAATTTGCTGTGATAAACTCAAACTATCGCAGTATTCTGATCCTCTACGAAAGAAGAAATGTGTACATCTTGGAAATCTGTTTATTGAATCTTGCACTCTTTATATTTGCCCTTTTTCCAACGTGTCCTCTGTCTAAATAAAGCTCGACCTTATCTTTGACGCACCTTCACGATGTCCTCGGTGTCCTGCGCTGCGTTTTGGAAAACGGAGCCGCAGTGCTGCAGGTATTTCTCATAGAGGCTGAGGGTGAGGGCGTCCACCTGTTGGAGAGACGTGTCCCCGAGCTCTGCCCTCTGCAGGTTGACCAGGAAGTCAGTGTTGACTGGACCACACTCGATGAGACTCACGCTGCAGGGATGAAAAGCACAATCAACATTTACAGTTAACAGCCTCTAAACTAAGGGGAAAGAAGATAAGCAAACATTAAAACTCACTGGATATTGAAGTGTTGCAGGAGGATAGCCAAGCTCTCACATGCTCCCTCTATCGCAAACTTACTGGCACAGTACACCTCATTAAAGGGCAGACCTGCAAGAGAGCATGAAGCAGGAAGACGGCTTGTTTTGGCAATTTCATGCACGGCAGCGAGCATCGACTGCGATTTGTTCTCGGGATTCCCGCCAAAATCATTAGAAAAACTGCACGTGCGGAACACACTGTTGACGTCTAAGCGATTCCTCAACCCATGTGCTCCACTCACCTTGAAGCCCTCCCGTGCTCCCGGTGACCAGAATGCGGCCTTGGCCCTGAGCCTTCATGTCTGGCAGGAAAGCCTGGATGGTCTGGATGGTACCGAAGAGGTTGACCTCCAGGATCTGCCTCATCGAGTCCAAGGACTGCACCTCCAGCGGCCCCGTCAAACCCACTCCGGCATTACACACTGCGGGTAGCGAGGGTAAGCCCATCAACGCACGCACACACACAAATTACAATCTTAACGAGAACACGCCGACGACACAGGAGCATACCCAGAATGTCCACTCGTTTCTCCACAACCCTGTCCCTCGCGTCAAGGATGGACTGCCGGATGGTCACGTCCATTTGGAGTATGTCCAAGGTGTCCTTGTGCAGGCTTTTCACACACTCTAAAAGACGCTCCTTCTTGGCCAGGTTTCTCATCGTGGCATACACTAAACAGAAAGCATGTAGTGCCGTGTCTTGATACAGATCAATATCAACAGTTCCTGACCCAGTGCGGACACGAGGAATGCGATAATAGACAGAGACAGCTGTGGTTACCTTTGAATGTCTTGTTTGGGTCGGAGGCTAACCGGACAGCCAGGCTGAGACCGATTCCCGAGGAGCAGCCCGTGATCAGCACCACCTTCTTGTCCATGGAGCCGGCGACTGTCTGCTTCAGGAGAGAGCAGCTGGAGAACAGAGGGTAAGATGGAGGCATGTGAAAGCTCTTCTTCTCAGTGTTTTCACATATTTCTCCATCACAAGGCCAGTCAATCCTAAACATCTTATCGGCCACCTGGAGTCCTCCCATCTTTTCACACGTCCTTGTTGGTGGAGTTGATTTTGTTTTTATATTGAGACACGTGGGAAACATTGGTGCCTTTGTGGGGGTGCTTGTGTATACCTCCACTGACATCAATGATCGGTGGTGTAAGAGTATATTACATTTTTGGAGGTGTCGACTGTCCTGATTTATTTCAAATAAGTTTAGCTTTTGGGAACAATTACAGATCATGCACTCCTTTAAATTGCACTACATATATGCACCAGGTGGCAGCAAAGCATCATGATATCGGTCACACTGGCCTCTTTCCTGGCTGCTCCATTGACCACATCGAACAATGAGCTGAGGACAGCCAGCAAGGAGCACAATGGGTTTGAGTTCAAGGGGTCGAGCAGGGAAGTCGTCGAGCGCTGTTCTCATAAAATCAGATTTGGAGACCTTGCATCCTTTTCCCAAGCTCGGGAGAGAACTTGTTATTTTAGGTACGTCTCACAGAGAGTTGTCGTTTGCTGATGCCTTCTTTAAATGTGTGACGAAGTAATTTCAATTCAAAAGTCACATTCTGAGCTTTTGACCACATCGCCTGGTTTTCGTCATACGATGAAAGCTCTGAAAAAGCTAGTAAATGGAGCTTTGATTTGAGATTATTTCCCTTTTACACACGGTTCCCAAGATTAGGAATTAACTTCCATGCTGGTGTTGACCTAGAGTGTTGCTAATCAGTCACTGTTCGACGTTTTATTTCAATAGGCACAGCGCTTGCTAGTCTGAAGTGTCTCCTGTCATTTTGCCCTTTCAAGATTTCATCTAATCTAGAGCAATAGGATACAGCAGAAGGGCTTAGTAGCAACTAACATGACGTATTTTACAGTTATTGATTCTTTAAGTAGTGGTGAGGCAGACTTTCTGACCCTTTTTAGGAGGATTAGAATTCCAGAAGAAATATCATAATGTAATGGCAATGCTATGCAAATTACAGTGACTGTCAAGATGTTTTGTGGTCGGTTTATTGGGCAGTTTGTGTAATTCTGTGGTAAACTTACTGCAAAAGCGAACAGTGTTGCGTCAGGAGACCCTAGTGCTCAACTAAAGATGCTTTTCAGTGTTTTCAATGTTGCGCTGAGAGGAAACTTGGCCCATTTTAGAGCAAGAAATTCTGACCAAAGCCAAGCTCCAGAAGTGTCTGTTATTCCACATTAATCCGTCATGCAAGTTCTGCGCAGTAACTGGAAAATAAGTTTTGTGACAACAAGATGCCATTATATGCAGTTTTCACTGGGTGGCGCCAAATCCTCATGTACAAACCATTCATCTGTCAGAGCTTGTGTAAAGTCATAGCAGAACCATGGACTGACTAGAACATAGCATCTGATCAAACTGTCAAAACACTGTACATAGTGCTGGGTTTGGATGAATTCTTAGGTAAAAGAAGTGTGATTTCTTCTCAGGAAATGTAAAATATAGAGTGTAGAATATGAATATGAAATTTGACTTCATTCTATGTCACGGTCCCTCTCCTATCGTCTTCCTCTTTTGTGCCTCGTTGCCATGTTTCTGCATTTAAACTGTCTTTCCGTCCCACGTGCGTACTCCCACAGCTGTGTTTCTGACCGGTCAAAAGACCTCGCATATTCGTGCAACATTTCAGCAGCCTCATTTGAAAGAATCTCTCCTGCTGATGAGAGCAAACCAAGTAGGAATTTCCTGCCATTTTGCTGCGTTCCTTCTCTTGAGATGGCATCGGCTTGGCCGCTGTCCCAGAGTCTGTGGGACAGATAACAGCAGGGCCTTGAACCTCTCTCGAATATCTACGACTCCCAAGCATTGTTCAAAATCTTGAACCGCCTGACCTCAGACGTTGCTGAGTTTGAGCTGTTTTATGGTATCCTGTGTGCATCCATTCGGGTTTTTTTCACTAAAAAACTTGTTCAGGGTCATGAAACATGTACCCGAAAGAAGAAATTCATCCTCTTTCCTCTCTGTCAACCGTGCAGACACTTAGAAGTATGGGCTTCACCTCCTCCATTAGCTGTCTCTGTATCCATCCTGGCAGCATGCTGCAGTCTATGGTACATGGTCAATGCAGTACAGGGAGCTTGCTGCTAAATGGGGCCATCGTCTCCCTGAGGCCCAGTAATTACCAAGAGAAGATCGAAGGGAGGCTTTTAAAACACCTCCTGGACAAGATTGACCCAAATGTAAACTTCTGAAGACCTTGCATCCCACATGCACAGCTGCGAGTCATTTTTGGGAGAAAGGTAAAGTGTTTGCTGGAAGTTGTGGATTCTGCACTGTAATAGCGAATAAGATATCTGCTATACTGCTTCATAACAGCTCTCCAGTGTCAGTTCGTTCATGTGCTCACCCTGTGCAGAACCAGGTCACGTTAGGCCGTGCTATTCCAGGACAGACGCAGGTAACGAGTGCACGGCGCAGACACAACACGAGGTCTGGCTGCCCAAGCAGATGTGCTCGACAGGATGTCCCGTGTGAGAGTGACGAGCAGAAGTGAAACAGTTGAAGTGCCGCGGTGGCTGTGGCCAAGCTGAAATGTCACGCTGTACCTGGCAACAAAGTCAAATTAGGCTGTTGTTTACTGAGGGCGTTTAAGGCCAAGCTGAATTAATGCAAATCGTTTCTCAGAGATGCTGCCTCACTTTTCAGGTGCAAAATAAAACAGTTAATTGGCCTTTTGAAGCTGATAATATCAAACTTCTTCTTTCCCGAAAAAGAGGTCAGTCATTCTTTGTTATCAGCAAATACAGTAGCAGCCAAGGTTGGATCTACATCAGCCGGGTAAGAGAGAGGAGACAGGGCTATCTTTGATGAGGACGTTGAGAGAATAAAGCCTCCTTTTGACTTTAAGATAAGATACATCGTATCTGGAGCAAAACACAAGATTTAACAAGAACTATTTACTGTGTGGTACGGCATCATGTAATATACTTCACATGTGTTGTTGAAGATAGTACAAACGTGAGATTTACAGTAAACTCTACCTCACTGATTTAATTCCAGGCGGTAAGTGTGATAAAATACAAATTGATTCAACAAATATGTCCGCATTCTGAGCACCTTCACGTAGTGTGTGAAAAATAGTCATATAGAAACTGTAAGCTTAAAGTACAATCAAATTAAACAGTTAAAATAAGAGATAAACAGTAGATTCAATTGTTAAATTGATGAAAATAGCTCAAAGCAATGGTTGAAATTGTTGTCTAAAAGTTAAAATATTAAAATAAGGATATAGAAGACAGAAATGTGACAGAAATGTAATGTTTGGATTGGTGTTGTCTCCATGCCATTGAGTTCATACCGCAGCGTTCACATTGTCAAATTCATTCCTCTCTATCTGTCAGAGAGGCTTTTGTTTCACTTTGTTAAAACCTCCGTTTGAGTTCTTTGGTCTGGACTTGATGGATTTTAGGATTATAACTGTGCGTCTGCATCTGATGAGGTAGAGTTACTGTGTCTGTGACCTTTTCTTGCCTCTCTTATCAACACACACTAGGTACATTTCATATTAATCTTTTTAGCTATAATATTTGATCAAACTCTGCAGCCTCTCGACTCTTTTGCTTTTTTTACCAACGTTTTGTCTGGAGACATGTTATTTTGGGGTCTCTAGACTTTCTCTTACTATGTGTGTGCATGTATGTAGCTCTTTGCTCACTGGTATGGCAAATGTCCAAAGTAAACTGTTTGAGGGAAGATATTCCTTTGTGTCTGTTGGATATAGCATGGCAGGGATATGTGGTAAAAAATAGAACCTATCCAGCCTCCAGGACAGCCGGGACTGGAGCGAGAGATCGAACGAATTCCCTCCTCTGAGAATTTAATCCAGGATGATAAAAAACGCAAACCAATGAGCTGTAACTTAAGGTACTTATAAACCGCCGCCTGATGAGAGATGTGGCTCCGACCGTTCTGACGGCGAATGGCAGCTTTACTTCAATAAAGGGTAAAGAGAGAGCCTGAGAAATGCACCGAGCGTTTTTCACAAGGCAGCATAGAGGGGAGTGGGATGGTAAAATCATCACGGCTGAAACAGGAGAGGATGTGTGGAAAGTATGACCACACCGACACAGAGGCCGAATCAGCACGTTTTAACTGTCCAATGTACAGAATAGAATTTCCTGAAAACCACTTTGATAGGACAAGCTCTAACTTCATTATTATTCCTTCCTGATCCTTTTGCAAGTTATATTCTTAAAGAGAGAAATGCAATCTGTCTGAAACTGTTACTAATGACAGAGCTGCAGGACCATCATTTGTAGTGCTCCATGAAAACAAATACTGTTTAGTCATCAATATTTCAAGTGCAAGTACATTACAGTCTTCCTGTGGGCCAAAGGGAGGGGTCTGGCCAAACTTCCATCCCAGAGCAAGGTGAAAGGTCACTCAGGTCGTGTCCTGAGAGGGGATTAGGGCGTCATGTTTTATACATGTGTATTTCCCCAGAGTTTGTTGATATATGGGACGCAGGGTTAATGGTTGCCTGCTGGACATGCAGCTTTACGTCAGCTGTAACCCTCAGGGCCACCGCCTGACCTGCCGGGTTTGCATTCCACAGGACCAGCTTGTGTACAAAAGCCTCAGAGCTCCAGGAAGTAGCGATGATTGTGTCATGGGAAATGGCCCCTCCGTCTTCAGTCAACCGCTCGAGGCATTCTTTCCCTCTGGGACATCCTGTTCCTGCTCTTTTCTCGGCCTTCAGGCGCTCGATTCTGTCCGGAGACTAGACCTGACCCGTATTTAGCTCAGAGCGCCGAAGTCGTAGTCGCGGCTTCGGCCGGAGGTCAGCGCGGGACAGGTCCAGTGTGCATGCATTATTTGCTGGGTCAAATCCCCGTTCTGGCTGAGTAAATAGAGTTGGAGACAGCAGACGAGTACGGCTGCACTGGGCAGCTTCAGGGGCTCAATGGTTGAATGTGAATGGACAGGGAATCCTATCTAAAAACAAATATGAATATTGGGTGGCTGTATCATCTATTATTTCTTTACTGTGAAATTGTCCATTCACACACATTCCAGTGTTTTCATATCTTCTTTCCCGGCTCTCCGTCTCGTCGCTCCAGGTGCAGCCGGTGGAGAATGCCAGGCACTCCATGCATCAGTACCTCACCTGTGATGTGGTGAAGTGAAGTGATGGGTGGTGTGTTGGGGCACGGCAAGTGACTCAGTCATGCTGGTATTTACCCGCTATCACATCAAAACGGTTCTCGGGAAGTAAATACAGGCATGTTTTGGCACTACCCCTCGCACTCTACACAGTTCTCACGCCAAAACGCCTCCTTCTCCTCTCTCTGTGTCTTCACTGTGTCTCTCTCTCACTCTCTCTCTCTCTTTTTGCCTGAATTGTTTCTAAATAATGTTTTCCCGTGCACCTTCTTGCCCTCTGACAGACACTGAAATCAGTGGCGCGCTCCGCCCACCACCTGGTTACCAGGAAACCATCTGTTTACATCTGGTTCTGGACACACTGTAACTAAGCGAGTAGACATAACATGAGGCACTGTGTGAGCATGCATGACAGTAAGTGACAAGACTTCCTCAAAAGACCTTCCCATAAAACATAAACACCACACCATTACAAACATAAAAAAAAAAAAAGATTTGCATTTTTTTTGCATTTTGCTGTTCATCCTGTCTCTCTTTTTCTGAAGCTCTTTCCTGTGTGCTCATATCAAACCCACTTCCCCTGGCTCTCAAATGCTCAGTCTACACAAAAGGAGACGAAGGTGCTCCGTAGTTGCGTTATGCAGCGCTCAGACCTGAATAATAAAGTCTTGATCTGATATTTGTCCAAACATCTGCATTGTTGCTGTTTTCTTTTGTTTTCTGCTGCTCGAGGACACCACACCTATTTTATTAGCTTGCATAAGCTTGCAGTTAAAAGGAAGCTGCAGTGAAACTCTGGCAGGCAGCCTGTCAATAGATGTTACCTCAAGAAAAGAACATAGCCCATACCATACGCTGCCTCGCCTTTCAGTTCCCAGGAGCGAAGAACACAATGACATAACATTTTACACCTGCGGTATGCAAACCCGCTGAACGCCTATCAGCGTCTCTCTCCCCGGTTAATCCTTGCTGCTTAACACTTCTCTCACACGCCTGAAATGTCACCTGTCTACATTCCTAACATACCTGTACCCGGATTGTCATTGTTTTGTTTTTTTCCAACACTGTGGCGTTCTCATTGGTTGACTCCTCGATGGTTTCTGTTGATGCTAAATTTAAAAAAAAGCTGCAGTGAAACAGAGATTACCATGGACTGCAATAAAAACAAAACTCTGCCTTGAATCTCACACATACAGTAAATCACATAAGCGCTTAGTAATTCCTGTTAATTTCAAGTAGTCTGTGGTTAGAACTGCTATTGAAAGAAAACTAAATTTCACGGCTAAAGGACATTTTTGGAGCAAAACTTCATGTGGCAAACAATTACATTGTTTACGTAGTTCAATGTGTTCAATATTTCAGTTTATTCTCATGCCAATAGGTCAAATCTCTGACTTCGTGCCTCCTCTCTACTTGTGCTACGTTATGCTTGATCAGAGGTTATTCTATATTTTCATCTCTTCTTTTTTTCGCCTGGAGCTGGATGATTGTGACATCTTGACTTGAACCTGGTTCTTTGAGGTCACCTCCTGGCTATGTAACTTTGATACAACTTCAAATTTCCATTCAGTGTTTGCTCCAGAAACAGAAATAAAGTGCCGATCATGTTGTGCCACATGAAAAAGTGAGCACAAGTTAAAGTCAAATACCATAAATTCTCATAAAAATATCAAATTAAAGAGAAGAATGATATGCCTCTTGGAATCTAAAACACTTTTTGGCTCTCCTTCTCACCACAGAGAGTTATTTATTATCAGGAGTTTTTATTCCAAATAAACAGTGGATTATGTAAATGCTTTTTGGCTACACAACCTCCCGAAACGAGCCGCAGATGCAGATAGAAAACATTCCATCTGGGTCTTATCACCTCTCAACATCATTTCCTTCACATAAAATGACCAAGACCAGGAGCCAAGTCCTTAAAGTGTGCTCGTGCTTACTGTAAACGGTGCTACGTGCTAATCACACATCACTCCCTATTTTGCCGTGTCAGTGGCCCTTCATTTTTATTGCTAATGTAGATCTGTCTTCCTCCTCTTGCACCCAATAATCTGTCCACGCTCTGTTCGACAGAGATAGACGGGGTCACAGTGACATGCTGGCGAATTTCTCAGGCACCCTTAAGGACAGCCGTTCGAATCTGTCCTGCGTTTATGAGACGACAGAGCAAAGGTCAATAGAAAGCTCTGGGAAACGTGCTGTGCTGCATGATCCTCCGGGCAGAAGTCCTCCAGCAGCTTAGTAATTATTATATAAGAACTTTTTGGCCTATAATTTGGGTTCAAGCAGACGTTCTGTGGTGGCAGCAGATAGCGCTAGAGGAGGAGAGAAGCCCAAACGCACGATTATTAGCTGCTGGTTATGTAAGATGTTTAGTTTTTTTCCGTGACTTCTCATAACCAAGAACTCAAGTTGAATTCTGGGAGTGACAAGCGTGGCAATCTCCATGACGGGCATGAGGGGAATGCCATGGCGTTACGGCCTAATATGGACACCATACTGAGCAGATGGGCCAGTTTGACTCTCAATAGCATTCCAGCTGCTTTTAGTTTCTGCTCATCAAGCTGTTGTGAACTCACCTTCACATTCCTGCCTTGTTTACGGCTCATTTCAGGAAGGTGACGGGATTAGTGTGTCTGAACACATTAGGCGTTCGTGTCCTCCACGCCCTTCCACTTACAGTAAACTGAGACAGTCAAATAACACTTTTGTTTCTTGACTTGTGAGGTTCGTAAGTGCCATTTGTCACTTTAAGGGAGGCTATACTGTACACGGTGTTTATAAGTTATAACGAATGGCTTTAGTAATGTTAACAAATCATCTTAATGCTTTTTTAGATAAGTAATCCTTCACAAAGGCTCGACAGTTCGACCACTTAACGTCTGGGTATGTGCTGCAGAGCCTCCACTGATGGAAGAAGAAGACAGATTCATGCATTCAAAATCTTACTACAGTAAAAGTACAGAAGTATTGTCAACTAAATGTACTTAAAGTATCAAAAGTAAAAGTACTTTTAATGCTGTAGCTGCTCCAGGTGGAGATGGTTTGACCTACTTTATATACAGTTAAGTCGTTTAATCCGGTGGTTCCCAACATAAAGGGGTCTGGCCCCTCTAAAAGGTCACAAGACACATTTGAGGTCAGGTGATGATTAATGGAAAAGGAAAGAAGAAAAACTGGTAAAACTGCTGAAAAACTCAAAGACATCTGAAACAAAACAAGATATTTTTTGTCAGGGGTATAATCTTTAACACTGTGTTGTTCAGAGATTATCACAGCTTTCATGTTATACTTGCACTGACAAACACTGTTTCTTTCTGTCAGAAAATCCTTTAAAGATGAAAAAGAGATATACTTCATTTTGAATACATGTGGAAACGTGTTTTTCTGGAAATTTAAGCGCATAATAGCAGTAAAGGAAACAAGCTTCTGGACCTCATCATTGAGAGCTTTGAATTGATTTAATTCACAAATTGTCTTGGCTGTCTGAGTCTCACAGTCGACTCAGCCGGATCATACGACTGATCTGTCTCTGGGCTCTTTGATCAGTGCCTTGGATCACATACTGCAGTGGACATGTGCTGCTCTCCTCATTAACGTTGAACGTCCAGACAAAAGGTGAAATGACATCAAAGGTGCTTGGAAACCTCTAACATGAGAGAGATGTCAGACTAGATTTGGGGTATTCTCCTTTGCATGGGAGTTTTTCTTGTTTCCTTTGTGTGATTGTAAAACCAGCTTTACACAACCTACCATTGCTGAGAAAATCACATCTTATCCAATAATTTAGTAAAATGATGATCTTTGAACAAGAACCTTATTTAGACGGCTAAGTCTTAATAACGAGAGCATGTGACATGAATGTAAGGCGTCTGTTCACACCACAGTTTATTCATGTGGAGAAAAAAAAGGCCCTGAGGCTGGTCTTTATTTAAACAATGAAGAGATCTGTAGTCTCAAAATGATTCATCCGTCTTCATCGCTGGAGTCTGAGTCTTGTCTCTGGTTTAACATTGATGTGGCAGCAGATTCCTCCGGCCTGGCTTTGCGTCAGCAGGGGGATTCCTCGAGATCCAGCAACTGGGTGCTGCATTCTTGCCATCCCTACACTTTGCCATCGCAACGCTCACGAGACACAACAGCTCGACGGTCGCGGTCGCAGACAAGAGTCGCTTCCTGTCCCCCCAGCTGGAGTGAGGGGTGTGATAAACATGCTCGCATGAGCTCAGGGTCGTGGCCAGAGAGGCGAATGGCAGCAGAGAAGCACATAACCCCGTCCCACAGTGACGATGGTGCGCTCTTCTATGGACTCAATAGACCAGGAAGAGAGACAAAGGAGTTATTCAGTGTCTGTTAACACAATAAGCCCTGTCTATAATAAATACTATGAACGAAGATAAAGATGTGTATAGGCTTTGTGACCCAATGCATGAAAATCCAAGTCTGGTTTCAAAGATCATGAACCCAACACGTCTCACCAAAGTCAGAATCCCAGACAAACAGTTGGAATTGATCAGGGAGAAGTTAAAACCAGATGGTGCTAACCCTTGATTTTATTTGTGGGGTTTCAGGGTTTGGAATTAGAGGAGGGCCCGTCTAGGGCGGGCGTCCCATCAAAGCGGGGACACGCCCTCAGCGTGGCCACAGACGTTGGGCCGGAGGGCGGCTGTGGAGGGTGTTTAATGTTCCCATTCAGCTGCAGACCACTGGAAGCTGGACACCCTCCAGCTCTTTATCCTTTCAAGATAAATTAATTTTACTTTTGGCACCTTCTGTTATCACCAGTTCAACATTGCAGGAGTGAACAGGAGCGCCTCACTTCTGTTTAAAGGCAGCAAAACAGATTCCTTCCTGTGGAAAAATTAGACTGTCGGAGTAAAGTAATGTTTGATTCATTGGCAGCTTGTCTGATTTGTGATGTTATCGGCTGAAAAGCTGAGGGGTGTGATAAAGAGGGCAGTTTTAACAGAGAGGCATGGAGGGACGCGTGAATAACTGGCCGTCGACCTGAGCTGTAAGTCATAGCCGTTGGGTCCTCGAGTGCCAATCCAGAGGAAACACACACATATGAGTGCACACTTAAGTCTAGGTGTCTCCGTGGGAGGTCTTGTAAGGGCAAAAAGCAAAATGAACTAAAATTATGGGAGCGAATGAGCTGCCGGATTCTCGTTTAAGTTCATAGGGGGGGTGCTCGAGGTGGCCTCTTGATTTACTGAGGCCAAAGAAGTATTTGTTTGTGTGAATGGGAACGAAACACAGGATAACAGTAGCAGGCTCGTAAATAATTCCGTGGAAAAGAAAGATGATGGTCCAAACCCTCCTCATCACTATTCCACCTCTCTGAGGCTTTGAAGGAAGTAGAAAATAAATAATAGAAAATAGATTTCTGAGCTGTGGATCAGCTTCAGTTCACGAAAGGAAATGCAGTTATTATTGTTTGTGGTCCCCAGAGGATGATTCCTATATTGTGCGGACCCCCGGACCTCCTACCAGCACCTGACCAACACTTTGGTCCAAGTCTCCAGGTACATCAAAACTGTATGGCTTGATTTTCAAGACATTTGCTGTACTTATTCTTTGTTCAGAGGGGAATTCCCAGTGGTTTTGGTGACACAGCTCACATTTCCTCTAATGCCACCATGAAGTAGAATTCACTACTGGAACACAATTGATTTCATTATTAAATGGGCTGTGAAATGTACTCAACCAATTAATTGTTGGTATGCTGTTCTTTCAGTCCAACTCTCTTGTATTGTACAATCTTATATTGCAGCCATTATTGATAACTTCTTTCTAATTTTGGTGAACCACCTTTAAGGAAGCCTTTGCACACCAGCGGCATGTAAAATAAACGACACGAAAATGACCCAGAGGAGCGTCTGGCAGGCTGTTTCCAGTATCTGTGCTAAGCTAAGCTAACCGGCTACTGGCTGTAGTGGACAGATGTGAGAGCGTCACAATCTTCTTATCTGCTGGATAACGGATAAGCGTACTTCCCAAAGTGTCAAACAATTCTTTGATGCACAAAGACAAAGAGCATTACGTGGTGCACCTGTTCACAGTATGAATAAAAGAGTGGCCGTGAAGTGTGACAGTTGCAGCAAAAAGAGAAGGTTTATCCCCTTTGTCAGACCTTTGACCCACACCTCCCCTCACCTCATTCCTCATGCGACTCACAAAGGGGCCACACGGTGACAGAGCAAGCTGCCCGCTGATTACAAACACAAAACACCAACGCACAACATACACAGGAACACTCAAACACAAATCACACGGACGCAAAAGCACACTCACAGACAAAACTAAAAATGAGCATTGATTAATACACAGAGGGGCATCTCATGCGAACCTATGTGACCTTTTAGCTCATGAGACCGACTGCACCTTGTGCGGTTTTTACCTCACGAAATCTTGACCGTTTCTGTATTTCTTTATGAGGCTTGTTTGGATTTTTTCACCTCATTTTTAAGTTGAGACCGTCCAATAAACCCACAACCACAAAGCTCTCCCTGATGGCCTTGTGGTGGGACAGATCAAAGGCCGAGGCTAGCCTCTTTAAAGATCTTCTTGGCTCTGGTCTAAAGCAAACTCCTCCTCCCACACACGCATTTATTCTCAAGGAAAGACAAATCTTTTGATTTGAAGCCCTAAAACTCTTTAGCCAGTTGTGTGTTTTATTTGATCATGAATTTTATTTTGTTTCATATTAAATATTGTACTTATTTCTGAGCTCATGGCCAGTTGATGATAAAACTGGCACGGTGATGCAGATGGGATGTGCGTGTGCAGCTTGTTGCACTGTCACCACGGCTACGCAAACAAACACGGAGGACCGAAGCAGCACGCTTCAGCAGGTAATCATTAGCAAGCGAGCCGACCCTTGACCCCTGCCATGCCTCAGATGACATATGGTCGAGTCTACCTGCTGTTGCTGGAGTCACTGGGCTGTGTTACCCAGTGTGATGCAAATGCATTGAGCTGCCTGTTTGTAGACTGCGCATTAAGAGAAGGTGCAGGTTTTAAGCGCAAAACATTGTTTTTCCAAGTAGCAGAAGTACAGCTTACTTATAATCTATCAACATCTTGTTCCCCAGAGGTATCGTGTGTCTGTCTGCCTTCTCCAGTAGCCGTGTGGGTGAATACTTTCTTGCATGAAACAAACCCACTTTTAAAGGATAATCAGGAAATTCCCTTGGCAAGAGCCTGCCACAACAAATAGCGTGGAACTGAGAGTCAGGCATTCATCTTGTGTGTGCTTGTTTTTCTGTTGTCTTCATTCCCCTTTTTTCGATTTGTCTTTGTTTCTTGACACGTTCTCTTCTCCCCCGGTGCATCTGTCTGCTCGACTAACACTACCCCGTTTCTTAACGCTTACCATTCCGCCTCCTCCTACCTCCCATGCTCAGCTGCCAATTAAAATAAATTTTTTCCATTTCTCTCCTGAGTCAGACATTCCAAATGGATTTCTCTGCTTCCCCATTTCCTCCGTTTCATTCCCTCATCCTTCTCCATACCCACTGGCACGTCTTCTCCTGTTACCCTCCTTCACATTTGTGCCATCAGCAGCATATTCTTCCATCCCGTGCTAGTTTTGGTTTATCTGACCATCTCAGAAAGGAGTAAAAAGCCAACATCCCCCCCCCCCATCATCATCATCATCATTTTTATCTGGGATTACTGGAAAATCATGTTTATTACCATCAGACTGCAATTGCTATTTTTTTTTTTACAACTGTATTTTCCCATGTCATTAAGCACCAACTGAGACAACAAGTGATTTGTTTTGGCAACCGACCCACACAGATAAGCTTTTGATGGCCACGGGTGCAGGACTGTGTTGGCCAGTAGTATTTCATCTGGTCCAAGAAAGTGGCAGCTTTTAAAATGTCCCCAAAGTTGTGTTTAATCCCGTCTGATATCATCTGAATAGTGCTGGTAGTGTGTAGGCACGGAGCACGTACAGTGAATTGAGCTGTGGAAGGCTTTCGCGTCGCCTGTTGTTGGATTAATGAGACAATGATGTGGCTGTGAGAGGGGGGGGGATGGAGACCGGAGACGGAGGCAACAGCTGAGAAAGCCCTTTCAGTTTCTAAAGTTGGTCTGTCTGTCTGTGGTTAAGCCTGGCTGCATCTGTTAATGCCCACACCCCAATGGCATTTAGGGTGGTGCAGTATCTAAATCTGCATGCAGCTATTTTGGCCAATCTAGACACGCTTTGATGAGCTACTCGGAGAGTTCTTGCATGTGGAGTCATCGAGACACAGAGCTCAACAACGTGCTGCCTCTATCCTCTACTTTGTTGAGACAAGGTGAAAAGATGACCTAACACTCTTTATGCTATGTGAACACACAGTGCTGCATGGCTGTAGTATAGCTTGCACAAGCCTTACTAATTCATCCGGCTGTGTTGAACATGTTAGTTCTGTTGTTTGGGGGGTTTTTTGCCTGAAGAAAATAAGCACTTTACCACAATCGCTCTGCCCTCACATGCACGGTGTCTAGCACACCGTATGTGCTCAGCTATTGCGAATTCCTCCGGTCTGGGAGGTCACGTTGGCAGAAAGCGAGGCAGGATGTGGCAACACGTCTCCTCTGATGCCTCCACCTGAGAGCTGCAGCTTTCATCTTCTCTCTTCTGTTTCATCCTTCTCTTCCTGTACCGCTGCTCTGCAACAACCCACACAGTGGGAGAGTGAAGAAAACAAATCAGTTGCTATAACCAGGGGAAAAAAAAAAAAATCTGTTTAAAAGAAGAAAAAAAAGTCTATTTCATATTTGTGGTCAAAAGAAAGATGTGCCGTTCACACTCAATGTTTCCACTGCAATCAGCTGGTTTGCAGAAACAAGTGCTCTCATCGCCCAACTCTTGTCTTTTCCATGCATTTATCTTGAAACGTCATGTCCCTTTTTTCCCCCATCGGGGTTTTCTGGTCAGGAGAAATGAACCAAAACCAGCTGCTCAAATTTGATTAACACCCGGACTGGCCGACCTCGCTCCAAATTGCTGATTTTTTGCACCCGTGGTGTAAAGCGTGGCTGTTGTTTTTAGCTGATTTGTAACACAGCATGTGTGTTAGCCTGGAGGGAGACGTTTGACAAATGAGGCTCGAAGACAAACGAGATCGAGAGAAAAGCTAAATGGCTCAATTTGTCACGATCTGCTCTGAGGTTATGTAGTCTTTGTTTGTTTGTTTTTGTGTGTATTGTAAAATACTCATCCTTCTTTCATTTCATCCCACTTTGCTTCCTGCCCCTGTGTGTTTCCCACCTGTGTGACTGACCTGATGAGACTCACCTGTTGCTCATCAGACCCTGCTGCCACCTGTCCCTCGTTATCACCCTCCTTCCCTCAGGTATTTAGTCTTTGGTCAGTTTGCATTGTTGTTTCTTGGCTACCTTCTTGTCATCTAGCTTCTTAAATTTACCCACAGTTG